>JACXIL010000195.1:2769942-3445480 GCA_014737365.1 Bombus soroeensis
AAAAAAAAAAAAAAAAAAAAAAAAAAAAAAAAAAAAAAAAAAAAAAAAAAAAAAAAAGAGAGAAAGAAAATGTCTTACGTTAACGTCGGTGCAAAAAACGGTGAATACAATAAATTATAGTTTAAATAATTATTCAGGGGAAGGTCGCTTATGTAAAAATAGACGTACAAAACAAGGACGAAGGAAAAGGGTGGGGGACAATAGGAGTAGAAGGACACGGGAAGGACTCAAGAGGGAAAATAACTAAATAATTTAATAATTAAGTAAGACAAATCTCGCCATCGGGGATTCCTTTAAGTAGTGTTGGTTAAAACTCTTAACAGCTAAAGTCAAACGCGTAGAATACTGATACATAAAAAAAATCTATAAGAAGCCTCAGCTATTTTTTTATTTCGTTCATTATTGTTAAAAAAAAAAAAAAAAGAAAAAAACGAACCGTGACGAGTGGCGGTCTTGCAACTAAATCTTATTTAGAAAGGATCGTTATGTCCTTAACGTTCAATGAAATCGATATATCAATAATATTTATATATTTATATATTTATATATAATAGCAATACTCGATTTCTCGATTCTAATAATTATAAAAAATATCCTCTAGTTTCAGAATTAGTAGAGAGCTCAAATCTAATTCTACTTACGCGTCTACAATGGTAATAATAATAATAATAATAATAATAATAATAATAATAATAATAATAGTAATTAAAAAAAATATAAGGATAATAATAGTTATGCTTTTTTTGTTATTTAACAAGCTACCTCGAGCCAAATATTTATAACTGAGAGAAAAAAAAATGCCTAACAAAATAACTGTCCATTGCTTTCACTTCTTTCTATCAATGTTATTCCATAAATAAGTTCATTCTCTTCACGTATGGTACACTTAAAAAAATGGTATTCTAAAATGTTCTATCAACAGAATTTAAAAAAAACTGGCGTTCTATAGCTTGACCAAGAAAAGTCAAGGCCCTATGTACTTTAGTAACTGATTACTTTCGATTTCGTCCCTTAGTAAGATGTTTAAGCCTAAATGTGTATCACGTATCTTTTAAATAAGTAGTATATACCGCTTAAAAATAGAAAAGTTCTTTATCTATATGAAATTCACAATTCATACAACTGATGCCTGTAAAAGAGACACTGAAATTTTGAAAGATATTTACAAATTCGTTTTACAATAAAAGTAAATAAAATATGTAGAATATACACTTGTTAAGACTTATTTAAAAGATATGTTACCTCTCAACCTGCTTATAAAACAGGAAGTGTATCGAATACGTACTAAATGGAAGGATCATTTCGACGTACAAGAGAAAAGTTTAGCAATCTGTTATTTGGATCGCAACTATTGTGAAACCTCATCATAGTTTATGCCTCTTCCTCCAATACTCGTGTTATCAATGTAAAGATACCACATCTTCAATGCCATTCATATTTAAAAAATGTATGTATAAAAGAATATTATGTATATTAAATATATAAAGAATATAAATTAGCTTTTGTTATGTATTAAATCGTTATACTTATCTGGAGATTTGATTGAAAATTCTAAAAAATATGAAATAAAATACGAATGTATTATTTATTTTTATAATCTTAGTATAAGTTAAAAGCTTAAAGACTTAAAGTTTAAAAAAGGAAAGCAATAGCACTGATTTGTGGTATCATTCATACTCGTATAATAGCATAGAACACTGTATCTATGCATGTAGTACTTGTGTGAGTGTATGTGTAATATGCGTGTATCATTTGTGTTTGTATATATATAATTATACGAGTGTATCCATAAGGCTCCTTTGATAACAACTAAGACTAAGTTGCTCCACTAATCACTGTAAGTGAATTTAAAAGCTCTGTAAAGCAGTGTATGCCAAGAGGTATCACTGATAAGAAGAGCTGTAAGAAGAGGGAGAAAAATAAAGGAGAAATATGTAAATGCTGTGTATGAGGTTGTAAAAGAGAAAGATAAAACGTTAATTTTTATCATATGCCCTTAACTATACTCTATGTTACATAGACTAAATCTATTTTTGGCAAAGTTGTTTAGGTATACAATGTTAGATATAACGATACATGAGTAGATGCACTGGCCATCGTATTAAGTGGTATTTAGGGTTGCTTAATACCTGTTTATTAATGTGTGATCTGTACATTCTGGAAAATATACATCAGTGATAACCCTTAGAAAAACGAACAATTTTGTTTATCTACATCAAAATATCCATTGTTTTCTTGGCTTTTTTACAATATGAAAATAAAATTAAACAGAGTTAAGGAAGAAATTTAAAAGGAGACTGTGGAATATGTGAAACATACCTACAGCAATTGTGGAGCAATAAAATTTGTTATTTTTAACGTCTGGCATATAAATGAATGTTATCTAAGTATTAGTTCCTGAAATTTATGTATGCCGTCGAGAGAGCACGCAAACGAGTATTGTATGACGACAATCTATTCTACGTACCATCGCGTTTTTATTGCTTTCGGAGTCTTAGCTTATATGGTGGTGTGCTGCCTTGTCTATTAAGTACAAATCATCGGCGACTGCATGAACAGTCGACAAGCTTTTTCAATACGTAGAGAAGAAGGGAGGGGGAAAAATACGTAAATGGTAGAAAGAGTATTTAAATGTGTTTACACCGGCAGTCTCGTGCTCATGTAAAAAAGTATCTACATCGTCTAAATTAAGATCGTATCTGTAATTAAATTATCTGCATTTACTGCAATAACAGCTAAAAAGGGGAAGAAAAAAGAGATAAATTGTTGAAAGGCCACTAGAATATAATCTTTAAAAATGATACTGGCAAAACTGTAATGTGGCAAAGCTCAAGTTACAAAATATGTATCGAATATTTGTTTCTTTACTAAATATTTGCCACATTGCAACCGTTTTTCTGTTCCATTGATTTCCTTCCATTCTTTTCAGTTTGGATTAATAAGATTTCACTCGTTATTAAATCCAATTAAAAATAGATTTTGTTTACTAGTTGAATTCAGTTGAGGGACGTTCGATTTTTAGCTTGAATTACGAAAAACAACGAGACAATTATGATTGTAACATCACTGACAGCTAAAAGCCCGTGGAACAAAACGGTTAAATTTTTTTCACTAATCTTTAAGTGACAATTCTTCATTTTTTGTTTCTTCTTCTTCTTTATTTCTAAGCCTTCCCGAACAGTAATCTAGCACCGTTCTAAAAACTTTCGCTGGTGACTGAATTTCTTACGTCACTAAGAAAACAGACAACGACCACCATTCCTTTTTAACGCGTAAAATACGTGCGACACCGAAAGAACAATTTGCGCGTGTATGTACAACGATCGCCCGTCGCTCTCTATAGCTGCAAGCGTAGAAAATTTTGTATAAAAATATTCTTCGTATTCGTATATATCGTGTATATATATGTACATATTTTGAATAACCACGTAATTAATACTGCGTATTTAATATCATCGTTCCTTCGTGCGCTCTGCACCACGGGCTTGGTAGCTCAAGGGATAAATACACATCCCAATATTCTACCACTTCAAATTTCTCAAGACCGTGGAAAGGAGGAAAAGAGGAAAAGAGAGAGAAGGAGAGTCCAAAAAAGAGAATAATGGACGAGAATCAGTGACAGAAAGGAGAAGGAGAACAATCTCGTCTTTTACACCCTGTGTATCACCGGACAGACTATTCTGTCTAGAGATTCTTTGTTATATATATGTATGTATGTATATATATACCTATACCTATAACGAAGTCGTTCTGAAGCTGGTCAATGTGTTTTCAGTGAGCTTCTTCGGATAACGACGTCGCAACTAAATTCAATGGTACGTCCGAGACATTCTCTTCATCTCCTGCTTCAGTTTCTTCTATCTCCGTGGATAGATGACATTGTTCTCGCCCTTCTGCCTTTACATGCTATTATGATATATAGATATTAAAAAGTTTAAACCTATTAGCCTATAAATTAACGATCATGGAATTGTTTTATGATACTTACATGCATCATATAACTAGGTAAGGGAAGAGAGTAATTAAGTTGAGCGGTAGGGGCTGGTGGATGGGCACCAGGTATACGTGGTGGCGTTAACGCAGCCATCATCAAATGGGGTTGAATTTGTCGCCGAAGAGCTGCCAACATGTCTGCGCTTTCTGCATCCATTTGCTCTGACTGTGGTGCCAAAATCGAGTCACCTTTTTCTGAATAAAAAAAGAAGAAAATATATATATAAAAAAAGGAACAAAATATTGGCAAAATCTATTAAATCATCAAGTATATCTAATGCCTACTTCTATGCCTTGTCGGTTTCTCGCCTTTGGGTCTGCGTCTACGTGTATGTATCGTGTCCCTTCTCATGGTAACTGGACGATTTACTCCATGCAGTTTGTAATAGAGTCCACACGCGTTACAAACCATTTCCCCCTTCATATTCCTTCTCCAAATGGTTGTGGTCATGGTGCCGCAATTTGTACAGGACATATCTACCTTTTTCGCTATATTACCACTGTGTTGATCGAATGGTTGTTTTTGATCCTCCACCTAAAGAAAAAGGAAAAACGAATGTAACATTTCGTTCTACTATAATATACTTCGTCATCATTCCGGTCGTACCTTTCCCTTCATTTTATTTGTCCACGCTGTAAAGTCTTGTGCTTGCTCTTCATTAGATTCGTGTTGATAATTAACGACGTCTGGACTCATTGGAGCTTTACTAGGATAACTTTGTTTCCTACGACACTTGGTCTCCTTCCGACCGATACTGGCAGGGCTCGACGGATTACTGTCCACGGATGTACCCTATAGATTAACAGATATTTTAGAAAACCATTGCATATTCATTATTGTTACATTTAAAACCATACGATAATTATTGCATAATTATTAACATTAGTAATTTCTTGTAGTTACCCGTTATCAAGATAAAAAGGCAATAGAACGGAAAATAGTACAAAGGATATTACAATCCTGTTTCTTATTATAGAATAAATTGAAAAATTTCTCATGCGGAACAAAACGCGTTTAAAAATCTATAGAAACCCAACTTATCTGAACATCTGTTAACAGTGAGTTGACATGGTGGACTTAGCGCTTATGGCCTATCACAAAGGGCTTCACAGTTATCTATTATCTACAAGGCCTACCACGTTTCTTACCTGCGAGCAGATGGGACCTGAATAATCCTAAAGGGATCCCCCTTGACACCCAAGGGTCACCTGACCTGTCCTCTTTTCTATACCTGCAGTTCTTTTCTGATATTTGCATTGAACAAACTGCAAGGACTTCACATAGAAGAACCTTTATTTGCACGAAGATCAGGGTCTCAAAAAAGTATGAACATACAAGAAAATAAAAATTTTCCGTGTTTCCATAAATCTTAGAATTTTCTTTGAAAAATATAATTTCGGAAAAACAGTTATCTTTTACTGCTTCTATAATAACGTCATATATTTTATTAATACCCGATCGCGATTTATAGTTCATAAACACATATATTTGGAAAATCCTAAAGGTAAATTGAGAAAAATTCCTAATAACACTTTAAAATACCCCCGATTCAAATATCGTAACAAAGATTTATATTATTGAATTAAAATTTCATATCTTAAAGTGTACAAACCTTGTTTTCTATACACGAAACATTAGTACGATTGCCGAGTACAGAACAGTCGGGTACAGTACGTTCGATCGTTGTCCCCTGGGTGTCTCTGTAAAACCTAATTTGTGGCGATATTCTATCCGAATCAACGGCAGTAATTCCGATTTGTCTGTTGTTGATCAAGGAACGCAGTAAATTAGTCGCTTCGCCAGTAAACCCATTATTTAGTTTGTCACCATTTGTCCTAGTAATCTCTAAACTCCTGTTGCTATATGAGAAGTAAAAATAAAGAATACATTCTTCCAATTCTAAAAAAGTCTAATAATGTAATAATAAGAATGCAGGTGCAATATGAAATCTGTAATTAATTAAGTTTTATCTTTAAAGAAACTCTTATCTCTAGAGGAACAACCTGTTACAAACAGTAGTTACATTGATAATCCTAAGATAAATATGTATTAAGCACACAAGATTATATTTGGATAGTCTTAACAAAAGATAATATAATCTGTCAATAAAAATCTATATTTGAACTTTGAGACTGTATACATATAGTTTTATTAAATAAACAAGAACATATAAACAGAAACTACATTTATACACTACAATTTAGATTTATGGTCTTATCAATATTGTATGATATAAACTACCCTGCTACCAAATTTTAAATTCTGTACTTACTTTGCTAATGCTTGCCACAATTTTGTTGTTTCTTGGTCAATATTTGTATCTGAACAATTACTTTCTGGTGTATCCATTCTATTTACTGGACTGCGATTAGGGGTACTCGTTTTTGATTCTTCATAATTTGTTTCTACTTTCATTCTTTTGTTAATGGTCATATCATAACCATTTTCTTCCCCCTCAGTATCCTGCTCATCTCGATCTTCTATTTCTAATCTGTCTGGATCAGAACTATTTGAACACGTATCATCTTCTGGTTCACACTTAATGTTATCATGCTCAGGCATGTCATTGGTGCACAACTCCAAATGATGTGTTTGAGTCTGAGGTATAACGTTTTGATTAATGCTGGCCGGAGAATTAGGCTCCTCATTGAACAATGTTTTGTTCAATTGGAGAAATGACTGTAGAGGACTTAAGCCTGCTACTTTGGCAGTGGAGAAAGATTTCTTCTGAAAAAAGCAAATTACTATTTACACTACAGGTTTATTTAACTAAAACATATGAAATACTTAAAACCACATATAAAAGAGGACAGAAAAATAACAATTTAATTTTAAATTATCATATTCATTTCATTCAATGCATCATTTTTATTAAAATTCTAGTAAGCAAATATTTTATTGATTTCTGCATAAATTCTCATCTATCAGAACAAATTAGAAATACTATTTTAACATTTGCACTTTGTACTTAATTATACTTAATTACAATACATTTATAAGAAAATAATTAGTTACGCACATATATTTTTCTGTTCTGCAATTATTATCAAATTGATAAGGTTAAAGTAGACTGCATTAAAGGAAACCTTGAAGTGACTTACATAATTACTGATATATCAGGGCAGAGAAGCAAATAAACAGCAGGTTATATGTGTTAAATGTGTGTTTACAATATATGGAATATACATGTGCTAAAGCACATCCTTATCTACAATCACATATTGCACATTTCCAGTTGCATCATTACTTAGAATGGAATGACTGCTCACTGGTGCTACTGTGTTAAATTAAGTCTTACTCTTTTAACCAGAAAATAATATGATTCATATCATTTAATGACCCATGTCCCTATGTTCCAATATTCTTCTGTCCATGGAATGTAAAAAAAATATTTGTTGACTACCTGATCATCGTGTGATGATAACTGCTTGGCATAATCCAGGTACTGTTTGAGTATGACATCAGATTTGTGTGACACTTCACGGAAGTTGTGCAGTACATCCAACTTGTACACGCACCGGTGACAAATGATTGGTGGCAAAGAATCTCCATCTTTTACCTGAATAAAATGCAATTGCATCATTGCTTTTCTGATCAACCAATACATATTTGTGATAATAATCTTATTAGAATAACTCTAATTCATTCCTATAGTATTTCCTATAGAAGATCAAGTAACAGTTACACATTGAAGCCAATATGTAATGCAATGCTAATCATTACTACATCTTAAATCAAATCTCCTTAATCAAATCTCTTAATCATATAAACACAACTTTCAATATAAAAACAATGGAAGTAATTTTGTTTAATACAAATGCGTAAAATACAGAATCGAAAATACAGAATCGCAGAATGTGTCCTAATTACAGGCAAAAATTTAAGATAAATATCAAAGAGAAATATAAATATAAAAACGGTCGATTTTTTTCTAAGTAGGTTGAACGGAAGCAGAGCTTTTCTCCAGAAGAAGAGAGTGTTCATATGTACGAGTGCGAATCACGAATAACGAAGATAAAGGAGAAATATAGGATAGAGTGAAATGTGACAGCGACTCGTGGAATCCGCGTGTGAAACCTGATAACAGGCCGTCTAAATAAGGAGCTGCTCCCCTCTCCGCGAGGTCCGCAGAAGCGAGGAGCACAGAGCTTATCACTGCCATTTTAAATCCCCCGTGAGTCGGCTTATCTCGCGGACACATCTCTTGCCAAACTTTCTCCCGTGGCACGCGCACACACACACGCACCCTTGAGATAGTAAGGTGAATAGAGATAGAAGACGACGGTGGAGAGAGAGCAGGCGTGATCGAGACGAGGTAAGAGCGATAGGAGCGTGCGTAAGAGAGAGGGAGACAGGATGACGAGTGCGAGAACCACAGATGGTCGCGTCTGATTTATCTTCGTCTCGGCACGAGGACCCGGTGAAAACTCTTGATGAAACTCACCGTAATCGAGAGGCACGTCAGTATCTTATCGGCGAAGTTCCGCTGGGCGCCTTCCTCTTCGAATATGGACAATTTGACACCGTCCGACGATAAACAAAGGCGACACAGCTCGTAGAACTTGGGCGGTACATCGAACATAATTGTGAGCTCCGGCTACGTTGCGCCTTGCGTAAAGCGCGAGTCATCAAGAGGTAGACTCTTTCCTTGGCCGACGTACTATCTTTCTCCACTGCCACTACGCGTTTAGCGACGAGGAAGGGTACGCGATCACTTATCACAGTCACCGCCGCGGCTCATTGTCAGCGGCACAGTACACACGGTCATACAGTTATGCTACCACATAGAGAGGTGACCACGAAGAAACAGAATGTTTCTCCGACTTCCTTTTTATGATCCTGCTCGCTAGGAGGCGCTGACGATTACTTCCATCTTTGAAGTTACTGAGTTTCACTGGAATCATCGGACTCGACCGATCAAATGCTACGCCATCTCCAGGCTTCTTCGGCCTTTCTCCACCATGTCATGTTTTTTATGTATTGTTTATTAAGTAATTAATCGATCTTACGAATAATAAGAAACATAGTTAATACTTTCGAATATATAATTCGAATTCAGAAGTTTATTATTTGAATTATACGATTCGTCAATTTTGTCACTCCTTTGTAAATTTTTCAAGCCTTCTTGTCTTGGCAACTGAGAAAGAGATGCATGTTCTAATTTTTAGATTACGACGTTTATCTTATTCGCGTAACAGATACTTCTTTCGCGTGTCTATACACCTTGTAAAACATAACTGTACTTTCATATCGTGAATTATGAATTTAGGATACGGAAAATCAAGACAGATGCGTATCTATGGTACGTATTCAGCGAAATGATTTAAATACATTTATTAAATTAAATGTCGACCTATCCTATGTACCTACTGATGAAGGATTGGAAAATTTATATCTTATACAAAATGTATACGTTATTACTAATAGAATTGTATAAATGCTTAAATACAATAAGATTGTTAAGATTATTTTATTCTCCTAAGATTGTGGAAATGATCAAAATAACGATTCTTTAACTCAATGCCATATACTGATCAGAGATCAGCAATTAAATCGATAGAAGAAACGAGTTTCTTATCACGCGTCATTTTACTAGGAATTTCATTACATCGAATAAGTAGCCCAACCCATAAATAAATCAGGCAAACGGGGAGAATGACTAACGCAAGATTACGCGACCCATCGACCACTTTCGGCCCACGCTATTTTATCACATTTTTAATCCGATCTTCGTACATATAAGGTTGTGATACGATAAACATAAATTTTTAGTTTTTGTATAAATTTATCGTGTTATCAATAAATTTTGTACGATTAAAATATACAGAAATTTGTTTACCTTTTCAGACGATCACGATATTTGCAAGACGATATGAATTAATATTTTAATCGCTCGTTGCAATCATTATGTAATTATAATTAATTTGTCTACTCTTTGTTTTATCTATTTATAAATAAATAATATATTAATTTATCGTAATACCATTATATATACCAACATATAGTATTTATTCTTATAATGTATAACAATATTTACACAAATGTACAAGTTACACACATTTTTAGGAAATGTATGCACAAATCACACAATATCAGATGAAGAATTAAATTGATATCCCACATTAGAAAGCTAGAGCTTTCTTAATTTTACCTAAACATATTACATTTTTAAACACAAATTTTGAAAGTTAAAGTTTACTGCATATGTCATTTTCTTACTATTGCACATCTGCAGTAGTATGTTTTATTTCTCTGTTCTAACATTAAACGTCATGAATATTAATCAAAGGTGACTAATTCTAATGTACGTACACTCCCTGTATAGAATTATAATGTACTGGAAAAAATAGTCTTATCAATGTCTTACTATTTTCATTTGGACGATAGTTACAAATATCTTTTTCTTGCAAAATTGTTATAAAAGTTTAAATAAAAAATTATGAATATACATTTTTTACAAGTGTATGAAAAAAATTGCATACACAATTTTTTGCACCATTCAGTAGGGAATGTTTTGTATCAAAGTAATAAAGAAATACTTTTCTAAAACATATCCATAAAAACAATGCAAAGATATTTAAATAAGTTGTGATACTCGTTTGCGCGCGACACATATAATTCAGTTGGACATATTTTACATTCATAACATAAAATGATTTGTGAGGTATATACTGTACATTTAGTACAAAGTCATAAAAGGACTTAAGTAAAATAACATTCATTGTAATATATCTATCTGTAAATCGATATCACAATTCGCTTTTAATCATTCTCCTTTCAAGAACATTTTGTTCCTGATGCAACTCTTCCACTTGAGTACTATTTACTTTGCTATCTAACTCAAGTGACCTAATATTTTTATAATATCTTTTATACTTTTGTCTGATAAGCTTTACTTTGTGTTGATCTTCTCTGAGATCGATAGTGGAACCTAATATTAAGTGTATATCTTTAATGTGTGCCAACTTCAGTAAAATGACTTTTCTTTTATTTCTAGCACTTAATCTCCCTAGTAGAGTAATATGTCTTATTAATTTTCGATAATCTCGAAGCAGTTGTTGAATAATATCTAGACACAGCCAACGAGTTCGAGCGATGCACGCATCTGGAACTATACCGGCTCCAGACTGGCAAATATTTACAAGCGCTTCAACATGCGAATCCCCATCCAGATTCGCTAAGATAAAATTCACAAGATTTGGTATTGTAACTGACAGAGAAAATGGGTACACCGTGCTATCCTCTTTTCTGTAACGAAGAAGACTGGAGAACTGTTATAGAATACAATCACGAATGATCCATTATAATTACCTTTCGGCAGGAAAAAAAAGAATAGATGGGAATCGATTCATATTATATTCCCATGGTAAATCATTATTATCACCGTCTACTTTTACGAATAAAAGATGATCCATTTCGCGTAAATAATGAGCTACTGTTAAATACACATAAAATATTGCGCTACAAAATGCACAATAAGGAGAGTAGTACATTACGACCACATCCTAAAAATGATCATTAAATTTAATACTTTCTTTATGGTATTATCTTATAACATTATAATATGTTCATTACTCTTCCCAATTTACCTTTGTTGGATCTAAAATAGTATCTAAGAAAGTTTCAGTTGTCAATTCTGGTATGCACACACTTTTTACGTCCTTTGTTTTACAATTAACTTTAGTCTTAAATTTTTGCACAAAACGTCTTGAATTATTAGAACGTAATGTGCGTTGTAAAAAGCCTTGGGTATAATTATTTATAAATTGTATAAGTGTATATCGACTAAAATCCTTCTGCATGACATATTGACTCTCATGCTAAAAAAAAAAAGTTACGAATTAAATATATGTGAAAATATAAAAATACACTCAAATACTTACAGCAACATCTAATATCACAACAGCGGTCTTATCCTTCTTATTTAAAAGGTCTATGCCCAGGCCTTCCGCGAAGTAAAAATAATGTAAACTATCGATCGCTATTAATGTCAAGGTTTTGTTAATTTTACACACTGACTTTGTTAAATTTATATTCGGATGTTCAAGATTATCTCGTGGAAATACAGGTTGATGATATCTGTTTCCTGTTATCCATCTTTTACATTCAGATTTTAAATATGCTTGTTTTACTACGTCTGCAGATCGTACATCCTCTTCATTTGCTGAAGACGCCGATGTTCTGTATTTTTTAATAAAAAAGTAAAAATATTAACTAATAAAGAAAGTACAGAAACAATTCCTTTCATACCTCCTGAATTTAAAATTGTCTTCGTATTTTATTGTAGCAGGATCTTCATTACAACAGATTTCATATGTCTGCTGTGGATCATGTACAACTGGAACTTTGAAAATATCTGCACCTTTACAGACGGGATAAAATTTATTAGCATTAAGTTTACAAACAGGCATTTCTCTTTTTGCATTATTTAATATGCTCTTTTTACATAAAGAACATTTGTTCATTACAACATTGACACAGCAACTATCATTAATCCATTTTTGAATCGAGATGCTGGTAGTGAAATCATTTGTTTGATTTTTGGTTTCCTTCAAAAGTTTTGCACAAAATGTATTTCGCTCCGAATGTCTCGCAATAGCATTGCGACGCTTGAAACTGAGACGCTGAATTATCTCCTTAGGTAAGACATTATCTGCACAATTATAGTACTGGAGTCCAATCTCTCTGATCTAAAAGATCAATGTAATTCTTATTAGATATCCTTTGAATACCGCGATTAGGTTTACAATGCCACGTACTAGATTGAAATTGTAATTTTCAGGATGCAAAGGATTACGAGGTGTGAAAAGAAAAAGTACAGGCCCTTTCTTTAAATATGGTGCTAATGTTAATGCTTTTACTCCAGGAGGTTGCAGCCATAGAACTGGTTGATGAATAAAACTGCTAATCCAATTTAATATATTTTCGGAAGTCCATTCAGAGTCTTCTGGATACCTCTATACATTTGAATTCTCAAACTCATTTAATCGTGTTATATATGCAAATGTTTTTACTTTATGTATCTAATGTATTTACCACTGCCCAAATATAAAAACATTTTTCATGTACTTACTAGAGACCTGTTCCACATAAATAAATTTGCAGATGGAAATTTGTAGATATTATATTCCGTTTCACTGGATAACGCACTAGTCACAATAGCAAAAGCCAATTCTCTATTAGAGTCCTCTTCCAATGTTCTTATAGCAGCTTTATAAAATTCTTTGTAGCCAGGAGTTTTATCTAACCGAGTAAAATTAAAATAACCTACTACCACAGCCTGCAATTACAGTAACAAATAACTCACTGTTTTATAAATAAATATGTACACTAAGATCCAACATGTAAATTATTTATTTATACTTACATCATAATTCACACGTAAATCTGTTAATTGTTCTTTATGTGTTATCCTAACAATTGGATTCAGGACCGTATTAAGAAATTTTATCATATATGGCCATGTACGTATACCTCTGTATTCTATACCAGAATCCCTTGAAGGATAAAGCATCAGTACTGGGTAGCTTTGTACTTTGTTATACTGAGCTCTACATTCTGAGCTTGGATGCCAGCAATTAATAGCAGCAAAAAATATCTGGGTATCACAAAAATTTCTTTGTCTTATTATTGTATGATTATAAAACAATTAATTATATACACATATTTGATACCTGTGAATGATAATATTGAGCAACTATTTCAAATTCCTGACGCACAGCTTGGCTTTCTGCATCCCATGGAGCATAATACATAATAAAACTAAAATCTGCTTCTGTCACTCTCTCTATCATAGCGCTTAAATGTCCTTTATAAAAATCTAAGACAATTGAACTTTGATTAAAAAATGGTTTAGCTAATGGAGGCTTTGATACCTTGGGAGCACTGCAATGAAAATAATCACCATATAATACAACATATACAATAATAACACACATAATACTATCAGATAAAAACAAGCACGACTTGTTGCTACTATATTCGTACAGTATTGATACCATACTTTCAAGTTACGAAATATCTATTGCACAGTACCAAAATATAAAACCATGCTTAAAGTGAGATAACAATATCACACTAAAGTCAATGAATTTTTAACTAGAAAATCGTTATAACCTAAAACTTACGAACTATGGAGTGCAGCTAAGGTCAAGATAATTGCAAGGAAAAAATGAATAATTTTTCTAGCGTATGAGAACATCTTGCTGGTTAGTCTCTCTTTTATCACGACCTTCTCATGCGACTCTTTGGCCACGTCGTTACTTTTTGAATCCGGTATAGTCGTGTGCGAGTTATCACCATTTCTCGGCGTGCTTGTTTCAACTTCTTCTTTCAACATTATCCGTTAAAACAAAAGGAAATTAAAGGGAGGAGAATATCGTGCGCTAAAGCGTCATCACACACTCGTTGTTTACTCCAGTACTGTCAGTCCAACTATCGCTTATTTAATTAAAACTAATTAGCCGGGGATTTCACGGATTTCTATTGAGCCATCTGTATTTTTGCAAACCGGAAACAGCTGAGCGCTTGTCAACATATCATCAATGCACGAACACGATTTAATATTCATATAGTTCGTTTCAACTAAAACTGAAGTGGTTGTTTGCAATATTCTCTCGTATTTACCGAAAGCGATAAGTATTATGGAAGATTAACTGATATTAAATATATGTATATATTATAAATAAATATATTTGAAAAGTGAAAATAGATCTTTGAAAAATAAGAAGTGTTCTATGATGTTTAATGCTTTTTACGAGAATTGATGTCCAGATAAGGAGCAATATATAAATACAATGTTTTCATTATGTGATTATATTTTATACTAACGAAAAATTACAGGAAAAACTACAATGAAAAGTTTATTAATTTTTTTACCAAATAGGCTTTACAAGGAAAAACCTGGTTACATGTTTGGTAAAATAGTGTATGATGATAATACAGGAGTAAAAAAATTTTATGTCATTGGTGTATGTAAGGTAGATAATTTAGAAACAGTAAAATGTGCCAGTATAATTGGATATTATTCTGGCAGCGAACACAAAAGAGGATATGTAGATAAAAAATATTTAGACTGGATTAATATATGCTTGAATTCTACATTTTACTCTAAGTGTGATATTTATGACTATAGTCTGAAAGGTATTATTGTGAACAATAAAAAAATTTCTACTTTACACTGTCATACAGCCATTATAGTATATGATCAATCAGCATTTAGAGAAACAGAATTATTTGCTCAAAAAGCAGTATCTGGAGACCATTTTTATGAGTTAATGAAAATCATACAAAACAAGCAAGTTGAGAGAGAAATACAGAAGAAAGGAAAATGTACTTATGTAAAAGAAACACTGCTTGTGTATCATATGTTCTTATACTTTTATCCAATCCTTTTTCTTGCTAAAATAACCAACAAGTTATTACCAGTTTTAAAATATTCTTTTCTTGGTTTGCATGTTAATGGATGGTTGGAGAATGTCAAATGGATGTTAATCACTGTAATAAAGAACAAAAAATTTAATTTGAAAACTGGTAACTACGTTTTTGCATTAATAATAGATATGTTATTGGGAATTTCAATATTACAGCTATTATTGCATTACTTTGAGTACATATCTCCATCTCAGATACTTTTGGATAATGCAGAGGTAATTTTAGAATGTACATTGAAAATAATATTAAATTCATGGTAATATTTTAACGTATACATATTTTACAGAAGGCTGTCACATTTTTGAAGGACTTAATTAACTGGCTAATGGGTGTACCAGCTGGTTTAAAATTAAATCATGCCTTAAACAATATGCTTGGGAAATTTTTTCTATACCACATACATATGTGGTGGACATTCTTAATATTTATGAAACCTGTAATGGATTTTACATTCAAAGTATTGGTATTATTTGGAAAGCTTGGTATTACATTTCAAATAGCAATAGCAGCTGATCTTCTAGCACTTGTCAGTTTTCATGCTTATTGTATCTATGTATATGCTGCAAGGTACTAAATATATAAGTTATTAAATATATAAGTTATAGAAACTGCAAAAATGCAAACTGAATAATAATTCAATTTTTTATCAGACTTTTCAATATTCAATTAAAGGGTATTACTGCTTTGTTTCGACTATTTTTGGGTAAAAAGAAGAATCCATTGAGAGAAAGAATTGATTCTTGCCAATATCAACCTGATCAACTGTTTGTAGGAACTCTATTGTTTACTATTCTACTGTTTCTTATGCCAACAACTTGGGTTTATTATGTAGTTTTTACCATGGTACCTTATAAATAATTAAATCGTGATTACGATTATGGTTGAAAAATTCATAAGTTCATTTTACAGCTCAGGCTAGCACTGATCAGCTTTGGAGGTTTGTTGACAAGAATGAAGTTTTATCTTCAAGTTATGCCTGTATATACATTTTTTAAGTGGTTATTTCATTCTTATAGCACGTGCAGTAAGTGAAATACTTTTAATTAATTGTCAATTAATTGCAAATGCTGTCAATTTATTGGATTACTTACAAATAACACGATTTGTATGTTTTAGGTATTGTTAATATTAAAGTATATTCAAATAGAACAGAAGGTCCAATAATATTAATAATGACAATGGTAGTAGCATCATGGCATTATACATGGGACAAGTGTATACCAGACACAATTAATCGTCATCCACCCATAGAATGGAATAAGATAATAAACAATATAATATGGGGTGAATTACTCTATCCATTATAGATTCCTATTTATAGCTTTATTTAACAAAGAACATATATGTGTATATATCTTACATAATTTTAAAATAAACATTGTTAACTAAATTAGATTCTATTACATTATTCAATTTCATGTTTTATACTTTTCCTTTTGTTTTCCATATATTTGTTGAACAATTGCTGGGTCGATATTTTTGATCATAGCTTCATCAATATCATTTTCTTCCCTCAACAAACCAAAGTATATGAAAAAGACAGTTAAGCTTAAGCCTATAATTACACCTTCATAAGCTGGTCGACTTTTACCTGCAATTGTGTATCTAGCAGGATATGTTGCTGCTTTAGATGTTGAGTATTTATAAGGCTTGTCATAATCATCGTCATCTTCGTCTTTTTTCTTTGAATTGGTACTATATTTTAAGGTGGAACATATTTGAAGAAAAGATTGCCTAAAACAACAAGTCACTTTTTATCATAGTTTCAAAATACTTAAAGAACCTAACCTCTTTTTTAATACGAATAATTTAAATATCTAATACAAGAAAAGAGAGTATCATGTATTCAAATATACCTTTTCTCTAAGAATGATTTGCTACTTTTAAGATGTAAAACATTTTCGATCAATTTTAAATACATCATTTTTACAAATAAGAATTGCTCAACGTCTAATTTGGAAATTCACGTATTAATTTTACCAAATATTATAAATATATTATATTTGGTATTATTTCTCTTTTTCTACTTTTTATTTTGTAAATAATAAATATCAGTCAGATATTTATAGATATTTATTTGTACTTTCGATGTCCTTTTATCGTTCAATGTTGTTTAATGTTACGAACAGAGGTGTCCACAGTCCATACACATGTTCACCGATAACTAAATGTAGAAAGTTATTTTCTTATATTTGTTGCTTAATTTTTATTTTGTATCAGCTACAAAAATATTATCAGTACTTTAAATGTTGCAACTTTATAGATTCAGAATTATATTCATGCATAGAACACTAAAGTGATTTATACGATGGGATTGGAAAGTACTTCAAAATTTAAGGTTACAAGTTCAAAATCGGGAAAACGAATGAAAAGAAACTGTAAATCAGAAGGTGGATATTTAATAAATTTTATTCATGTTCCTATATACATAATTGTGACATGAATTTTATTCAAGATTTTGTATAACACGAGTTTATAGATTTTGAATTTGTCATTTACAGAAATTACAGATAAAGTAGATAACAATGTTGATACCTCTGCATGTGATACTAATCAAGTGGAAAACATGATTAAGCAGGACATAAAACGTAAAAGACAAAATGGGAAAAGATCAAACAACATTAATGACAACATTGATGAAAATATAATTAAAGATGACAAAGAGGAGAATGTTTATGCTGAGGTAAAAGAGAATCAGGATGTAGAAGATACGAAGAACGATGAAGAATCATCATCAAACAAGAAAGCAAAGTAAAAATTACCATATATTCATATTTAGATTTTAACTATTTTTTATATTAAATTATATATATGAAAATTGTTTTGTCAATAGTATACATAATAGAAATAGTTTAAATGATACAGAAGAAATTTACAAAAATAACTCAAAATCTCCAAAACAGCTTTCTAAAAGACAATTAAAAAAACAAAAAGCTGAGAAAAAAAAGAATGAAAAATTGATGGCCAGTAGAATTGAAGCAAGGACGAAAGGACTTAATTATGTTTCAAAGGTTTCTTTTATGATGTTATTTTTTAAAATGGTAATACTCAAAATGAAACAATTTTTAATTCTTCCTATAATAACTTCATTTATAGTGGAAATATGCACGAAGTGAATGGAAATTTGAAAAGATAAGGCAAATTTGGTTAATTGACAATTTGCTAGATGAAACTTATATTCCAGATGACATGTTTCCAATAGTTTTAGAATATTTTGAAGGATGCAAAGGAATGGCTCGAGAACTACTTTTAAGGAAAGGCTTGGATGTTGTAAGGAAAGTAGAAAAAGAAGAAAATGAAGAATGTAAAGATGAGGTAGAATCTATTGCTTATCAGAGGGCAAGAAAACTTCTACAAGCTTTACCTACCGAAACTTAAATAATCTGAAGTTATACTTAAAAAACCTATCAATTAGTTCATGCTTTTAGTGAAATTTATTTTACATTTTGAAATTTACTTTACATTCTTTTTATACATTATCCCAATTATTTGTTTCTTTATTCACGAGATAGATATATCAAATTTTTGTAAATAATTAAACAATTAAATTTTATCTGCTTATTATATTAAAAACAATCTATTTCACAATTTCCTATATATATGAGAAGATTACAATGGATTTATTCTGGAGATATATATAAATAAAAAGTTATACTGTATTATACACTTATTACCATACAATATTATACAAGTACTTTAGTAACCATAAGGTTACTCCAACAAAATTACAGTTAAACTAGATTACATTATTCTGAATACTTATCTACAAATTGTTTAAGTTTATCTACATCCTGGAGACCAACAATTCTGTCTAAAACTTTTCCGTCCTTCATTGCGATCAGGACTGGAACAGAGCCAACCTACATATATAAAATTTCTATTATTTTCATTATTTCAAGATAGGTGACAAATTTATAAAAATAAGAAATAACCTCGTAATCTAAGGCAAGATCGCTATTCTCGTCGATATCAACCTTTGCCAGTAAAACTTTTCCTTGTTTCTCTGCGATTACCGATTCTATACGAGGAGTGAGCATACGACATGGATTGCACCATCTATAAATCAAATTAAATTCATTATGATAAATTCATCATTAAAATCATTATGACAGTCCAATTTTTACATACGTTGCGAAAAAATCAACGATCACAGGCACTTTGGAGTTTTTAACGCGATCGTTGAAATCTTTTGGATCTTGAATTTTGAAAGCAGTCGAAATCGCTTGTTCTTGAGCTGGTGCATTTGCAAAGGCTCTTGTTCCTAGAGCAATACGTACAGTTCTCAATCCAGTTCGGAACATTTTAATGTTTCGTTGATATAGAATAACCTACGACGTGTAGCAGATGTGTAGCAACTACGAATAAATTCTAAAACGTAATAACGATTTGATCAGTTCTAACCTAAACTCTTGTTTGAAAGATTATATTGTACTGTTGATTGGGATTGAACGAGGTTAGGTATAAAATAACCAACAACGTAAAAATAAATTCTCCACGTGGTATCGTTTGTGTTCGGTTTCATTTTCGTCGAATCAGCTATGAGAACTTTTCATTCGATAAACAATAAATACAGATTTACGCTATACATGTTTGTTATCTCATAGAATTGTGTATATTTAATAATGGTACAAATTATATAACTTTTAAATACAAACATAATTAAACAATTGAAAATAATATTTATATGTGTTTACCCTTATAAAGAATCACTAAAGAAAATAAAAAATAGAAAAAACGAATTGATTGGTGTATAAGAAGAGTAGAGAATCCTATTTAAAAAAAATACCGATGATCTTTTTATTACATGCATCTTTCAAAACAGTATAAGATTGTTCTGACAAATGTTTTCATACAGTTAAAACACTCTGTATAAATTGTTTAAACTCTATCTAATTATTTATAATTGAACTTGATGGAGTAATCAAATTATAATTTTCAAGCTTTTTACATCATAACTCTTCAAGGATTAAGATCAATTTATTTTATAAGCACCTACCCATGTGGAAAAGCGATGTAAAATATTTGTGTTGTAGCCATAACTTTGATCGAGGATAAAGCTTTGGAGACCCTATGTTAGAAATCATTTATTGAGAGAGTTCTCATTTCGTTTAATATTGTTTCTTCACTTTTGAATGTGTAGAAGATATAGCCACGAGACAAATAATGAGTCAATTTGTCATAAATTTTGCCGTTGTCAATATTTTATTCCATTTTATTTTATTCATTAATACTTTCCTAAAGAAATTGTCCATAGAAATGCTATTAGATCCTTTATTTAACCGCTGACCATTTAATTCGTTGATCTTGGTATCTTGAACTGGCGAGTCATTTTGCCAATGACCTACTCTCATTTTGCGGCCTCGAACGTTTGGACCTCGGTCATGTCCTAATCCTTTAAGCATATGTTATGACACTGAAACATCTAATGACTAAATTCCTTCTATGAAGTGGACTAAAATTATTCAATTGGAAGAGCTTACTCTACTGTATCGTCTATTATCGACAGAGTCGACAGCCATAACTTCTTTACTGATTATTTACAATTTTTTAGATTTTATGTTTATGAATTTAAAAATTCATTTTAATACATCTATTGAAAAAATACTGCTGATGACTATCATTACAGCCTGCGCTGAAGACTTCCTAGAAGTTTATATCATGAATAGGATTTGAATAATAATATATCCTCCGAAGTTTCCTTTTCCGAATGCTACGATTCTACGACGAATATCAGAGGAATCAATTTTTCCAGCTTATTTTCACACATGACAATTGTCTAAGTAATTAGTTTGCAATATTGATGATACTATTGTATTCCCGACTAATGATATCATACGAATAAATTAGGAGATGTCCAGTGTTTTCACCTGATGAAAGATAATAATTATTGAATTTCACGCCTAGAGTGATGTAATGAGCACGAATGCTGGGTGCAAAAGCTTCTATTGTATAGCATGATCCTAAATTAAAGCATTATGTGGCGGCACCGATTGATATCATGACACTCAGGGTCGATTCGCAACATATTCTTCTATGTTTTTGAATAGCGATTGAATCAAGGCTGAGTTACACTCTATGCAGTTCTAATGAGATTTCGGTTCCTTATTGTACACTTTGAATTATTCTGTACTGGAGGTCATTAAAATTGTCTGAACATTTGCTATTCTATTAAGAATAAAAAAAGATAGCGTATCATGTAAAGAAATGGAGCTTCTTTGTTGTGATCAACAGGAGTTGCTTTCTCAATATTTGTAAGTGACGATCATTTGAGGACTGTGGACATTTCTAGAAGCTCTGTTCTGATTCGCAACTCTTTTCGAGTACAGTGCTTGGCGATGCCTTCTTGGTATATATGTATTCCACCAGGACGAAATTGAAACTTAAAATTTACATAATGAGCCCAAGAGGAAAGAATCGTAGAAGACTTCGATGGGAGAAATTTCTAGGAGGATTTTTTAGTAACAAGAGAACCGTTGCAGGAAATGAGAAATTGCAGTAATAAAAAAAAGCAATATGAAATAATAATGAAATACCAGTGGAATATCATAATAAGTAATGCGAATAAGAAATAAAATATTAACGATCAAGGAAAAGGAGTTTCAGCAATACAAAAATGCAAGATATAAAAACAGGAATTCCAGTAATAAAGAAATAGTAAGAATACTTGAAAAGGAGTTGCAGGAATGAGAAAGGAGTACAGGGATACCAAAGAAAGGATTTCAATAATAATGATTCATAGAAAGGATAGTTTGAAACAATACAAAAGACAGGTCAAGGACATAAACCTGTAAATTAAATTATAAGACATTTTACTTAAGTACTGATGAAAATTACTAGAGTTTAGATTTACAAGAGATCGTACTTTGCTCCTTTGCGATACATACTCGACAGGAGAAACTAGATCAGACTGATCTCTGACTTTGACTGGAAGATGACTCATTACTTACAGTTTTGTAATGGCTGTTGCGTAAAATGAAAATACATTACGTAATCCGTTTCTTCGCGCGCTCTGAGAGGGCGTACTTATGAAAATAATAGATTTTCTCCATGGGAAAGCCTCTATTCATGGATCAGCACGACACGACAAGAAGCAGACAATCGTTCCCTCCTTTCACGTCGAAACAAAGTCGCGACACACTTTCAATTGCTTCGTTATTAATTTCAATAAACACGATGTTTCATCAGCCACATCTTTATAGCGCAACGATGTGTATGATAATAAAAATGAAAGTTTCTCGCGTGAAATCACTGGATTTTTCATACGGTTAATAAATTCTGGATCCTTATCAAAACCTGTTGATACGATTTCCAAATAAGTCAGCGATGAAAATGAAATAAGGAGAAGGAGATGTTAGAATTTACTCGATGTAACTTTGTAGGTTTAAGATGAAGGATGTTGCGCAAGATAGAGCATCGTTGAGATATGACGTGAACCATTACATTCAAGACAGATGGTTTCTTTGAAGCGAACTAGTCAACTTTAGTCTTCAAGGTCTTGGCTACCTTGGTCACCAGACCATTTTTCTACGCGACCATGTTGATGTTTTTAATCGTAGAAATTTTTTCTTGCAACCAACAACACACGTATTATCTCGCCAAGAAACAACACGTTCGTGTGTCTACTTATTGCGTAAAAACACCAAGCTGTTCCCTTATACAGCAACGACGCCGCAACGACTGCTGCAGCGAAAATACACTATATCATGGTAGAGCGACCTCCTTTAAAATGCACTCACGCAAAGCAAGGCTATGAGAGGATTTTTCTGCGTTCTTGTTTCTATCTTGTTTGATATCTAGAATTCTCAATATTCGCAGTTATAATATATATAATATGCGCAGTTTAGTGTCGGCGACTTTCGGGTGATATTCCTGGAAGAGTGCCATAATTTTGTGAGTGATTCTCTGTTTATAAAATAGGACAATATGCACGTATAATAATCGTATTATCTTAGTTAAATACCTGAGGCTTTTAATACATTCAGCAATTATTTCTTTTATATATAGAAAGTTTAAAAACAATGCTTTTGAAATAAATAGAAAAGAAATTACTGCACTTATTACAGCCGTCAATGATTCTCTTTGAAAGTTCATTATTTCAAATAAACTACCACACCTTTCATCTTGTTCCTGTAATCGAGGGTTGAAAATGTATTTTCGGGGATGAAATTACTTACGAATATGGATTGAAATATTATTACCAGTTCATTCGACGTTGGTACGTTTTCCTTGTCACTCGGTTGAAATTAAATCTATTGCTGAATTGCCAGGAGCAGCAGGCAGGATAGAAAACTCTGAAAAAAGAAATAGAATGCCGGGGGTTTTGAATGGAGGAACTGAGTTTGTAATCGCAGAGAACAGAGGGGCCAGGGGATCTAGCAAGAATACTATGACATTGGGGTAGGAAAATAAAGGGAGAACCGTTAGTCGTTATGGTAACCGTCGATTTACGATTTCATCTGACCGACAACATGCTGACTAGAATACGTGACCCACTGCTCCCCAGAAAATGTGTTTTGGGTACTATGTAGACTCCCTTACGTACCAAGTATTTCAATTTCCTACTCTTTCATTAAGTTATCTTGATTAATAGGTACGTTGATTTCAAGTTCGTTGAACCTTCTGTCAACTTTAAGTTAATACAATGTCCGATAGAAATACATTTCAGAGAACAGCAATTAAGTTTCATTATGTACGTCGTCCAAGTGATAAATATTCTATTACAGTCACTAAGATTTTATTCCATTTCGTTGATCGAAAATTTCGTTTATCAAAATACTCTTCCTACACTCCTGGGATGAATTCTAAATTGGAACACCATTCGATTCCGAAGAAATGAAATTAACTACTAAAGATTTCTTTATTCGTTTGCTGTTAATCAGGGCCACCGAGCTGTCTCGACATTGGAGTTCATTGAATATTTCCCGTGGATTACGTAGTCTCCCACGAAACGTCGCTCAATTTAATTAAACGGTCTGCGTTCCCCGATGGAGCGTAAAAATCTCTGGAAGCGTCGAAACATTTCTCCCGCTTTGGGCTTCGAAGCGGTAATGATCCAATCGGAGAGTTAACACGTCCAATGTTTGTAGACGTGCTCGTTTATCGTATTATCACCAGCTAACTGGTTGGTAATTCTCGACTAGTATTTTTGTTACATGACGGAGAAACGAACGTTTCAATAACCAACTTCCTTCAAGGATAAAATAGTAATACTGTATAAAGCTACATATAACTTTAAGTTTTATAAGACACTGAGAAAAAAACCCGAGAGATCTCCTGATCTGTTCACAGTAAATTAAAGATGATTTAGAACATAACCATCTGTGAAGAACTTCCATACAGAGAGTTAATACTTGTGATCGCTAATTGAGTGCGAAGTGAGTTGAATTGTAAGTGAAAACGATGCCACCCGAAGGCATCTAACGTCCCAGTTTTGCTTTCTTCTTTTCTAATCTCGTTTAGACGTACCCTTCATGATTCATGGAAATAACAATTGCGAGTCGAATGTCATGAAACTCTTTATCACATGTTCCCTGCATCGTCATTGTGCTAATTTTCCGTAACGCTCGCGCTAACAGCATTACTGCGAAACCTTCGTTTCACTTTTCGGGATGTGTGACACCACGACCTAAATTAGCATCCACTGGGAATGTGGGAGATATGTTCAGCGCTCATCTCCTGGCCGTAGAATCAAAAACTGTAACAGTGGGAGTATATATCAATTTATTCGAAAAGTCCAAGTATTCTTCTAATAAAGTCTATAATTTTCATATTTTTATTATCTTAAGATATTACGGACATAGGTTGTAATTATAAATTATGAGACCTTTATAAGAATATAAAAGATGTAGCTTTCATTGATGATATGCCTCGCGTGATCGAGGAATCGTTACACGTCGACATAATTTCATCGTTGTAAATTCTATGTTTGCGACGGAAGTCATACCCGCGGTTGTTGCTTCGTCCCTTCGTCTCTTTTAAACTAATGAAATTATCTACCTACGATACAAAATAAAATCGACGCGAACTCGAACAGGTCTGTCAGCCTCCGGTCGATACTTGGAAGACATTTGAAAAGCTCAGCAGCTCGAAAACTCCGGAAGCACAATTCCAGCGTATTACTTTCAGTTCAGTACGAATCGTTGCCCTAGTGAAAATCACTGACCAACGATTTCACGGTTTTGACTGCTTAAAATCAAAGGTAATCCGGTGTAAGCCTGAAAGCAAAGTTTGTGTCAAAGAGGGAACTTTTAACTCGATTAGATAATTATACGTATAGCATGATTATGAGGTACATTAACTTCGCCGTTTTCAATCTTCTAACGTGAAAAATTTAATAGTTTCATAAAGAAGAAAAATTACAATATATACTGATCATAAATTAAAGTCAATTCATTATAATTGGTGAGTTGGAAACAATCGTGACGCGTGTAATTCTTGGATTACCATTTTTGATAGACACGCGATGCCTACAGCTCGCACAATATCCATTAGGTAAAGATTGGAAACGATAAAAGGCTGATCAGTCGATTTCAATCGAATATGCTTCTTTCCCTTGGTCTGACTTATTGATAGGAGCGCTATCATTCCTTCGACCCACCTCCTTCTTCACGTTTCTAATCCGTAAACCAGCTAGCTTGCCTTCCTGCTTTGATGGTGTTATTTTCATCCACGACGTACAGACATGAAGAGAACGAGAGAGAGAGAGAAAGAGAGAGAGAGAGAGAGAGAGAGAGAGAAGGAGAACGTTGATTTTAGTAGGCCACTGGGAAACGGATGCGCAGGGTGCGGCCTTTGCCGATATGCTAGTTCGCACATTTATGCTCGTTAAATCGGGACTGACTTATATCCAGCGCCACTTCTCATTTCTCCCGTTTATGGGCTTGCATACTAACTATGGCAGAATCAGGTCCAATACTTGGACAATTCGTGGAATATTATTCATCGTCCTTGGAATCTGATTCCTGTGTTTCTAATATGAAATAAGGCGCAGTAGTTCCTTCGTCCGGCGGAAAGTTAGCACAGGAAGATTGACTGAGGAACCGATATTGATCTGAAAAGTACTAAAGCGATCCTTGACAAAATAGGACTATGATGATTTCATTATTTACGTCCTTCATTTCAAGTTAAAAACGATTGTTATGGAAAGAGCGTAAGAGGATTGTGAAATAAAAATTTCATAGACAGGAAAAAGTATTCTGTCAGCGGATTTTAACAGGGAGACTTCCCTACGATTTACGACTGCAATCTGATGCTCAACGAGGGTGAATTGTCCTGTTTCGAGCTCATCGAACTTTTAGTTTTGACACAGTGGGAGAGTCACAAGTTGAGTTGGAAAAGAATCGGTCGATTTGCGATGAACGAAAGGAGGAGGCGTCGGTGGAAAAGAAATGTCCAAATAAATGATAGGTTGTCGATTCTAACAGCAAGTTACCAATGGACAGATTCGAATGATCTCTTGTCGATATCACGTATAGCAAAATTTATCTTTATTGTGCCCGAGCAATTTATCTTCTGTTCGCATACATGGCGCTACATTAGCCATCCGCGCTGTTTACGATTTACAGCGCCGAACCTTTCATCTAACTTTATTTCTAGCGCGTTGCATAAGACCGTTTGTCGATACACTAGATCAAGTTCGAATTTTTATTACGTTCCCTTCTTATGATTATTATTTCCTTCTTATGATCCTCGCAGAAAAAACTTATCGTTTCATTGATGCGACTTGAAGTGAAAGCTCCTGCCGACGAAGGCTGCAGTTGATTGTGACCGTGAATATTTCGTGCCTGGAATTAGCAAAGAGATGAGTAAAGAGGATATGAAACGAGCAATGAGTAAGAGGAATTAACGAATTGTGGGATGCACCGTGTCACTACAATTCAATGGAAAAACAAAGCGAGTGTGGCCAGTTAATGATAATAAAAATGAAGGAATAAAGTGGGCCGTGACACGGAATTTTCAACCGCGAACGCGACCAACGTTTCACAGAGGATGTAAAACTGCGTCGGCATAAAAGAACGACAAGGACGTTGATTATATTATTTTCAAGCCTACGGACATTTACTGTTGACGGTTCTAGATAATTAGCGTAATCAATTTGCGGTGTTGTTCAACGATCGAGATATACATCATTAACATATCATATCTGGTAATTTTCCAGAAAGTTCTTATTACTTGGTATACCAGTATAAAATACTATAAGTTCGTCACGTATCCACTACATAAAAAATCATCAAGTTAACTACACGCTCATCGATATTCTCGAAACGTTAATTTACAACTTCCAGAGAGGTGATAAAAACGTTGGAAAAAGTTGCATCACAAAGTGACTCATAGTGATTCACTTTATTATACATACGATTTGACGTACCACAGCGAATTATAACGTTCGCATGAACCGGTAGACGAAGAACTATGGATACCACGCATGCAAAATGATCACGAGATCGTGATGTTTTGGTGAAAGGTTCATGCGTTAAATTCACGGACGCATCGATTAAGATCTAAGTACCACGGCCACGGATCTCGAGAGAAGGACCTACGAAAGTTTTGTGGTTTGCATCTTTCGAAGGTTACAGAGATGCAATATTTACTCTAAGATGAAGACAGACGTTGTGAAACACGTCGGAAGGAAAATAACACGACGATTCTTAGCGCGTCTTCACTTGTTATTTAGATTCCTCGGATGTCTTGGAGAAGAATTATCGTTTCGCAATGTGCTAATCATCGACACAAGCAGGAAAACGGAAAAATTTCGATCTGAAAAAAGATATGAATTTCTCGCTGTATTCTAAATATTCATAATGACAATTCTACTCATCGAAGAAACCGTTAACTGATAAGTAAACAGCGACCGTGCCATTATAATGGCTAACTAATAAATAGGAACTCGATTATACATAATACCTGGGAAGGGATGAGCGTTAATTAAAATAACATTCTTGCACGTCCATTAAGTGCTTCTAAGCGCTGAAAATGGCGCAGTACCCGCTGGTCAACTGCGAGTAAATGATACCAGCAATATTAATAAGTTACCAATTAGCATAAATCTGTAATTCTGACCCTCTTCTTAGTCTAGTTGTCTGCATGCCAATGTAACGTCCGGTTACCTGAGACACATTTGATTCTTCCCAATCATTATTTCTCCCTTTGATTAACGTTTCAATATTACAATTTGAAACGAGCATCACGTAAGGCTGCGTTCGGTTATACCTGTAATATTCGCAAATATTTGTACATTAGAATACTTAGTGGAGTGAGAATAATGTTATCGCTAAGACACTAATAAGCAAGTCGAGCTATGCAAATTCGAAACGTAAAACAGAAAGCGAACGTAACAAGTAAATAATACATACTTTGGAAATTGTCCTTAGTCTTTGATATTTAAACTAGTACCTCGAAGAAATTTTCAAGGATCAAAGTAAAAATAGTCTTCTGCAATATTCGTCAAAACGGCTATGTACTATTAGTCTCGTTTCGAGCTGGGATCAATGGACGATAAAACGAAAAAAATTACTGATCACTGGGCATGTCGACGTCGTTGAAATAACGAGCACGCCAATAATATCTAGTTCGCTGGTGGCTCGTGAAAGATTATTTCATTTACCTTGGATAGTTGCCTAGAAAATAAACTGTACAGTGAATGGTATCAAAATATGTTGGAATGTAATGCAAATAAGATCGTTATATATTTTGCAGTAATAATCCAAGATGACCTATTCCAACGATGTTTACCTGAGTCAGATATGCCACACGGAAGATTCGGAATATTACAAATATCTAGAAGCGTTTTATGTCAAACAGAGTCTTAGAATAATTTAATTCTGTGATTGTGAAACTTTCCTCGGTAACCAGCTGACGTCTGATCAATAGCATTACTGTGATGACTCACATTAATGAATTATAAGGAACGAATTATATAGTATATTATATAATTGCAGAAACATGGTGAGCATCTCAAGCCTCTATAACGGATGAAAACAATGAATAAGAATAATCCTACGGACGTCTGGAAGTATCTGGATGGCCATGATGTTGAAATGGCCAACGCTTATTACAGATATACTACCAGTGCACACGCACTTTATTACTGTTATAACATTACGTTATACACATTACATGATCATTCGTCGACAGTTATGCCTCGCTCGTCATCGTTCCAGTGCTCAATAAAACTTCTCTCTATGGATCATTGTTACCGGTGACCTTCGAAATTCTTCTAATATGTATTTGCTCTCTTACAGATTAGAGTCTTCTTTCTCCGAAGTTACAGGAACCTAATTCCTTCGCAACTTTAATTCACAATTCTAGCTCGATGTAACGTTTAACCGATCGTTTCTCTTCCCTCGATCATTCTCCGCTTCGTCATACTTGTAACATAAAACATAAGTTGGAAAGATATTGGCTTCGTGATAGACGATTCTTGTCGCGAGCCGTACACGTGTTCACGAATTCTATGTTCTTGATGAATTCTTATAAATACTTGAACGATTGCCAAACCATTATTCTACTCCTTTCACGTGCCGTTTTACCTTCAAAAATACGATACGCATCACCCATTCATGGACTCGTAAAACCGTCCATCAAACACCAATAACCGATGGCAACTATTTTTAACAATTTCATCAAGCCACCAGTGATTGAATATTTTTTTTTAGCTCTAATCATGGTGCCTGCTCAAGCGTATTAGAGAAAATGTAATTAATATCTAACCATACATAAATGTCCAATACATTATGTTTTCCATTGAATACATCATTGAATAGAAAATTTCGGATTTATGTGGAATATTAGGAAGTAGATTAAACTCAATCAGTTTGAAATAATTAACTTGATGGATTCTGTTTCCTAAGGAACTGCGGAGGAATTTTCGGAGCTCTGGAAGATTTGACGATAAAGTGTCTTAGACAGTAGGATAGTTATTGACCGTAACCGTTATCCGATGCATTCATTAATATATTCCATTTGATCGAGATCAATGGATCATGCACCAAGGAAATTGATCTGCATGCGGGAACTTGGGCAACACTATCGATGAAATATTAACACTATGACGAATATTTCCGGTTGACGTCTGGTTTGAGATAGATAACACCGATCGTAAAGTAGACTGTAACAGGAGTATAAATTTCTTTTATTATTGTTCTTCATTTACTTACGATGAATTGTAAGTTCTATCCAACTCTTTTTCTTTTATCACGTTCTCCTTTGATAAAATGACTTACCTTTACCAAGAAAAAAAACAAGTCCAACGGGATTCCGAGCAACGCAGTTGTACAAGGGTGCGATTCGAAGAAATAACCGTTGAATCGATTTTTTGGGATCATCCTGGGCAAGATAAAGCAGAGCGTAACAGCCTTTTCTAAGCTCACCCTTTTCAGCGTTTCCTTTTCAAGCGGATCCGGCCTTACAACTCTTAGCCGAGTACCATTTTATTCTCAACCGTCTTTCGTTTAGCGTAACAATGAACGTACGCAGTAACTATCGTAGGATACTGAGAAGGGTATTAACTTAATTACCAGCTGGAAATTGATTGAAAATCACCGGCCAATAAATTGCGAATGAATAAATAAAGAAGAAAATAATAAATTAAACGAAATAATATTTTCAAGAATGTTCATTCTAAGAACAGACTAATGGCTCTCTTTCTTTCCCTAATCTAATTGTGAAATATGTTTTTCAATATATTCAAAGTAGAATCGTTTATATTTTTTACTGGATATTGATACCAAGTGTAGTATAAAAAGCACGTGATCTGTTTTCAATGTGAAGATGAAGATAATGTAAACAAATGTAGATTGGATTCAGCTATATTAAAGATAACAGAGCTTTAAAGGTCAATTAGAATAATGATTCTGCAAATATGAAGCATAATTTCGTGTTATCTCAGAAATGATTGGTACATGAAACTGATTTTGTGACTCATAATTAGGTAGATACTGAGCAGAAAATTAATATTGTCATCAGCATTTTGGTGAATCATTGTAAGATGCAACGCAATTAATTGTTTCGATCAATAAAAAAAATTAACTTAAGGTACAATACGAACGACGTTCGCAATGACGAATACTGATTCAAACCAGGAATGTTAACAATGCATCCTCGGCACGGTTAAGTAGCCGAGCTACGTTTTGCGTGGAAAATATGGTGGGGATACCTTGCTGGGTGTTCCTGTTGCACATACAATATCCACATGCATCCCTATCCACGTACGATCACACGTGTAGTGTGTACACGTGCACAGATGATCTTAGTGTGTAAATACAACGACGTCGGGTGGGGAGACGACGCCTCTCTAAGCGACGCTCCGCGTCTTCGTCAGTCAAACCGCGATCGTCTCCGCGTGATGGGCCATGGTTCAGAACGCTTAGTAGAATAGGTAGCAATGGTCGGTGGACAGTGTTGAATCAGTTAGTTGACAAAAGCAGGCCAGCCAACACAGTTGGTGCGCACGGAATATTCTTCACTCCGTTCCGTCGACGAGAATAGACGCTCTTCCGGATCTCTGGCGACACTTGCCGGACCACGAACACTCTTGTTCCGGGTATCAGTTTTCAACTGGTTCGTCCACTGGTCTTTATCTCTTTCTGCCACGTGATTGGACTAAAAAAAAGTGAGAGCATACTGTGATAGATTGTAGAACGTAAAGTGGTCGAATAAAGTGTAAAAAAAATGAAGAGCTCAGCATTCTTGCTGCTCCTTGTTACTATGACCACGTGTCACGAACCATTCCAAGTGGTCTTCCAATGGAACACGATCGACGTGATATGGCCGTCAGAAGAGAAACAAAACTATGCGACTGAACACGGTGATTACATTCCAGCTAACAATTTCATAGCTGGTATCAAATTTTGGAAGGGTAAAATGTATCTGACGGTACCAAGGTGGAAAAACGGGGTACCAGTGACGCTGGGAGTCACTTCTGCAACCGTGGTGAACGGCAATACCGCCCCTAAGCTGGAAGCTTTCCCTAACTGGGACATGCAGGAAGTTGGAGACTGCAAGGCCTTCCAGTTGGTCCAAAGTATGGAGATCGATCCAAAAGGACGTATGTGGGTACTTGATTCCGGGAAGATGTCACCTCTCTCTGTAGAAGTGAAGACCACCTGCCCACCAAGGCTGGTGATCCTGGATCTCGAGAACAACGGTGAGATTTTACGAACCTACGAGTTCCCTCCACAAGTGGCTCGTCACGGTACAGCCCACCTAAATGACATCGTCTTGGATCACGAGGATGGTGGCATGGCGTATATCACAGACAGTGATCGCGAAGATCCAGGCATAATCGTCTACTCCCTCAGTAACAATACTTCGTGGAAGGTCAGGCACGATTCTATGAAAGCTAAACCCGAAGCAGTAAGATTCATGGTCTCTAAGAATCTCATTAATATGCCTATATCTGTCGATGGGATTGCTCTGTCTCCGGCAAGTGTTGAAGACAGACAAGTATACTATTCACCACTGTCTTCCTTCCATTTGTACTCTATACCAACATCGGTGTTGAAGAGCAACCTAAGCAACGTAGATGAGCACGTTAAAGAATTGGGAAAGAAAATTTCTCAAACCGATGGAATGATAATGTCAGCCAAGGGAGCGTTGTACTTTGGACTGCTAGCTGACGATGCTGTAGCTATGTGGGACACTAAACAGTCGTTCACTACTGGTCAAAGGGTGATCTCCAGAGATCATGAAAGAATGCAGTGGCCGGATACATTTGCGTTCGATGAGAATGGTAACTTTTACTGTGTCACCAATTCCTTGCAAAATATATTGACCAACCGAGTAAACACCAGCGTGCCGAACTATCGAATAGTCAGAGCGAAAACTGCAGTCAAGAGTTATCAGTATTTGGAGGACGGAACCGCACCGGAGCAGCCAGAGATACCCACTTCAGTTGCGAACAGGATTAGTCTCGCCGTTGCTACCGTATCAACCATTCTGCTTGCTTTCGTCATAGTGTAGTAACATCTTTCTCCCTTACTTGTTCCCCCGTTCTTTTTTCTTCGAACACAGTCGGGTATACCAAAGACATTCGTTTTATCCTTTCAGTTAAGTAATGCACAGATGCCCCATCCAGTGTTTTTCGTGACCTTGAACATTTAGGTGGTTTGAAGTCATGATAAAAAGGACAGAGACCTAAGGTTACTTGACCATTCGGGACTGTCATAAGTACTTGCTCACTTTTCTTGTTTATTACCTTCATATTTTAATTCCATAGGTACTTGTATTTGAAGTATCTCTCTTTTTAAATATATCTGGAAAAATTATTACTCCATCGTAAAATTTTTATGGATACAATACCTATGGTGAAGGAAATGGTCTTGAATGATCAATTAATTTTGGATGAAACAAAAGTTTTAATTCACAACTATGTATTATTCGCGATGGGACTTGTAAATCGGTGTTGTCGAAACGAAGCTTGAGAATCCTTCTAACCAACGAATAATTGGATCATAAGATCAAACTGCCTGTTTGCATAAAAATCTTGTAAAACGTTTTGTAATGACTATCGAAAGTATTGACATGCCATTTGGTATAGAGTGTACATTTTAATCAGCTAAGATACAAATACGTTAAATTATACACATCATTTAGTAGCATTTTTATATGATTACTAAAATATTTATTTATTTATATGTAATATGATACTATAGAAATCAAATACGAAATTCGATAAAAAAACATCTCATTGGAAAATAAGGCTATGTGCAAATACTTTTTGTAGTCACTGTAGAATTAGTAAATTTCACAAGTTTCAAGGCCATCGGGAAAATCAATGTCATTTTGGATTACAATTGCTATTTTTGAAATTTTCATCGAGTAAAATCGATCTCCTGCAATTCAGTTACCAACAAGCGTTTTTGCATTGTGACCTCTGTTACGAAGAAGAGTAACAAATCTATTTTTTTTTTCAACATCGACAACGACTTAATATTCTTACTCTTTTATACAATATGTTATATCAATCCTCTCATTGATAAAAAAAGAGGTAGAAAATGTTTTCGTAACTTTTTCAAAACGAGGATTAACGACTCACTCGTGTTTCTCCTGCAAGAAGAGAAAGACATTAAATGAAAAACTCAAACTTCAAAGTAACAGAACTTTCACTACATACAAACGTAGTGTATTAATGATTTCATTATTATTCTTTTTCTGTCTTCATTAATTCAGTAGTTAATCGGGCCATTTAATTGAATTGCTAATCGTTAACTCGGGCCGCAATAGCCGAACAAAAAGAATTACATTTTTATATGGAGCGAAACTTTCGCCGCGACACCATCGCATTCACACATAATTGACCTCGAATTAACATCATCAATGGAGGCTATTAAATCTGCCAGTGAAATTAAGACGCTTCCAGTCCGATTTCATGACTTCAAAGGGAAATTGGAAGAAGTTAGCCACGTTGCGCTTGTAGGGTGTCGTGTACAGTGTTGAAAGGAAGATGAGGCATTTGTCAAGACCACGATGAAAGCCATTATCGATAAAAGTTCCGGCCATCGAGGACTTGTCCCTTGAAAAAGAACGAAGTCTCAACGAGCATGAGTTTAATGGGATCGTAGCTCAGTGAGATAGAAATGACAACTCGGGAACGAACAGTAGGGCAGCGATAATGAATGATCTTTTCTAGTTCGAGAAATCGATCCTCTGTAACGCGATACCGATAACATTCCACGCCTTGGGTTTCGATTGTAAGTCTTAAAGCGAATTGTGATCTAATACGACGTGTATTACATTTATAGTTTCTATTTTTCTTAACTAAATTGTTGCTGAAACAATTGCGAAGCACATTTTGATTTTCGGACTAAACATCTTGACAGTCCATACTGCTTGATTTAATTAGAGCATCGTCAATGCGTACAATCGTTAGAAAGGGCATTCGAACATACAAACAGTTAAATATTTAGTCAAATATTTGTCGATCCTCTAATTACTTCAATCAGTTTGCGAATACAAAAGTATTAATCCTATTTAGACATATATGAACACAGAGGATTCATTTCAAGGGAAACAACCATTGATTATCAGCCCGTTACCGTATTACCTTGTGTTAGTAACACGACGATAACTGCTACTAATTGTATATCTGTTATTTATATCCGTGACATAATCGTTCTAGTTGCGACAAAATTATGTACAATGGATCCTCGTATGATCTTATGTAATAGAGATGTCTATTTTTTTGATCATTTTCTTCTTTTTTTTTTCATTAGTCGACCACGGAAATGGGAGAAAGGCGAAGATCAATGAATTTATTATAGTACTTTAGTCTCATCGCCTTATGAATCGAACTGTGAATACGTATACTATATATAAATGTATGTATGTATGTATAATTAGTGTGTACATTACACATGTAACATGTACGAGTAGCTTTAATACATATGGCCTTATTTGCGACGATGAATTGAAACTGTATACTACGTTCCGTTGGAAAATGTGACGTTATGACTCATTTGTCTGTAATCGCTGGTGAATGCAACTTTCCACGATTTCACGGCATATATTGCTTACAATTATTGCTCCTTTTCACGCCGTATAGGTTCCAGTATCTTGTTGAAAATTCAGATTGATTCCTCCTTTGCACGAGTATCTTTAGCGCGTGAACCTGTGTACTATAAGTTAATGAATAAATAGAATAGCCCGTCGAATCGTATACATATACTACTGATCACAAGTCTCGGACCATCTCCTTCATTATCACATTTTAAACACACAATAAAATAAACGACACTATAGACAATGTCTGTCTATATTCAATATCTTTAAGCTTTTGTACATTCTATAAAATGTTGCAGGAAGAATTTTTACAAATGCTGAATTTGTATATATTTTAATATTTTAAGGCTGAATTTTTACAAAATGACACTATCTATCAGATGATGGCCTCGAACTTCTGCTCAGTAGCTAGAGCTAGAGGCCGACTATTAAACAGATACAGAGCCAGTGTGAAATGAATCGTTCATACGGCATAGTACGCGTCTGAGATCTACGTTTTCACGTGCATTTATTAATGATAAATGAGAATATCCAATCTATCGGTGAGTATCATCGATTTAAAGTCCAACATGGTCTTTCGAAAAAAGGAAACTCGAAGACGTTCGGCAAAGGAGCATCGCGGTAATCTCACTTTCAACCTCTCTTCCCACAATTGTTTCTTCTTTCAGCACGCAGCGTCCCAGTTTTGCGGCAAAGTGAACCGCACGCACATTATTACATGCCACGAACGGAGTCGGGATCTAGCCCTGAACCACGAGTCAACGAACGCCTAGGGAGAGGCTCAGAAGATTACAAAACTGCGCTGAGAATACTCGTTGCACCTGAGATTAATCGCTTTAATCTGCTCGAATCATCGGGAGCACCTGTTTTTAGCTCCTTTCCACGGATCGCATCTATTTTTCAATCAGCCTAAAATCAGTCCAAGATGGAGATCGCGAAGACTATAAGGGACAAAAGTTTCAGCAATTTTCAAGTTGTTGATGATGACTTTTATCTTTTTAAAACATGAAAAAACAAATTCATATATTTAAAGTTACATGGAAAATTTTAATGAGATATCATTATTAATTCTTATGTTTTGTATTTATGTCTATAATATTTTTGAAATGTATATAAAATAGAGGTTGGAGATAATACCAGTAGAAAATCTATAGAATGAATCATGAAAGGAACGTAAAAATACCGAATGGGTGGCTTTGAAAAGACGTCACGACATTCAATTGCGTTTACAACAAATGATGTCATCGCACTATGAAAAGAATATTAAGTGTCTTTCGACTCGTAGACAGAGTTCGATGTTCAAAGTTGTTGAAGATGGTTTCCATTCGCTCGTCGGATGATTAAGTGCTAACCGAGATGTTCAGGAAGATTGGTCGACGAAAAATTTGGCTAAAATTAAAAGCATTAGGTACCGCGCCATACCGACTACCCATATTTAAATGTTGATCATACATTCCCTCCTCGCCAGCTACGACAGTTAAACCATTAAATTGAATCAAACAATTCTGAATGATGGACGAATATTGAACATTAAGAACTCAAGAAATATTGTATATTTAACAAATGATCGAAGAATTCAAACAAACGTTGTCTTCGTTTGTTTAAAAAGTCACGCTTATAAAACATATCCGATAGGGCTATACACTTATCATGGTGTTGTTCTTAGACAAATAATCGGTAACCAGTATTGAACGATATTAGAAAGTATTATAAAAAATCTGTTAACGATCGTAAGGTTTCGATGATCGACCAGTCTTCCGGAATTTTAATCAAGAGCGGCCTTTGCGCCGCTTTTTAACTGCGGAAACGGGTGTCGACAGTACACGGCAAGGTTCTATCGCATAGTAGATTGTAGATTTATAAGTATGCTTTCTATTACGAGAGAAGCTGGTTGAAGTTTCGTTTTGTTTCGTCGAGGGTTTCGCTCAGTTGAGCCCGATTACAGCTGACTTTCAGGCTGGAACGCTTTACGTGTGATTGTAGAATCGTTTCCTGTTTAGTCCATTCTCTTAAACCTACAAAGGAAAAGTTCACATTAGATAACCAGTAGTGTGATGACAATTACGTTGATGATAATGCTCGGCTAAATGATTTTCGAGAAACGAAACGGAATGGAACAAAATTACGTTAATTACATTATTTCCACGTCGTTCTACATATTAGTAAATATCTGTATACTAAGAAGATTAATATATTTTCTATAGCAGTGATAGTTCTTTAATAAATGATACGAATAATAATTCTACGTGAAAATACTGAAGAACGAAATTGTTTCGCATGAATTTTGAAAATTCGTGGAACGTGCATACGGTAGCATTTATAGCAGAAAATGCTATTTTTACCAATGGAAACAATGATTGTCTCTATCCGGGTCATGGATTTTTTCAAAATCGCATGAGAGATTCGTGTGGAGGAATTTCATCTTTCACGTGGAATTGATCATTTTTGATGGAGCACCCTATACATTATGTAGAATAGCGGTACAGATTCAAATAGAAAATGCACTGCCATTCATATCGATAATGATTTTATTACTGTGTGTTTTAGAAGAATGTAGTACTGCTATTGTATAGTGCTTATGTAAATTATGCCTTATTAATAAAGAGATAGATGTTAACAGTTGTTGTTATTCTCAGCCACTCTCCATTATGCGTTATATAATTGACTCATAAATAATTTCTGAATAAATACCTCATCATATTTTTGTTGCCTCTTCTTATAATAGTATTTCTAAACTCTATTTTTAGCTGTTAATTATAATAAATTTCCTTTCATGTTAATGTCTCAGGAGATAGATAACTCTAGGAAATATCAGCAATAAAATTTCAAATGAAATTCTGACGTACACGAAATTTTGGGCATATAGATGATGCTACATCACAAGGTATTGTATCGCTTTTATGTTACTCTTAGCCTGAAACGGAAGTTATATTTGATATATACCTGATTGATTACACATTAGTTTATAAATAAATAAATAAATAAATATGTATATATATATAGTACATATGTACTTAAAAATATAGAACAATTTCAAACTACAGTTCTGTACTGTCGAACGAGCGCTAGATGTTTTCTAAGTACCTTAATAGATGACTCTGAGTACTCTGTTTTATCTGACTCGGTACAGTCGATAATAGCAGATTCAATTTGTAAAATCGGATTAATGAAATCTTCAATAGTTCACGAAAACATACATATAAGCATAGATAAATATAGAAAAAAAATAGAATAAATAAATACCTAGTACTAAACTGATTTATTTATTATGCAAATCTTCTTTTAAAAATTCTAACATGTTACTTTAGTGACATGTTTAGTGACAAATTTTGCAAAAAACATGATGCAAAATCTTTATATACATATATATCGAAATGAAATTATATCCTTTAAAGAAGTAATCGCAAGAGTGTACAGAATCATTGATCCTTGTTGAGGTTAGGAGATTAGAATCTAATCGAAATCTAATCTGATTGATACACCATCGTTTATAGACAATGAAGCTGTAGAATAGCATTAAATCTGGATGGGTCACGCAACGAAGGAATTATCAGTTAGCAGTCTTGCTTTTGCAAGCTACCGGGAATGCGATTCCAAAGGGATGTATGTATGCAATGTATGTATACCATGCGCAGCTGTTACTTTAGGGTAAGAGGGGTTAGGAAAGCAGGGACTTCAGGGACGTATACAGTTTCTTGCAGTCCCTCCAAAAAGAATTACAAGAACACAAAGGGATTTCCTACAAATCCTGATTCTCATATAAATATTCAAATTAAATTAAATTTAAGAAATATGCAAAGTTTAAGAAAAACATAGCAGAAAAAGGTGATTTTACAATTTTTTCTAGACTCCATTTTTTTACTTATCTTGATGAAAATATGAATTTGTATAAATATCCTACTTATAAATAAAATCGTACCTTTTATAAACTTTAAGGTCTAGCAAGCCTGTCATCAAAAGTACTGAAGAATAGAATTCTGTACAACTCTCATCTAAATGTCATCTAAATGTTTATATATATTATTATCTACAATAAAAAATATATAATAAATTTACACGATATTCGTTTACTTACATTTAGTCTATATTTACTTCATTTATTACCAAATCTCTGCACATCAATCTCTGCTTCGTGAAACACGTAACGAAAACAATCGTTTAAACTCACGAATGATTCAATTTGAAAAAGGAGATGCCAATAGCCAATCACAAATTACTACGTAAATTTACATGAACCGCTTCTTGGCAGAAGTCTGTTATTCCGATATCCGACCGTTCCTGATTTCGAGAATCGAAATCACGCGCGATCCACCAATTACATACTGCGTTATAAATCAGCCAACCTCATCACGAAATCTCATTCGACATTCCCATAAATTTCCGATCTAACCTTTCACAAATATTTGTAACACATTCCATTTCCTCGTGATTCCCTTATTAAACATTAGAAAATGACAGAAAAATTAAAGAACCCGTGGCACCCAGAAGAAGCTCGTCCCTGACAACGTTATATGACTGGCGGTGGGGGTAAAGAGGGGCTGGCTTGTACCGGCGGCGCCTGCAGTGACCGGCTGGTGTCTGTGAGCACCCGGGTGTCAAAAACGTGGATACGGAGACTCGTAAGATTCTAAGTGTTACCTTTTCTATAAAAAAAGTCTCAACGCTCCAATATCAGTGATTCGCCTGTTTTTCGGTATTATAAAGAATTATCGTGTTTATTTCGATTTCAGTCGGTGGCACGCGTTTATATCTCAATCCCTGACTCTGCTCTTCTCCTGGGCCGTCTGCCTCTAACAAGATCAGGGGACAGATCGGTGTCGTAGTGTGACAGCGATCGACTGGCTACGATACTGCTACACGAGCAACCCTTGCGCTCTTTTTTTCCAACGCTCACGCGGTTTTCCATGTCAACGACACGCGCGCTCCTGCCAAGGCCAGCGTGCTACGCCCCGCACAGAGTAGGCTCCGTCGTCTTCGTCGTCATCGTCGTCGCCGCTGCTGCTGCCGCCGTCAATCGACAGCTCCACGTAGTTCTGCCCATCCTCGACGGCCTGCTGCTGTCTGCTGCGCCGCGTCAGTGGTTAGACTTCTTTAGTTCATCGTCGTGGTCGCCTTCCCGGTGGTGGTTAGCTTGGAAAAAGGCCGGCGAACTAGCGAGTTTCTGTACGCTTATCACCAGGGTGAAGAAAAGGAGACACTGCAGCGTCGCTCACGCCAGCCTGAGATGAGCGACCATGGCTGCATACACTTGAATAATTTCAAAGCAGCCAAGGGTATCCAGCCATACAAAGTGATACACTCCTATTTTGTGACCAGCACGTCGACGGAGGCACGCGTAAGAAAGGTGCGACTATCTTTTTCTTACGTGATTCGTGGTCAAGGTTCTGTCTTTGTTTTCCTTACTCTCTTTCTGTCTTTCGTTTTCACCTATGCTTTCTATGTTTTGTAACGTTTCTCATCTGTTTCTCATTTTCCATCATGCACCGTTAATCTATAGTTTGTTTATTTGATACGTGATCAAAAAATGACGTGGAAAATGAGAAATTAGTGGCACCTTTGCGATGTTGCGAGGAGCGACAGCATTCTCTTTCTTTGTCGTTTGCAATGCCACTCGCGATCTTAAGTCACGGACTATGCAAATTCTAAACAGAGTGACAACCCAATGTGCAAATCCGTGCATATTGTTTTTATTGAACTTCGAAAAGGATGTTTCTATTTTCAAACATTTGCGGATATGGGATGTTTGTTCACCTATTTGATCTTTTATTATAACTTTTGTTTAAAAATTATTCTTCGTCTTCCATTTTGAGTATATCATTTTTTATTTGTTTCTTGTTAATCAACGTATCAAGTATTTAATAATAATTATTTGAAAATTCCTTTCTTCTTTCCTTTCTTTCTATTCCCTCTAAATAGTCTTCTAGTATTAGATAGTTTTGTATTGCAAAGTGAAATAGTTTGTTTGAAAAATGACTGTCAATTTAAAGTAATTTTTGGAAAGATAGTGTATTAGAAAAACTAAATGAAATTATTTGTATAAGTTTGTGTAAACGAAGATAGAAAACGTAGTATTTGTATTACATTACTCTCATGGACGGTTTCTGTGAAGATGCATTTAAAAATGGCCGCCGTATAGAATTACTCTGTCGGTATAAAGCTCTAGCACATTTGCTACTCACGTAGAGTAACGGTACATAGATTTATGATTGTACTGGTACCGTAGGGTCAATGAATATTTGCATCGGCTTGTAGTCCGATGTAATCATAATGATGTTTTATTAAATAAACTTTAGTATCGTATCTGATATTTCTTTCCTGGAACAATACTTGTATCTAATCTGTATAAGAAGCTTGAGTAATATATTTTTCATCTTTCCTGTCTGATACAGTAAATAAATGATTTCTATATTTTTAGGCTGTTAGTTGTTTATGTCACACATGTAAGACATATAAAGATCGCCTACATTCTTGTCTTCACTGTATATTCTTTGGCTGCTATGTAAAAGGTCATATACAAGAACATGCAAAGACAAAAAAGCATTTTTTAGGTAATTATACATAGATTGTATAGGTAATTGTATATAGAATAGGGTAATTTGTTTAACAAATATTTTTATTATATATTTTACTTTATGTTGCAGCTGTTGATCTTTGTTATGGAAATATCTTGTGCTTCCAATGTGGGGATTATGTGTATGATAGGGAGCTATTAGCAGTTGCTAAAGCACAGTGGAGTGAATCTGCAAAGTCATTGAGCTTTGGAGAATTTTATAGATCATGGGAACCAACACAGATAGAAGCAGAATTATTGCGAAAACATCCACGCAGAAGGCGCGTGGTCGAAAATTCTACCATAGGTAAGATGTGCAAATATACATCAAATGTAACTTATATTAATTAATACTGCACGTTTGTAGGTTTAAGAGGACTTATAAATCTTGGAAGTACATGTTTCATGAACTGCATAGTACAAGCTCTCATACACACACCACTATTGAGAGATTACTTTCTTGCTGACCGACATCACTGTCCACAGCCAACACGTTGCCTGGTCTGTGAAGTATCCCATCTTTTTCAGGAATTTTACTCGGGTAGCAAAGCACCGCTGACGCTTCATAAGCTTCTCCATTTGATCTGGACACATGCTAGACATTTAGCAGGTTATGAACAGCAGGATGCCCATGAATTCTTTATAGCCACGCTCGATGTTCTACATAGGCATTGTGAAGCAGCACCCATTTTAGTAAAAGATAATCCACATCACTGTAACTGTATCATTGATCAAATCTTTACTGGTGGACTTCAGAGTGATGTGGTTTGTCAGGCGTGCAAGTACGATCGAAATGCACAGTACGATTTTAATGTCTTATATTGTGTAAGAATCTATATTGATGTAATAATTTTTTAGTGGAGTGTCTACTACGATAGATCCATTCTGGGATATATCTTTGGATTTGGGTCCAGCGGCTAGCGCATCAGGTTCCGACAGTTCTGGTCCTCCTACCTCGTTATTAGATTGTTTGGAAAGGTTCACGCGGGCCGAACACTTGGGATCTAGCGCAAAAATAAAGTGTAGCAATTGTCAGACGTATCAAGAGAGTACCAAGCAATTGACTATGAAGCAACTCCCTATTGTGGCCAGCTTTCATTTAAAAAGATTCGAGCACTCTAGTATACAGGATAAGAAGATCTGTACGTTCATCTCGTTTCCAGAACAATTAGATATGACTCCATTCATGTCGCATAGACGGAACGGCAACAATAACAGTGCAATGATAGATGGACTGCCAAAGAATGGGGAAGATATGGCGTTCAGCGACAATAGATATTCTCTATTCGCGGTAATAAATCATGAAGGATCTTTGGAGACTGGACATTACACTGCCTTCATACGGCAGCAGAGAGATCAATGGTTTAAATGTGATGATCATTTGATCACAAGAGCAAGGTTAAAAGACGTCTTGACTAGCGAAGGGTGAGTTCATGGCATTGGTTACAATGCCATCAGTATCATTACCAAGGATCCAGTGAAAAAAGCTTTCCTTTTCAGGTATCTCCTTTTTTATCATAAACAAATTTTGGAGTATGGTCGAAACACCAAGGTGTAAAACTTTAGATTATGTAATTAATTTATTTATCACGATGAATTACGAGAGATAGATTTAAGTTTTCTTTAGCATTTTAAAAAAGGGAACTTTATGAGCAGCTTATTCCCTTCTGGAAACTGCTTCATGTGTTTTATTCGACTCACGCGAACTCGCTTGTCGGTCGAGTGTGCATAATCTATGCGACAGGAAATAAAATAGTGAAACAAAGGCCTCAAAAATGGAATTTTGAACTTTCGTTTGAAGTGATGCCGTTAGGAAGTGGTTATGAATGGAGATACTTTCAATGAAATTAGAGAAGAGAATTTTTGACGAATGACTGTATTATTATGCTTTGGTCGCATGATTGAAAAATCAAGAATAAACTAGAAACTAATCACTGTTAAAGAAATAGTCAAGATCGGCAGGATGTCGCTCTGTTAGCATAGATATTTGTTATGTTAATCTTTAATTATTAACTTTCGAAATGCGAAAAATGTAAGAGAATTGTGTTCGTTCTATTATGTTCTATTTTCTCTTTCCACCGTTGTCTTAATTGTGTTTGACGAAATCTAGGCTAGCGCACACGGTGATCGATTTCTCTATTCGTGTCCTAAAGTAACATAAGTGTAATTTTAAGATTAGCTCAATTTTTTTAAACGACCGATCGCATTTTTGTATATCGCTGACTGTTATTATAGTCCTGTCCTGACACTTGTATACACGAGACACCAAGGATGGGTCACACGATTCGAAAGTATTCTAATTAATAAGTTTGATCTTTAGTAAAGATTAAATTAAGAAGCCACCATTTTATTCACATGATTCCTCGTGTAAGTCATCCCTTGGTGATTCAATTTTGTACAAACGAAATAACATATAGCAAGAAAGAGGGATAATAATATTATCCATATACAAGCGAATTATTTCGCACGACTGTGTATAATAAAACAAAAATCACTATTTGACAAATTTTTTCTGGTTGGCCGTTTTTCTTTTTCTTAAGAACAAAAGATAGATTAATTTAGAATAATGAATTTCGAGCGAAAGAAAGAAACTGTTAGAAAAAATCGTGCATAGAACTTTCAATAATATTATGTTAATTTCCTGTATGACATACCCTGCAAAAAGTGCCAAGTGTTCATTGCACTTGTAGTTCATAATTGCGTGCTTATAGTTGTAGTGGTTCCCTATTTTGTGATGGATTTCTATTATTGTGTTCATTAATGAAATGTTTGATAATATTTCCACAAACACACGTAAACTAGAATAACTATTGATGACAATGTCCGAACAGCATCCGTGGGACAAGATCGTAGACATATGCATATTGTATTGTGTCGATCTAATAACAATGTTTTACTCAAGAACAATTTACCTATATGTATGTACGTAACAAGAATATACGATATTCTGTTGAATTGTTCAGACCGCAAAAGAGGTTTCAATGTGTAATTAAGTACGAAAACAACAAAATGCTTAACTTTATTTAATAAACTACGAGGGGAATGTATGAAGAAAAATATCGTAAAATTACATCATTGTATGCGTCGTAATAACTGCACTTGGGCGTCAACTCTCATGATGTATCATGACCAATAGTACTATACGTTTGGAAGTTCATATTATACGCGTGCAGTTCTAACATTTTGTATAAGGCTGAATTAAATGTATACAGAAATAAAGATATATTTCGTCGAAAACTTATTTCTTTTTTATTCGTTCCTCCTTTTTCTAATTTGTATACACTGCTGCGTGTTTCAAGTTAAACATCGCTATCAATTGTATCAAATACTAAACACAGAGATAACAGATAAGTTCATCACACATGATGCAATCTTATTATGATTTCGAAGCAATCTATATATAATATGACTATAGTAAAATCTATTTTCTGCTATAAATTCTTCGTTGAATTATAATTATGTATTAGACTATACTAAACAAGATTTTCAGATAAATTTGTTATCTATATCGTTTGAGATAATCAAAGTTCAAATTGAAATCCTGACCCGCGCATAGTAAATTAAAGAAATACGTAATACATATCGAAACAATAAGAGCATTGGATGAATAGTAAAGAATAAAAAATATTTCTTAAAATCTGTTTAAGCCAAAATGTTAATTAAAATTTAATACCATATTCTCTTCAATTAACGTTGTAGTAATGGAGGAAAGATGGACGCCTTGACGTTCGGCTCTCACAGGTAAACGGCCAATCAGTTCGCATAAATATTCAAAAAACTTTCAATTAAGTAAGTGTCGCATCACAGAATTTTATTCTTTCTTTTGTAGGCTAGTTCACTTAGATCTCAAGGGTGCTCCGCCGCGAGTCTGTTATTTCGAAAAGGTCTGTTACCCAAATAAACAAATCGTATTGTTTACACACTGTATTTCTTCTCTGATAAAAGTGTCATCTAAAAACAATTATAACGGTGTTCCACTTTTTTCCACAGCTTTTCAAATGTTATTGGCATTTGGTTTTTCCATATGATCGATGCTTTTTTCATATATGATAAACATCTGCATTCTAAATGAGTTCGTATGCGTAACACGGCACAATTTTCATATATGCATACCGTCATATATATATACGTAGTTATCACTGTATATAATATATTATCTGCATAACGTTTGCATATTTTGATTTTTAGTAAAACAATCAATAATAGTCTAATTATTAAAAATTCGTAATTAATATTGCAGTTGTTCCCATTATTAAGGACATGGGGTGCCACTGGACTTTTACTGGAATGGGAAGACACATTTCCATACAATCGAGAGCTTTCTCATATAGGAAGCAATGGATTAAGCAGTTTAATCAGTGGATATACGGTTCAGGAGGCCAGACATATCCTACAAATAGCAGGAGACTGTGGTTTAGCAGTTGTTCCATTAGTACAAACGTTTGGTCATATGGAGGTATCTAAAATTGGACTGAAATTGTAAAATTTATAAATATTTGGAAATTAATATTAAAATGATTGCAGTTTGTTTTGAAACATGATGAATGGAGGTCTTTGAGAGAAGTGGAGCACTTTCCAAGCTCAATTTGTCCATCTAATCCAAGAACATTGTCTTTGGTAAAGACTTTGATTCGTCAAATAGTTAGTTTTCATCCAGATATACAGTATTTGCACATAGGTGCAGATGAAGTTTGGCATTTAGGTCTTTGCTCAGTTTGTATAAAACGTGCTGCATCTAGCAAATATGGAAAACCATCTCTGTACCTGGAACATATTTTGGCTATTGCACAATATGTACAAGAAACATATCCCTACTTAAAGATTATCATATGGGATGATATGTTAAGAACGATAGATTTACAGGTTTTGAACGGTATCTCGATAATTTATTCATATTATTTCATGCCACATATTATTTCATAAAAGCATTTCCTATAAATTTCAGATCATTACATCGGGAAGTATGTGGAACCTATGATCTGGCACTATAATCCCAGAGATAATTTTGCTCTACCTCATGGTAAGAGTTCTATTATTTAATTTTACCATATTTTGTTATTGTAAGACTACATAAGTAATATTTATTAGAACTGTGGGATAAGTATACTGCAGTTTTTCCCCATATTTGGGCGGCTACTGCATTTAAAGGTGCTACTGGATCTTCCCAACATGTACCAATTATAAGACACCATATAAGCAATCATGAAAAATGGTTAGAAGAATTAGGTATACATGTGAATAAAGTTCATGAATTTCGAGGAACGGTATTCACTGGGTGGTCAAGGTAATTTTTTTTTCAAATTCACGATTAAATGAATTTTATCGATTTTCGATTTTAGGTATGATCATTATGCAACATTATGTGAATTATTGCCTACTGCAATACCATCATTAGCATTATGCTTGAAAGTCTGGCTCCATGGTTATTCTGAACAAATTCACAATCAAGTGGCTAAGAGTTTAGGATATATAGATCATCCTTTACACATAACACCACAACCAAGACCTGCTCCAATACCTAGCAATTTGCTTTTCCCTGGATGGCAAGTTGCAGTAGGAGTAGAATGGTTTTTAAATTTTCGAACTAAATTTCATAATATTATTTCCAGTGAGCAGTAAGTATAAGTTGAATTGTAAGAAATGCAATTATGATATTTCATTTCTCATATTCCACAATACCTAGTGTCGTATATTAAATTTGCAGAATATCCACATGGATGAATCCGTGGCAAGTCGCAAATAATTACACAAACCCTATGCAGTTAGAAAATCTAGTGCCCGCTTTTACAGAGTAAGTTAATTTATTTTCAGAGCAATTTGAACAAAAATGATATAAAATCGAAAATATTTTTTACAGACTACTATTAGAATTATCTTCTTTAGAAGGATATTTAAGATTTCAGATGGAAAGCATTTTCTTTCCATCAATGATTGATGAATGGATAGGTACAAATATTCAGCCCATTAAAGGGAAGCTTATGGAATTAAAACAAACCACGGAGAATCAAATCAAGATAAATAGTCGAGTTTAGTATTTTAAATAAGTATTTGCAGATTTCTGCTTTAGATCTCAATGACCAACTTTAATACAGGAGATGAATACGGAACGATAGGCTGATGAAAAGTACGAAACTATTTAGTAAATTGTAAAATTTTATCTTGTAAGTAGGTGTAGCGAAGTAAAAGTAGATATTAAAAAGTGATACTCCGTGCGATATGCACAGGATATAATTTTATAAGAAAAGGAATGATTATTTTAATACTTGGCTTAAGGACGAATGAACTTGTGACAATGATTGTCACTGAGCTTTGTCATTTTGTGAGCTGTTCTGTGATACTTGGCTATGAAAGGATTATTGTAATGTAATTAAGCTTAATGACCATATTTCTTGGCTATTGTGCTTATCACATATGCTTTTAACTATCTGCGTTTCTTATTATATCTATAGTATGTGCAAATATTTTTTGTACTCGATTTAGAGATATCTCTTTGAAAATTTTTCAAAACTTATATTGATCAGCTATAAAAAAATGTCATGCATAATGCATAATATATCTCATAGATTCTTTTTTATTACTAAACTTTTAAACTAGTCTAATAGTTTGGAACATATTCATTACTCTAATACACTATTTATTAAATAAAGTGACAGATTGAACTTAGATAAATTATAATTAAAAATAATAATAACTAATAATGAATATGAATAAATATTTATGTGTGTGTACGTAATAATCACGTAACATGTGATTTTGTTTTGTACGACTCAAATTACTTTTAAAATAATCTCAATTGTGAAAAAGAAAAAAAATATTTTGCGTTCATTTTTCACCTTTTTCTACGATCCATGGCCACTGCGGATCTGTATCCGTAATCGAGTTAAAAAACAAAAGCGGCGTTCAGTTAAAAGGCAAAGACTTGTCAAAAAATGTCTTGCTCTAATTTTTATGAAATAATACCTTTGGCTAAGCAAGTGAAATAGTGGCAGATATAAAAGAACATGCCAAAAATTAGAGAGTATAATGGGGAAGAAGCTATGAAATTGGACGAATGTTTCAAAGAAACCTTAGCACGTGTTAGACCTTTTGTTTTAGCATTAACATCTGCTGAAAGTGCGAAATTATGCAAAGTTTGGCTTAATAAATTAAATGCTGTTACTTCGCAACGTCGTTTAAGAAACGAATATCTCACGGAATTATTCAGGCAATTAAAGACAGGACATGTTGGAGGAGCTTTCAGTAGACCTCCACCTAATGGATTTCTTCTACCATTACCTAAGTCGTATCATATGGTACCTATATTACGATTTATGAAATTTATTGTAATTAAAGAATAATTAACATGTAATACAGGTCTGTATTAGCTCATCTGTAAGTAACTTATCAGACTATACCATGAGATCTCACCATAGTTATTTAAAGCCACATGCAAAATGTACTCGACACCAGCGAAGTAAGGCGTCATTAAAACACCGTATGATGGACGTCACCAGAGTGAATCAATGTTTGCATCCTATGAATCATGATCAAAGTACAGTAAAACAAAAAGTCGATTAAAAATCTATGAGCGGCGTATTGATACACTGAGAACTATTATTGCAGAATTACAGGCTCAAAATGAATATCTAAGGAATCAATTGTTAAAATACCCAGAAAATCGCAACAGAAACGTGAATGATTACTTATCTTCAAGCATTAGTCAATTAACTACTGATGTCACTACTTTAAAAGCTAAGTTAGTATGTCATTAAATGTAATTTTGATGAAGCAATAAGTCTTAAATGTTTATAAATTGTTAAAGGCTGAAAGAGATGGAACAATTGAAAAATTCTATGGATGAAAGTTACAAAGAGACTGTTCAAGAATATCATTTCATAGTAGTAAAACAACTTACTGATTTAAAACAACAGTTGGACGAGTCTCGATTGAGAAACGAGGCTCTGGACCATACTGTAGCTGTAATAGCTAAAAAGTTGGAACAAATCAGCCATGGTAAGGTAAGAAGTAGAACCTTTATTTGTAAAATGAGAATTGTAAGATATATTTTGAAGGATGAGCAAAGTAAAGCAGTGGAACAACAATGGTTAGATAAAATAAACATGATATGTGAACGATTTGATTTATTTACAAAAGAGAAAAATAAAGAATTACAACTAAAACAGGATTTACTTGAAAAAAGAGATATAGAATCATCAAAGAAGGATGCAGGAAGAAAGGAAGAAATTGAATTACTGACTAATAAAATACAAAATTTAGAAATGAAATTAGAAATGAAGTTTAGAGATGTATTTCTTTGTAAATCATGGAATATTTCAATACGTTTATACTTAAATATATTATTGACTAGTATTGTATTCCTCTCAGGAAGATAAATCGCAGAAAATGATAGTTGAGCAATATACAATGATGAAAGGAGAATTAAATAAAATGAGAATCGAGATGGATCATGAATCTCAGAAACAAAATCAAAATTTAATGTCTGAAGTTTCTACTTTGAAGAAGGCTGTTGTAAAACTAGAAAAATCGAAAGAGAGACTCGAGTACGATTATGAAAAGAAACTGTCGCATATCATCAAGGTAAATTAATTAAGATATTATATTACTAGGAATTAGTTCTACTTCATGTATTATATCATAGAACAAAGATATGGAAATAAAAGCCTTGCATTTACAACTGCAAAAACAAAAGAATGAATTGTACACATCTCTGAGTATAAAGAAGCAAAATGAAGTGGATAATATAGTTTCTATATTAGAGGAGCGATATAAAACGCTTTTGGCAGAAACAGAAGCAATGTCAGAATCTAAAATTCAGGAGTATCTCATGGTACTGAGCGCCGTAAATTTTATTTAAAAGTAATCTAAAAATATACGCAATAAGATAATAGTAATGGTTATTATAAATTTTAGAGAATAGCTATTCTTGAAGATCAAGTACTTAATATGAAGAAATTTGAGTCGAGCTTATAGGGTAGTGATTTCGTAATAGTTTATAGTAGAATATAATTATATAATTGTATATTATATATATGTTTGTTCTTAATAAAGGGTACTAGAAACGATGTGTATTTTTTTAAATGTTCCCGGTATTTAAGCATTTCTATTAATTCCTAACAGATGGTAGTAAGTGCTTAAATTGATAATACAAGAGATGGCGTTAGGCTTTCATATTGCTATGGCAACACTTTGTAAACTAGTTCTGAGTTGTCAAATGTGACAGGTGACAGTAAACTTCATGTTAATCAACATTTTTAACAGATATCAAGTCATTATTTAATATTTATGTATACCAAAGTTCTCAGTAACATGATTAAAATATTTTTTAAAAAAATAAGCATTAGGAAGAATTAATGAATACATTGTTGCAAAAATCCATCTTTTTGAAAAAGTAGTTTTTATTAATGAATTTAGAAACAGCTATGTCAGTTTAGGTATTACTTATGACATCAATACTGATAGTAAGAATAAAATAATGTCGCTCTACTTCGATACGCGCGTACAAAACCCGGAAACAGCTTCTATCAGTACTCACGCAATTTGGCATACAAATTATCCACTACTGGCTGTCGCAGCGTATTCCCAGGATAAGGGTGGTTTCGTGACAATTTATGACGATCAGGGAGAACCTACTCAGGATGTAGAATCACCTAGACATTCAGTAGCTCAAGTGACTGGTCTTGGATGGCATCCAGAAAAGCGATGGCTTGCAGCAGGATGGGAAAGCGGAGAATTGCGGGTTAATAATCATTTAAATTTAATAAAAATGCTCCAGAATCATGGAAGTGGAAATATATTACTATAAATTATCATTTAGATATGGCCAGGTGATACTGGTAGCACAGAATTTAATTTGGTAGTAACACCACATCGTGATCCTATTACAATTCTGCAATGGAGTCAACATGGGGGAAGATTGGTGTCAGCAGATTCAGCTGGATCCATAGTTGGTTGGAAAATTGACTCAAGAGGTCAATTGTTAATGATGTTCCACCACGAACTGAAAGATTCTTTTGCACAAATAGTATTCAAAACTATTCCACCAAAATCAATGATAGATATAAGGTGGATATAAAACTAATATATCTTGCATTTCTATTGACAAAATTAGTTATAGAACTTACACTGCTTTCAGTGGTCTAGCAAAAGCTGCAGTTGCAGGAGATGAACGAGCATTAGATATGTTTAGCTCTTGGCGTCCTAGGACAGCTGCACCCACAACAGTTGTAACGCAAAGAGAAAACCATGCCTTTTATATTGGAACCACTAGTGGTTTGATATACTTTGTTGATAACCAAGGACAATGCACAGAAATCCTAAACACGAATGGTGCTGCATTACAGTTCCTATTGCATCATCCAACTAGAGATTCTCTAGTTGTTATGACAGAAGGTTTAAACATAGCACATTTTCAGACAGATCCTATTACTGGCCGACTGACCGAATTAACAAAAGTAACTACACTTTTTCTTATTTATTAATTTGCTATAATCTAATATGTAAATTTCATGAAACTTTTCTTTGTTGAGGTGAAACTTAGCAGTAGATACGACATATTGAGAACTGGTCCAGCAATGTGTTGGGCTGGAGCAAATACTTTAGCGATTCTTACAGGAGAATTGGGTGTTCGTTGTTGGGATCTTCACACTAGTGATAGTTACGTATTATCTCCGCCAGATTCATCCACTGGGAACATGGCTACACCACAGGAAATCTGCACAAGCATAGCTTTCTGTAAAAATAACGGTAACATAAACATTTTTCTTACAATGTAACTTATATAGGAATACGTTATTCAATTGTTAACTTCAATATTGTACAGGTACTTTGGCTGCTGGAACAAACTTAGGAACGATTTATTTATGGAGACGTAAAATTGAAACAGACAGCGATGAAAACGGTTGGCCCAATGTCCCAGAATCTTGTAGCATACATGGAACAGTAAAACAGCTTACATGGGGTGCTTTTTTCTTAAGGAGTCCACTTCTTGCCGTAAATTGTATTACTAACGTTTTTATATTATATCAACAACCAATGTGCGCTACATATAACGATGGTGTTTGTGCTAGTCAACTCAGTCCCTGTCAAATATTAATAGAATTCGATGAGCAGAATTACACTTTGAAAACTGATATTCAAGTGCAACTTGTTGCTGTTAATAAAGAATACATCGCTGTTTCTTCTGGTAGACTGGTTGCGGTCTATAGAATTCACGATGATTCATCTTTGTATACTACCGCAATCGCCAATTTCAGCTGTGACACTGAGAAATTATTGATTTACGATCACACTTTGATCGTTTTAACTCCTGTAGTCATACAATTACGGTCAATGGAAGGTAATGTCATTCAAACGTTACCCACGTTATCAGAAGAGGGCGAACCAATTACTATGGATCTCACTGGGCAATATTTAACAGTCGCATCTTTAAATGGTATCTTAAAAATTTGGGATTTAAGTAAACGAGAAGCGAAGCTGCATACCAGAGCAATGGCAACTTACGAAGCGATCAGTGATTTTGCTGAGATCATCGAGGCACGGTGCAACGCTGATTGCCGTTGCGTGTCTATCACTGTTGCAATGGCTAACTTGATGCCCAGTTCTATTTTGTACGTCTGGGATATAGAAAGTGATCAGATACATGAGTTCGACTTTGCCGAATCTAACGATATAGATGAAGACGATAGTGCTTTATCTGTAAAATGTAGAGGAAGACTGGTTACTGCTCATTGTTGGGACGCAGAAGATCCTAGATTATTAGTATGTCGAGCTCAAAAATTGGAGACACGTGACTCCAAGTATTCCTCAAAACAAGACAATGAAGACGATTACGATGTTTCAAAGGCTACTGTGGTTTTGGTATCAATGTTTGCTACATCGGATCATGGAATTGTTGTTCAGGATATTAAACCAATTAAAGATGAAAATTGTAGAGTCCTAGGTGTTCATTCTCCACACATTATTATTTTAAATTCTGAGAAAACAGCAGAGAAGACCAGTAAAGTAACGAAATTGTTCATGAGAGATTTTGAGGAACTAGGTTTATGTGATCCTGTTACAAAGAAAGCTGTATTAGATTTCAGTTTTCATATCAGCGTTGCTAATATGGAGGAGGCTTTCAAGTCGATTAAATCCATTAAAAATGAAGGTATTTGGAAAAGTTTAGCAAGAATGTGCGTGAAAACGAAGCAATTGAATATGGCGCTTTTGTGCTTGGGTCACATGAAACAAGCCAGAGCAGCCAGAGCTCTTAGAGAAGCTATGCAAGATGATAGTTTAAACTTGGAAGCTAAAGTAGGTACATTAGCGGTAGAATTAGGATTATATAATGATGCTGAACGACTTTTTCGCGAAGCGAAGAGATTAGATCTACTAGGCAAGCTTTTCGAAGCGCGTAATAAATTTAAAGAAGCCATAGAGCTGGCGAAGAATGAGAATAAAATTTGCGAAAAAACTAGTTATTACAACTATGCAAAGGCTCTCGAGCAAGAAGGTAAAATAGTGGAAGCTATAGAGATGTATACTAAAGCAGAATGCCACCGATTTGAAGTACCAAGGATGTTGCTTGTGAGACCCAGGGAATTATTAACATATCTTAATAATTCTGAGGACCCAGAAATAAAGAATTGGCATGCACAGTATATAGAATCAACCGGAGACATGGAAGGAGCATTGAAATTGTATGAACAAGCTAAAAATACTCTAGCAATGACCAGATTACTCTGTTATTTTGGTAGAGAAGACGAAGTTAGTGAATTGGTATCGCGAACGAATCATGCTGCCTCCGCGTATCACTTAGCTGCGCACTATGAATCAAAAAACAATGTGGCTCAAGCTATTCATTTCTATACTAGTGCTAAAGCCTACACAAATGCAATTCGACTGTGCAAAGAACACGATATGTTTGAAGAACTATGGCCCTTGGCTGTATTAGCTCCAAGGCAATCGCAGATAGATGTTGCCAAGTACTATGAAGAAAACGATCAGTCGGATAAAGCAGTTTTGTTATATCACAAAGCTGGTTTATTGCACAAGGCGCTGGATATTGCTTTTAAGACGAAACAATATAGTGCTTTACAATTGATTATTATGGATGTCAACGCAGATTCTGATCCTGCTTTGATAGAAAAATGTGCTGATTATTTCGTTCAAAATGATCAGATTGAAAAAGCAGTAGATCTACTTGCAACTGGAAGAAAATACTTAGAAGCTTTGGAATTGATACAAAAACATAATATTTTACTGAGTGAAGATTTAGCCGAGAAGATGACATTAGACAAAGTTGACAACGACGTAGATCATGAAAAAATACGAATCTCTATATTAGAAAGGATAGGTGAAATAGCTTTTGAGCAAGGGAACTATCATTTGGCAACCAAAAAGTTTACTCAAGCTGGTAATAAACTGAGAGCTATGAAAGCCTTGCTAAAATCTGGTGATACAGAAAAAATTTGTTTCTTCGCTCAAGTTTCCAGACAAAGAGAGATCTATATCATGGCTGGGAATTATTTGCAATCATTAGATTGGCAGAATCAACCAGAAGTATTGAAGAATATAATTAATTTTTATTCCAAGGGGAAAGCAATGGATCTATTGGCCAACTTCTATGTTGCTTGTGCGCAAGTAGAAATTGATGAATTCCAAAATTATGAAAAAGCTCTTGATGCTCTGAATCAAGCAAGTAGATGTTTAGCAAAAGTATCTACTCCAAGAGACCTTGATATTCACAAAAGAGCAGTGGATTTGGTGAACAATAGAATAGCAACGGTTAAGCGTTACCTCGATATTAAGAAGTATATTTACTTTATACATACATAGTAGAGAAACTTAAAGAGCATATCAATGAAATATTATTAATTATTGTTACAGGTTGTTTGATAGAGGAGAAACTAGTCCAGCAATGCAACAGGTGCATCAGTTACTTGAGTCTCAAGGAGGAAATTTGGAACAATCAGTTCGCCGTGGTGACTTATTTGCAACTATTACTCAGCATTACATCAACATTGGTGACACTGATAAAGCACGCGCTAGTATAGAGGAATTGAAACGTTTAGTACCTGGAATTAATCTCACTTATTATTACAATGTGGGAGTATTGGAAGCGCTTGGTTATAAGATGAAAATACAACGACAAGAAAGTTCTGATAAAGAGGATGATATTGAGGAACTGCTAGGAGAATAGTTAAATATAATGAACATGCAATGGAGTTAACGGAATCCGTCCAAAAGTGTGATCATAGATGTTAAATACATGAAACAGTTGATTATTATAAAATATTTGTATTATATTATAATTGGAAAAATATAGTCTAGGTTTTATTTAAAATGTGATGTATAATCGTTCCATAGCTATAACACATTTAGAAAAAATCATCATTTAACGTTTATTACTTTGACTTATACATAAACAGCCTTATGTTTTAATGTTTTAATATGTCCTAGAAAATAAGAGGTAAAAATATTTATAATTTGGATTTAATGATCAACTTATTTGATGCAAATTCCTTATTAGGTACAGAATAAATACATGAATTACAGAAACAGCAAGAAGAAGAAAGAAATAAGATACATAAATTTTCAAACAATACATGAACTGTAATCATCGAACAAAAGAGATAGAATCAAATTAGTATATTCTATCCATTCCTATTAAAACATCTTTTCTGTTATACAAAGTCTTTCCAGTGGGATGGCCAATTTTTATCTTATTTTGGTCCAACGCTAAAAATTCCATCTTCGATAAAAATTTTTCCCTCAAATTTTCACCCCGCTAAACGAAGCAACAAGGTACCAAGAACATTTCAGATACACCAAACTCATTCAAACTGCTTTTTCCGGCGTCGGCTTTTTGTATGGCGACATAATCTCTGTCTCTGACTCTTCGGCTTTCCGTTTCTTACGCACCAAATGAGATATATCACTAGCAGGTTTTTGAACTTTAGAGGCAGAGTCGTTGCTACCACTTGGTCCAGCACCATTCGTACAGCTACCAGCTACTTTGTTTTTGATACCTTCTATGACGAGTTTGCAAGCTTCCTGCTTAAAGTCTTTCATATCTGAGATTTTCTCTTGGATCTCTGGGAGTAACTCTTTCAGTTCTTGAATCTCCCCTTCTACCGTATAGAAGGAATCGTCCGTTTTGGGAGGTTCTTTCATTTCTTCTAATTCTTTAATACGCGCCTCCAGCAATTCCGTAGCTTTGTTAAATTCTTCGATACTGGCGTCAAATTCGTTGCCTAAGGAATGAGCTAATGCAAGCTGATAATGGATTTCCGCTATCGCCCTTGGCTCTTGCGGCTCAATCTGTTGCAGAAGTTCTAAACATCGGTGTAGATCGTTCAAAGCACCCTGAAAGTTCCCTCCTTCCATGGCCACTTCTCCTAAGAGTCGATAAGCATCAGCCAGTAACTTCCAACCGGATTGACCACGCTTTAACAGCACTAGTTTCGCTAGTTCTAATACTTCCCAGGCAACCTTTAATTTAAGGGCAAATATTTGTTGTTCATTAGAGATTTTATAAGATAGAAGACATTTCTAAACGAGGATCTAACACGATTGCTTAAATTTCTTTCGAAATTACGCAATGGGCAATAATAAACAAAAAAGGAAGGTAAGTTTCTTTACAAGATGTGTCGCAATGCAATAATTTAATATAATGATATAACAATGAAAGAAGAAGAAAATTAAATTAAACAATCTTTATACCTGTAGATTGTTGACTTCATCCTCTTCATCTTCCTTTTCTATGTCCTCACCGTCATTTTCTCCATTTTCCTTGACAACTCCATTTTGTTCAGTTGAAGAACAAGAAGGTCCATTAGCGTTACTTGTATCTTCATTGGAGTCAGCTGTAGGTTCCTCATCTTCTTTTGGCTTTTCGACCGTTTGTTTCGCCGTTTTACTATCTTCAGTCTTATTAGAGTCTGATTCTTCTGTTTCTTTCTTTTCACTGCTCGTCTCTACCTTCTCTTCTTTTTTCTCAACTTCCGATTTCTTGAGCTCCTGCTCATCTTCCGACTCTTCAGTTTTGTTTTCGGTGGCGGTTTTCTCTTTTGCTTCGTCAACTGCCCCATTGTCCGTGTGCTCTTCAGACTCCTCTTCTTCCTTCTCGTCAACGTTGCTCAATTTCTCGTCTTCAGCCTCCTCCTCGTCTTCTTCATCGTCTTCTTCAGTTTCTTCTGTGCCCGGCACTCCGCCACCCAACACTCCAGCCTCTTCTCTCGCTAAACCAAGAAGAGCTCGACCATAAAGCAAATAAGGTTCGCCAAGTTCGTCCGCGGTGTCTCCGTGTTTTTCGACGAGCAACTGACATGCTTGTGCCAATGCGGTTACAGCCATGGTGTAATCCCGGACTAAGAGATGCCGTTTGCCATGGGAGATCGCGGTCGCTGGGTCAGTGAAGGCTGCGTTTTCGGCGACGTCGGCCATCTGCAACGTCAGACGCATTGTTACTTGTTTATGTCTATCGCGTAATATGATTATACCTGGCAAATTAAATTTTTCTGTTGATCTTTTGCCGTTGCTGTTTTCTAAGTGGATTACGATTTTTTATGCATTTTTGAAAAATTTAAATATGCAAAAAATAAAACTTTCAGATTAAATATTTAGAGGATTAAATGCAAATTTGCGTTTGGATCTTTTAAAAATATGAATCTGCATAAAATTGACTCTCTGTTTAGAGAAACTTAATACAGAAAAATGCGTTCTTATAAAATGTGATTTCTCCAACATTCGATCCACATCGATGATCAAGACTTTGATAAAAGAATATTCTTCGATTATTCGCCCACGAGAATGGTCCGATATCAGTAATGCAATTAAAACGTGTTCAGAATATTCCACCTACGCGCGATACGTGTCGCGTTTTATACGCAAATGATATCTACCGTCACAGCAATATATTCCTAGTTAATATCAATATTGACTAAATAAATAAGTGAATCTCGTAGAATGTCGCACGAATTCGACTTGACAGCAAGCAAGTTGTAGCTGGTGGCGCGTGAGCAACTCGAACATGTTTCAGATAAGAGGAAGGCATTTAAATATCGAATACTGTACTACTAACGTTAGAACAATGGTAGGTAAGTAGTTCGTTAAGCGACAATTGCAGTTTCCTAATTCTCTTGCAAACAACCTGCTAACGAGCAAAGATCCACCTTTATAACAGAATCCCGTGAAATGATGCAACGTCGATGTTAATGACTTCTTGCGACCTACTAGCTCCACAACCTGCGGTCATGCAATTCTTGTTCCTAGTTCAAAGTTTGTATGATCCGTGCTTAGTAATAGATATTACTGAAGTTTCTACATCACATAATTCTAGAAGAAAGTTAGGTATCCCAATTATATCCAGCTTTGCAAGAAGCTTAATTTGACATTAAAACTCCCAAGGAGACATCCGATATCAAGCGCATCATTAAACCTTTAACAATTACAATCTTACTACGAAAAGAGTTATCTTAGAAAGGCTGTTTCAAGCATCACACTTGAAAGAAAGAGTTCTTCACAGTTCAAAGGAACAGTAGTAAAAAACGACAATGCGGCGAACCATCATCGTCTTTGACAAACTTTGCCAAGAGTAGTGTACCACCTAGAAAGAGAACAATAATTCAGAAAAGAGTGCATCGAATCAAAGAACGAGCAAAGGGGAAGAAGAAGAATAGAATAATGGAAGGAAACAAGAGAAGAAGGGAGAGGAACAAGGGAGAGAATCACCAGAGTGGGTTGTCCGCAGCATCCGGGTGGGGTGGTTGGTTGGATGGTACGTCGGTCGATTTTCGTGCGCTTCGACGCAGAACGGAGAGGGCGTGCTGATCGTTTGCCCTCTCATAGCGGTGGAGAGTCACCGAAAACACCACGAGCTCCGGGGGTGTCGATTGGTCAGTGCGTAACTGGCAACTGTCGGTACGGTTGTGCGGCTTTCAGTGGGCTGCCAGCGGTCGCCCTGGGCACCACCTGCATGGATGGAGCCTACCCGTGTACCCAGGGCCCCTGCTCCACGTCTTATTTTCCTCGTCGCAACGCTGGCTCTCACTTTCGCAGGTAATTGATACGATTCTTCGCGCTCGACTCCCCTTTCCTTCGCTCGACGTGTTTTTGTTTGGGCCGTCCGAACGATCCTCTAAACCGGCTCAATTGACAAAATCCATCTTACGTAATGAATAATCTAATAAGTTGGCTCGCTTCCGCGGTTGGTTTCCTAGACGCACGTTGCACGATGTAGAACGTGTTGTGCAGACCTATTTGTTAACCCATCAGCTGATCCGGAGAAGCGTGTCTGTGGGCCATTACGGGGCACGATTTAAACGCTACGATAATCGAGAACATGTTTTTGTCGTGTCCTTAGTATGTGTGGTAAACGAAGATGTGTAAAAATATACTGTGACTGATGGAGGAGTTTCAATGAATATGTAGATTCATCCTCGTTCCATCGCGTTAATTGATACCGGTGTACGTTTTCAATGGTGCATCAATTAATTCGATATTTGAAGTGTATATTAAGAGGGCGGATGTTAAGTGGAAAAGCACGTGGATAATGATGCTCTATCGTTCCCGATCCAAAGCGAAACGTCGTACTTTGCAGCGTCATCGTGTCTAATCACATTTATAGTTTACGCAGATAACATCTATTCTTGGCAATTTTCGTCGCATGTTTTCGTATAATCGTAACATCAAGACGCACCAAACAGTGTAATCCAACAAAAATATCTATATATGAATATGTAGACTGTTTTACGTATATCGTATATTGTACTAGATCATCGTCGTACCATGTGACTTGCTTCCATAAACACTTCATCCAGGCCTATTTCATCATCTCTCGCGTGTTCGTATACTTTGCTAATGTTCCTTCTTGTTCGCCTAAAAGCTTCCTTAATAGAAGGGTCAACAACCACCGGTTGAATTCATTGTATCCTGCATTTTTTTTTTTTTCAGCGGAGGGGAATGGTCACTCCAGAGAAGTGCTCCTATGCTCTAGTATACTCGAGGGCTCTTGCTCACGCCAGTTTTCTTATGCAATGAAATATCCTATAGCACGCAGTTTAGCCATGGCGCGAAAACGACGCTCTTCTCAAGGCTCCTCGTTAAACGCGAAACTTACTGCCGTCAATCCCGACGAACGTCGTAGAATCTTCTTGTATCTCCCTAAGTAGAGGAGATTCACTTTTTATGGCAGAAACTGTTGCAACAATATTGTAGTTATTACCGCTTGATGGTCTACGATTACAGTGGATGCGTGTTCTGACAAATTGCTGTTCCGACAAATGAGACGTTTAAAGACCAAAATGCATACACTCGTACGAATCTATAAACATATTCCACTATTTCGATATATTCGTCAGAATACGTATAACTACAGCCTAAGCCGCATCCAATAGGAAAATTATTCCAGCGTTTTACCAGCATTGCAGTTAGCTTCTTCGGAAGGTCAAATGACACGCAGAAACTATCATACTGTGGTAATTGGCTATCCTATACACTGACTGTGTTTTTGTTACGAAACAATCATCACCAATCAAGTTTATTCTTTATAGTTGAAGTAGTATCATCCAGTACATAGTCGGACGCTTGAGATATCAACCCGTATAAAAAATTTTCACTCAGATGTTCCATTACAGAGTAAATATCTGAAAGAATTTATAACACATTACTTGCGAGTATCTTCGAGATCACAAAGCGTTTTACAAGCATTGAAATCTTCTAAGAGGATTTTGAGAATTCGCGAAAACATTGGAAATGATAGCTGCTGTTAAAATTCATTACTTTTCCTTCTATCAATATGCACATTGCCGAGAGGTTGATCATAGAATCGAGGAGATTTAAAGTAACGAGGGCATTCTTGTGCAGAGGAACGTCGATATACAACGTTGAATATAGAGAGTCGTGTTTCGTATCTGTTCCAGCGACCGGATTATTGTGTGGTGCCATAATGTCGGATCACTGGGAGGAAGTTGGCTGGGACAAGGAGGCTTTGACCCACGCGAATGTTACACTTAAATGGTACTTGGATGGACAGGTGGCGATGCTAGAGCAAACTCCTGGTCACAGAAATTATCATCCTAGCAGACGAGCTACCTTCCTCGTGCCAATGTACGGCGGTATTTGGATCATGTGCGTCTCCCTCACTGGTGAGTACCGGCTGATTTGTTGGATTTTGATTATTCCTCGACTATAGATTTTTCCTGAGAGAAAACTCGATTTTTATTTTATCATCACGGTCTAGTGAAAATTTTGAAACGTTTAACGAACAGACATACATCATTAAAGAAAATAATTGTATCAGATCGACTTTCATGACACAGTGATTCAATAAATAAAATTCAAAGTAAAGTAGTGAGTTCATTCCTGATTAACAGGTATTTTCTTACAATGTAGAAAATAGTTTGGCGTCATAAAAAAATTCCACGGATATTTTGGACTACGCCTACTGTTGGATTTTTTAATTTACTCCTAGCTTCTGAATAAGTTTCATTCACGAATCTCGTTAAAAAAATTCGTCACCGATAAAACAATTATATTACTATGTTTTTAAAAATATCTCTAAGTTTTCGTAGATCAAAATTCAAATACATAGTTCTTTAAAACAGCTATGTTTCGAACGTTCTGAGATCGACCGTGAATTTTCAATGATACAAGTGTGCACACACCTTTTCACATACATGTGTAATCGCCTCGACGTATCTCCGATGATGCGGTTCTGTATGAACGACATTCTATAGGTGGATACCACCTTGACTCTGACCAAGGTATCGACCAGTCGATTATGATCTGAAACAGCGTGTTGTCTGACTAGGAATACTGTGACCATGAACATCTTGAATGTTCCTTCGCTAAAGTTTATGCCATCACTTTCACTATGCTAAACCTTTCATCCAAAAGAAACGAAAAATGATAGATCGACGTAGTAATAAAATAATTAAGAAATGTGACGGATCGATGCCTCTTTCTCACTTTTAATTCGTCCCATAATAAGAGAATAGAATAGTGGATACCGCATATGTAAAATAACAATCATAGATAATTTTGCAAATACCGGAAGAAGTTCTAGTTCTGGAAATAGCTATCTTTTCAATGCAAAGTGGTTCGATTTACTGTAATTTAGATAAAAATGTATGTGTGTTAGAGTGAATGTATTTGTTGTTCTTTTATCAGAGGAACTATTTCAATGATGATACCGTATGCTACAGTAGCTTCCATGATATAACGAGATTTCAACTTAAAGAATTTCAGTAATGACACTGATTGATACTAACATCCAACGGCTATATGTGCAATCATGCAGTCCTAACTGAGATTTAGAATCTTCACTGCAGCATGTGTCCGACAAACAGAAATTCCAGATATCCTAACAAACAGAAATTAATTTATTAAATATTTTCTAATTAAGGTACAGTATCTATAACGGTTGGTACGCATCATATATATATATAGGGTAAAAATATAAAATAAATAAAAAATATATTATTGCATATTTTCATGTGTGTTACTAAAAATTACTTGCGAACGTTCGTCGGGAATCAGATGCTACTTCACGTTAAATACTGCTAGTCTAGGTTTACGAAAACTTTTGTGAAACTTCTTCAAGGAAGATTAATTTTCTGCGGCTGCAAAAGTATTCAAACGTACTCCATACTATCAACTACCACTTTATAAAAAATCTTTTATCAGAAAGAAGAGACTGGACAAATTTTAACAGCTGAACTGTCCAAGGAAGAAATTTTTAACAGTGGAAAGACAGTACAAAGACACTGAAAAGGAATTTCAAGTAAGAAATAACGCGAGAGCATTAGAAAAGTAAATTATAGTAGTAAAAAGAAAGTAGCACGAGCATATTAAAAAGGAAAGCCAGCGAGAAAAAAAACAGCGCAAGAATGCAAAAAAAAAATTGTACTAAAAAGTCTGTAGCACAGAAACGTCGATATTACAAAAATAAGATACAAAGCCAGGAGTGAATATACGATGGTTAGATTTTTTCAAGCTGTCAGTATTTTTCCTGACCACCTGTAGTATATATACCATTATTCTCTCGAATTCTACAAAAAGCAGGAAAGTACAGTAGTAGTTTGATAAAATCCAAAGGAAAATATTAGACCCAGAGACAGAAATTGGGTCGTTTTCTAGGGGAGGATGGACGAACTGTTCTGGAAAAAGTCAATTGTGGCAAAGTACGAAAGGGTGTGACGCAGACAACGAATCAAATAAGACATCATGGAAGCTCCAGCACGGGTTATAACTCAAATTAAATCGTATTTCTGTGTCCTTTGATTAAACAAAATTCTATTTCATAAAAGAAGTAATTAAGGAAATATTCTACGAAGCGCAGAAAATATTATACATGGAATATTTGCAAAATGCGAGATACATTATCACGAAGCACAGTTACCCACGATAAACATTCAAATCGATAGCCGCTAGTATCGACTTGTTTTGCTTTCATTTAGCTCGGAAAGTATAGCTACAATCGCGAGACAATTATCGTAAAATACGATAAAATCCGTCAGCCTATCTTTACGATATAATCTTATCACGAGAAAGTGTATAGCGTTGCCAGAAAAAAGCTTATAAAAAGAATCACCTATGCACTTGGCTCAATTTATGAAAAATTGTTCTACCATTCTCTGATATGTACAGTTGCTTGACTTCGATAACAAAAGATATAATTGGTCTTTCGTTTATCGGTACTGCTCGTGAAATCAATAATTGTATTATTAATTTCTACGTCTGCATTCCATAACGAGCGATGCAATTATTTTATGTTTTAGCATTAAACAAAAAATTCCATACACTCTTTTCTTCCCACGACGGTTCATCGCAGTACTGAAAATTGCAACGCAGCATAACGAAATCGGTTCTCCTTGTTTCTCAATGTTTCATCGACTCGTCAGGTCTTTGTTGCCGTGGAAAAGGTTTAATTGAGAAGAAAGTCCAACATCAGAATTGAAATTTCAACGTTTCTCTGCTCCTGACGGCCGTGTTTCTTTTTGCTCGTGTGGATAGACCTTCATTGTTGATTGTATGATTTGAACGTTTAATTTTCTCGCCACATCGGGGACAAGGGAAAATTGGAAAGGCTGCGATTACTATTTCGATCGTCTACTCTAAGTCGAAGCTGCTTTGCGGTATGAAGTATTTGAATTCATGGATCGTCGGTTCTTTGCGCTACAAGCTTTTGTATCTGAGAAAGTGGAAACATTAAAAGGAGAAAAAAAAATTATTTTGAAAAATATTAATTTCATAAAAAAAAATTAGTAAAAGTCTTTTACGATTAATGAGATGGCTTTTTATTATTAAATGAACTTGACCTTCAGAAATGTGTGCCTATGTAATTTGTTCCTTCAATTTCTTTTTCTTTCTCTTGGAGAACTTCCTCTGATGGTTTCTGGTCACGCCAAGCACGGAACGTTGCTGTTTAAATCAAGCGGCGCACTGGTTCTGCTTTATGCACTGGGTCTTTATGAAAATCAATCTAGTATTCTCGACCTGCGTATCCTGAAATTATTCTATACTTCTAGAAATTGTTTGGTAAATATAGTAATCTTTGAAATCCAATAGTACATCCTTGAAATGTTTTTGTTAAAAGAATGCACATACAAAAATTCATTAATGATATTTCATCTGTTATCTATCTTATCATGCGTTAAATCTCTGTTATCAAATTTATGTTGGAACCCTTTTGCTAGTTTATCAAATGAAAGAGGAGGCACGAGAACAGCCAACCTAGACCCGCTGAACTTGGATCGATCTATTTCTGCTTCAGGATTTATTATTGCTCAATTCTCCAAGTTTCCACGACCTTCTATACCCCTCGTCTTCCTGACATTTCACGGAAATCCACGTTCAGGTTCATCCTCTCCAACGAGCCGATAGTATTCGGCATCTGATATCGAATCTCACGCTCCAACTATTCGGCGCTCCTGACCCCGAGACTTAATTCGACTACTCATTTCCAGTATCGAGTTAACCAATCACACGTAAATCTGTGCAAACCGGCCCACTCCACACGGGAATACAAAATTTTATTGTTTCTATTTGAATTAAGGCCAGTGCGTGTACCTAATTGCAGCACCAACTCTGTATTTTCATTTTCTTTTTCCAACTGATCGATTCCAGTTTATTACAAGTTATTTTGTTACTGTCGACTCGTGAAATCAGCAAGTTTCCAATTAAATCTTAGGGCATACATAAAAAAGTAATAAAGGTTCTTTCAAATTAAATAATTAAGTTTTCGCATACACAAAAATGTGTAATAAACGTAGAGCTACAAAAATTCAGTGAAATTTTCTCCAATTTGATACTCTTTAGGCTAAATACGGGGTTTAATGTTTCCAAGCTTTTTCATCAAAATTTCACCACACGGAGGAAAGCTTTTAAAGATCGTTTAATTAAAAATCGAGCCGAGTAGAGTAAGGATAGAAGTGGAAACCAGCGAAATCCACCCCGTTCACAATTTCGTTCCACGTCGCGCAAGGAACAGCGTGAAAACGACGTCATTTCTTTTTTCCACTTCTCGTGTTTCAGAGGAGGAAATACGACTACTGGGTCAGGTAGGTTTTCCGCAAGGGAGGTGCATTAACTACTTGACGCCTGACGAAGTACACGAGGAGATCCGCGCCGCCTGGCAGAATCGTGAGTATAGTCGTTTCGCTTTTATTCTCTCTCCTTTACCTCCACGATTATTGTAACGTGATCACCCTCGTTAAATTGATTTCTATTTACGGCAACTGAAAATTAAATCGATACAGTGTAGCTTCCAATGTTTTGCAGAGAAGAAAGAATAGCTGCGACATTTGGGTCGAGATTACTTGTCGTCGACACGTTGCAATTTTTCAATCGATTTCATCTGAAAGAGAGAGAATTTCTTCCATTTGAATTATTTACTCCTCAAAAGTTCTAATAACTGACGAATATTTTTGATGATACTAGTAAAGTGCATCGAAGATTCTATGAATTTTATATTTAACACGATTCATAGAATAATTTTAATATTTTTCTAAACGATAGAAATTCATGTTCTTTCATAGGGATGCAGAACTTGAGTATCTCCTGTTCTCTAGTCTGTTTGATTATCTTGGGCACAGCAGTTCTCATTGGATTTTTTGGACTCTGCAGACACCAAATATCGGCCGTCCTCGTTACCGGTGTGATGTATCTTTTAGCAGGTGAGTTTGTTGCCGAGAAAGCATTTAAAGCGACATTAAAGTGTTAATCGCCATTAGCGGAATAAATTTGATCGATGTGGAGCATCGTGGTTGCGGGAAACCTGGTAACCGCAAAAGGATTTCTGCATACTTAGGAAGTCGACCGCAAAATAAGTTGTTTTAAGAGAGGAGTACATTGTTAAAAAGTTCGCAAGCTCTTTATTCGTCGATGGTAAACGCGAAAAATTGCTTTTGGGAAGTAATAGGTGTGAGAAATGAAATTACAAACTGATAATCACAAGCAATTCAATTTACATTTCCTCGTTGAATCATGTATTCGATTGTGCCACGAAATCAACTCATTTTTATCGGGACATCAATAACTTTTCATGAATAATTAAGATATTTTCTTATTCAACGAAGGAGCTTCCCTCTTGGTATTAGTGGTCGCCGTTGAGTACGATAAAAGGCAAATATCTCTCACCTCCGATAAGACGTTTCCAAACACTCCAGAATCTATTTTTCTTTGTACTCCTTTGCTTCAATTAAGTCTTTTGTAACCAGAATTTCCTTTTAAAAAATTCAAAACTGCTTTCTACAGAATTTCATCGTCCATATAAAGATGATGAATATCTATCTTATTTTTAACTTATTCAAAATTTCCTAAAATTATTCAAATATTTTATATTAATGATAATCATCTGCTTTAAATTAGGGAGAAATTTCCTTTTAATATGAAACAATTGTTTTAGCCACGTTCGCGTTGTTCACCCTGACGATAATTCACTTCAAGAGAGCTCAGGATCGGGGAACTCGAATACCCGACGGCCCTGAAGATGGTGTAATTGGTGGACCGGTTCCCCGTAATGTTCTCAAGGCCAGACGATTCACCAGCTCCTGGAGCATGGACTTTGGATGGGGTGGCGTTACGCTTTGCGCCCTTGCCTCGGTTGCATGGATCTTGCTCAGCAAAATAATGCGTTTCAGCCCTATTGCTGCTATGATAGCGTAGCAGTGGGAAGCCTTCGAGGTCTAAGGTCGTTTCCAAAAGTTACAATATAGCGTTTCGATGTCGTCGCCTCTTTAAGCGTGTTCCAAGCCAAAGGAGGGTGATTGCATTCATCCATGATGGGAAGTGGGTCACAGGAGTTGATTGTATAGTTTCTGATTTATTCTGACTAGAAAGTGAGTCAGCTTGATGGGCAGCTCAATACCATGAACTGTTTTGTGAGCTATGGAATTTTCATTGTGTGGAGCAATCAATGTATCAAGTTGTTATTCGCAGTCTGTAAAATAAGAAGGCTTTAGCATATAGGTGGAAGTTTGACATTTGGGAGTAATGGAAACAGGGTACACGACATTGAGACAATTTTGAGAGTATTTTTTCAGAAACGATATCAGAGTCGAAAATGACCACCTCGAAGGCAGTTTGTTTTATCAACAGGTAATGCGTGTTGCATAGTGTTTGTCAAATTTATGGGACTAACTTGGACCGGTCTAAAGCATGGCAAGGTATAGAAGGAGCCTAATTTTTGGCAAATCTTCTAAATGCAACATTTTGTACAATTTATCTAACAATCTCTAGTCTTTGACAAAGAAAATATACACAGATGAGTGAAGAACTATATGTTCAAGAGGGATGTACAAGCTTTAAAGTAATACCTGTTGTATCTTTGAGTTTCCAAATCTTTAAAGTTTTGCACAAATTTATTACCCTATCAAGATAATTCAAAGATCCCCTTTTCATATAGATCTTTACTATAAAGTAAAATATTTACAGGTACATGAGTAATGAGATAATGTGTGTGGGAGGAGAGTAAGCTGTCTGAACTGAAGAAGTATTATTCATCGATAAGTAGAACAGAGTACACGTTTACCTCAGTTTTGATTTGCAGTCAGATTAGTCAATTATTGTACGAGTAAAGGAAAACCTTCCTGTTTCTAGTCTGTCTTTTTAGACATATTTTTAATATACTTCTAATATGGTCCTCATTTTGTACAGTTACAATTAATATGATTAAATTTATGTGAGAGTTGATTTGAAGTAAGAATATTTTTGTGTGTTGTAGAAGCTAAGACAATATTTGTTGATCTTTGCTTAAATATTTCAATACAGATTGTAATGTAATATAGATGCCTATAGCATAATTCGATCGCCTTATAATTAGAAAGATAAGCATGTTTGTAATATGCATAGCATAGCAGTAAACTTGTTCGAGCCAATACAAGCAACGATATGCGTGTTTGCAAGAATTTAGCTTTTGCTACGACTTGTTATAGCAAACAAAAGAGGAATTATGCCAACAAAATGTATCATATACAGAGGATTGTGAATTGCAATTCGTCCATTAAGATTTAAGAAACAAAATAAGGATGCTTTAAATGAAAGCATCTCCTACCCGGAGACTAAGTTTTGCTAGTTCAATGATAAAATGGTTTAAAAAGGAAAAAAAGACGAATATATACGCTTGCAAAACTATTCTCCGAGTGTTTATTTAAACGAAACGCATTTTTCTGATAATATTTTCTTGATTGTCATATTTTTTACCTGATCCTTGTTATTTGTTACATTGGAATTAATGTATCATACATGCAATAAAAGAATAAGCTATGTATAAATAAAGGATATCCTTGTTCTTTAGGTTTTATCATTTATAACCTCTACAATATTGCACAACTTAAAAAATTACGCTTTTACATCGTGAATTGGCAGGTTATGTTTCGCAGAAACGATGTTCGCATAAACATGAATCACGATGAGACAAATACAAGTAGATAGAATGTCAGTTTTCGTATATATGAGCTATTTGAATACGAAAACACGTGACCAGACATTACAGGTATATGTAACGCGGGACATGGTTGCATTACAACCTATACATACATACACGTCTGTACGTAAATTTAACATATTATAATTTTGTGCCGTGGTAAACAACAAAAGTAGTACAACTGTGAGCTCATTGTACTAAGAATGTACGTATAAAAATAAACTATGCGTTACGTTACTAATTCCTTCGATAAATCTGTTTAACAGCATCTTATTTTCTCGAGTATACGAAATATCTCGTTTTTTAACGTGGTTATTTGTACGAACGTTTGTCAATTTATGGGGAAAAAGACAAATATGGTTAATGCACGTAGAACACAAAGAAAATATACATACCTTGATTCCGTTTGAATTACTGGACGTTTGACGGTTTTTTAACGATGGACACGCTTTCACTATGTTCCTTGTGGGTTGTAAGCGACGTTCTGAGTATCACGAACTTTACTTAAACAGCCACAAGTAAATTTATGTACAGAGACGCAAAGATTTAACGGAATGACCGTTATACCAAACAACGGTTTATTACCGGCACGCGCACAACTTGTACGAGCAAGCACATCGTGAGCACAACGATTTGATCTTGCACTAATGTGAACAGAACTTTCGACTACGCATGTGTACTTATTTTACCGCCATTTAGTTTTTTAGGCGGGAATGATTGATTTAAATAACGTAATATTTTGATTTCACCAAACATATAGATCATAAATACACGCTTCAACTATATTATTTAATATAATTATTTATTTACTATATTATTATATTTAAATTATTATATTATTTAATATAACATTTCTTATTTTTAATATATTCTAAGCAATTATCGAGATATCTAATTTGATATATCGAACAAGATACGACACAATTAAAAAGTTAACAATTGATTTTCATATTTTTTTATCCTGAAAAGAATAAAATTTACTGTAGAATATTTAATTTTGAAAATAAAGAATGCATGATTTTGTACTTTAAAAATCTAAGAGAAATTATATGGTTAGTGTATATAGACAAGATTGTAATCGATCTGGATACATCGATATTCCTACACTGCGCAATGAAAGTTTTTCAAATTAATGCACAGCTTCCATCGTTTCGTGCAGTTTTGTTGAGTGATGTGTTATGTCGTTCTATAAATTTTTAAAGAAACTTATTAAATTTGTTGAATACAAATTGGTAAGTGCACACAAAACGATAATTACGCAATGATATTTCAAGCTACATAATAATTGGCATAAAAATATATAAATATTGAGAAATATCTCATACAAAAGCCAAGATACCGTTTGTTGCTTGCTACAACATTTTAACATTGTTGAATATATTTTTAATCAAATATCTTATTTTAATCTTAATTAGTATGATCTCTTATTATATCCAAATACACACATACAGTACATTTATGTAAATTCATATTTTAGTGAATATAATATGCATATTATATATAGTCATATATTTCAAATATTTTATATCTTTGAATATATATGTCTAAGTTTCCTATAAATACATAAAATTTGGCTCAGCATATTTGTCATATAATTATTAAGAGACATGCAATTCGTGATAATTTACTATAGAATGCTGATTTACAGTTTGGTAGTTACGTACTACAAAATATTGATTTTCAATAGATCGATATTCAACAATTCAAATTGCTTGCGATTCTCGATCGCCATCTTGGATAACGTAACAATGTGTATCGTCACATAAGATTTCGGTTTCGTTTTTCAGGTGCAAAAAACTGTGGTGAAATTGTACATTCTTCGAATTCAATTGTTTTGAAGGTAATCGTTATTGGTAAGTAAGAGCCTGATATTATTATTCGATAAATTTTCTCAGGATTACTATGAGATATTTAATAGAAATAATATATACTATATTGCAGTAGTAAGAAAGATTGCACAATATGATTATAAAATTTAAATTAATGTACATATATGCAAATTAAAATTAACAAATGCTACTTATAAATCGGAATAACTACCAAAAAATTAAAGTGATATAAGATATTGATTTGTTTAATCGATCGATATTCAATAAGTACAAATTTTTTCCGATTCTCGATCGCCATATTAGATAACATATAACAATGTATGGTGTCACACAAAATTTCGGTCTCGTCTTTCAGGTGCAAGAAAGTGTGCTGAAACTGTGCATTCTTCGAATTCAATGGCTGTGGAGTCATCTTCAGTGGTAAGTAATGTTTGATTTTATTATTAGAAAAATTTTTACAAAATTGCTGCGATATGTAACGAAGATAATTTATAAAACATCAAAGTAACGAAGCAAAGAAAAATTATAGTTATAAAATGTAAATCAGTGTATATACGAATTAAAATTAATTATATTGCCTATGAATTGGATTTGAAAGAATTATTTAAAAATGAATTATCCAGTTATATCCAGTAGTTGGTTCCGAATAGAGTTATTATTATCTTCAATCGTACTTTTAATCGGTCTTAAACGCGTTTCGGCAGAAACTTGATCATTGATGTTATTGCAAAATTCGATAGGTTTTTTATCAGATTTCAATCTTTCAACACCAATGTTTAATTCGTTCTTAACATTATTCTGGCATACTAATTTTTTATTACGTATAGCAAATAATTTTTCTTTAGCTTTTTCCATGGCAGAATGTTTTTCGTTGTGATAATTTTTCCAGCAATGTTGAAACCTTATGAATACATCATTCCAAATGCAAAGTTCCACAACTGAAATGTATTTATATTAAAATTTAATATAAAATTTAAATAATTAGAATAATCAATGTTCGTGTAATGTTATTTGATAATATACGGAAGTGTGTGATTTTTGTACCGTATAAAAAGAAAGTCGTAAGTATAAATATTGCAGTAGGAAGAGTAATGTTAGATAGAAGTTCATTGGCTAAGTTTAGAAGCGCTGGTCCTTCACATAAAGTGATTCCTTTCATGGTATCCACCAACCATGGTAAATATAAGTAAGGAATATCATATCTGTCAGCGAAGGTCATCATTAGAGTAGTTATCAGTCCAGAGATTATATTTGTTACCAGTATTATAATCTTCAAATCTGAGAATAAAGTTTTAATTTCTTTAGACGAGTTAGATTTCAAATGTAAAATTTTCAAATTTTCGAATTTTTAAATTTCAAATATTAAAATAAAAAATTTTTTAATTGTACTAAAATTTTAAATTAAGAGATATACATTTCATATCTCTTATATTTAAGTATGTTTTCCTCGAAGATGTAAAACAAGGATGAAGATTTTTAATAAAATGATAAGTTTTACGGTAATATTTAAACTTTGTTACTGTAATTTCGCCGAAAAAGAGCATTAAATGCGGCCGATTTTGTCACTGGATTTCCGTGAGGGTAACGGCCTCCGGCTTCTAAAGTGATACAACTTAAACAATATATTGCGAAACACATCAGTGCCATGTACAGTGCTTCTGCCTAACATTGTATAATACAATATTAATAGCAACAAGAAACGCAGGATATACTTAATTACACGCTAGTTTAAATTTTTAATATTTTTTCGTACCTTTGACAAATTTTTTACATGCCGATACTTTCCATTTTCTTTCCTATTCTCTGTGCGTGTGTAAATAACATTTTTTTCTAATTTTAATGACATTATAACAGGATTTTATCAACTTATTCGTACATGATAGAACCATTAGGTTATGAGCAAACCGCAATCCACGTGTTTTTTTAAATTATATATATATATATATATAGATATACATATATTATACAACAAATGCGAAATTGGTACAATACAATAAGTGGTCTGCAATTTCAAATATATACGTCGTACGGTTATCCTTTATTATATCAAAACATTGTGTACAAGATTTTGCAATAATTTTAATAATTCAAATTGCATAAATATTTTCTGCTATCAAATTTCTTTTAGAATTGAAGATTTAACGAGACTGCCGAGCTTGTCTATGGAACAAACAAAACACTTGAAGCCAATTATGTACGGTCAGGACGGATAATAAAATTTCGTCACGTTTTATGTGAAGTCCATCCAAAAATACTTTCACACAGAATACAGTGACCTCCACGATGATCACGCACAATTGCATTAAGAGCCAGGGTGTATGTAACATTGGATATTCCTAGAAAAAAATATCGTTTCGTTTTAATATGTTGAACTTAAGGGAAATTTCTTCGAATCACTCACTGTAATTGCTCCCAGCATGATTAAGGTGTAGTGCTCTATTCCCAGAATCGACGTCATTAGCTTTAGATCTCTTTCCACGTCCAAGGGTACTAATAATAGAACGATTAATTGTTATTAAATTCTATTCTAAGACTGTCAGGGGAATTGAATAAATTACCGGTTTCATTGTTTCTGGTTTGCGAGGGTGATCTGACTGGCAATTTGCAATTTATTATGCGGATGATATCAAACGCTGTAATCACCTAGGTCATTAATTAGGCAGTGTATTTGTAAGATTTTCTTTCGTATACAGTATTGTGCAAAAGGCTTAATTTCATGATGGTAATTTATCATGATTTTAGGAGATATTTTCCCATAGTGTTGCATAGAAACGAATCTTCTTTTATCGTTTCCTTAACTTATGTGTATATTCTTTAAGAATATTTCGATACACAATTGTACATTACATATTGTAAAATACGTGTAAATTGATTTAAAGTGTATCTTAAGAATATAGAAAGTGAGAGGTGTATAAATAAATTATCTGAAGTACTAAAGATAGAATAGAAGATAATAGGAAATGAGTTTATTGAAAAATTACTTAACAGCATCGCTAAAATAATTCCACTTATTTATAGAAACAAAATTTTTTTGTTTTGGCAGGTGGCCGAGGACTGTTGCACAATACTGTACTTCAAGATATTTCAAATAAAGTTAGATAGAACATTTGGTGAATCGAATTTAAAAGTTCACGAACAACTATCCTCGTTCAGACGAAAGAGATTCGTGAACTCTTGTGTTTTATTATGCGGAAATAATTAAGGAGTATTACGATCGACTAACGGTCCCAATGAGGCCGAGTATGATCACGTAGATAGAATTTCCCATGATGTAATGGTCGCACAGGGTGCACGCTAGTTGTCCAAGCCGCTAGAAAATTGTTCCATAAATTAACTGCTTGTTTCTCATCGTAATATCACGAACATTAGCAAAGCTACTAACTAAATATCCACTATGTTCGTTAATTTTTCGTCTACATCGAAATCTCATGATTATTCTCGTCAAACTTTACCAAAATGATTCCAAGCTTGACCCGGAAACGAGAAAAACAATTCGAATTTTTATTACTTTTTTCTGGAATCGTGCCAATTATTAACGCAGAGAATTGATCTATCCTAATTTCGACAATTCGTAATTATTCCAACCAAGTTTCACGATTCAACGATCTATTGCCAATCAATTAACCGATTTGCATAACGATGAATGCAACGTTAACGACGTTATCCACACACGCGCACGTGTGTTCATGTACTCACCGTATTTTTGTTTCCAATCAGCGCTTTCAGATTGGAAAGCACAGAACGTTTGCAACGACGTGCCATTCTCTAAGTTCTTTTCTACTTCTCATAGCCGAAACGCTCGAGCAATTTTCTGCAAGTGAAAAATAATTCACCGAAATTTCCCCCGAAGGTTATACACGGCTTATCATCTTATAATTTTGATTCAATAATCTTCCCTCTTTGAACAATTTGAATAACGTTGCATAATGCGTTTCACTTCAAGGTGCCTAGCTCTGTAATTTTCGATTTCCCATTGAAAAGAGGAAGAAAAAAAAAATAAGGAAAATTCTCACGATGAATGTGTATTCTGGTAAAATTCAATCGATACGCAACGAAGTGAGTCCTTCGAAATTATTTCATTGTTCCTGGTTAGGTGGAATTTTTTGTGCGAAAGAAGGTTTCATCTGAATGGTTAAGTTACCTCCTTGATTCCCATCTCTTACTGTTCTTATATTCCAACTTAACTTCACATAATAATAATAAAATAGATACAAGAATAAATATAATAACACTTTATTGATACTTTAATATTTTACCATGGTATAACAAAACTATTTTAACATATCGCCTATTTTATCTATGGATGCTTCATTTTTTTTTCCATAACTGATCTAAAATTTCAGTAGAAGTGGGGTTGCATGTGTTAAATACAAAATTTATTTTCTTGGTCTATGAGCATAAAAGGTTCAGAGGGAAAGTGGTAGGATAAAAATTATTTGACTTGTGAAGACATTCAAATTATTCTGTTTATTACAGTGCTGTATGGCTCACATAAAACCTTAACCTATTACTATCGAAGAATGGAAGCAAGAGCGAATGAAAAATTAGAACTAAATCTAGAAGCGATTAATCCAAATAATCGGTTACTAATCTGTTGGAATCTGTTTTTCTTTTAGGCAATCGATCATGTACTTTCTCCGCGAAAATTTAAAACTACTTGTCCTTCTGGAAATGAGATAAACATAAAGGAAAGGAAACTTGATTCCACCGAGACTTCTGAAAATGAAATACTAAGAATTTTTCAAGCTTTGTTGCTGTCTACCTGTATGTTACTTCTGAATTATCATAGCGTCCGTTATGGTCGGACAGAGTATAGTATCTTGGAAAATGGTGAGATTGCTCCAGGTTATGCTCATAAAGCTGTCATCACTTTGACCTTAGGCTACTCTATGCCTTATACAATTGTTTCTTTCTTCGCCATTGGCATGCTTGCTTATTCTTTGATCTCGGTGAGAACATTTCATTAATTTTGTTATTTATATAGAATACTATTTGCAATAATAGAATATGTTATTTAGAATAATTTCATTGCTGAACTTTGTTCAAAAGAGTTGATGGTTTGCTTTTGTTGAGAGAAATTGCACTATAGTGGGATAAGAAGGATATAATTTTTCTAAAATTATGGATTTTTGTTGCACGCTATTATTATAAGATATATATATATATATATATATACTACAAATTATGCACACTATTGGTTGAAAATTTCGAATCATTTGTATCTACCTTGAATCACTCAATTTTATTATCAATTTAAAATTAGTGCTACAAACAAATCTTTAAGTCTCAAATTTTTGCCTGGTAGCGTATATCTCTAATAATTGTAAATATTGTAGAAAAATCCACGTTGGAGTCTCCCATCGATAGTTCTCTATCTGACTGACTTGGTTTGCGGTGTCAGCGAGGCCATTGTCGCTATTTGGTTATTTTTCTCCTATTTCCCATTATCGACCGCTCTGTCTTACACGTTAGGCACAATTTTACTGATATGTATGTTTCAGCCCCTTAACACGTATATATTTGCTTTTCGATCATACAGTACTCGAATGGTAAATTTTGCCATTTAGTCGGAGAAATTTGGATGTGGCTGGGCGTCTTTCGACTCTACGAACATAGAACCTTCAAATGAAGCATAGGATTGACATTCACGAGGAAAGGAGAAAAATCGAACGGAAGAGCGAATACATCATTTCTTTAAAATTATATTTTATAAGCTACAGCGTGTACAGTTTGTAATAAAATATATCAGTCGTCACGTGATATGCGTTAGTATACTCGAGTAAACGATAGGGCAGTTTAAAGCATTCGTTGGACACTTTGGGCTCGAGTTTAGGATCCGAATTTCTGGACAGTAATACAATCTACAAGGAAATGTAATTATTTACGCGTGCGAATATACCAAGAGTTTTATGTCCGACTTTCGTCGACTCAATTTTACCTTGGACAATATTTTTCTACCGCTTCCTTCAATGTGTATTTTCCATTATGGTTGTTCTTTGATATTTCTTGGACGATGAAGCCCATGAAAGCTTGACATGGTACTCCTGTTAGCTGAATATCGTTTTCTGGCTCAATAGTTGCCAGCTTGTCTGGTAAACACTGGTCTTTGTTGCTGTTCGAAGAACAAAGCATAATCGACCTGAATTATTATTAGAGTACCGATGTTTATGCAGATTCATACTTTTGAGAAGAAGCAGAATCTAATTAAAAAAGTGCAACTTACGCAGATATTCGTACATTACCAGCCAACTGTACCAAATTTTACAATTTACATAAATCTAAACGAAATAACAGATTTATAGTAAGCTAGCTAGAAAATAAAATTACCGAAAAATATGTAATTTATACTAAATATTGATAAATGTCCTAATACATAATAATTATAGCTTGTAGTGTACTTTGGATATTTTACAAATTTTTGCACGTTAAATGCGTTGTGTTTTGTGCAAACCTAAATTAACTTTAGATTTTATAGACGTATAAACATCCGTCTAATTATTTAGAACAACGTAAAGAAATTTTGCGCAGATAAAAATGTTCTGCTTACTTGCAAAGATAACTTTTCACCGAGTCTAGATTGCAAAACATATTCGGTTTGAGGACGACACCAGGAACGCTCCAAAGTAACTGTGCTTTGGCTGCGATTTCCAGAACTTGGTCGTCCAATTCTTTCGCAATTTTCCACAGTTTCGAGCTGCAAACAAAATCGTTTAAACCGTCTCGAATAATGTAAAAGTTTATAGTCGACCTCACCCTTTGAAGAATTTATCGATCGACACATTGACGTTTCTTATATTTCCATTTGCAAGTACCAATTGTTGCCTAAGCCTATCCTCTCGACTGGATATCGAGGAACGATAGTTATTTGAATCGTTCAATTTAGATTCCAGCCTTGTTCCATTAATACTCGGCTGATTCAATCTTTCCTTATTAGGCTTCTCCTTTATTAAATTTATCAGGTACACCTACGATAAAAATTCGCGTCACCGGCGTTCTGCGATTTGGGCAAACGCTAAAATTTCAAAGATTTGTCTCGAAGGTTTTACGTTAAAGTCTGGATGTCTTCTGGCCGCAGTTTCTATGTAACAATAATCCGTCGTCGACCAGTTTTGATTATCCAGTTTGAAGAAGTACGCATTGGATGCTCCGACTTGTAGGCTCGAGATTCCTCCCATTCTAAAATTGGAATGATTTATGGAACAACGTCGATATCAAGATTTCTGCCTTGCGTACGGAAATCATTGAAGCGATCGATATAGCGCTCCTGGTGAGAAAAATATAGCGAGACTGGAAAAATTCTTTTGTAACCGCGGACTGATTTTTATTAACATGGTAATCGCTAAGTGGGAAATTTAAAAGTGCAAAATCGTACAGAATGCGCATAATGTATGAAAATACGCAAAATACCCGAAATAAAGTGTCGACATAATAATATTTGGTAGAATCTGAAACGAATCTGTATTCAGGTTTCACCTTTTGGTAATTGAGTTATAAAAATAATAATTTACGTAATTTACGTAATTACGAATTTACGTAAATATCCGTAGTTTAGTAATTACTATAGCGCGTAGACGATGACAGCGAGATTTTAATGGAAATTGGTAAACACATTGATCGCAAGCATTATTTTCTTAAACTTTCCTACGAATATTTGTTTAGCATTATGCATTACCATCTCTTTGCGATAAACAATCCTACGGACACGAGACGTCCATTCTTTGGTAACTTTCATATTTTTTGGTATCCGAGCAGTGAAACTAGAAATTTGCGAAAAGTAGCGCTGACCAGTTTGGCTTTCAAAAAGTTCGAATAAGAGTTTGGCTTTCGAACAATTCGAATAATAATCAGAAATTCGATAGACCGATTATTAGACCTATTTAATGCTTCGATTTATGATCTCACTGTATCCTTTCCATCAAGAGTATAATAAAGAAACAGCTGGACACCTGTTGCCGACGACGGTGGGCGCGCAAATAGCCACCGTGAGGAAGATTAAGAAAACCAGACTTCCTATGATTAGAGAGGCTGCCAGGAATGCGAACATTACATCCGCTGGCCATTTTCGTAATTGATTTACTACGCCTTTGATTATCGGTGTTTCACAGGGTGTCTCTGTAAACTTGGCGAACTTATCGCCGTGATTGTCCGGGTAAAGGAGCGACACGTCCTCTCCAAAGGGATCTGTTGTTTTTGACAGAAATATGCAGAACGTTTGATACAAACGTGTAGAATATTCGTAGATTCGTGGAACTTGTTTCTTAAATTTTTAGGAAGAGGAATAAGGCTTCGTTCGTAGACAAATATCTTTATCAAGTTTCTATGTTCAAATATCGCGAAACGAGAAAGGACGAGGTGAAAATTTCTATTTTAAAAATTCTTTTTAACATCTTACTAATTCTGATCGTTCTAAGAGCCGTAGAATTTATGACTTGGAATGAAGTTTCCTAATGTTAAGAATTAAAAGAACATAATACATGCGATGAAAATAGTATGAAATAACGATACACAACGAAACCAATTTGCTCTTCCTTGTTGCAGTTCGTCGATTATTATTATTATCTCCGATTTAATTTTAACTTCAAATTGGCCTTGCCAAAAAAAAATTACCACCCGGTAAATTCAATTCAGTTCTCGGCAGCGAAAAATTTCCGAAATTCGAGCGAAAATATTGTAAGAGCGTAAACGACGATAGTAATGGTTTTTGAAGCGGCTTCTCTTCGATCACTTACCCTTCGTGCTCGGCATAATGTCGATACTTTCACACTGCTAATGTTGTTCTCCTCTCTGGCCGTTTATGCAGTTAGTTTCGTTCGCCAAGTCAGCATTTCGTAATAATTGGCCGTATTTAAATTGAGTGACGACGATTTGCCAGACTACGGAGGTGGACTGTGTTGCGCTGTTGGCATAATGTTCAAAGTGGAGCATCGAAAACGCGTTCCGGCCGACGAAAGCACGCGATATGAGAATCTTCGCGCGATAAAATCGCGCACGTAGGTTATTCGGCGATGATTGCTTGTTTCTCGATATATTAATTTCGATGGTCACGCGATACTATTATTCTCACGTCCTTTCGCTTATCAGACGCGTTTCTAATTGATTTGGTACGTAGAACGTGATACACGAAGGATATCTTAACCTGTGAACTTTACTTTCAAAAATCGTTTACGGGGCGCGTAGTTAAACTTAAGCAATGACGAGTATACACGTCGAGCTGAGGGCAAATGCTCGCGTTATAAATTTTGTCGAAAGAAGGTAAAGCGAAACGAGGAAGGATTTTAACGACGAAATTCAGAGAAAAAATTCAATTTGCCGTAGATTTCGAATGGTCTTTATTACAAATAAGAGTTTCACAATTTATGCTAGAAGTCACGATGGCAGGTATCCATGTCCCGGAGGAACACTCGGAGCTTCACCATTACAGGTTCCTCTGCACACTCCGTCTAAATAATATCAGAATAATTCGATCTGGTTCGCTGTGCCGATCGAATCACATAGCTGAGAAGCTCTCGAAGCGGCTGTCGATTTCGTGCAAACCTATTCTCGCGATCGATAGTGTCTTTTTAACTGGGAACGTTTCTATATACAAACGTCGACCTAGTGCTTAGGATACCCTGCAAGCAATAAATATTAAACGAGGCTAATTTGTTTTGGCGGTGAGAACGTTCGTTACCCTCACTCTGGTGGAAATAGAAAGTTAAAACAAGGCACTTTTTTATCTTCGCTATGGTGGCTATCTTTCTTCTACCATAATTAGAAGTATAGTACGTGGAATTGTTTAACCAACACGGTTCCTTTCGCCATAAATTGTCAAATTAACCCACTAAAGACTACTCGTTTGAAATATGTATATATATATATATATATATATTATATACTTTGTTGTTTGTTTTTGATCGAAGTAAATCATTGAATTCCATTTTTTGATATCGTGGTTACGAAATGAAATTCCAAAGACTCGTTCGATTTTTCTTCTTCATTTGCCTATATCCGGCAAATTGGTCTTTAATGGGTGAATTTACGGGAGAATTAACAGGAATTAAATGGCATCGCTAAATCTACGAAGTTTCGTTCGAACACTGATGCTTTACCAGGCATGGACGTAACTGACGTATCGATGACTTCAGTCAAAATATCGTTAATCTAATACCTTAGCGTTTGTGCGTGCTAAATTGTAAAAATATACCTTTTGATAATTTGCTAGGTACTTTTGTTACATCTAGTCGATCTTTATACCTAAATCTATCGAATATGCTGACTTTATATAACTTAATCTTAAATTCCTCCTGAATTGTTTGATAATTTTCATTAATGAAATCTCCAAGATCTTCGATATTTCAGTTGCCAAGTTTTAATTAAAATGACGGTTAATTATGTAATTAATGGTTAGAGCGTCGTATGCTTCGTTTTCGAAACTACCTCGTGAAGCGTTTTCAGCCAAGTTCTCGAAAGCCTCGTGGTTCGAACAAAAACGATTATATCCACGTTTCGTTTCTAGAAGATTAATTTTACTAAATTGAACGAGCAATTTGACTGGCTCTTTTAATTATTACACATGGAAGCTTCTAACCGACCTGCGGTTTAGTGTAATTTACAGTCATCGTAAAATAGCAAAAATAATTGTCCGCATATCTTCTACTTAATTTATAGAATATAAATTCACAGATACTTATAATATATAGTTGGAAAAGTTACGCGTTTTAAGCCATGACTATACAGAAGAGTGATAAACGCTAAGCGGTGAGCGATAAGAAGCACAGCGATGAAATACGTGACGGCTGTACGATAGAAAATAAATGAGAATAATTTTGATTTATTTTCTATCCCTTGGTCGTCGCTTGTTTGTTGTAGCTCTGTCGTTTATCACTTTTCTGTATAATCACTGCCATACACGAAGAATGTCTGTACGGAAACACATTGGTTACTTTTTCAACCCTCAGAACACAATGAACTACGTGAAACTAATTGAAAATTCTTATTCCACGAATTTGTTAAATTTCTCAGGAATTTGTCGAGATTTATTTCGTATATCTACTTTTTATAAAGAGTTCTCTTGCATGATAATTTACCAATTAACAATATTAATTCTTAGATTCTTACAATTACGTGCGTTCAGCTTCACGTCGAACGAAATAGTCGGACGACTTGTAATTTGTAAAATTCAATTGCAAAATTTCACTTATTCAATAAGCAAGCTCGTTACCGTTACTTGTAGAATTTTACTAATAACAATAAAGGTTCGATCGTAAATAAAAGGAGAGCGCGGACAAGAGGATTTCGCCCGAAAGAACGAAACAAACTGATCGGTGGAACCGAAGAATAAATGTTCAGATTCTCGTGTCCAGCCGCAGCTGTGTCCAATATCATTGATGCTCGAGGGTTGAATAAGACGACTCCGATGCCGCTTTGGAAATACGTAAAACGCAATATTCTGTACAACACAATTGCACTGGCACTTGGAAGCGATACGTTACACTAAGAGAAAGGCACACTTTGCTCAGACGCTCGTGTAGGGGACCGTCTGCTTTGCGGCAATATTCTTCTCGCCAAATTTACGAGAACCATTCTCACTAACTAAATTCTTCGACTCCTCGCTATCCAACGAGCTATTATCACTGTTAGGTCTCGATAAAACCTCGTTCACGTCCTGAAGCTGCGCATTCTCGTAACTCCTTCTATTTCTTGCGATCACAGGTTCGTTGGGAATTTTTAGATCCTTTCTAACGCACTCCGGGCTGCAATTCCACTGCGTTCCATCGTAGAAGCCAGATTCTGGCGACAGATCGGATACTGGAGAGATTGGCAACAAAGTCGATGGAACTGGTGACTTTATGGCAGGAACGTAGTTATTCGGCGATAGATCAGGATTCGACAGTGAAGTGCTCTTATCTTTAGCTAATATCTCCTGTGGCTGACACGATTTCGAAGGTTTCTCTATTTCTATCATCAACCTGTCGTCGTTGGAGTTCAATCTTCCTCTAGCGTCCACTTCTTGGAGCTCCCTGCATCCTTTCACGTAGATAGCCTTCCTCGTCGAGTTTAAATACTCTCTGCTGCCCGTGTGTTTTCTATTAACGATGAAGTTCTCCCTGTATCCGGTCTCCACCGCGTTCTTGTTATCCAGGGGAATTAATAAATACTTCCTGGACCCATTCAAATTTCTTCTGGACCCGTCCAGAGATCTTTTATCTTCTTCCAAGCCTCGAAGAATATTTCTATGATAGAGACTCCTCTTGGAACTGTTCAAGGATCTCTTCTCCTCGTCCGGAACACCGTGTCTCGTGTTCTTCCGATTAGTCGATTTTAGTAACAACGGACTCCCTTCTCTCGATGTTTCTGGCTCCTCGAAGATGATCTCGCGGCTGTTCTTCAGGATCTCCCTGTTCACCGCTTCCGGCAAGTGTTGTAGATCGACGTCACCCATCACCTGGATCCCATCAGCGTCTAAATCGAGAATCTTGTAGTGGCTATGGTCTCGATTTGGAACCGGTGGTCCGTGATACGTCGAGTCTCTGCAAGAATTTCGACAGGTGGTCGCCTCGTCGGCGCTGGTTTCGCTTCTGCCGCTGTCCACGTAGGTTAAATTGTGGATTGGATGATGATGAGGATGATTTAGGTGTGGACGATGACCGTAGTGGTACTGGCTGTCCTGACAGGACTCCATTAAGAAATCCTCGTCTACTATCATACCTGCAAAATAGTCTTCTACTTAGAGGAATTTCAGCTTTGATCTTTCGAACTTAGCGAGTAGAAATGTTTGTATAAATTTCGATGGATAATCGATATGACGCATACTTCGATGTGCATGTGTTTGCCTTAGAATTATTTTACAAATTAATTGTCTTATCTTACGACAACCAACAAATACCACTTTGCTTAACCCTTCGTTTACAAACGTATTTGTTTCGCTCTCCGTAAGTAGGTGGTGGTTTGTATCTGGAGTTGAAGCTTTTCGCTCTTTTAACTTTGTAAAACAAATGCCTGGGTATTCGTGTAACGTCTCGGTTACATATGAAACGGTTAAATGAAATTTTTGTCGAGTCAAATGTCTGAAATATCTACCGATAATAACGATGATGAGAAAAGCAGGAATTGGAGGAATTTCGCTTACTGCTTCAGCGATTCAATTTGCTTACGAACGCTTTGCTAAACCCTTTGCTGTCCAGACACTCGACACTTTATCCTAATTGATCTACGCTTAATGAATGACTTTCATTTTATATGTATTTATATGTATTTTCATAAGCAATAACTATATCTGTTATAACATATTTTTATTAAAAGAAAAGAATGAAGTAGAAGGTGAAACTCAACTTGATGTAGAATTGCAAAGGGTTAAAGGTGATTTAGTAAATGTGTGGCTCAGCGATAGTTTTGTACGTGCACTGAGAGTCAAAAGTGTGTACGCTGAAAGGCAAGAAATTTATTTCGGATCTTCTACGCGCATAAATTGGAAACTGGTTGAGAAGAGACAAAGTATACAGGATTACAAATCAATGATAATCTCACGTTTGACTCTCCATGCGTATGATAGCCCTTTACCAACAACCTCTCGATCGGATCGTATCGCGCAACAATGTTCGACAGGACGTCACGCGATTAGGACAATACGAGGAACAGACACAAGCGTGAGACGGACAAACCAGAACCTCTTATCGAACATGTGAAACTCATCAGTCACGGAAAATCCGTAGAGAAAACTGTTCGATACGCACTTTAAGACGAGTCGTAGCTTTTTGTGGAATCTTTGGTTTGCCTTAAATTACAGCGTGTGGTGCCTCGCTAACTGGCCACGAGTTGAGTTCTCATTTGGCCAATTATCGAGAGACGTCAACCCTCGTGAAAGATTTTTAACCCTGCAGCCGTGGACGACGCGAAAATCGCGTTTTACTTATTTTAACGTCTTAAAGATACGCAATAAAAGTATATGAGATTCGCATGGCAGTCATCGTGTTAACACTAGAACTACTGAAACCATCAGACTGACGTTTATCAAACTTTCTGAGGACATTCTGGTATTTTTGCCTCGATTAGTATTAATTTTTATTTAGGTACAGAAATTTACAGATATAATTCTATAGATCGATTCTTTGAAGGAATATCGTTTGAATTGGACTGGTTCGTACGTGAAATATTTACGTACATCGTGGACCCGGGTAGTTCTAGTATTAATTTCGGCGAAATTTTCGGCCACGTTATTACGGCGTCGTTTCTTTCCATCGCATTGAGAATCTCCTTCCGATAGACCTGTGCAAGGTATAAATAGACGGCAGAATTTCACGCACCCGCGAGAAGTTTAAGGGTGCAAAAGTTCACAGAATGAACGTGGTATACCAAAATATATAAAATATCCAACAATGTGATATCTGTTCGAAACATTCGATGAAACGAAACAAATCCCCAAGTTCTACTCTCTCAGTTGTATTCGGAAAGTTATTAAGAATCTGCAGGAATATCCGCTGTCTACGTATCAATTTTGTCCGCGATTTTCTGTACGAAAAAAACAGAAGAAAAAAATGAAAATCGCCCGCGGCTCAAGGGTTAAGAAGAAGAAAATGTCCGTCGCACTGAGCGGCCAGGCGACTTGGGATCCGCAGTCGACGTGTTAAACACCCGAGCTCTCGTCGATCCATGGAATGTCAACGTGATGTTTCGGTGATCCGTGAGAAGAGTGTCCTTGAGAGGCAAGGAACTCCGGGGCGTCCGCTTGGTTGCTGGTCAATATCACCGGCGCGGATTTCGGCTCGCTAGGAATTTTCCGCAGGCCTCCATCTACGGTATACACCAGCACCAACAGAGTCAGAGAGACATCGAACGAGACCCGTTCACAGAGTCGTCAACACGTGCATACGTACATACAGAAACTCAAAGCATTTGGAAGCTCAAAGCACGCGAGCCTGGGAGGACAAACAATGGAGGCAAGCATGAGGCAAGCAGGTGGTTTGATATCGATTAGTTTGATTCGCGCGTGCATGCCAATTAACGCAGACCGACCTTGTTGCGTCGTTAGTGGTTGTTTTGCAACGTGTTATATTGGCCGACGCATTGCGGAAACTTTTAATTACACCGGACATTCCGCTCTAATAAATAAAAATTGAATAGGCTGTGTGACAGGACGAGTCTGGTGTCGTTGATGCGTGTCGTAAAAAGACAGGGGCAAACTGCGTGGTTCTACGTTGAACTCCAAGTATGCAATTCTAATAAATTATAGATAGTATTTGACGTGAGAGGTGGGAGAGTAGCGAGACTAATAAGAAATAAGACGTATCGATGTGGAAGATAAGTCTTTCTTTCGTTTATTTCTTGCAAAATGTTTTTTAAAGAACGGCTTAAGATAGAAAGATAATTCATCGTTCGAAGATACGCGGCTACTTCTGATATTCGCCATAAGAAGAAGCCGCCAGGCGGAAAGAACGCAAGATGAAAAATAATGTTATTCGCTGTTTCTTGTTTCTGGTAGCTCCATGAGTTACTTTCATTGTATTCTCGTGTCCGACTTTTGTCGTTGAGGAAAGTAATGTTTCATTTAATTCGTGAATTCCGTGTACGTTTGTGAACCGTAGAATGTTCCAGTTCCAAACTATTCAGTACGCTGTATAATGTTTCGTTTCCTTGTTGGACAACATTGGTAATCGTACGTTTAAATGTACAATGTATGCCAACAGATATTCAGTCTCATTACTCTTACGACACCGTGTGATACGAAATGAAGGGAAGATCTAGTCATCCAAAAATCTAACTAGCCCACCGCTGAATCTACATACAAATATTCGATTCTTTCTTTTCACGTCAAACTCATTTCGGAAGAGAAGAGAACTAAAAAGAAAGGCTAAACAGATAACACAGGTAACACACAGAAACTAACTACGTTCTATTCAATGCCAAGTGTATCCATTCTCTAGAAACCTGCAATCACTTACCGTTCCCATGACGAAGTTCTTCCTGTATCTTGTAAAACTCCGCCAGCTCTCTACTAGAACACAGAGGCGTTCCGACCTGCGTGGTATTGTTGAACAAGGAGTAATCCACTTCGTAGCCCTGTCTCTCTTTCGAGTACGTGACCATGGGCTCGAACCTGTGTCCCCAAAGGATCTCTTGTGGCAAATAACTGGATCTGGCCTGAGTGGTTTGTCCTGTCGATTCTATCGTTCCCTCGAGGATGGCCACGATCTCGAACCTCTCCGTCAGCATGTCCTCGGCGGACATGTTGTAAAACGGCGACTCCGCGTTGATTTTGTGAACGATCGTAGTGGGCCAGATGAAGAACAGGTTACCGTTCTGACCATCGGTGCCTACGGCCAGCTCCTGTTGGTTCTGCGACAGCACTTCGCCCTCCTTGGTGGTCCTGGTCCTTATCAATTGGGCCCTAATGGCGGCTCCTATTATGTGACTTTTCCTCATATCGCCGACTCGGAACATCAAACAGAGCTCGCCGTCCCTCTGACAGATAACAGCGTTCCGCGAGAACAGCAACGTTTGAGTTCTCTGCTTGGGCCTGCTCATCTTCGCGAACACTATGCCCACCATAAACGCCTGGATCATCACACCGACGATGCTCTGGATGCACATAACGAAGATCGCCTCAGGACATTCCTCGGTCGTGACACGACTTCCGTAACCGATCGTGTGCTGCGTCTCGATACTGAACAGGAAACAGCTGGTGAACGAGAAGATATTGTTGATGCAGGGCGTCCAGTTGTTGTCTATTTGATACGGAGGCAGGTGATCCTTTTCAAAGTCACCGTGGCTGAACGCGATGAGCCACCAGATGATAGCGAAACCTAGCCAGGAGAGCACGAAGCTCAGGCTGAAGCACAGCAACATCCATCGCCATTGAGTGTCGACCAGGGTCGTGAATATGTCCCGGAGGAAGCGCAGGGAACGCCTGGAGATTCGCGACTGAAGGACGTTGCACTCGCCGTTTTTTAACACGGCGCGACGACGAAGCTTCCGCGTTGGCCATGCTCTGTACCGGCTCCTGGAAATTACAATTCTGGCGGTTGGTACTTGAAAGAAGGAACTTCGATTTCATTTGTTCGCAGATTTGTCTTTCATAGGTTCTTATCGCGCGTAGAATTCTTTTAATTTTTAGCGAATTAGTTCGACTTTCGTCGAACGAAGAAGAGAAATAAATTTTGCAAATTTAACAAAAATTCTATTCCAGATTTCTTTCAAATTTTCATTTTATCGGATCGCTCGGCCATGCTGGATCAGGGAGAGATAAATTTTGGAAATACGTCGAAAATTTCAAAGTTGATCTTATGTCCTAAAATTATATAGATTTCTGTCGCGAGCACGAGAGGAACAGAGGCGATTTTCAGCGTAACTGGTATCAGAACTTGGAACAGATTCCTTGTAATGGTTATTGATTTTAGTGGATTATTCTTACGATAGCCATTTGACACGATAAAAGTTCGTGACGAGGCCGTTTGACAAAGTGATTGTACTCTTTATAAGGACGAACACGTTTTTGATTGAGAAATTTGATCCTATACGTCGCTACGTATTGACCCACTTAAAGATAGAAGTCAGGTATATTCCTGAAACTTGATAGCTTTTTAATTAATCTTAAGCAATCAGACAGGCATCAATCGATTTTTATGCTACGTCGTACCATTCCTTTAACGATTATCGGCTTCGGGATTCAGCAAAATAACGATTACGTCTGCGCATCGATTATTTAACAATGACGTTGCTTTCCGCGAAAGCTACTTGACATTGTTCACTCGTAGTCGACGATAGAGATCGTAAATCATTCGCGCAGAACTGAATCTCGGTTTCGATTATCTCGACACGTGGTAACACGTGTAGCGTACTATTTTTTTCTTTTTTTTTTTTTCTAGTAAAACAACCGCGAGGGAATAAATTATTTCTTCGAGCACTCAGTCAAAGACGCGAGATGCTCTACGAAATTCTCACCAAGGCCTCGTCAACATTTGTACACGCGTCGTAACATATTCTCCGCGGAGATCTTGCCGGATTTGAATAGCAAATTTCAGCTGATTATATTGTTCTTCTGGTGTCAATCGATCGCAACGCACCCATCGCTTTCCTTATTCGATACGAATCTTTATGAAAATTCTAGCTGAGATTCGCGCGCGATAGACGATTTGCAAATCGTTATTTTTGCGACGTATTTTGCGCGATGTATACATCTACCGGGATTTAGACACGCATTTTTATTATGCTAAGCGGATGATGATCGTCTGTAGCGGAGATAGCGAACGATGGAAAATTTTATCACCAAGTTTGTCTCCAGCGTATGATATTTCCCGTATTGTTAACGCGACAATTTTGCCCGCAATGCTCGAGATTTTATTTTTTATTCGTGTAGCAATTTTATTTGATCGAGAATTTTCGCACGAAAGATCGCACGAGTTTTCATTTTTTCTTTTTTCGTTCCGGATACCCGAGATTTTATCTTCTGTCTGTGTGAACATTTCTTTCCACCGTACGATGTTTTATTCTTTAGTTGCGCGAATATTTTTGTTAATCGTTCTAATTTTTATTCCTTTGTCGTTCCGCGAAAAATACCCACGATGAATCTGTTCGTGTTTCGTGTTATCGTTCGCAGATTTTGACGAAAGTTGTTCGCTGTTCGATAGATGACACATGCTTGATCGCGTTCCACTATTTAATACTTTCTCAAATTTAACGTTTCAAGAAGAATACTCACGATGGATTTCTTCGCATTTTACGTGATCCTTCTTGAACCTTTCCATGACAAACTGTCAATCGTTGCAAAAGTTCACCAACTATTTCTCTTCAACAGACGAAACACACGACAGTTTTGATCACAAACTCGACACATTTATCATAAAACATTTACACCGTTTTAAAACTTCACTCTGAAATTATCATATCCCGAAACAGACAGACAGCCGTTCTCATTAGTGGCAACAGTTCAGAAATCAACTGAATCTTCACCGAAAAAGAGAAAGAGAAAGAAAAAGGAAAAAAAATAATTTTGACAATCCCTAGACAACTCGACCAATTACTTTAACGTCGTCGATAAATGACACGTTTGCCACTTGTCTCTGGTGCTTCTGCCTATTTAAAGCGCGTCGAAGAAGCGTGTTTAAGGAACTTCTTAATCAGTCAGCGATAACTCGAACGAACTGCGATGCTTGCACGATTCGAGATGCAAAGTCGACAGGAGCGATTTCATCATTCGTCGCTGTGAAAACGCGCGAAAATCGTGCGAAAAGCGGCCACAGCTGCACAGAACCAACAGCAGAATATATCGACGCGACCAGTTCGATGATCTGTCTGAGACCTTCGCGCTCGCCACCCTTTCATATGACCAAAAGGAAGTCGCCATTTTGACTCCGTACGATAACCGAGCAACTGTTATCTACCAATTTATTTATTGCCACGCGTAAATCAATCGCCGACACACGCGGTGAACTCTGCGGTTCGCGTTTGTTCACCGTTGTGTTGATTCATCTCTCAGATCGATGGCATTTACTAATATTAATTGTAAGATCGATAATTTAATCGATTAATCTTCTGATAGCGATGAAATTATTGATACCATTAAGATAAATTGTTCGGTGCTTAGAGAAGGCGTGAAATAACAGCAAAAGCGAGAGGAAAAATGAGAAAAGGAGATACAGGCGATAGTGTGATGGAAGAGAAAGAAATTCATGAAACATTCAAAATCACACATTCGACGTGTTAAGAATCAAACGATAATAGTTTATTACAACGTTATACATTTCATTGTTATACATTTGTTTAAGTTTCATAAGACTGTGAGATTCAGGTGGGAAGATAGCGAAAGGAAAGATGTTAGGGGAATGGAATAAAAATTGAAAATTTATCTGTTGATTGGATAGCCTGTCAATAAGGAGATTTTCAATTAATTAGAGAATTAAAAAGTAATGAAGATAAATCAAATTTAATTAGGTCGACTTTAATTCATGCAAATGTAAATGAAGATTAACGAGTCAATGTTTGTTGATTCTCTGACTTTTATACCGCTTGATGATTAAAAGAGAATATTTTAAATTTAGAAACGAATGATTTATCCGAGAAATATTTTATAGAATCACGGAATAATTATTGCTATTTAACTATAGTAGTTATAAATATAGTTAAAAGTATATTGAACTTCAAAGTCGCCTTTCCATGAAGAATAATTTATCACCTTTCTGCTCTGGAGTCTTCAAACGTACGTTGTACGTAGCAGTGATTTATTTTGAATAGAAATTAGATGACGCGTAAAAATATAGAAAATCTATAAATAAAGAAATTATTATGACAAAAAAATCAGCAATTCGTATGACGAGTTAACTCGTCTTCTTTGCTTAACAGGATAAGAGTAATGGAATCTTATCCAAGCTTTGGATACTTGACAAGGTTAGATCATCGTAAATACGATATTGCACGACCTCGAATAATTCGTCGAGATATCGTCGATTGATCTAAGTTCTATCGTTATCGGCAATAGACGATAGGGAATAGTTTACAACAAAGAAATTTCTATAATTTTATACCGTAGAGAAGGTACGAAGTAAAATCATCGAAGCAGTTTGATCATCCAAATTGAAGCTCGACGATGAATTTCAAGGTTATTTGCCAGTTTTCTTCCGAAATATTCAACGACTAGCAAATAAGTACGCGTTGAATTAACACCTGCGTGTATGGTAGTATACCGTTTCGTAAAATATTAATTATTTAGAATCGATAAATATTTTCTCAGCAAATTATTAATAATTTTCAAATTGATCGTACGTCTGGGAAAGCAACGCAGCTTTAAAATTGTCGTTCTGTCTACTGCACAACCGATTGAATTTTGGAAATCTTATATTGACAGAATCAGTGAAATTTCGAAAGTCACGAATTTATATCATCGATGAAATTTTAGAAATAACAGATTTACGAGTTATCCGACTAAGATTACACGAATCTACTGCGATTTTTAATCTAATCGACTCGCAGCTTGCCGATTTATTAATATCATTGCTTAATAAATGCTAATTATTATTATACTGTTGTCAATAGTTACTTCATTCTGTATTAGTTAATTCACCAGCTAACTGCGGAATTTAGTTTTAGAAATCTCTCGTAGGCTTATGTCGTTGAGTGCGTAAACGAATACAAGCGACGACGAGTGTACTCGTCAAATGCAGTTAACTGGCTTACAGAAACAATGGAAGTTTCGTACAGTTTTGACAGTCCGAAAATCGCTGGTATAATTCAAGATTTCGAGAATTTAGACTTTGAATTGGAATCCCAACTCCCAAATAGCATCGGTGCATTATTTTCGCAATAAATCGATTTGTATCTTCATTCTCCGTCTGCATACGTTCCCGTTTGATTTGGAAAAATGCAACGAATCTCTCACGACGATAAACAAACGACGTTATTTCTATGAAAAACGATAGCGGACTGACCTACGCCACTACTACGTTTTAGCTCGCTACACAGTAGCATCTCGTTTGCGAAAAATTCAGCGAGCAACGTCTGCACACAAGTATTTATTAGGTGTTTTCGTAATTGTGTCCTCGTTATTCGAATAATTGGGACGGTTGGGGTGACCGGTTGGAATATAATCGTTTATCGAATTAACTTGTCAGTCGTAAATAACAGCGCAGAGACAGAAGTGGACGAGAAAGACTGCGTTCGTCGATGCGTTATTAATTCACCGGTCATTAATGAATAGCTAATCCCACGATTCTAGTTATTAACTGGGAAGCCAACTACGCAGCTCGATAACTCGTCACATCGAATAAATTCAGATTGAAGTGTGTCATTTTACCTGCTTTTGAGCGATGGAGTCTTGGACATTTTTACTATAACAGGTGTTGTTTGTTCCGACGATGGCAACAGATTTTGTTTCTCGCCTCTGTCCGGCGAGGATGATTTCACGCTCGAAATTGGATCTTTTGGAACGTCTTCGTTCATTTTTGCTTCTTCTTCTCCTTTTTTCCCTTTGACACACAGGCGTTAGCTCGCGTATTCGGACAATACTCTACCTCGAAGAATATTTTCCATTCGAGGATAATAGCGTACGACGTTGTTCCCGTTTTATTCGAAAGATTTATTAGTTTGACGAAGAAGTTCTAGACACTTGGATAATCAGATTTGTGACATACGATTGCACGCGCACGTGATATTAAACGACACGCTTCGACGTAGCTGCAATTTCTCATTTCTTATCGCGAACGAAGAAGGATCAGTGGCGGAAGGATTTTTTCACATCGTACAAACATTTCTCTGTGTCACGATCTTAAGGTTTCTTGCGCGATTGTAGATAACACACACGTACAATTTATCGATACGCGCAGAAATTTCTACGTGTACGCTCGGTTTAATATAATTTGCAGAAGCTCCAAATGTCAACTTCGAGCTTGAAAGTTAATTTTGAAAATCTCGTTTTTTGCTGTTTCTTTGCACGAACCTTGGAAAATTTGACGATCTTTAAATCAGTATTAATTTTCACGTAGCAATAATTTCAATAATCTTCCGTTTCTTTACTAAGCTAAGTTTCAACAAATTCAACGATTGTAAAATTCCCTTTGATTTTGACGAGAACGATAGTAGGAATGAATTCACAGTGATTGCAGCGATAGTTCTAAAAAGTTACTATCTTGTCAAATAGTTCAGCGATCGCGAAAAATCCTCTCACGTCGCAGAATGAGTCTTCGATGATCGTTGTAAATGCGAAGCGTTGAAATTAATCAAAGGGAAGGCAATTACTTGCTGTCCCGATTGATTATCGTTCCACGTAAGCCTTTCATTTATCGTCTTAGATCTCGCAGTTACTCGTTTTGTTAACCACAATCAGACTAAAAAGAGTTTATCTTTTATCGACTTCCTTTCTCTATTTGACAACTATGAACACAGCTGAGAAAACTCACTGGCAATCGCATCTGCTCTTCAACCGTTGCTCTTAAAATTGATTCTCAAAAACCAGGCACACGTCGTCGATCAATTTCTCTCTGATTATCCAATGGTAATTCCATTAAATCTTTCTAATCCACTTTTAAGCCCGGCACGATCTGTCTGTCTTAATCGAGTTGAAGATTTCTTCAAGAAAGTGAAATTGTATTTTCTCTTGGATAATCAAGTTGTCCTTTACCAAGATTTCGTTTCGTTTTATGGCCTGTTAACGTTTAAACGGAAGGCACGCGATGTACAGGGAAGAACCGAATGGTTGGGTGAATAGGTGTCGAGTTTGATGATGGAGAACCTACTGATGTACGAGCAATGATGTAGGACGTTTTATACGAGCCAACACCTGGCCAGTGGTCTCCACTTATCAGCTACTAACAATAACGTTTGCTCTTTTCATTTGCGAGAAAATGGCCTGATTACGTCACGCGGAATATTTCCCTTCTTTCCTGCCTTTTCTTCTTTTTTTGTTATCAACGATATCGCGATTCTTCGCAAAGACGCCTTCCCTCCCAAACTTCTCTTTCTTCAATCACGATTACTTTTAAAAATTCTATGAATCCTTAAGCAACACTGTCTCCGAATTTTACACTTCTTTTCGTATTTACTTCAATTTCGATCCAACACTGGAGTGAGCACACTGTTTTTACCGTTCTCGTAGTTTTATCCAGCAAAGAAACGGAGAATTTCTTGCAATTAAAAATCTGTTTAAGCTTCGAATCAACATCGGCCTACGAACAATTCCACCTTCTCCATACCTTTGCAAACTTACGGAGCAAATGGGGTAAAGAACTTTTCGTCAAATACAAATACTCGTGGCGACCAGCGCTCGATGTCAAATCACAGCCCTCGAATCTCAGACTTTTGATCGAAAATTGATCCACCGCCTTTTATGCACGTTCGAGCATCGTTCACGATTCGCAAAAGGCACCTAAAATCTACTTTCTTCGATTGTTATTGGCACGACGAAAGCGCGAATCTCATCGGCGATTCAATACGACGTTCATGTGATACACTGAATGTCTTCTTCAATTGGCACTATCTGTTTCTCGTTTATAACGTGGTGCGCTCGGTTCACCGATAACATTTTCGACGAGGCCGACATCGCGAAGCGTCGGACTACAACGCCAGCAAATCAAGATTTGTTCCACTGACTTCGTTTGACTGACTCGAAAAGTCCGGGAGCATGTCTTATCACCGAGCAGCCATCTCCTTATCGGCGTCGCGTCGTTCTTGGCGAACCATCGTGAAATCGCTGATCGCACGCAAACGCCCGAGCTCGAGCTTGTGAACCGAAAGCGTACGCGTTACTTGCGAAAGCAAACTTTTCCGCGAATTATCGAACATCTCAGATCAGATTTATCGAGCCGATATCCCGAGTCGAAAATCCACGACTCAGATTTGTCAAGCCGCGTTGGAACAAGTCAGTGTTCGTCGACGTACGAGGAGGTTGTCCCATACGGAGATTGTGTGGACGTTCGTTACGGAAAGACTGCAACTCGTTGGACATTCCTTTTTACGAGCTTGATACTTTGAATTTATGAGTTTGACGCCTCTTCGCTGTTGATTCATATTTTTTACTAATTTCTTATTCACTTGCACATTAATCATTGTTTTTTCCACTCCAGTCGATAAGCTATTTTTAAGAGGCTTTCCGAGTTTCATACTCTTTCACCGTTGATTAATATTGGAACGATATTGGTTCTCTTTCTATTAATTTTTGTTATTAATTTGAAGATTAATGATTGATTTTTTGACTCCGATCGACAAGCTATTTTTAAGAGGCTTTCCATGCTTCATACTCTTGCACTGTTCATTAATATTAGGAAGATATTGGCTTTGTTTGCACTGTTATTAATTTTAAGGTTAACGATTGATTCTTTCATTTCTCAATCGATTTTTTATATTGCTAATGAGCACATTTCTGATAAAATTAATGTTGCTTTTTATTGAGGTCAAATTATGATTATATATAATATAGGTATTTATTTTTAGCCTCATCGTTCATCGTTTTAATAATAATTATCTATACAGTATTTAACGTATATAGTGTATTTAGATTTGGTTAAGCATTTCATGAATAACGTGGTTAGATATTTAATCACATTGCAGCTGATTTCTTCGCTGTTAACACTTTGATGGACGCTTTGACACGCTTATTTTTTTTAATTAATAGTAACTAGCGTCGAGGAATTTAGAATGAATTGAAACGTAGAGAGAAATTATTTTTGAAAATTTACTTTCGAATTTGCTGATTATTTATACTGTCTTCTGGTGATAAATGAAATTTGGGAAAATAAGTCGCATGTGTTTTCAGATATTGCACACTAATTACGTATATCTTCGAATAATAAAATTGAGATATTCACAAGAAGTGGAGTTGATTAATTTGGCCTTTGAGATTTGTTCTTCTATTTGTGCAGTGCAGAAACAATAAATGAACGATAAACAGGAACAAAGAGAATTTCATTAATACGTCGAATTGAAATTTAAAATAGGAAAATAATATACATACATGCGCAAGTATTACATGAGAAAGAAATTCGGATGGTATCTGGGTTAATTAAAATCCAATATCAATGACGTTTTATTGGCACTGATAAGGGAAATATCGTGAGAACCGAGGAAATTATAGGTCAGAATTTCTGGCGTATCATATAAAAATAATGGAACTAATTTACATAATTTAGAGAACATCCAGCTTGTCCAAAGTTTCGTCCTCGTATGTTTGCCAAGATATCAATCACGATTCAGATTTATCTTTAAATCAGATCCAGTTATCTCTTTCTCTTTAGCTGATTTATCAGCTTCGTCTCCCTCCGTACAAATATTCCGAAAGATATAAAATGGCAAAAAGATTAATCTTAAACGCGATTCGAGTACGGTTTTTATCTAACATCCAATCGTATCTTTCATTTTTTATTTACGGTATTATCGATAAAAATATTTCTGCAGATGTGTTCAATGTACCGATTTTTTCCTCGATTCTCCTGCGATTTTTGTAGGAATCGAAGCTCCCATGAAAACAATTCGGCAGTAGTCGTTGTAAGAAATACGAACCGGAAGGGCTCGATCAACACCGGCAACGTTGAATCGCCATTAGCTGTTAGTAATTTATTCGGTGCGCATTATAATGGTGCTATCCCATAGCAGAAGAGGTCGTATCGTTTGTAGGCGTCAATTGAGAACGGTACTAATTCCGGAGTACGACAGCTCGAAAGCATGCCCTCACGTGTGTTTGTCCAACTTTGCCAGCGAAATATTCGATCGAACTCCTCCAAAAAATATTAATCCCACGAGTACACAAAATATTTCAAATATTCTTGTTTTCAACGCAAACAACGGAATTTAATTTTCTATATGGAGTGAGTCAGTAGAGGTTCTGACTCATTTCGAATTACGTGTACACAACTTGTTGGATAAAAAAATAATACCAACAGTTAGTTTCTTTTTCTTTTTGTTAATTTATATTTCTATATAGATAGGAGGGTTGTTTTGTAAGCGCAACGTGAAACCCTTTGATCGAGTAATTCAAAGGAGATAATAAATACAATTCGTTTACAAATAATTTAAGGTGGCAGAATCGGCAATTCATCTTATGTCAGCGTATGTCGTTTATCCAAATTAGTCGCGACATATTCACAGGGTATCAGATACAGAACTTCGCTTCATGAATTTAAATGAACGCTGAAAAATATTCATTAAACTGCCAGAACATCCTGGTGACGACTAATTGCATGCAAATCGAGTCTCCGAACAGGTTTCGCGAATCAAACGGAAAATCTCGATCTACTCGATAGTTGGTTCCATCATAGTTGACTAATTACTTACAACGTAGTATACGACAGTCGCGATTATCAATCGACAGATACAATTTCAGAATGAGAAAAAAGAAAACGAATCAGTCTCGTAGATATCGTCATTCGCATCCATTATTTTTTTTCTTTTTTCAATTTCACGTTTTTCTTTCGACGCATTGGGATAGGTTCAATTAATCGAGTTATTTTACAATACAGTATCGAGCATTAACCGGCAAATTAGAAATAGGAAAGAAAACAGAAGCAATAAAAGCGACAGACGAGGAAATTCCGTAAAAGCACATGATTTTAAGTTATTTCAATTTGATATTTTTCTTTCGAGATATATATCAGATATTCGACCAAGTCGCTTTATTGAAAGAATAACACGTACTCTACAGAGACATGCAGTATTTCACGAAAGTATCTGAAAGCGCCTCTATAAAAACCTTTTACGAACGTGTTATGTGTTTTACTTGAAACATTTTGAAATTTCATCGTCCTGCAACGACATCTCCTCTTTTAAATTTCGAATTTAAAAAGCCAAATAAATAGGAATCTCTATCGAAAACTCGGTTTCGTTTCAAATTTTTCAAACATGATCACAACTAGACTGCGGATTTTTAAGCAATTTCATACTTTTACGAAGAAATGGAAGCTACGCATTAATTTCTTTCGTCTACTACAAATTACGACAAGTACTTTATTTTGCATATTGTACATATATATATATATATGTATATTTTTGTATATCATATGCATTGATATTTTTATGGTATCGTAATTATCTGTAGATCTTGTTTTATCTTATGTTCATAAACTATGCGAAACTAAGTCCAATTTCTAGCTCATCAAGCTGAAATAAATAAATATAATACAATACCATGCGCATTCTCCGCGTTTTTCCATCCGCAAATTTCCAATAAGTCCGTAAAAATTCGCAGTCGGATCGTAACAAATCTCTCTCGCTACGGTATAGCAATAAGCCTTTAAAAATCCGTTTCATGTAACACCCATAATGCAATACATTCGTGAAATTTTCCTACGACAAATCTGGAAATATTTTCGCCAGTCACCGTGTAAAATACAGAATGAAGCCACTCGACGAAAAGAATAATACGTATTCTACCTCCTTCGAACAAAACCAACCAACTGTCTCGTTTCTCGCGACGTTTGCTCGAGCGAGACGCGACGAATCTCGTTCTTCTTCCGACAGAAACGCTCGATCTTGCCGGACTCGACATGACGAAGCTGGCCAGCTTCCGGTACACAATTTTCGAGGCGTTTCCCGACGCGGATTAAAACCAGCGCGTTAATATCATCGGGTGTACGCACACTGCGGGTCGAGCTCTTATTGCGAGCTGTCCAACCGCACTGTCCACGGCTTCGATAACGAGCTTTTAATTAAACTAACGAGATCGGACGAGTTGCGAGCTTCGGCCTCGCGAAGATTTTCATTTTCGATCGCGGCTACCTCGAGCGTGGAATTTTTTTCCGAATTTTCACACGACGATTATCGTAGCAGCAGGATTCCCTCGCTTCAGAAACGGCGCGCCGGTTTTAACATGAGACCGAATTATTTTTCCAGCAGACATTGATTATGTTAACGAGGCTAGTTAACGCTACATGTATGTAGATATTACTGAAGTACAAGTAAATCTTGTAAGGAAAAAGTTAAAGTACGTAGATATAACAAGGAGTTTCTGATTATAAATTTGAAAGTACTGTAGCGTGCTTTATAAAAGTTGAGGATTTAAAGGAAATCAACTTTCTGAGGAAACTCTTCTTCTTGGAAATTGTCGTGCATGTCTGTTAGATTAATTTCGAGTCGATAATAAAACTGTTAAAATGTAGGTAATTTTCAGATTAATAAGAATTAATATAGCATAATATAGAATTAATTAATAATTCCAGATTGCTGAATGATACTGTATATCTTAAAAACGTATTAAAAAGTCTATAATTATCTATAAAATATCTGTGATTGGAATTTCTGATTTTTAGAAACGAAATGCGTGTGGAGACTGGGCTTGGAAATTCGAGTAACCTCTTAACAATTCCTCGTAATTCGTCCTGTCGCTAGGAATGATTTTTTAAACGAAGATTCTAATTGAACTAGAAAATAGGACAAACTTTCTACGATGCGCGATATTCTAAAATCATTTTTCTTAGAAATTCTTTTTTTATTTAGAAGAAGAAAAGATTCTCACTGTCATCGGATTGTATAATAATAGAGATTCTAATTGAACGAAACAACAGGTTAGATAAATAAGTCTAAAGATAGAGATTTCTTAATGGATTTTCCCAGATGTACAATGTTGTAAAGTTATAAATTTTTTCTTATCTAAAATACTTTGGACAGATTAATGATGTTTCTCTATCGTACATCGTATCGATCGCAAGATATCTGTTGCGCGTATAATCCATGCGAATAAATACGGATTAGTTGAGCAGTAATAATTGGATTACTAGTTTCTATCAGTTTAATACGTGTTTTCTAGCATCTTAGATAATACTCGTCTCTTCACACTTGGTAAATACTCGCAAGTAGCTTAACTGTATCACGTTCGAATAAAATAATAATCCTAAAAATCTTCGACACAGTAATAGTCATCGTTGTCATACGTTTAAGTTGTTACGTATAGTTTCGAACAAGAGAGGAATTAAATTGTCTTTTACTCGTCGATGGCATCAAATTAATTTTTGTTATGCGTAACAAGTGGCGCGTTAAAAATCTCGAACGCGATAATATTTTCATTCGATTAAACACAAAATACCGTAACGTTATCTCGTATGAAAAAAATCTGGAAATTCTCTTTTACACGTTGTGCGTTGTTACTCGTCGCCTCATGAAAATACCTGAAATTTGTAATTCGTTGCGCACGATGAAACGGAAGTATTTTCGAGAAAATCACGAGCACCCACACAGTCTGGATTGTCTTTCGTCCAGGAAGCGGGAAATCCGATACAGCTTGAGAAATCGTTAAGAGTTTCCGCGATTAACTCTCGTTCCGCGATCACCGATTAATTCGTCACTACGGCGACCTTTCGAGATTTCACAAGGTGAATCGCCACGCTCGTTTAACATTTGCCATCTCTTCTTGAAATTAATCGCCGAGCAGGCAATCTCTCGAGCCAGTCAACGAGCAGGTATCGAGTTTTAATACCGACAAGTACACCTTACCACTATTCTAATTAAAGAAAGGAACGCCGTTCGATTAAAGCGATCTTGGCACAGAATTTCTGTTCTAAAGAAAGAATTGCGAGAGAATCGGAGGATTAAAATTCCATTGAACCGTAGAAATTCTCCACGAAACGAATACCTTTTCATCTACCAAGTAATATAGAATTTTATAAAGCACGATCCATTCTCGATTTATTAAGTTATTTACGGCTTGTCGGTTTTCCACGTTCACGTTTTCCAACTCATTTATTCTGGAGATACTTTTCGTTAACGTCGCACGTGAAATTTTACCCATGTAATTACGATAATTATCGTTTTCCACGTTCAGATTTCGTAATTTATAATTTTGAAGATATCCTTCGTCGACGTCCCACGTGAAATTTTATCGGTACAACATGAAAGTTTTTAAATATCTTCCTTGGTTACTACCGTGTACGTTTAGCGAAGAGTTTCCAAAAGTGTTGCAAATTTAATTATCAAGATAGAACGGATATTCTGCCGATATTTTGTCTATTATCTTTGCCCGACTACTTAACACGTTGACTGCCGCACGCGAATTTCATGCATCTCGTCCCGAGAGCTCGCGATATATTCGCATACGTTACGCTATAACGTTTAATTTTCGCAAAATATTACGCTGCATTTACGCGTTTTTTCCCGACAATGTTATCTAAGGCGCTCACGTCGTCGACAATTTTTTAGTCTCAGAAATTTATCGCACGTTAGTCGTTCTGAAAAATTTAGTCGAGAGGACGTGAGTCACGAAACGGTCGCGGTAGCAATCGACGCGTTAAACAATGAAAATTCCATCGATCTATTCCACAAGCTGCTATTACTACGATATAATTGCCGCTAAAAGTTAATATAAAAATCTCTAGTAAAACGCATCTAGTCGTCGATATGCTTAATACAGCCATACTTTGTCGTCGTTCTTCTTACGTTCGCGTCTCGTAACTTGACAATTTCCAAGACACATTTCTCAAAAGCATTCCGCGTTAGAACGTAATGAGGCGAACGTAAGTAAATTAGCGGCGAAGGTCAGCCGCGTGTTCTTGAATTTTACAATTGTCGCACGTGTAATATGTTTTCAAGTTCTTGATAAATGGGTACGACGATAGACTTCGCGATAGGTGAATTAGAGCCAGAAGGGTAAACAGTGGTGCGGCATAGACGCAGTGGATACAGACGTCGTTAGTTAGCCTCGCGATGCCACGCGAAATATATTGCATCCCGTTTACGTTAATAGACCTCTGCCTCGATAAATTCTATCAAAGTCGATGATAGGCACACGGCAAATATCCCGGCGTAATAATTATGATGACACTAACGACGATCCAACGTTCTTGTTAACTGCGACTGTTACGGTGGCGGATTAAGAGAAAAACTCGTTCGATGCACGATTACGGAAGATTACAGACTATTAGCAGCATCCAGCTCGCGGCAATCTTATCGAGCTTCTCTATCCTCGTTTTTGTCGATTCTGCTCGATCATTGGGTGCAACGCTCCGCGTACAAGATCGTTCGTAACCGAGCAGCTTTCTGGAAAAACGTCCGTAAGATGAAACGCGTAAATCGCGTAGTTACTCAGCCGTCGTATATCGCATAGCACGGACATACAGCTTCTTTTTTTGGCGGAGTTTCTCGATTACGATATCTCGGAAGGCTGGATGAACGATTTTTCCTTGGAACATTAGAACGAATAAGTTAGAATCGATAAGATAAAATCGGTGAAGTTAATTCGAGACAGATGATAAAGCGGCAGCGACGGGACATGCAAAGATTCTATCGAAGATTTTGCCGACAAATTACGCTATAAAAATCGAGCAAGCTTCCTTTGCCGCTCTTAACGCATTAACGATTTCCTATGCAAACGACGAACGCTGGTTTCGATCATAATCGACGTGGTTGCGATAATTACAAGATGTAGCGTACGTAACGTAATTTGTCATTGGACGAAGAATTTCTGGGAAAATTACGCGTTAAGATGTTGTCGGTCCGAGTACAGGGTGATCGATATTTTCCCAGCATTTTTGTCGGATTATTTAATATCCTGTACACAGCATCTGGCGCCAGAAAACGTCGAGAATGGCTTCCTCAAACAAAACGCAAGCGGCTTTTGCTGGAGGATGATCCAGCAGAGATAGGCTGCCTTGGGAATCGGCCACGTGATTCGCCAACCACCGATGTTTTGTTCGGTAATTGTCGCGCGATTACACTATGCTTTTTTACCGTCACCGATACGTTCGTTCTTTTGTATGTAAAACAGACGTTTCCGGTTTTACACGAGAATGAAATAGCTTTTGGACAGAGATCTGAGTATCCCTAGGATCGTTGCAAGCAACGGCTAGAAGTACCTTTAAAGTTGTCCTTGATTTTAATGACTCGCAGTTATCAGTTATTGGCAAATTTCTACAGCGACGATTTTTGAAAAAGAAGATTGTCTATTGGAAAAAATAGAACGAAATAACAGTTTCGTTGGAAAATATTATCCTTTCAATGAATTCTAACGAGTCGATAATTATGATCTTATGTGAAGAAGATTTAGTACGTTTCCTTATGACAATTTCACGTTCAAAGTTTGTTTCTTTCAACGGTAAGTTACAAATTACTAAATTACATTCATTCGAACCAATTTGACGCATGTATGCACACTAATCTACGTACGGTAGTAATTGGTACGTATAAGTATTCATTTTCTACCAGATATACGAATGAAGCCAAATTTCGATACAAGTTATTTGATATCAGGTAACTTGATAAATCCGAACAACGTTTGATAGCAACAATCGATAAGAAAGAAGAAAGAATACATAAAGAATATATTACTATATATAAATCATATACAGATATATAAAAAATATGCTGTTATATCCAGTTGGCTGTTTTTGACGAGTATACTCGTCACGAAGAAATGACAGTACCTTGCTATGACGGGTATACTCGTTATGCTTAAAAAGCAGTTAGAATTTGCTGTTTATATTGCAATTTTTATCGAAAGCTAAAACATATTCCAAAATTTGAAGATGATTTGAATACTTGAAGGACGAGACGAAATAAAACGAACGATAAAAAATATAAATAATTATTACAAAAGAAATTGTATATAGTATATATAACGACAAATTTTAGATACGTACTATACAAACACATCGCAACAGCTAACCGGATATATAAATTATATACAAATATATAAAAATATACCGGGAAAGAAATATATATAAATGTACGTGTAAAGAACTTACCTGGTAGAATCTTGCCGACCGACACCACCACCGATGCTGCTGCTCTGGGTGCTGACCCTGACCAGGGTGACGTACCTAGGCAGACTGGACAAGGTTCCCGTGTTCCTTTGCCCTAGTAAGGGTGAGTCGGCTGTGTTCGGGTTGTCCTGCAGTTGCTGGTGGCTTCGAACCTCGTTATCCTTTTCCTCCTCCTCCTCCTCGATGGTACCCGGGAGGCGAAACAGCTTCTGTGGCTCCTCTATGCCACTCATTTCCGCGCTTCACGTGTTACGAATAAACCCCCATTGAGAATGTCAAACTCATCTTCCTACTCACTCTTTCTCTCCCTTTCTACTTCACCTTTTGTCCCTCCCTCTCTCCTTTCTTTCTCTCTTTCTGTCTTTTCCTTTTTTAATCTTTTTTTATCTCACCGATCCGCCTCGTCGACACTCGCTTCTCCGCTTTCCTTCTCGTCACTTTGTCTTTTATCGCTCCCTCTCTTCTTAGGTTCCTTGTACGAAGTTAAATTGGAATCAGGAACGGCGACGAGTTTTTTCGTCCCGTGTCCAGGATGAATGAAGTCGCTGGAAGTGTCCACGCGACGATGACTGACGGCCGTTGAAGAGCAAAGTTCCGTTTTCTGCCATCGTTTCTTCGTTTCCTCTCACTTTCCACCGGCATTCACACCGCCCTTCCGTTCGCGGAATCCCACCATACCTCGTCCCTACGGTGGGCAATTGATTTTATGCGTTACGTTATTAAAATGGGGAGCAATGTACACGAGCCTTGTGACAAAATAACTTTTAACACACAGGATCCGGAGGAATAACTTGTGACAGCGTGCAGGACACGATTCCTTGTAGAAAAATAAGAAAAATATATAGAATGAAAGCTTTTCATTCTCGGGTTGGTTTACGAGAAAATCGAGTTTGAAAATTGATCGAGTCTACTGAAACTTTATACGGAATCACGTTGTGTCTGCTTTTACGTGTTATTCGACCGGATCCTCTATATCTTTTTCCGTTTATGTAATCAAATAAAAAAACAAAAGGAATTTACAACTATAAACGACAATATTCTTATGTATCATCAGAGCTGCATAAACTTGAATTAATATCATTGACGAAATTGGTCAGTAGTTACAAATTATTAGTACCAGTAAGTACTATATTTCAGGTTCTATAAATTTACGAGTTGTCCTTTTTGACGTAAAATTATAAAATTATGAAAGAGAGATCTATAATGTACGATTAGTACGTTAATATCGTTAGTTAATAAATTACTGTGCGGAAAGGTCCAGGTCGTTCCACAAGTAACGTCGTCTCGTACTTTGCATTTTGAATTTTTAGAGTGAAATGTAACTTGGTTGAAACTTATGATCAATGACCAGCAGAGTCAGAGATTTGTAATATTTGGCGAGTGAAATAAATTTTTCCTTCGGATTCCATTTCTTTCGTCGTGTTAATAAAAATATGAATTTTCATAAATAGTCCAGTAACAATTAACACGATGATACTTATGAAAGGACTTAATAAATAAATTATACTCGTTTGCGCGAGCGTGTTGTCAATTTTGTCGCGTGAAGAACGTCGTCGGTATTTTCCCATAGAATTGGCTGGAAGAGGCCGTTGAAAAGCGCGACAGAACTACGTCGTTTGCATCGGGCCTCAGACAACAAGTTTTGCGACATTTCTTTTTCTTTTTTTCTTTTCGTCTGGGGTATCTCGATTGTTCGATTAAAGGAAGGATAGGAGGGAAGGAGGTGCAGAGGATGCCGATGAATTTACATCACGCTGACGAGAAGGTTCCGGAGATCGAGACAATGTGTCGATGACGTGTTCCTTGTTTCCGGTTTCGATAGAATTTTAGGGAATTATCGATGGTATGTTTTTTTTCAGAATTTTGATTAAACGCTGCCAGCCACTTCCTGATAAAAATAAGCGCAGGTATTATCTTTTTTTTATGAATAATACTCAAATCAGATGATTCATTAAGTTAGTTGAATCTATCAAACTCTAATTTATACTTGATACTAGAGTCAAAGAAAGAGCAGAATTGTTTCGAAAATTTCTAAAAATACGTGCAAGTATCTTTCATGGTATTAATTAATTTGACGTTTAGTTTTATCGAGCGAGAAACGTGATTACATGTACTTACTCGTTTTCTTTGTGTCGCTTTAATTCCACGTAACTATGCACCACGTATCTACGTTCATACTAGACAAGATTGTAAATAAAGAAATATATTTAAAATAGACAAGTACGTATAATCGTATTTCTATCTTGATAAAGTGAAAGTCAGTTTGTCAAAAAATTTAGAATGGAAACCACTCGTGGCAAGGCCTCTAAACCAGACCCAAACACGATGAAAATATCTTCACTTACTTTCGAATGAAAATTAATTTGTCCTATAAAAAGCTTCGTTATTAGGTCGACAACTTGGTGACTTAATTGGTTATAATTCTTCTGCGATATAATTACAGATACATTTATAAGAAAATCCTCTGATTTCACAATATAAAAATATCTTCCACCATATGCATTAACAAGGTCGAGTTTTCCATTTTCTTCTTCATCGTCGAGGAATGTGGAAAACTGTGCGAAGAATGTGTGCAGGAAAGCGACAAGAAGTCGAGATTCCCGCGATTCCTGCGATTGTCTTAGAGAGGGAGAAAAACAAGATAATGACGGAAAACGAGTATGAAAGAGTGGTGGGAAGGACGAGGTTGGCCAGATTAGACCATCGATGAGCCATTACATAATTATTATTTTGCAGATTTTGCCGATTAAGCTGCGTCGTAATCTCTGAATCATAATAAAGAGAAACACGTAACAGCACGGAACTGAATTTTCGCGGGCGATTAACGAAGAATCGTTTCGTTGGGAACTGCTTCCTCCTCGTCGACGCGTTTTTTAAGCCGTCGCGATTATATGTTTTTCTTTTTTTTTTGTGTTATCGAGCCGAACGATCGTAGCTTTATCGCGCAGAAAATAATATTATCAACGCGCTGTGACAAAATACGTATGGCGGATATCTCGACAGGGACGAAAAAATGTCGCGGCAAACAAACGGTGAAAAATTGTAAATACTGCATAAATACCGCTTATCTGGCACGATGACATAAATTATATTCTCTCTGGTTCGTGATTCACTGAATTTCCCTGGCCAATGCGTTATTATCGCGCGCTTGTCAGCTCGTAAATGGCTTAAACCGTAAAAGTAAGAAAAAACGGTGAGTACTTTTTACGAGCCGATGATAAAACGTTCGAGCGAAAACGGAACCGTTACACCACGCGAGAACAGCGAAAGTTTGGACCGTTATATTTGAGACGAAGAAAAAGAAAAGACGAGTCGTCAGATTGTGTTTTTTTAAAAATACGAAACCAGTTTACGCGAACGGAGACGCGATTAATTACGGACGTAATTTCCTTGTTTACCACTCGTTCGTCGTTTTCTTCCATTCGTTCGATGGTTTCTCTGAATCGATGTATTCGATAGTCGAATTCCTCGTTGCCTTTTAAAAAATACTTTGTACGAAGTTTACTCGAAACTTTGATACAGATATCGCAGAATTTATTTAATGAAAAAGGGACAACAAACGACCGTACTTTGCATATACTTTCGAGGATCTTCTCTCCGAGTTTTCAAATATTCTGTAATACTTCATTCCTTCGGGATACGATCGACGATAGAGACACATCTTTGCAAAGAACGAGAGTCAGTAGAGTCTACGTGAAACTTTACCAAATCGATGATCGATCCCGAATTTTAATTCTTCGACTCAAAAGTATCTTCTAAAGTAATAGCAGAAAAAGAAAAGAGTTCAAAGTCAACATAAGCGAATTTCCAGACAAAACCAACATAGTCGACTCTCGTCGAGATTGACGATTAATCTCGCGAATTCTCTTTCGGGATAATAAAAATAGGAAGAGATACAAAGTATAGAGATTCTCACTAAGATTAAGACTGCTCTAATTCAAAGAGCGAACGTTTCCCCGCGTTTTGTAGCTGGAGCAGCGCACGTAAGCGCGTCGCACTCGCAACTGTTTCAGATTCCCGGCCGTTGCACGAGATTGTGCCAACGGATGCCATGGCGTTTACCTCTTATGGCGGGGATAATGCTGACACGGTGGCACATACGCGCGAACACGCGTGGCACGTGTACGAAACGCGTTGATTATTCGCGAATTAAATTTCGCCGGATGCGAAACGCAAAAACTCGCTGCGTTCACATTTTTCGCCTCGCCTTCCAATCGTGTCACTTCAAAAAATCCTATTTTTCACGGAATACGCGATACGATAACAATACCTAAAGTCACAAATTTCTTTTCTCGATAATATCTGGTTGTTTGAAAATTTCTTACTGTTTCTGACAATGGAGGTATATTCTGCGTTACATTTAACAGGATTGGAAGAGTCACGAATCTCTGCCAAATATTTGAACGTCAAGTTTGAGAGGAATATCGTTTCTGGTTCGAGTAGGAAACCGAAATTGACCGATTGAAAGGATCGAAAAGATTAAAAAGATTCGTTGAATATAATACAGTATGACGATCGTACATGCCAGTTTCCTAATTTTCTTTCCATAATTTTTTCGATGAAACGTCAACGGAATAGTTGATTTAATAGAAGTCGAAAAAGATAGGTCGATGGGAAGAATTCTAAGAGGCAATCTTGTTAAAATTCCTTCCCGAAATACGTAACAGAGTATCTCGTTAACGAGGCCTCTTCGATGACACTTGTAGTTTTTCAAAAAGAAAAGGTTGAATGATTAATTGGGCTGTTGTTGACGGAGTGACGTCTATTCTAAAATAAAGAGGACCGACAATGTTATAAATATAATATTTTAAGGTTGTTCTTTGCGGCATCTTGTGGCCGTAACTAATTTATAGAAGTAACACACATACTTTTCGAGCAGGTGAACAGGAACTGTGTATCTCGGGACGATAAAATTGACAAATTCCAATTTTTCTATCATTGACAGTTTCACTATACCTGCTAACAATCTGATAATCAGAAATTCCAAGGTGAATTTTGAAAAGAGATTGCTTCTGCCAAGCGATCGAATTGACCTTTTAAAAAATGGTAAAACTGTCATTGAAAATCCTCCGGCCACTCTACCCAAGTTGCAACAGATGTACATTAGCCTTCGATCATTGAATTGCCATCATTGATTTTGAATCTCTTATAACGATCAACTTCTTCCACCTTCTACAACGTTAACAATATCCTTCGCGAAAAGGCTCGTTCGTGAAACGTGCAATTTAAAAGTCATCCAAGCCAGTCTCGAGTCGTTTATCAACAACTAAACCGTCCCATCCAAGAATCTGTCGTTTTACCTGTTTTTTAATGATAGCGTCGATCCTTCCAGTTTGACGACGAAAAGTAAAACAAAAAAAAAAAAAAAAAAAAAAGGAAAAGGGTATTTATCGACAAATATCACGAATCTGTTGGTGGCGAGGGCTAAATAATTGCGGTGGGGTTTAATCGCGTGCGTGATCGTCGCCACGGGAGCAGAAGAGGGACGTTTCCGGTAGGGAGAGTGCAGAAACTTGCGCACGTAAGCATTCGAACCGCGATGATTAGGTTTGGTCGGTCGTTACGATGCGATTCTTGCGGTTGAATTCGCACGATCGGCAGATCTGCGCCAACAGATGATCCGTATCCGTCTTACCGAATAATTGGGTAATCGTGTTACACACTGGACTTGTCATTGCAGAAATTTGCTGTTTAGCAGACGTTCAAATTTCCGTCGTGGCAAACGTGTGCTTCCAGCAGAATTTACGAGTTTTAACGGTGAACGATGCGTGTAAGCGGTAGATAGCGCGAAATAATGAGAAATTATTTCTTTAGCGGGCAAGAATAACGAATTATATTATTAACGTTTTGTTTTATTAGCATCTAACACGCGAGATGTCTGAATTTAGCGTATGAATTTTCTATAAATTCTTTCCCTTTGTGGATCATCTTCTGCGTTCTATTCTTAGACTCTGAATTTCCTCTCTTCGCTTATGGATTTAATTTTTTTACTTGCACGTACAAAATACCTTGTTACGTTACAACCCAAAAATAGCTTCTAGCGCTATCGTAAAACAGAAGTATCGTAAAATAGAAGTAAAATTGTAAACGTTAAGTTTACACCGATGTTTCGTGCGATACCGAAAATTTGTATTTATGACTTTGCATACAGCTTACGCCTTCAACTTGATTAAATTAGTAGTTTCTTGTTTGGGACAAATTGGTAGAAATTGCTTGCTTGATTCAGCTTGGTTTCTATATAATTGGACGAAGAAGCGAAGAAAAAGAAATGAGAGTGTTGAGAAATATCCTTATGAATATACCGTATGTGTTAGCATATTTGACTGCACTATGCGTGTATGCTAAATATATCGTATCAGAAATATCATATACCATATATACCATATATGATGTATCTGATTCCACGTGTATCTTAAAAGCAATTAATAACAAGTGTGGAATTTTCTGTTCGAGAACTTGAAAACAGTTAGTACAACAAATTGTTAATTAAATGGATGTCAAGCTTGGAATTGAAGTTTTTCAATTTTGGAGTATTTAAGGAGTATTCGAATGAAGTAGAAAGAATTTTATAATAAAAGATTTTATGTTAAATAAGATATTATAATAAAAGAATAAAGATTTTAAAATGCAAATTATTTAGTCACTCAGCTGATATTTAATTCGCGCGTTTCGAAAGAGAAAACTATAAAAGCGCCTTGGCCGTCGTACTTTTTTCTCGTAGGAGAAGTCCAAACGACTTTTTTATCGACCGATTTTATTGACACTTTTGTTACACGTTGATTCCCATTGAAGTTGAATACAAATGTCAACGGAGCAACATGTATTCTATTGAAGAAACCACTCATTCACCTGCGTTATATACAGTTACGTTCATTGTCATTCGAACTACGGAGAATAAAGAAGCCGGCGATGTTTATCGATGATATCTCGAATAAAATAGAAAGGAGGCTGTTCTACTTTTTGCGTCAACGTGTAACAAAATTAGACAACCTTGGGGAAATCTCTGTTATCTCCCGTCACAGTAACGCGGTGTCGCAAATTTCTTGTTACAAAAGGATCAGACTTGTGAAACATTGAAAATCCACAAACTCGTAGGAACAGCTGTCGAGTAGCAGCTTCGAAACTAATACAACGCGCTCTGTCTATTCGTCTGCGAAGGATAAACATTATTGTTAACATGAACGGAAAACGGCTGACTCGAGGAACAAGATCAAGATTCGAAGTAATTACGAAATTACCTAGAAATTGCACAATGGAAAAGATTTCTTGGAAAAAACTCATGTTTTAGACGATCGAAGCTTTCGTGACCATCGGCATCGTGCACGACAGCAGGTTTGATTTCGTGTCGAGTAGCAAGGAGGTTGACACGCGATCGGATGTCGGAAGATTTGCGTACTACCGGCCATTAATCATCGATCATCTGACCGGCCGTTTCGTTGTCTTTCCGCCGTGGATCACGTGAACGAAACGATCGTCGTGCCGATCAATTAACGCATTCCCTCACGTCATCGACGTTTACCTTTCAAACGAACCAGTGATGCCAACAGCAGCCACAAAAATCCATCCGATTCTTGTCTTATCCCGCTTGCTCGAACTGCGGATTTGTCGCTGGGCTTTGTCGATTACCTCACGAAATTTAAATCGAAAATGGAGAAAACACGCGCGAAATTTCCACTCACAGCGTTGAAATTCAAGTTCGAGTCATCGACACGGTTGGCCACGTGATCTTCGCCGCTTCACAGATGTCGTTCGATCGACTGCGTCACTTTTTGAATTACGAATTTCCCGCCACTGTAACGACGCGCCGTTTCGCGATACTGGAACGGTTTCGCGGCGACTTTTCGCGCACGGATCGTCGAGATTTTTCTGTTCGACGATCGAAAAGACCGGAGTGCGGCGAGGTCGACGTTGAAACCTGGTGAAACTGCGATCGCGTTGCCAACGAGCGTACCGAGCAGCGAGCTTGCCCAGTGACGTCAACGCACCTTCCTCGTCCGCCTTTATCCCTTCCATTTTCTCTCTTACCTAGCCTTTTCCTCCTACTTCTCAACGAGATCGAGGATCGTCGATCAGCATTGAGTCACGTACACATTCGCAACGACGTCTTGCCTGACGACCTATGGCGTTGTCTCGTCTTCTTGTGTAGCGAGCCTTTATCTTCCTTTCTGCTTGTCGCGGTTTTTTCTTTCATAAATTAGGGTTATTTCTTATTGCGAATATTGGAAGGTTTATCGTCTATCGTTTGGCAAATGAAGTAATTTTTGTTTAATTTCCACGTTAATCGAGTATCGCAGCTCTCTTGCACGGTAATTTACTGTAATGTTACTGAATCGTGTGTGTGTGTGGTAAATAACATGTTCTAGGTTACAGAATTCTACGGTATAATTTTATAACTCTACGTGGAATAGCATAATTATGTAGCTTGTAATTTGTAAATCTGTATGGAAAATTTTCTTTCTCTTACTAGCAAAATAATCGCGTTATTGCCATGTAGAGGAATTTATCGGTACTGGTAAGTTTCAACGACTTCCAAAGTTCCTCATTCGCTAATAATATTATAGTTGAATCGTGCAAAAGGGCTGAAATATTAGTAGCAATAACATTTGCATCACTAATTTTCCTCGCCCATCGATCTAAATCTTTCTCTTATCTATTAACGAAAAATTATTCAAATTTCTTATTTTGTGTCTTTTCTCAGAAACCTATCGTTTTTATCACTCGCGTATAAATCAGTTTATGCTTATTCGTTAGTTTATTATCATTGAATCATTCGGTGATAAAGTACCGTAGTCTCTGAAATAAAGCAACAACGATTACTCGATGGAATTCTCACAATATCGTTGATCGAATCGACGATTTATAATTGTTATTGTTCCAATGAAATTCGATTGGAAGTTTCCAACAAAAATAGCGTTAAGTTAGTTTAAATTCCACAAAGTCTGCGCTCGATCAACGTCACCAATGGCTGAAGCAGAGTTATCGATTCGTTGGTCAGACTTGATTCATAAGCCTTGACGAATTTATGAGAATTCATAGAAGCAGTATATCGGAGATGCTACGCATATTCGATGAGATTTAAATACGCGAACCATGAATGTTGATTTTGGCATTGAGTTTTTCGGCTATATTAATCGAGTAGTCCTCAATTACTCCGTTGCTCAAGGTATAGAAAGTCGTCACAACTGTTAGACGTCTTCTCCTTCGCTTGAAATTGTTTTCTTAGGTCTCGTTTGAATCAACCGACCTAACCGAATTCAAGCAATTAAGAACGAAGCCGATGGTCCATGGAAAACATCTAAATAAATACTTCCCCGAAATTAAACTTCTCTCAAGTTCAGGAAATCGTAGAATCTACTAAGCAGGTAGAAAGAAAAACAAAATAGGAATTTTTAAAATTACCATATTTATGGCGGCGATGTACGAAAACATAATTCAACGAGGCAGATCTATGGAAGGAAAGATTTCGGACGAGATGTGTCAACGGAACGTTGATTCTCAATGGGTTAAATAAAGCAACGAGACAATATCGTTCAGTGAATCAACAATTTGCGATGATGATTGGCCCACTAAAATTCGATCGTGTAGGCTGGTTTTCAACAATGCTTCCAATCTATTATTTCATTCGCATAACGCTGCTCGTTAGATAATTTTTCGTTGATCGCGAGATCGTTTCGCGAGCAGAGCACGTGCGTTCACAGTGCATCGGCTTGTGTGCACACCGTACACGCTAATGTGCACTAACATGGGCCAGTGTGTACACTGGTATCCACTAATGGGGGACACACTTCGCCGTGATAATAACCAATTACGTCAACGAGGCCGGAGGGCACGACCGTGACGTTTCGATGAGTACCATCAGTACTTTGACAAACAACGATCGTCATCTGGCCTGATCCGTCCAAATCTTTCTTCTATGGGCTATCAATTTTCGTATTCTACCATAACAGATTCGATGAAATCAAGGTCATTGATATATGAAACTTTCATCAACGTTGGAATTATCGTACAGGTGGAAGTTACCAGTTTGCGTAATTTTTCATCGAAGTTTCACGGATTCGCAACGTTGTTTATGGACTTGAACGACTCTTTCTAATTTTTCATGGAAGATTTGTATACTTGCAACGGCGCATTTTTGCGCAATCGATCGTTTCAGGTTCTTTGCTTTAAATCGAACGTATACTCGTTGAAATTTTTAATTGAATGCGTAGAGATGCAAAGGCATGATATTGCATAGTCAATGAACGAGGAATATCGTCGTCCGTATTTGAGAATATTCAGAATTTTCAGCATTTGTCAAATAAATCGTATCAAAGGTGTTTGAAATAGTTCGTAAAATTAAAAATCGAAGAGTTGGAATTCCATTAATTAAGAGTGGAAGGAATAAATCAAGTCGGGATATACACAGAATATGTTTGAAATAATTTCCAGAAATTTGAGAAATTTGAATCATTTGCATACTCGCCTCCGTGCATGATTCACGACAACGAATTTCCTGGACAGCTGATTCACTATTGAATGAAATCCACGTGAGGGCCGGTAATTAATTATAACCGTAACTAACGTCATTCATTCGTTCATATGTATGCTTTCATGGAAGATTCGTAACTTTTCTCGTAAATTCCATGAGAAAAAGCGTGCAGTACGCGCGTTGCTATCGGAATGCACGAGCTGAATCGGTTTTAAAAGTGTGACGATCTTCGAGTACGGTTATCTTAGTCACGATTGCCGTGAAAATGAGGCGAACGAACGCGTAATAAAACTCTTTTTCAAGTAATCATTCTTTTTCTCGCCTTCGAACATTGACAATGATTTTATCGCGAGAAAGTATCCGTGTCTTCGTCGCGGCTCGTCGAGGTTACCATCTCGTGTCACCTTGTGACACTCATCCTCGCCTTTTATTGTCGCGTCGTGATACTAAAACGTCTCGTGATACTCCTCCGCTTTGGTTCTTTGACTTTTTGTTCGCGAAAAATTACGATGGAATTCGCGCTGCGTTCTTTAGTTTTTGAACTACGAATCGTGTGATTCAAACTGTAAATTTTATTTTAACCAACCTTTATTTAATTCTTTCGTCGTTTAAAATTAAATTCGAAGATACTCTTCGGTTCGATTGAAGAATTTTCTTTACGATAAATACCGTGAATTCGTCAATTAGTTTTCCGTTCAGCCAATCACGTACTCCTCTGTTCTGATTGAATTCAATATTATTGATAGAATTTTATCACGAGTTAGAGATGATTAGTATCGATAGAGTTTCTTCGATAATTTTAACGACAATACAATTTTAATAATCGTGAAACAAATGAAATTTTGCAAATTACGAAAGAGGAGTTTACGATCTGCAACTTGTCGCTTGTCTATTTCCTAACATCAGAAATAAATAAATACGATAATAAATATTATTAACAGAAAATTATCACGAACAAATCTACACGTAATTTTACAGCGCTAAAAATTCCCAATAAGATCTTTCAATGAAACTTCTTCCATGATCTAGAAAGTCGCCGTGGCGTCAATGACCACAATAACCGAGGTTTACCAGGTGTAATTGCTATTGTCACGTTTTGCAATCGCGTTATCGCGAATCTCTCAGTTTCTTATTCAAAACAGGCATTGTCTGGGCGACAATGAGCAGCGTCTAGAATGACAGCACGAAGCACGAGAATAGAGAAACGACGAAGCGTATTACCTTGCAACGCGAATTGCGACATCCTTCTCTGGGACTGTCCTCGGTCTGATATACCGATTATGCGTTTGCACTAGGTTGCGAACACCGATTTGCATGTTTCTATTCACACCTCCAATTGCAATCGAGCTAGCTCTTCCTTCAATTAACACTGATCACGATCTTCCATGTGTCATGTGGTTTAAAGTCGTATTATCTTTAAGCAACTAATTACTAGGTTTAAGTTAAGTTATCTTCGAGTGGTTAATTATTCGACTGGTATCGTTTCTGTGAATTGTAAGCTGAGCGGGATATCCGTCGATCAAATACGTAAAGTGGAATATCGCTATGGTCGATTATCATTCATGTTAAAGAAGAATAAATTTTGCAGGGATCATGCAAGTATATTGAACGTTAAGAAAGTTATAAAATGTTATGAAAGTATCAAACTTGTGTTAGTTATTGTCACGTATAATCAAGATACTCGTGCGTTTCTTCTTTTTACGTGAGTTTGAATTCGAAGATAGCGACGTGGAAATTGTTGGAAATATCTTTGTATTCGTGTGAGATTAAAGATCTGTGTTCTACCTAGACAATGTTTCAATGAATAATTATTTCAACCAGTTAGCTGTCTTTGACGAGTATGCTCGTCACGCGTAAAAAGTATTTACGATTTGCTGTTCGAATTGCAATCTTGGAGAAAACCAAAATATATTCGTGAATTTTAAGCTGTTTTGAATATTTGCACGTCAGGACGAAATAAAACGAACAATTAGAAAGATGTAAATAATTATTACGAAAAAAAGTGCGAACAATGCGACATATTTTAGGTACACGCTTTTCAAGCAAGTCGCCATAGTTAACTGGTTAAAAGAAATCAGACCAAATTGAAATTTCAGGGTAGGGTGACTATGAGACAGATCTGGGATATAAAATATATCCAAAGCGGAAGATATAAAGGCGAATTATTATTTTGCGCGGGCAACGTGACTCATTCACTTTCGATCTCTCACTTATTCAAGACACAAAGAAGGCATACGATTGGAAAGTTTTCCATTTCCGGAATTTCATATCCTACTACCTATAGAAAATTAAAATTTCATAGGAAAACCTATCGAAATTAGAAAATAGAATATTAGGAAATACATTGCAAGCGAAACATATAAAAATAAATCGTTATTTCATCTAAACAGTGCGAGTCGTTCGTGATTTTCTAGATTTGTGTGTAAGGGTATTTCGAAACTGTCGTTTCCCAAATTTTCTACTCTGTTTGAACCAAGCAAAAATAAACATTTCACGATAGAAGAATGTGCGAAGAGCAACCGTGTGAAAAGCAACGTATTTTCAGTATAAAGTATGCGAAGATAAGTAGTCGTTTTATTCGAGCAACGTGACTCGTCCACTTTCGATCTCAGTTGCTTGGAGACACAGAAGAGTACATAGCTTGGAAGCATCGCGAGCTTGCGAGGCAGGTGAAATGTGTCTGGAGAACAAGGACACATGGCGATGTACTTGCACGAAGCTACGTGCTCGAGGAACTTGATAGCTGGTTTAGCGTGTTTCGCGTGGTGTCATGGCTCGTATGTGTGGAAACTTGGCATAAGAAGTAAGGGAGAGGAGGGAAGAGGTTAGGCCGAGATTAAACAATTGACTGGCGTGATAACGAGGGCACTTCCCGCCACTAAACTCATCCTGTCGTGTCGTCTCGTCTAACCTACGTGGCTCTCTGGATCCACTTAATCCTCTGCTCATCCAACTGCCCTTCAGGCCATCGCGTGTTGCATCATAACGTGGAAATGCCTCCTCGTACACCTCGCTACGAATTACCTTCGTTCCAAGCGTCGTGGAAATGTAGCTGAACAGCTTCTTGCACGCGACAATGTGGCTGTTGCTAATGCCTTGTATTTTATTAGACGTGCCTCGATTAATTCGGCGTCATCGCGTAGAATTTTAACCAGTTAGTTGTTTTCGTCGAGTTTCGAAATGGTTACAATTTATTGTTTAAATTGTAATTTAATAATTGCATTAAATTGCAGTAATAGAATTAACAAATAAAACAGTCGTTTCTTTGCAACTTAATTCTTGAGAAGACTTATTAGATATATACTATTCTTATTGATTTTCAATTAAAGAAAAATGGTGCTGAAGCCAAGGAAACGAGAGATTTTGAAATGGTAATTTCGGTGTTTTTAATTAAGGACGCTCAGGGAAACCATAGAAATTTGGAGACGCAGAATTTGAGCAATTGTTAAGTGAAAGCTGTGTCAGATTCGAAATGCCGAAATAGCTTACATAAGTAATTTAGGTTTGATGATCCTTATGGAACAAGTGAAACTTAAGCTATAGTTGTAATTTGTTTTGGTTGAATTTTTGTTGGACACTTGTACCACAGAGTTTCGTTTTTTATTATTTCGATAGACGTGTTACGCGTGTACAGGACGCGGAAGTTTGAAATTAGTTTTTCTACGGTTTTTCTACAGATTCGTTTTATGCAAGACAGATAACGAAGACGGTGTCAGCTGATTCAGAGATACGATCAGCAAATGTCGATTAAATTTCACAGCGAGCAATAGGAACGACAGTCTCCGTAAAAAGGTCAGACAGTGTCTGGCCTTTAAAAAATCATTCAGTGATCGCGGTTAAATTCCACTGACTTACTTCGTACGATATCCTTCCGAATGATCAAAGGGCTCGTACAAATTCGTTCTTTTGCTCCAAAAAGAAAAAAAAAGCGAAAGAATAATTTCTAATTTTCACAATGATCTTCTAAATTGCATCTTTCCTTTTAACAAAATATCGATCATATCACGTAATTAAATATCACAAATGCGAAACACGACAACTCACTTTTCCTGTCTTTTAAATTTCCAAACTCAATGAAAGCAAAATTGGAATCACCTTTTCAAACGATTGTAAATTTCACGTGTACATCGCTTTTCGTATTATTTCATACACCGAGTCTCGGCACTTCCGGCTACTACAATCATTGCCCAAAAAAATTTGGTAATTTGATTCTTATTATAACCTTATTATATACCGTATGTTGTTATAGGGAACAAAGTTTCTGGCGAATTACGATCAGTGCGCGACTCGTTGATGCGAACGTGTACCAGAGAGATAAGGTTAAACGAGCCCGGAAATCGTCAGTTAAGTGACACGGTAGAACGATCTTAATGGCGATAAGGTAAAAGAAATTGTCCCTTTCATTCAATTTAATCCCGCGATTCTCATCGAGAGAACAGCACCGTGCGTCCGAATGAATCGGATGCTTCGCATTCCAAAACAAGTCCAGGAGCAGCCTCGCGATTTCTTTCCTTCTGCGTGATATCGTAATGTAAACCTCCGAATATTCTTTTAAACAGCAGATATCGGCAGGTGATACCTAAGAAGAAGAAGAAGAATAATAAGAAGTCTTCTACAGCTTTGCGTCTGAATTTCGCGTTCGTTCTAACCGAATCGAGAAAGACGAGTTAACTCGTCGCTCGGATTTCCCAATCTCTTGCGTATTAACGTTTTTACTGTTGGATGAAAATGAGCCAATCAACTGAGGTCTGTCGTCGCTTGTTCACGAGTCGTTCGTGTCCTCGTGATCCGATCCATCGATAGCTTAATTCGCGTCGATGAGGATGACCGTTTAAAATGGAGAGCGAAGGCGATGGAACAAGAGAAACGATAAGCGTAAAGAAGCGAAAAAGAGAAAGCGAAAGGTGGAGTTGGTACTACTTCGATGGTTGGAATCGTGCAGGATGCTGGCCAGTTAGTCGAACTTAAACGGCGCGTATGTATGAAAACTACGCGGCATGACGTCTTTGTGTCCCAGTTAGAACAATTTAGAGGCCCAGTTGTACGGCGAAGGCAAGTTGTTTTAAGAGGGCACGATCGCTGCAAATCGCCCGGCGAGTAATTGATCCTCCTCCGAGGCAATTTAGCCTCTAGAAATCTAAAGCTTCTAGCTCGTTTTGGTCCCGTGGTTCATCGATAGCGGAACGGAAATCCAGTCAATTAGAAGATGTCCGAGATTTTCTGCTCTTTTTGCTTCCCCCTGGGCCTGCTGACGTAAATGCTACGTGTGTGCGTGGAATGTTTAACGAACGAGGGGGGTCGTTGATGATTTAATGCAATCTCATTTCAGGTCGTTCAAGGGGGTACTCTAATTTCGAATTTTCAAGAAAAACATCTCTTTTCGCCTGTTTTACGAAGATGTAGGTTCTTGAAATTACACCTGCAAAAGGATTTTTTCGAATTCGTAAAATTAATTCTATCGTGCAGATTCAAGAAAGACAGCGCGCGACAATTCGAAACGATATTTCCAATTCCAGCAACCATCGTCGAACGATTATTTCTTATCTTTTGTCCCGCGAGACACGAAAGAAGTCGACAAAATCTGACTCTGTAATTTCAGAATGTCACTGTTTGTTTTTTAAATTCTTCTTTTTTAAATATTTCTTTCGCAGTCTATTTCATATCCTAATTGCATTTATAATATTTGAAAGTTTTTGGTTTTTTCGATTCAAACAAGCGAAACGTACGATAGTCTGTATAATTCAGCTATATTCGTTTGAAGAAAATTCTTTATCAATAAATACGAGGAATATCAAACCTCTTGCGGTTCTTCTAGAAAAGAAATCTTCTAGACTAAAATAAGTCTTCTCATATGTCTTCTCATAAGTCTTCTCATAAGTCTTCTACTTAACTCTTTAACCCCTTAACGCACAGATCGTTCCTTTATTTATTAATGGAAATGTATTACAATATAGTGGAAAAGAAACGAAAATGCAATTGTATACATAACATGTTTCTTTATGACATATATGTACATCTTTAATAATTCATATAAATTATCGTATAAATTAAATATACAAAATACTATAGCTTGAATGCATAAAATAATCGCTCAAACTAGAACCAATATGGATATCTTTATTTACAAGGTACTATAGTTTTTCAATCCACAAAGATCAGTGCCAAAAACAATTAATTCAGTAAAATCCAATCTGTCTTCAAATACACATATCACGTTAAATACGTGCGTTAAGTGGTTAACGATGGTCCACGTTTGCTCACCTACACTTGTTCCTGATAGAAAACAGCGTGCCTAGGAAGATGATTCGTTTTGGATGAATCGCCCTCCAACGCGTTCCGAGTAGGAAACTCCTTCATAGGCTCCATATCTATCACGTGGTGTTCGACGTCGCCTAAGATGAAGCTCGTCTTTTTCTGCGGGCCCTTGTGATTCTCTCCCAGGCTGGACCTCGAGGAGGTGAGAGGATGAGGCGAAGGTTCGCGATACGCTTCCGAGGATTCCGCGAACTTGGTATGTCTAAATGAATGAAACACAGATTAGCATCGTTTCTGTAATTAAACGCGGTCTTTGGATTTTCATCGAACATTCGAATAGAAGGAAATGGAAGGTCAGATTGTAAGATTTCTAAGAATTCCCGATGATTTATCGTTATGCCACGCGTTTGATTTCTCTGGAGACGATCGCGTTGCGAGATTTTTATGCATTTCTAAGAAAATCTTAAAGCTAAAAATCTTGAAATTTTAAAATAGAAAAATCGCACAGGATGCAATGTTTCATGAGAAAATATATAAAAATATCCAAAGCGTAGAGATTTCTATGTATAGAATATATGTACGTTTCTGTTCTATCCTCCTAATCATATTTTGTAAAATATGAATTTGCATAAAAATCCGCTGTCACGTGTGTCACGTATTGCGTCAGTGTCGTAGTTTATGGAACGTTGACGCAAAGTTGTAACTCGTAACGCTGTTGTCTCTGGAGAAACATCGAAAGAAGAGACAGATTTGGATACCTGGGATCTAAATGCTGGCGCGATGATGATTTCGATAGGGAGCTGGTAATTGGAATTTGATCCATCGTCGTCCTAGAACTGGATCTCTTTATTGTGTCTTTCGACTCGCTCTTCCTAGAGTCTAAGGTACACTTGGACGGTTCTCTGTGTATTCTTCTGTCTTCCTTACTCGGTGCCCGATTTTTCCTTAAGGTCGCGTTTATGTCTTCCAATACACGATCATAATCCTCTTGGTTTCTTAATTCCTCGTGGGAATAATGATTCAAAACGTGCGGATCACCGTCCAGGAACTAGACACAGAATGAAAATATTTGCATTTCTATTAATATATCATAAGTATTACCAGACTGTAGATTTTTATGTATTTATAGGAAACGTGAAAGCGTGAAATCGATACGAGGAAATATATAAAATGTTCAAAGTACAGTGATTTCTATGATACTTGATAGATAAAGTAATTTTCTACCAATGTTCTGTTTTCTTAATTATATTCCAAGGGACGTGAATTTATATGAAAAATACACAGTCTATCTATTATAGGTATCCAGTATGTCTATACGATAAAATTTTTCTAATAATTTTATTGTTAAATCATTTTCAAGTACCATAGACTCTACGTATGTACATGTCAAGAAATTAAGCTACTTGTATCTTCCTTGGATTTAGATAAAATCTAACCCACGTAGCAATATTTTGAAGAAACTACGTACAGTTGAAGCTTTATTTAATCCTGCTGCAGTCTTTTGTTCGCTTTTGTCCTCATTTGTTCTTTCAGAACTCTACTATTTCTCAAAAATATTGAGCAAGATTTTCTTGAATATAATCTTGGGAATATATTAGAATCCTAGTTTTTATAACGTTTATTGACCAAGAAGATAGGTATTGCATGTGTATGTTATTCACAATAAACAATGAGTTTTAGTTTTATTAATTAGAATTTAAGTTACGTTTAAGCTAGCAAATTGGATTTAAGTCACTGTAGAGCGGTGCTTATATACGATATTGTTCTTTCTTCCTATCTCTGTCCTGAAAACCTGGTCGCAAAAACAGGTCAGTTCGGATATTAGAATCCTAGTGTCCCTGTCCAAGTGACATTTTAGAAATAAAAATAGTTACGTATAACACAGATATTAAGACACGCTTTAACGACGCAGATCAATCATCAAAGTGAGATACTTGGAAATAGAAAATAACGCTATGATACTTTTATTCTTACCCAAAATTATAACAATTGGCCGATAATAGTTTCTTACGAATACGCTGGATGTATCAACATTGAACTCTTATATTCCATATCCGTAGAAAATTTAAGGAACGCGCTAATAGAAAATTATATCACATGGAAAAACAGATTTCACTGTGGTCTGAAAATGTGTTACAGTTTATAAAAAGAAAAAAGGCCAGATTCTACACACGATTTTAAAACAGAAAAGTGGCAAAAGTTTACAAAAGCCACTATTTCCTATAGCTTGTCGTGAATAAATAACTTGGATAGAATGTACTGGCTTTTTCGAATAAAAGACATAACGATATATTATATTACCGCGTTTCCTTGATTCTCCAAGTATAGTTAGAAAATAAAATCAGAGAAACGGATTTCACACGTAAGAATCACTTTTATCTGGAAGATCTTAAGCGTGTACTTGAAGTGGAGAACCGCAGCAGGATTAAAGAGACGACGTTCGTGTACAACGATCTAATAAAAAGAAAAATAGTAGCTACATGTTTAGTACCTCGTTGTGCGTGTAAAATATGGACTGCTTCAAGTCAGTTTGCGCGCTTTGCATGCTCTCGCGTCTAAGAGAACCGTCAGGGCCGGTGATCATAACTGGAATCGGAGTGAGCGTCATCGGCACGTTCATGTGCAATCCGCCTGTTGACGATGCTAGGCTGGAACCGGATCCGGTGGTCAAAGAACTGCTCGACGCATCGTGATAATGAGCGAATCCGCTGTTGCTCGCACGTTCTGAAATACCTAATGATGCATAGAAATTCAAAATTAATTTCAGAAAAAGAATTCCATTTTACATACGGCGTAGCAGGAATGGTTGGTTCATCGAGAGTCAGTCGAGTCTCGCTGAAGCCAGTTTACTTAACGACCACCTTCGCGAGAAAAACACTCGCAAGTTTGTGGTAAATACCTTTTTAAGATAAGAATTTCGAGTATATCACAGGCTATATAGTCCCGTTTGAGGATAGCAAGTTTTTCTGTAATTTTCTTTCTCTTTTCTCTTTCCTTCCTTTTTTTTTGGTCGAAACGCACGGCAAATGGTCAGCTTTCGCCTTCAAAGTTTTCTATTCTTTCTAGTTAGTTGTTCGTTGGCCGTTGTTCAGATTCACCGTGCCGAGCGAATTTACGAAATACAATTACAACGTGCATCGATCTTTGTCTCATTCAAAAAGCGTTTCCCTTCGAATAAAAGCCAGGAGTTCGTGGAGTCAGCGCACTACCGCGTTATCGTATTTGCTCGAGCGTAGTGTGCCAACTTTGTCTTTTTTCCAATTTGCTCGCTTTTGTATCGGTAGTATCGAACGAACGTTTTCCTTGACTGTAACGACAGATGAGGAAACGTTGAACCAAACTAGACGGCAAGAAGTTCGCTCTGCGGAGATATGACGCGTCGTTGTTGAATCGCGTGAGTTGATGGAATGCGTTGACGAGACGGATACAGAATCCGATAAAATGGTAAATTTAAAAGAAGAAAGAAAAAGAGAGAGAGTGGAAGAGACGCCGGTGATTCTTCAGAAGCATTCAGAGTAAATCAGTTAAGTCGTTACACGTAGATTTGATAAACTGTACGACGCGAGATTTGCAACGAAGTACACGCGTTGGCGACATGAGCGAACACGTGAAACAATGACGAGAAGCTCGTTTGCGACGCAGATAGAAAAATTTGAAGCGATCCGCGAGAAATCGCACGACGCGAATGAGCAGCTTTCCGACGTCGCGATGATGTGAAATCATTACTGAGCATTGTTTGTCTCAAACTTCTCTACGGCATGGCAGTTTAGCGCGAGGAAACAGGGAAATTAATTGCGGAATTCATTCGCGCGGACGATTGTCGGAAGTTGAAGAAGAGGCCATTTCGTCGCTTGCACCGCGTGTTGGAAATCACCGAGTGAAATCCGGAAATAAGAGGAAGAAGTGGAGAACTCGGGGAGGGTCGAACCACTTACAAGAGAAAAAGTAGTTGCAATTACAGTCACAAGCCGTGCCATCGGTACGACAAGTGCAAAAAGTGAATCCTTGAAGGAGAGTACAAAAATAGAAAAACGGATAATGCGTCCTACACGGCACACGTGTGCGACGTCAGTGCATTTTTCTCGCAAACAACGGACGCTGATGATTCTGTGTGATCGGCGGACTTCGATGCGAGTATGCGTATGACTTATAGTCACGAACGTTTCCGTGAACCTGAGCCACCGAAGATGGCATGTTTTCCCCAGATAGCTAGTGATATATTACTCAAAGTCGCTAAAGTGTCGGCAAGACAGATGCTGGAGCTTTAACGAACGATAAACTGATAGATCAACCGCTGAAAGAAGTACTCTTGCTTGCGCAGTTGAAGAGGAATTTGTTTCAGTGAGAGCGTTGACGGACGAGGATTTTTCGTTTCACGTTTACAGCTATTCTTCAGCGACGTCTGGACTCTTTGGAAACGAGGTCTGGGACATTCGTGGGGAATGGCACTTCAAAATAAACGAGAACAAATCCATTCATATAACCTTCACGCTGCCTGACCATTAATAATATTCCAATTCCTAACAAAGATTCAGTCAGATCTGTGGGCATGATTTTGGACAGAAGAATGACATGGAAACAACATATCATAGATAAATCGAAGCAGCTTAAATCAAAATTTAAAAAATTCTACTGGCTCATTGGTCGACGTTCCAATTTAAGCACTCAAAGCAAAATTACGCTTTATAAGGCCGTATTAAAACCTGTTTGGACGTACGGAATCCAACTATGGGGAACAGCAAGTAATTCCAACTTAGAAATTCTTCAACGCTTCCAATCGAAAACTCTAAGATGCCTAATAGATGCTCCTTGGTATGTTACCAATGAAACAACACATCGAGACCTCAAGATACCCACAGTCAAAGAAGAAATATCAAAATTCAGCAATAGTTATAGCATAAGAATTAACAACCACCGAAACCCTGTTACTCAATTACTTGACACGTCGGATCAAATCCGCAGGATAAAAAGACGTTACCCTCTAGATTTAAGTACTAGATTCAATTAGAATCAAACACACTTTACTTTTAATCATGTTATTGTACCACGTCAGAAAAACTTACTTAAAATTCTCAATGGGAGAATTGATTGTAATGTGCATCCAAATAAAATAAAAAAAAAAGTGAAGTTCGAAACAGCGAAGACGTTCTATCCGCGCGGGAAACACGCTACGCTCCGCTATTCCGACGTGTGTTTTTCGATAAGGAGAGACCGATAGGACGTAACGTGTGTCGCGAGAACCTGCTAAGATGATAAGAATGAAAGACTGGGTCGCGTTGATGTTAAAACGATGAAAGAAACCGAAGGAACCTGTGCGATGCAAAGTCTAAAAACCAAACGTTGAAATGATATCTTTAAAACTTGTACAGTAGAGACGAGCGAGTAAAAACCATTTCCAAGTAAACGGGAGAGAATTCCGAACCCGTGAATGTGGCTTCAAGATATTTCGCCCTGTTGAAAGACGACAGTACTAGTTTTCGGACTGTCTGTTTCATACGTCACGAAGCGGAAGCTTTTGAAACATTTCAAGAATACGAGACTATTGCGTTTAGGCAAACTCGCGATAAAATGAAAGCCTTACAAAAAGCTAATGGGACGGAATATACGCGAGGCGAGTTTGACGATTTTCTGGAAAATGGGGAATCATTCATGAAACATCAGCACCATGTGTTCTGCAGTAAAATGGACAGGCGGAGCGTGAAATAGGTACCCTGGTGGAGAGCGCTAGATCGATGTTGATTACCAAGGCTGTGTCAAGTACGTTGCAGGCCAAAGCTGTCGAGACAGCTGCGTATGTTCTAAACAGAACCCTTTGGAAACAAGTACACAGAGCATGATGGCGTACGAAAAATTGATCACCGGTCGCGAGCCGGAAATTAAACACACGCTCGTGTTCGGATGAACAAGACGTCCCGAAAGTGGAAACGAATTTGTTGGCTACGGAGAGAAGTGGACAAACTATCGACTGTGGGACGCAAAGCGTAAAATTCACGTGAATCGCGACGTTGTTTTTAATGAAAGTTGCGTGAAGTCAGAGCCAACCGTAGAGACCTGAAAGAAGGCGCGAGACCGGTTGGTTTCCGCTAAACTACAATGTCAATACAGAGGATGAGGATGCTTGAAAGATGAAGAGGTAGATATTGGTACAGCCAAATGACGTGAGAGTTGGTTTTCAATTGCGACAAAATTCCTACGCACGAGGAAAATCAAGATCGATGAATGAACGAACGAGCGAGTGAATGAGTCATGATCGATGAATCAACGAAGCTCGCTAGTAATCCTGAATGTCATAAATGGACAAAATATATTGATGCTCGCTTTCATTTTATCGAGCGACGTTCGTGAGATTAATGTGCTGATACGTAGAGACTAAGCAGCAGTAGCAGGCGACAGATATATTTATTAAACCGGTAGCGAAAGAATTTGAATACCTGTAAGATAGGCATATCAAACGAAACTATATAAATGAGAGAGTTAAGATAAGATTGTCAAATATACCACAGGCTATATAGTCCCGTTTATAGGTAGCAAGTTCTTACGTGGTTCTTTTTTGGTTGACGCTCGAACGCTCGGCAAACGGCGACGGTTTTCGCTTTCGACATTTCTTTTTCTTTCCACTTAGTCCTTTTTAATTATTCTTCGTTCAGATTTTTGTTTTGCTATCAAATAAAATTCTACAGATACTTGTGTATACGTAGTGTACCTTCTGATCAAACGGTTAAATTGTCCTATGAAATTTGTATGAACTTTGTAGATTTCAAAGAGAATAAAGTTTATATAACTAGAATAGTAATAGGTTCTAATATAGCAAGTTACGGGGCATTATAATTACCAATGCAAACGTAATTAATATTAAAAGATTAGAACCGAAACTATAGGTTCATGGGTTTTTTCGTAGGTCTGATTCATGGGTCTTTCGCCAGAAAGTTTCTTCTCTGATATTACCATTCTTTTTCTAATATGATGCAATATCGAACAGTCAAGGAATTCAACCTTATATACTGTAATCTTGAAGTTACTAGGTGTAGAAGCCAAGAATTCGAAGAAAGGCCAGCTTAGAAATGTATTGATACGAAGGAAATGACTACATTCGTTTCAAATTAATAATAAAATTAACAGAAGCGTTCTATCCAACCACAAGTGAGAAGATGATCTAAAATACTTAGCCGCTATTGTGTGTATTTTGTAAAGAAAAAGCCATTTAAATTCCCAAAATTGCATCGTCCTAAATTTACAAAATTTCTATGAAAAGCTTTTAAGAATCGATGGTCCTAACTCCCTTGATAATTTTCGCGTTAACAATTTAGTAATTTCCCTTTTAAAAAAAATATCCATCCGAACGATTTACTATTTAACAATGGCTTTAATTGTGGAATTAATCGGTGATCAATAGGCTCGAGCACACGTATAGTGCAATTACAGTTTGATTCTTTTCTTGGTCCAAGGTTCGGACATATTGGCAGTGGTCGGAAAGTGGAGTGCCAGATTTTCGACTCGAGGTAAAAGCTACAACGTATACGGCGGCTAAAAGATAGTTTGCGTCGCGGAATGCGTCTCATGTCGCGGACAGTATCGCCTGTGACAGTACAGATTCAATAAGCTTGATTCATGTTAATCGAGGTCAATCACATTTCACCGACAGCGTACAGTGGTCGATAAAATAGAGTTCTCCATCGATTATCATCAGATGACTGCGGATATTTATGCAAATTCGTATTTTTATGAATTACTTGTAACTTGTACCTTGTAAACTTGTTCTGCCTGCTAAATATTATAACATATACTACGATTTGCATATTTCACGCGTATCCTCGCCTAACTTATTATGCGAGTTCAAATGAATTTTTGCATTTTCAACCTGTCAGTCTGGTCTTTTAAACTAGAAACATTCGATTACGAAATTAAAGACGAATAAGGACAAAGCAAATGCGATTTTCAAACCGAAATGAATTTCTAAACGAAGCACTTGGTACGTCCAAGAGATTTAAGATTCGAACGACGAGTTAACTCGTCTTCCCGGATTAACGCGTTTCCCGATGAATGCATAAAAATCCGCAGTCCGATATTATCACGATGATTCTTTGAGGAATTTTAACGAAGTTGAGAATTCATGCTTGTTAGAATTTTTTCTTTGCTCGTACCTCCTTTCGATCGTTGCATCGTCCTAATTTTGTCCAAATCAGCCGCTGAACATAACGGTGTGTCAACCTCGTAGGTATTGTTGAACAAGGAATAGTTCACTTCGTATTCCCCAGTCTCCTTTTTGAACGTGATTATGTGTTCAAATCTGTGTCCCCATAAAATTTCAGACGGCAGGTACGAGCTTCTGGCTTGAGTCGTCATGCCAGTTGATTCGATGACACCTGCAATTGACGAGAACTTGTATAAATTTTGCTTGTCTTCTTGGTTCATTAAATACATAAGGTTTCTTGGAATTTGGTCTAACAAGAGCTGAAATCAATGCGAAATTATAGAAATTTATCTTCCTGATTCATCGAGTGTGTTATGCAACTGATGATTCAATTACTCATCACGCAAACTGATTCGACCTGGAAACGTAAGTCATACGATCGATTGAAAATTAGTTCGTAAAAGTTTATCAAGCAATAATAATTACTTAATAAAAACGAAAGATTGTTTCGACGAATTTTCAAATTCGATTTTTCGGAAAAGTTCGAACGAAGATGTATTTTGTTTTAGATTTTGAACTAATTCTCTCGCGTGAAATAATCTATCACCGATAATTTACTCGCATATAATCCGAAAGTTGTTTGTTTCACGCGATCGAACGAAAAGATTTTGCTTCGTATTTTCGACTTTCACCTTGGCACACGGGACCTGCGTATTAAATTACCTTCCAACATGACGATAATCTCGAATCGTTCCCTGAGCATGTCGCTGGCTGATATATGATAAAGGGGCGACTTTTCGTCGATCTTGTGAACGATCGTCGTTGGCCAAATAAAGAATATCTTGTCCTCCTCGCCATCGCCGCCCACTTTCAATTCTGTTTGGAAGAACGGCAGCAGTTCTCCTTCTCTGGTAACCTGAAAGTATAGTTGACGCCATCGGATCATTATATTATTGATCCCGGATGAAAGCAATAAGTAGAATATCGTAGAAATTGACGCGGGACCAAGTTTCTTCGATCTAATCGAGACAATTTTATAGAGAAGAATCTAACCGCGTGGATGACAAAGACAAAGTTTCTCTTCGGGATTCTTCGGTTAAAAAAAAAAGAAAAAAGAAGAAAAGGGCAACAGGCGTTACGTAACGTCGTCGTTTTACACGTTCAACCCGAAGGAAATAGAAACTCACCTTCCTTTTGATCATCTGCGCTCTGACGTGAGCCTCGATGATGTGACTCTTCCTCATGTCACCGACACGGAACATCAAACAGGGTTGTCCATCCCTCTGACAGATCACAGCGTTCCTTGAAAACAGCAACGTCTGCGTTCTCTTCTTTGGTCGGGACAGTTTCGCGAAAACTATGCCGACCATGAAGGCCTGCAGGATTACACCTGTCATTGACTGGATGCATATCACGAACACTGCCTCTGGACACTCGTCTGTTGGGTGTTTCGACCCGTACCTACGATATTTGTCGTTGTTAGAATGGCTTCGTATCGAGACACAGGGAGAAAGTGAAAAAAAGACCCGGTGGAGCCGAATTAATTAAACCAAATCTTAGGGAACCCAGTATCATAGAATTTCTAGAACGGCTATGGGGCAATCGGGGATCGTGGTAGAACTTCAAAGTTATCTAGAGATCGTGGAATCATCTTAGACTGACGAAGATTTTGGGACGTTAGGGAACCGTAGGTTTGAATTTTCGAGATTTTTGAGATTTCCGATTTCCGACCATCTTACGAGAGGAATTTAAAGCTTCCCTCGGGGAATTTTAACATCTCGGGGCCGTAAGAACTCGAAAAAGTTCGTGAAGTTTCCTTCCTGGAGTTTTGCAGTTCCTAAGACGTCGCGATCGCGGGAATTTGCAAAGTGCGAGATTTTGAGGATCTTGAGACTTTGAAAACTGTGCGATTTCAAGGATTCATTTGGTGCTACCCAAATCTTCGGATTACTACGATCTACGACTTCAGGTCAGAGGTACGACTGGTGCTAAGATTTTCAGGCGACTGTCTCGAGTAGCTACAAAAAGAAAATTACCACTTTTAGGTGTCTAATGAACTAATTGGAAACTTCCGAGTGATCCACGTGAATTGACAAGTTGCACTTAACCCGTAGAAAAATTCGTTTATCTTATCGTTTAGTTGACTGCAAACTGCGGTTCAGGTTCACCTGATTATCTATATCTGTGATCTACAATCTCTAGATGACGTAAAGTGGTACTACAATCTGTACGCGACCTAAGATTAGGCACCGAGGCAATTAATCTCACATTAATTTCACTAGTTTGCCGGGTTACTGTAGGTCAGAGTTCTCCAATCTTGCCAATCGCAATGCTTGCAAGGTAACTCCGCTGTTGTACCTTGAGTTACGAATACCTCGTCTGTACGATTTTAAATAACGGGAATAACTTCCATGAGTTCGACGTGTCGCCTAATTTTCTAATTTCTAAGAAAATTACCGACGAGCCCCAACGTTATCGCACGACCGGTTAACTCGACTAATTAATCAGGGGAGGGAGGGTACAGTTCTTCCAAATCGGCCGTGTTGTTAATAGAGTGTGAAATTCGTTCACTGATCCAATATAAATTACGCTTGATAACGATAGAAGATAATTGGTAGTTACCCGATCGTGTGCTGCGTCTCGATGGAAAATAGGAAGGAGCTGGTGAATCCGCGAATCTCCCTGATGCACGGGGTGAACGTTATGTTTGGATTGTTCTGATTTTCTAGGTCGAAGTCGCCGTGGCTGTACGCTATCAGCCACCATATCAGGGCGAAACCGAGCCATGACAGTAGGAAGTTCATGGAGAACACCAGTAAAGTCCAACGCCATTGTGCGTCCACCAGCGTCGTGAAAATATCCTGAAAAGGTTACATAAAAATATAGTTTCGATGAAAATTTGAAATTGTCTGACTATACAGGGTGCGGTAGAATAACACGTACAAGCAGGTACAGGGTGATTCCTTGATGGAAAAATAAGAAGAAAATATGCGATAAAATTTGTTCATTTAAGGTTTAGATTTGGAGAAAATCGAGCTTGCAAATTTATCGAATATACTTGAACATGGCTAACTACCGACTGGATATGAGTAAGCGATCGATAAGACGTTATCGTAGAGGCGAAAGTAAGTAAAAAATATAAAATAAAATTTTTCACTTTAAGGCTTCATTTTCAAGAAAATAGAGTTCGAATATGTTTAGTTAAGAATCGGCCTGGTAGTTAGATAAGATAATTTAGAATGAAAATTTCTTTTTTCGCAAACGAAGCGTCTTGAGAACAAATTTTACTACGCATTTTCCACTTATTTTAACACGTAGAACGACCTGCTGTCGATTATTTAGCCCTGTCTAATCAACAATTAACCACGTTCGAGTATAGCCGATAAATTTTCAAACTCGATTTTCTCGTAAACTAAGCCTTAAGCGAACAAATTTTATTACACATTTTGTTCCTATTTTTTCATAAGGAATCACCTCGTACCCGCTTGTGCATGTTATGAGTTCCTTTGACGTGGATATTAAATTGAATATTAAATTGACGTATAAAATATTATTACTTGTTAATATTCATACGTATAAAATATTATTTCTGGAAAAGTTGAATTTAACAAGTGCATGTCAGTCATTGAACTGTCTATCATCTTATGCTTGTTTAAAGTAATATGTTAGTTTTCTTCCGTTTGAAGCGTAGATTGAAAGTACCGATTAAATTTTTATACTGTTGTTAGGTAGTTTTCAAAAAATTGCCATCCATCTCGAGGGATGTATCGCAGAGTGGTAGAAAAATTCCTTTAAAATGACGATAGACATATCCGGGTCGAAAAGGAAGCAACTTGCGCTACAAATTATTTATATCGAATGTCAGGCTGATTTATAACAAAGATATTGTGACCTAGTGATATCGGCTATCGCGAATACTTCCTACGATTCTTTTACGAAGCTTTCAATTTAGAAAAAGTGACATGGAAATTATTGGAAACATCTTGGTATAACGAGAATTTCATCTAGACGATTTTTCAATACGTACGTTGTTCTAACAGAAACCGACAAACCAAAGAATCTTCCGTTTAAAAATGAAAAATGAAGGCCGCAAAATTTATAAGCCTAAAACTGAAAATTTGTATAAATCTAGAATAATCAAAGTACGTGGTTGATCGTTTAAACTCGATATTTTAAAGCAACTGTGTACAATAGAAAATCTCATTCGAGACCACAACGATTCATCAACCTAACATAAACTTTCAATAAAACGATATTATCGACTTAAGAGTAAATGGACCGTTAAGAACACCGAGAAAGTATAACAATTGCGCTAATTTTAACACGTTCGAGAAATAAACGTTTCTAGAGAACCGGAATATAGAAATTACATGAAAACATCGGCTATAGAGAAGGACGACAATTTGGCAAGTAATTGTACTCGAAAAATAGATGGAGATAAATCAAGTTCGCGTTTTTACGCTAAATGAGGTTCGTACGGTTTCGTATAAAAAGGAAGCGTGAAACTTGTAGCGTGATCGCTAAGTGTCGCTGGCGGAAATTCGTGACATCGCCTTGGAACGTTGTATATATATTCTTAAAACGAAACTGCTACAGTCGTACGCTTTTAGAAATACTTTAAAATTACCTGAAGGTAACGGCGCCGTCTCTTGGCGACATTTCCTTGTACGACATTGCAATCGCCGTGCTTGAAAACCACTCTTTTGCGTATCCGTCGCGAGCTGAATCTTGTTTGCCGGTATCTGAAAGCAGAAAGCAGCGTTGAGTACTTTGCGTGTATTTAAAAGTCGAATTGCGATGTTAGTTAATTATTTTGTTATTTCGATCTTACGAACATGCTTCTATAAACTACTAGATAATTATATAAAATGTTATATAACGTATTAGAAAACTCGAAATAATTAGGATGGATTAAACTATCTTTATTTTATTTTCGGATATGCACTTTGCTTCGTTCCTCGAACTTGGCTTATCAGGGACCAAGTCCTTGTAGAACGTTAGATGATTACGTAAAGTATTATATAAAATATCCGAAAACTCGAGATAATCGAAACATGGTACTTTATCTTTATTTTATTTTCAGATACGTACTTTGTCTCAATAGAATCGAGTTTTTTAGGGACCAGGTCCTTGTAAAATATTAGACGATTATGTAAAGTATTATATAAAATGTTGGACAAACTCGTAATAGTCAAAACAAGGTGCTTCATTTCTATTGTATTTGCAGATATATACTTTGTTTTATTGGAACGTGACATATCGCGGATCAAATATTGAAACGACGTCTAAAAGTCGTATAAACGCAATAACGTTGAAAACTGCAAAATAATTTGCACACTATTTTATCAAAGTACAAGAGAAATTATTAGAATACCTAACAAGTAGATGTCTTCCACAACTTTGTTATGTAAATCAGAGACACAAACAGGCTTCTATTAAATTTCCTCAAAATTTCACAAAATTGTCAGGTGAAAATGAAAGAAAGAAATATCGAATCCTGGGGTTCTCTTTTAAAACCGCGATATCGGAAAAAGACAATTCGACGATACGAAATAAACTAAAAAAAGACTCGCAAATGAAAAGTTGACCCTGGATCAAGTTGGACAATTAGAAATTCGAACAGCGCGCTATTTCTGTTCTCCAAATTTCTCGCCAGAGACCGAGAACCTCTGTTCTATATCAGGCGCTGGTTTTCGAAGAAGGTCACTGACATCCTTCGTTCTTTTTTCGTCTACGTCGGATCGTTTCTACGCACACCTGACGGAAAGAAATCGCGTCCTAGAGGGTTGTGTTCCGCATGAGACGGAAAACGAGACGTCCAGCTAAAAACCTCCCACGGCTTCTCTAAAGGCCATTTAAAATGGTCGTACGGTCTGCTTCGAAATACACTGAGGCTAATGCCAAAGGACATAATTTACCGTCGAACGCGTTTCGTACGCGCCAGGATGGCTCGATTTAGAGCAATCTGCCAGAAAATCGACAGACAAACGAGTCCTGATAGTCTTCCGTCTCTACATGAATCACTACCTTCGTTCCTAATTGCGAGCAACTTTTAAAAGCAACGTCCTCTAACCAATAATTCGCATGTGATTACTATGAATCACAGCTTCGAAGAATTACAGCTCCACTTAGGCCTGTCGCACTTGTTGAATTTTTAGTTTCTCTTTGCGTTCTGAAACAGACAATTTTCATATCTTCGACGTCAGAACTTTGATCTCAAACAATTAGGATTTCACTCGTGTCTTCGCTATATTATTAGCCTAACATCAACATGTTGACCGCTATGCAGTGAATTCTGTACGTGGGTTTTCCCCTGAGAGTCGCGACAGATTGAAATATAATACCGTAACGTTTAATTTTTCTGAAATATTTGATATTGTATTTCCTAACATGTTACTGTTCGTGTTACCTCGGTTATCGGCATCGTTCTTGGTTCGTGAAATTTATCGAATTTTAATCATTGTCAAATATTTGATAATATGGGCCGTCGATGAATACCAGTCGAAAGTCAACTTGTTAAGGTCTAATCGTAAAATAGCGAAGATATTTATTCATTCACAACTTTTCTACAAATCGCGTAACGTAACGAAATCGTTTGTTGCGCTGAATATTATTTTACGCTCGCATTCTTCAGCCAACGAATTACTCAGCTAATTATGCATCGGGGTAATCCACTTTTTGCCTTAATAGCTTCGTTGATTATGCGTTCTTCGATAATACTTTCTTATTAGTTAACAAATTTCTTCAAACTCGACGATACAAAAGGAACAGTCACTAACACTCACAATTTTCATTTAAAGATTCTCGATCTTTTCTTCTATTCTTTAAACATCATTAAACATTAGAAATTTTGTTCTACGTTAGAATTAAAGAGATCGGAACATAATAAATTTGAGCAGGATGATAATACCTAGAATTGCATACAATAATCATCGGAGATTGAATTTTCAAAATCTAAATACGGTTTGGTTATTCAGTTTCTCAGAGTGTTTCGTCGAACAGAAGGCAGCAAAGAATATCGAATATTTTCGGCGACGCATAGTTTCCATATTTTCATGGTTGTTTAGAAAACTCGCGTGTCCTCCCGTGGAATATCTGTTTCATATTCGAATCGATACTTCGTCGTAGAAAATGAAACGCTTGAAAAGGCGTTTATCGAATATCGTTTTACCAAATTCAATAATCTTACAGCAGCTGTTGTCATCTCGCAAACATCGGTAAATTTGATTGCTCCCTAAGTGGTCCTGGCCCCATAGGCTTTTTCGCCAACGTGAAAATAAGTATTACGAAACATGATATCCAAATATTCGCTTAATCCTGTTTTATCCGGGTCACTGACGTTACCATAAATATTTTATCGAAATGTTCATAGTGAACTACAATCTTAACAACAGGTATTATTATATATTTTTTGGTTTTTTTTTCACGCTGCATTCAATTCTACGATCATCAGACTCTTCCACAGGCTATAGTTCCTATCTGATTATTATTTAATCGCTATATTCATAGCACGTACTGTTGATCGTTTAATTACTGGATTTTTAACTATTGTGATTAAATAATGGGAGAATTTATATGTAACATAACTTCTGTAAAGATTTATGGTGTGATATATCGTACGGTGTGAGAGATCCCTTAAATTTGTTACAAATCTTCTTAATTCTTTATGTCTCGAGTCATAAGAAATCTGAAATCTATCTTAAATATACAAGAATCTTTTCGATAAATTTTTAAAACTTATCTTCTGTTCTGTTTCGTCAAAACTTTGAAGATATTTCGAATACGAAAAAGCGATATGAAGATAAGTAGAGATCTAATACACTGTTGACTATTATCGAACATTTAAACAGGATGTTCCCCAAGCCAAATATTTCAGGAAGTCGATTATCTTTATTTATTTATAAATATTTATTTTTAACTATTCAAATTCTACTAAAAGAAATGTATTAAAAAACGCAGAGTATTTTCTATGCAAAGATTTCTAATGCAATTTCGCGCATATTCTTTTACCACTTGGATTGAAGCTACAACGTAACTTGCGAATATCATAATATAATAATATCTCTCGATAATATAATAATAATTCTCAGCTGTGCATCGTTAGGACGAACCAAGAGCAATCTGAACAAGGCAAACTGATCGGTTGATCTTTCCTAAAGTTAACTTCAAGCATTTTGCTAAAAATACATCGATTCCGATTCTATCTCCGTGAAAAGTCATCTTTGCTCACGGTGCAGGCCTATTCTATTCGCAGATTTCGTTCGTCGAACGTCAATAACATTCGTATTGCGAAGAAATCGATAGGTTTTAGACATATTAAAATCGATTGTAATCCGAATGATAAAGATTCGTTTGATTTTGACCGACGACACACGTTCGATAAAGAAACGATCATCGAGAAATGTCATTCTCAGAAGAAGATTTATAGCAAATTTTGGCAGAGAATTGGACGATCGGAGACAAAGTGGATGTTTCAAGTGGATATCAAAGTTAAGCTAGATACATTAAAATTCTGACGTTAGTTGAAATACAGCGTAGAGTACGCAATTTGGCAACTGATAGCGTCTCGGTATAAACGAATGCTCCCTGTGACGAACGAGGAACACGGTTCGCTATAACGTTCGATGATGCCGTAGAAAAGAAATAGAAGATCTCAGAATATCGAGGTGATACTAGATTTTATAATTAGAGCGATATTTCGGTGTTATAAATACTAACGCGGAACCCTACCGATACTGATCAAATCAAGACATCTCCAATGCTAGTCTCGGTAGCTTTTAGATCTTAATTCTGGTCAGGTTTGAAAGTTTCAAGTCTGTATTTAGGCCGGTCAGAAATGTACAACTTTGAACTGGAAATATTCATAGATTCTTAAATATTAATATTAAACGTTAAAATTTTCAACAGTCGGGTGCGTTTGAAAGTTTAAGAAACTTCAATCGGGAACGTTCGAAAATGAAACAATTCTAACTTCAGAACGCTGGGAAATCTAAAAGCTTGAATTCAAAGTGTTCAGAAATGAAAAATCTTGTATTTAAAGCGATCGGAAACTTGAAAATTCGAAATTGAAGCGCTCAGAAAGTCCGAAATATGGATTCAAAACACTTAAAAATTCCAATATTTTTGGTTCCAAGCGCTCGGAGAAATACAAATTTCGATTCGAAGCGTGCGAAAATTCGCTAAGTTGTACGCAAACCGCTCAAAAAAAGTTTGTTATTCAAAGCGCCGAATACTTCGCAGAGTCAAGTTCAAAGCGTCGAATACTTGGGAAAGACAAATTCAAAGCGGCCAAAAATTCGCAAAGTTGAATTCAAAGCGAAAACGCAAAAAATTCTCATTCGAAGCGTCAGAAAATTCGCGAATTTCAATTGAAGTCGTCGAAAACGACTTAAAATTCCTACGAATGTTGCTCGAATTCTTCGCATTCTGTCCATTCCTCGGTATATTTACCAAAAATGGATCTTGCGACGTTTCCAAATCCGAGCTAGCTGTCGCCAATCACGGAGAGCCGCGAGTTCCTCGAACTTGCAAATTCGAACTGGCTAAGTAATTCGAACTAATTTTAAGCTACCCGACGTAATTAAGCAACTTTCGCGACTGTGTAACGCGAATGGGGAAGATCTCACGTCCGCGGCTATCCAGAGTTTCCGGGGTGATGTTGTGAATTCCGGGGACAGTAGCCAGACGACAGGCGCGTGTATTTCTGATCGAATCAGCCAGAAATAAGCAGACGATGGTGCGGAACTCGGAAAATTCGTTCAGCCAGACAGTATCGAGATTTAGGAACAGTGTTTACATAGACGCATTGCGTAGCCACGGATTATTGAAATCTAGAAACTCGTACGTAAAGCGTTAAGGTTGTTGGCAATGTCCACATGATCTCTTTGAACTTGTCTCTTTTCCCTCGCCCCTGATAGACTTCGCCACGAGTCAGACGATTTTCTTCGTCGAACCGACGCGTCGCGTCGCGTCGCGTCCGCCCGACGTCAGAGTTGATACTTGGACGTGGACGCCGAGTGGTAGACAGGATGTTTGTCTTTCGGATGTAGGAAGATGATGAGAGAGCTTCGTTTGCTTTGTTATCGTACATTAATAGAGGTGTCTCTAATGTTAGGAATATCACAGTTTAGCGTCTTTCTTAACGCTGGAACCGCTGATGATTAAATGTGGATAGAAATTCAATTAATCAAATATGGAAATTCGATGTGTGGAAGAAATATTAAAATGAAAAACGCAAGGAAAAGAGGGAGTCTTTACCCAGATATTTAGTTGAAAATAAAAGATGCAATTTTATGCGAAATATTCTTCCTGAAGCGAATTGAAAATTTCTGAATTGCATTGAAAAATGACGAACCGGTTATTCTGACCATTTCCAATTCATTTCTCTTCATCCATTTAATACATGTATTCGACTTACATATTTTTAAAAATTATGTATATCGAAAAATAATTTACTATTATTTAATTATACTTTTTAATGGAAATTGCACCTTTCTTAATGGTTCGAAACGATATGACTATTAAAAAAGGCTTAACATAACAAACTTATCGTTATCCGCCAATTTCTGATGAAGATTTTCATAGAATGAACGTTCGGAGGACTCTCTATATTTTTTTTTCTCATCTCATTTTTCTTTTTTGGAGATTTTTTCGAAAAGTAGAAATATCTTCATGGATGAGAGATCGGAACCGAGAATTATGGTTTATCGGCTGGTTTAAGTGGTTAGCCAGATCTTCTAACTTCCGTAGACGAACGAGAAAGCGTACAACCCGATAGATTCGGACTTTTGGTACTGATTTTCTCGAAGAGACCTAGACCGCGGTTCGATTTGGCTTGGTCCGTTCGTCTGGCAAACGACGTTCTAAATTCGTGTGCTTCGGTTCAGTTTCAACCCTGACATATTGACCCGAGATGAAAATAGATTAAGACTTCCACACCTGTTCGAACTGCTGTTACTGACGAAGCTGGAAGTCGAAGAGATTTTTTCCCTTCCAGAGGAACGTGTCCGCTTTAACGAATCCCGGCGAAAACTTGATGACTTGAAACTCCATAACCTTTGACTTTGACCCTCGCGGAGGATTCGCGAGATAATTATTCGAAGGCAATTGTGTGCTCTCGTTTATTTAATTTCTGGTTACTTTCTTCCCTTCGCTCTTTCACCAAAAATCTACTAGAATTTTACTAACCGAAGAAAACTTGACACGAGGTGCTTTGGAATTTGGCGATACAATTGGCAGTGACTCTGAGTGAAAAAATATTTCAAAAACTGTTGAAAGTATTTTCCACTCTATCCTTTATTTTACTGAATTTTACATCCGATGAAATTTCTTTTGTCAGAAGGTAATAATCTGCCGCGTATAAATATTCCGTCTAATTCCTATGCTCTCGATCGTCACAATGCGATAAATGAAATTGTTGTTAAATCGTTGATTAAACGCAGAGGTAAATTAGAAATGTCAACCTGAAGGAACGACGATTATCGTCAGAGACAGTAACTAAATACAGACGAAGCGGGCAAATATTTCGAATAAACTTGGTCAAACACGAATCCTCCTCGAGTGAGAAAATTTTATCCTACATTCTCGACGTATTTCTTCGCATAGAGTCGCCTTTCTGCCCGATTGAACCAACAGTTACAACCCTATATTATATACTTTATAGCCTGGAAAACGAACCTCGTTAGGTAGTTGGATGTTTGCGTCCAATTTTCTATGAGTCTATTAATATTGAGGCTTTATAAAAGAGGATATGAACATTTCACAGGTAATTGATTGGTAAAACGATCGATTAGGAAATAGAGAGTTTGCAACGACGTTTCGAAAGGCCGACCCACGCGGTTCGTAAAACGGAACGATTTAGAGCAGACGAGAAAGTGCCTGTGATTATGATAACTAGCCGCAATAAACCTAATGATATAAACCGTTCAGAGAGATTGTTGTTTAAAGAACGTTACTGACGAGATGGTACGAGCCTTAACTCGACTATTGGAAGTCGTCCTTGATTCAGGCTCTTTCATCTTAGTTCGAAACGCTACACCAGGCGATGATGATCGTTGTACCTACACTGTTTTCAACGTTATCCGATATTTTATGCATTGCAGCCATTTAGCATTTTTATGCTAAGTGCAGTTTGTGCTTAGACGCAGGAAAGCAACGTTTGCCACCACGGAAGAGTAGATTAGAAGTTTTGCGTTCAATTTACATCGGCATAGCTACTGTTCAGCTGCTTTTCCTCTTTTTTATGAAACAGTTTACACATCAATATCGAAATACGATCTTATGAAGACCAATAATGTGCGATGTTACTTACACGGTGTCTTGTGTCTTTGTTGGAAATACAGTCAATCTCGTAGGTACTTCGTGCATACTATAAAAATACGTGTTTTCATTAGGACAAATCGTATGTTCGTTGCAATAACTGTTTTATAACGAAACGTACGTCATGCCATAAAAATATTTCAAAACAGATCTGAAGGAAAAGAATTGCATTCGAACGATCTTATTATTTCGATTGGTAGGTTTCAATATTTCGTGGAGATTTTGCTTTGTGCTTGAAAGTAGCTTTGAAGTTAGTCTCCCTGGGAAAAAAACAATTTGCACGTTGCGGTGAAACTTGGGATTTTATTCCGATCGATTTAACGTTGTTATAATACGACGCAGACGAAGACTCATGATTGACCGTATTTTTGAACTTTTCTCAACAGATTCTTTGATATCATAAGATCATTATAATAAGAAAAAAGCCTTTTTTAATGTATCCAGTTTTCTCAATGAATATGGGCACTCTTACGTAAAAAAACGTGCAGTAGAAGCGACATACTTCTGCAATTCTTCCCTCCAAGCAGCTTCCCCCGACGTGGTCGCCTTAACGACCAGCATCGACACTTGAGACAACGCTCTCCGTAGGCCGGATAACGCCATTCCCTCGCCCAAGTGGATCTTTCCGGATCCCGAGGAACTCGGTGAAAGTGTCTTCAACGTCGATCCATCCATTCCTTCTCTTCTTCTGCTCTTCTCTCTTCAAAGAGCACACCGGATTTCTATCTGTCACACGATTCGTGCAGATGATTATTTTAACTGGTCATCATCGATCGATCGATCGGGATAAATATCATCCTTCTCTCTTTTTTCTTCTCTTTCTCTGCTTTACAACGTGACAACGAAAGGTCGGTGATCGGTAAAAATAAATGCTTGTAGATCTAGCTACACGCGTGGACTTCGCTATCTTATTTAGTGCCAGCTACTCGCGATATGTGTTATAAATAAAAAAAAAAAAAAAGAAAAGGGAAGGAAAAAATACGAAGAAGCAGAAAAAAGCTGTGTTTCTCGAACAACGACTCAGTGTTGAGCACGCTTAGAATCCAACTCGTATTTCGATCCGAGTTGCAGCGGAATTTCGGCGTCTAAGTTTAAGCCACCTTCGAGCGGGGGGCCGAGAACCTCACCAGCGGATGCTTTTAAGGCACAACGAATAAAGAACTCATCGTCAGAGCCAAATATCGCAGCCTGTCCAGAGCCATTGGAAAATCCAGATCAGTCGTTTGCACCACATCCGTTTCTTGCCGCGTCTTCTTTGCGCTGCGACCCCGTCGAATCACATCCTCCGATCTCTTCGATCTTCCCGCGCACGTTCGCTTCTATGTTCACTTCACTGTGTCACTTTCACTGGAAGTAAAATCTTCGCCAAATCGTTCACTTCACACCGATTTTCCTTATATTTTATCTTAATGTTTTTTGAACAAATTCACCACTGTTCGTTCTCATCTTTTATCGCGAGAAGGGAGGAACTCGTTTTCAAGTTGGAAAATGAAAAAGAAAAGAAATTTCTGGAGTAACTTTCACGAGGCAACGGGGCACTGATTTACGCACTTTGCCGGACTATTTATAAGAACGTCGCGTCACCGGGTGAAATCATTGAAAAAAATCCAAGGTAGCGCGGAAGAAGAAGAAGAGGCAAAGGGGCGCTAGCGATCGTCGACTAAAGTTGCTGAGGGTGCTCGTCCAATTATCGAGTACGTTAACGAACCGAGGCTCAGCCGACACTGAAGCGATCCTACTTCGACCCTTGCTTTTGGCGATTTCCCTTTTGTCTTCGCACTAGCCAATTTGGCAACGTACAGAGAATCTGTAAGATTCGTTCCATTCGCTAGAGATGGAGCCTCGATGACAAGAGACACCGCCCCGAAACAAGTCGTTGCACCGGTGCATCATTTCTATTTGTCGAAACGTCTCTTCATTAAGCTTTTGGATACGCCAATCGCGATGCTGATAGGTTTTCGTAACAGAGGAGATTTGGGGGTTCTGTCTAATTGAAATGGACTGGGAATATTTATGCATTTATGACAAGTTTAATTGATGCACGAGTTCAGTACTTTAACGCGTAGTAAATTAAAGTAGTAGCTAATAAGCAGTAGATTTAATCAGTTAGCTGTTGCGTCCTGTTTGAAAAGTGTATGCCTAGATATTATTAGACTAATATTATTTATATATAGACTAAAAATTATTATTACACTATCGTATTGTTTGCACTATATACAGCTTTTTAATAATAATAGGTATAATAAGTAACAAGTAGTAAATTGATTTTGATAAAATTCAGCTTGTGCATCATACAGTAACAAATGCAAATAATAAGCAACACGTACTAAGTACAAATAATGAATATAATAAATAACAAATATAGTAATAAATTGATTTTGATAAAATTGATCTTGTGCGTTGCACAGTGATAAGTACAAATACTAAGCAACAAGTACCAAATACAAATAACGAGTAACAAATAATAAATACAATTGGTAAATTGACTTTTTATGTAATTGATTGGTAAATGGTAAATTGATTTTGACAAAATTGATCTTGTGCGTTGCACAGTGATAAGTACAAATACTAAGCAACAAGTACTAAATACAAATAACGAGTAACAAATAATAAATACAATTGGTAAATTGACTTTTTATGTAATTGATTGGTAAATGGTAAATTGATTTTGACAAAATTGATCCTGTGCGTTAATAAGTACAAATACTAAGCAACAAGTACCAAATACAAATAACGAGTAACAAATAATAAATACAATTGGTAAATTGACTTTTTATGTAATTGATTGGTAAATGGTAAATTGATTTTGACAAAATTGATCCTGTGCGTTAATAAGTACAAATACTAAGCAACAAGTACCAAATACAAATAACGAGTAACGAATAATAAATCGGTTTTGATCAAATTCATTTTGTAGATTGTATCCTTCTTATAAAAATATAAGAAGAGATGTGTTTTCAACTATCGATAATTGACCTGCTTAAACAGATCCGCTTCGTAAATCGGTATAAATGAAATGCAACAGGAGGAACAAAAATTGTTCTACTAAAGGATTAGCCGAGAGTAAACGGATTAGATTTGTTAGGTTCCAAGTAAGAACCAGTTGAACTCGAGACATTTACCACACCTCATCTGTTTCTCTAAGGTAATAGTTCCGTTAGGAAGAAGGAATTCAAAGGCAGTAAAATATGGTCAGAAACTACGGACTCATGTATGGAAACTTTCACACATTAATTAAAACGGATACTAATCCCGTGCAATAATTCTTGTAGTAAACTTGCCACTATACTTGAGAACGCTAGATAGACCTACGACACCCATCGATAGATGCTATTACGTACCTATTGTGTACTGAAAGCCATCCCTTGGTCAGGACCAAGATCACCAACTGTGCAAATATGGTCGAACCTGTGATAATCCAAAGCACCTGCCAGAAAATTTAGCATTGACTTTTTTGGCTAGGCTTTTAATTGCTACAAACATCTTTTAATTGCTACAAACATCTTTCAGGTCGAAAAGTTCCTTAGGATTATTATTCATTCAGATGAAACATGGGAGAATCGGGTTTTCCTACGTTAAATCAGCGTTATAATCTGAAACGAAATAGAGAATCGACTGATTCGTGGGGTCGATCATCGTATCGTAACGGGAATTTACGATTGTTGGCGCGTTATGCTGTGAACGCGTGTTCCCGCGAAACGGTCGAACAGATGCCTATTCATTTTTTTGAAATTTAAAGAAGCGCTTATATATCTTATAAAAGAGCTATTTTACTTATACGACGCGATAGTTCGTACGATACGATACAAGAATCCATAATATACGTATAAAAAGAGATCTCCTGTTGCAGCATGGAACGTAGCATCTCTTTAGTCAAATTTCGTAGCCTCTTCGATTTAACTATATTGAATCGAAGACGGAATTTTTTTTATCGCGAGGCCAAATACATTGTATGTGTATTATACTTTTCACGTTATATAAATTATCCATTTCTGAAGATTTACATTTCTCATAAACACACAAACATTTTAATCTAATAATTCCTCTGCCATCATAAAGGAGTGAACAATCAACATTTCCGACCAACAAAAACAAACTGGCTCTTTGTATGCAATACAGTACGATTAATCTTCAAAGATCGAACAAAACCATTCGTACGACGCGAGGGCGGACGAAGAAACCGTATGGTACCGATACGTTGCTTAACAAACATCTCGATTAACCTCAAGCGAAACGTCGTGGTTTTTATGGTGCGCGCGTACACGGCCAACGACGCCGACGTCAAGATTATCTGTTTGAGGCGTCTTCCGCAATTAGACGGTTCTATTCTCGTCCCGAAAAGCAGGATTTCTGCCGATCGTGGCAGGGAAACGGGAACGACGCTATTTTCGCGGGGTCGCGAGCCACGTATTGTGATCCAGTTTTCACGACGAACGACGACGCGTCGCGTCGCGTGTATTTTCGACGGCGCCGCCGAAAATCGCGTTGCGTCTTCCACACGCAATTATCGCTATTCTCCGATGGATCGTCGGAAGATCGGTTCCAGATGGATTCCCCGCTGCCTTCGATGGCCGTGTGAATTATTTTTGTTTTTGCCACGTTCGAGTTTCGTGACGTTAAAGGCGGAACGTTTCTAATGTGCAATAAGTTATCCGTGTTTCGCAGGATTCAACGAGAGGATTATCGTAGATCATACAATTCAATAGAATTTTGGTAGTTTTATTTGTACCAGATCTAATAGGTCTAGGTTTAATAGTTTTAAAATTATTCCTCTGTGGAGATGTTCTTACAAGTTTTCGAAAAAATATGCTGTTCGGGAAATTTCTACCTGCTAAGTTGTAAAATTTATGGTGCGCATCATAAAATTTATCGAGAGGCTAATTAATAATACTTCAAATACTCAATGGATTCGCTCTAAAGTTAACATCTAATACCAATAAGCAGCGCCAGAAGATATGCGCCCACAAGGGTACATAATTACAGGGTTAGAAAGAATAGTTTCCTCGCCCATAAAATCCATAGTAAATCCCGGTTCAACCAATTAGTTACAATTGACTTATTGTCGCTTGGTTGAGAATTCTCATTATATATTTTGATCTGAAATTTAAGGGCTACTTATATTCTCTTCTACTGTCGATGAAAAGACGCAACGGTCAAATATTTTCTAAATACGTTTTTAGAAAATTTCATTCAAACAATTGAAAAATATTTCTTGTTAGTACGTACATTCTCCGAATGACCTCTTAATGATTTCTACGTTTTACTCGACGCTAGAACTAGGGACAGCCAATGTGTAAAACTTGTATCGTTCGAATCAAATCGAGAAGTGTACGAACGAAATCTATAACACGAGAAAAGGAACAAGCTTCGTTTACAGTTAAACACTGTTATAAAACTGTAGAATTTTTATGAAATAATACGAATTAGTTATTTAGACCGCTTCAGACTTTGTATTGTTACGTAAGATTTTTTACTATTCAAATCCGCAAGAAAAGTCCACTTGAAATCTGTAAAATGTCTATGAAGAATTATGGACCGATTATTTCTATCATTCTAGTGATTTTAGCTTTTTATCAGGTTTTAGTTCCCCTTTTGTTTGACGATGTTTTTGATATCTTCCAAAAATTTCTGTTGCGTGGAATCGCTCAAGCAGTTTGGTTTCTCCGAATATTTCGCGATTCCAACAGAGGAAAGACGAGATTATCGTAGAAAGAGCTCGCTAACTACATCGTTGAAAGTTACGATATTGCTCGCCAAGCTCTCATCCACCTATATCTCTCGTGAAAATAGCAAGGTATACTTACAGAAAATGGAGAAAAACGGGAATTCTCGCTTTTCTTAAAAAATCCTGCGTTTCCATATTTCGAGTTTGACCAGGAAGTACGTATGTTTTCCTTCCTTTGAGACACTTGCGATTTTACATTTTTACTGTCAACGCGAGTAGGTGGACGTGGTTACGAGTATAACGAACACTGACCAATCTTCCGTAAGTTTTGCGATTCTTCGTTAAATTAAGTAATTAAGATAAATATCGTAATTTCTATTTCGCTTAAATAGCTCGTAGAGAATAGTTTAAGTATGTAGGCCCAAGTTCAGTGCCGGATGTATAGATATGTACAAATCTCCGCATATATACGAAAAGATATTTTTAACGTTCCTCGTACTCTTGCAACAATTTCGTGCAACGTTATTTTTCAACTATATCACCCGAAGCAGAACGTAGATACACGTACGAGGAAGAAAAATTAGAAAATTGTTCGACGAAGGACCTCCTCTTCGAAGCTAATTCAAATTATGAATTAATTTCCTACAAAATTATGCGTCAACCATAAATAAATACGTATTATCGAAATATTTTAAAACACTAGCGTGCGATCCCATGGACGATACAGAAGTTAAAAAATCCATCTGACCAGTGGAGGATCAATTTTTGTCTTCGGACCGATCCAAGCTATAAATTTTGTTCTGTATTATTTAAAAAATCTCATAAACTAGAATATATACATGGAAAGAAGTTAAGAAGTCCACCTGCTCAGTGGAGCACTATTATTTCTCTTGGAACTGATCCAAGTTACCAACTAATTTCATAAATAATATTATCCTTCAGTCGTATAATTTAAATATTCTTACGATATATACACGTTTAATATATATAATAATAAAATGTATAATATAATATAATATAATAATAATAACAATAATGATAATATAATATATCAGTATATCACCGAATAAGAAATAAATAAAAAAGAAATATAGAAAATGACCTGCTCAGTAAAGGGCCGGTCTCTCCCTTGAAGCTGATCCTGCTGAACGTCCTTCTCTGAAAGTTGCTGAGAATACCGCGTTTCTGCTTCTCGTTGTTGCCTCTTCCGGCCTCGTCCGCGGAGTCATCGCACACTTTTATTGCAACCGCGGTCGTAGGAACCGTCGAGTTCACCAATAACTCGTCCAGTGGCACTGTGTTGTTGTCGGTGGCGATCGTATGCTCGTCCGATTCCTCGTTGGTTCCTTCTTTCGTCAGAGAACCCTTTTCAGTCATGAGCATTTCGTTCAACGATCTCGATTTCCCTCCCGTGTCTCTTTTTTTCTCCTATTCAGAGTTTCTTCGCCAAATTCACCGACGCGATACAAAGAAGAATTTCATGCCACGATCGAACAGAATCTCTAGAAACCGTCGGTTCCTCTGTCTAAGCACTGGTTTCCACGATATTCAAAGAGGCCGCAGAAATCTTCGGCGGCTCTGTTGAAACGCCGTATCCCGGAAAAAGTCAAACAGGCTCTAGAAAGCATCGATCCTTTTCTTAAAGCGCCGAATCTCACAAAGCTCAATGAGGATGATAGAAATGTTCGATTCCTCCGTTTAAACACTGATTCCGCGATGTTCAAAGGTGCTGCATGGATCTTTCACTTCTCTGTTGGAACGCTCTGTATAAATTCAAGGAGATTCTAGAAATCATCGGTCCTTCCGTCCAAGTGCCGGACTCCACGAAATTCAAAGAGAGAAATTAAGAATTGAAATCTAGGAACTTCCGACTTTTTTAATTATCGATTCCACGATATTCAAAGTTTAGAAATCGACGATCCTTTTGTCAAGGCGCTGACTGATCGGCGATCGTGTCGCATCAACGGCGACGAGAATCTTCTTTTGAGAATTTAGAAATCTGCCGAACCACTGGACCCGACCACGTCCGAAGAGAATCCAGAAATGGGCAACTCGTCTTACCAATTAATTTTGTCTCTTTCGCAAACGTTTCTCGCTTATCCTCTGCCAGATCGTCGTACGAGAACCTCATTGATTTAGATTTAGAATGACAGATTTTTGAATACCACTGAACGACGAGATACGAGACGGTTGTTATCCGTGATCATAAAGTTTCTACGGTGATTTTTGTCGCCAGCGTGACAGATTCATAGATTGTAAATCGAACGATAATTTGAAACACGTTTCTCAACGACTAGCACCATCGCGTTGTACGTCAATTGAATTTACGATTCGCCACGAACGCCACTCACCTCTTCCCAGCGAAATCATTTCCAGTCATTTTTCTATTTCATAACCATGTTTCCTGACTACGACGTGTATGTAGAATTTTCTATCGTCAAACCGGTCAGCACCGTCAATTATATTTGTTGGATATAGAATAGAACCGTCGATAACACCATCGTACTGTCGCACAGGTTCGTTGTACAATTACGTTTTAAAGAAACGTTCTTTCATTTGCAATGCAAAACGAACACTTTTTAGATTCACAGTAGCGTCCCGAGTTTCACGGCCACGTTAAAACGTCGTACGATTTCTCGTACAACCGCGACCGTATATACATACGCTATCATTTATTCTCGTCCCGTTTCGTCATCCTTATCACTGTTCCGCATCCGTCGACCACGATCACCATGATAATAAAGTTGCTATTCACATCTGCGTGACAATATTTTGACGGATAAGAAAGGGAAATTAATTTCCGTTGCCGACTCTGTACAATTAAGTTTCGTCGTAGATACCTACATGTACTGTTCGTCGCGAGTGAACGATAGCACGTCGATGGGATACAGAGAACAAGAACCGTTCCTCGACACGACGATTCTCAGATCGACAAAGAAAGAGAAATTTAATTAACTCGCGTACACCGACTAATGTATCAAGTTCCGAGGATAATGTGCGTAATTGAAGTTTCTTCGATGAAGATAGCACCTTGGCTCGCAACTAACGAAACGAGTAACAAAAGCACTTGCGCGACGATCCTCGGCTTGATAAGAGAAAAAGCCTCTAATTTTACTAATTCACTGTTCTACAATGTATTATGTTTCACTTTGAATAGTTATACAACCGGTCCGAGGTACCTCTTCGTCACGACTCAACGATGGCACGTTGGTGTAGAGCAAACGAAGCGAGCAACAAGCGTATTTGTCCAGTTGTCGGCGTTTCCGTGCGCAGATTGCACGCTATTTCCAGCAACCGGGTACACGGGGCCGGCTCGCGATCATCCTCGTTCCGAGGATCATTCATAATTCTCCGCGACAAGTTCTCCTCTCCTTCTCTGCTCTGACGTTCGCCTAAGCACCGGCAAAGTGTGCACCACGTCCTGCACGCGTTGCATAAGAATTTCCTCGCGAGTCACGCGGTTTCGTATCGACGAACGCGATCGTTTCTCCTTCCTGACGGGTTTTATGATGTTCGAAATGGATCTAGAAATCCTCCTCGACCACTGGATTACGCGATATTTCAACAAGATATGGAAACGAACAATTTTTCCAACCACTGGATTTTCTATCCGCTAGTCGTATGCTCGAAGTGGATCCGCGAATTATCAAAGTTCCCGTCAAAATATCGGACAGTCGGATCTTGCTTCTTGATAATGACGATCATTCTTCTCCTTCTGCTGAATTTCACGTTGAGAATAATTTAGAAACAGTACCTCGACGACATTCAAGAATCATCCAGACATCTGTGATCTCTTTTTAGAAGCGCCACGATGTTGCAAAAAGATCTAGAAATCAACGATCCCTTTCTCCAAGCGCTGGACTTCACTAGTCTTTGGAAAGAATTTGGAATTCAATAATTTGTCCATCCAAACGACGTTCTAATCGAAAGAGGATCTAGAGATCGACGTTCTTTTAGACGTGAGATTCCACGATGTTGAAAAAGCATTCGGAGATCGAAAATCCCATCTTCGAAGCGGTGGGTTCCGCGATGTCCGACGCGAGTTCAGAAATCTTCCAGCCTATTATCCAAGTTCAAAGTGGATCGAGAAATCGTCGGAGCGCTGAATTCGGGATCCACGAACCCGTCGATCAATTCCACAAAGTTCCAAGAACGTTCTCTCCTCTTCGATTCTCTTGTCCGGGTTCCACGATATTCGACAAGCATCCAAAAATCGTCGATCTGCCTGCCAAAGCGTCGAATTGCACAAAGTCGAAGGAGGATCTAGAAATCATCGATCCCTTCTCTGTCGAAGCACCGAGTTCCAAAAGGTTTGAAGAGCATTCAAGAGTCGTCGATCCTTGCGTCGAGGCGCGTCGGGTTCCACGACGTTCGAACGAAGCGGAAAATCGTTGGAAGCGCGAAAGTTAGCCGAGGTACGACGAGGATCTAGAAATCGTGGATCCTCTGTTCGAAGCACTGACCGATCGGTGGCTCGTGGTCGGCGAAAACTCGCTCGGAACCTGTCAACGCGAGAACCACTTCTGAGATTGCGTGCGCCGCGGTATAAGCGAAAATAATCCACGCACACGCGCGCGCGCGGGCGCGCGCGTTTGCACACCCACACTAGCCAAGTAGAATGTGTTTTAAGACGGTGTGGTCGAACGTGTACGCTACTTTACGAGCATTGTTCGATGTGTCACGTGGACGTGTGGAAAGGTAGGCGCGAGCGCGCCTATCAAACGGTGAATGTATATATTTAGATGTGTTTATGCGTGTGTATGTGAGAAAATACGTCACACTGATACGCGTGCCGCATGGAAATAGAGCCGTGTGCGAATGTACTGCTAGTAGAAGAACTTGACATGTGGGCAGAGCCACAGATAAGATTATATGAAGCCGCTCTAGCCAACATTTTCGACCTGAATTTTTATTGCAATTTTTATATTATTCGTATTGCGTGCAGGTTCGCTTTTCCGAGTTTCGTCGGTGTATTCGTCGTTGCGTACAACGATGTGAGATCGAATTCTGTCTTGTCGCGCAATAGATACACTGTGCAACTCAAAATTCGACGAAAATCCAGAAGATTTCACCCTCGAGGTTGAAAATTTGTCGAGTATATACGAATCTGCCTAATTCTCAAATAGACGGAGTATAATTGACAAGAAGGTTGTTCTATATCTAAAAATAAGTCAGAAACGTGTAGTACAATTTTTTCGTCGGAGGCTTCGTTTCCGAGAAAATCAAATTTTCCAATGGTATATACCGCTGTTTTCTTTAAGACGAGGCCACAAATGAAAAAATTGCATTCTACATTTTTATATTTAGAGTAACCTTCGACCAGTCGTCCACCTCTTATCGGTCTGCCATCAGCAAAGAGTACATAGGTATACTTAACAAAGTATACTTAATATACTTTTCAAATGTAATCACCTAATGCATAAAGCTTTGAGTAAGTAATTTTGTTATCCTTCGTTTTATTTCGTTTCACAGAATCGCCTTTGAACTCCTCTTACGCCACAAACGTTAAAAATATACACAACGAAGCATCGTCAATGACGATACAAATGAAATAAAAAATTTGCAATGAAGATCCACGTAAAAGACTTAATTCTAGCAGAATATCTCCGACTTCTATCAGGAATTTAGGTCCGCGATGTACGCGAGTTTCGAGGTTCACGACAGCGTCAGATTGTAGGTTTCTACGTTTAAGAGGCGATCCTGGTAGTCGGTGCGTGGGTATTGCTGGCAAGAACAATTGGATTGTTGTAAGAGGATATTTTTATAGCTTTATGCACGGCATTTTTAATACGGATGAATAGGAAATGAGAAGTGGCGGTGAGGGTCGGTAGTGGGAATTCTGGAAAATGGCTTCTATACGCGTAACTTTGAGATTGGCCTTTGTTTGATGACCAGGGAAAATCGGTGGCTGTGAAACCGTTCTGCTTGTTACAACAAGCAACTTTGCGCGCTCCTATACGCCTCTAGTTAACACATGCGCTCTCAGAGCTACGGGCTTTGTTGATCCGCTAGGTTTTCTTGGTAAACAGCTCTAGAAGGAAAGCGTATCGGCGGGAAATTTTTAAATAATATCATGGAAATATAACGCATATTTCGCAAAGAAATCATTCACAAGCTCGATTGTATTTAGTTTCTTGCTACCAGCTATTTTCCCTGCTCGTTTACATAATTACTCGCTCACGCTAGCAATGACCCATATCGTTTCCGCTCTATGAACAGTTTCCTCAGTTTCGTTCATTTCTACGGTAAAGAGAAATCTCTGGAAATAGATTGGAAATTTTCAGATTGCGATAATCCGATTGAGTTAATTATAGGAGAAATCGAATGGTGCGTTTGTCAAAGTTCCTCGCTAATTTCCATGCGATTGGCGGCAAAAATAGAAAAAGAAGCGCTATATACGCCTTCTCGTTCGCCAACACGTCAGTACGTGTCACACTACATTCTCCTGACTGGCGTAAGCGGCACAAGTGGCTTTATACATACATATGTATGCAATGTAAATAAGCGTGCACGTAATGTAAGCGGCGCGTAAAAATACCCGTAATACTAAATTATCGGTACAAGCGATAGCGAACTGCGTTGTCGATAAATCTGCACTTATTTTAATTAATCCCGTTAAAGAACGTGAAAGTCTTGCCACATTGCCAACACCGCGTACCCAGTCGAAGCGTCTTAGGTGCCGATTGGAATTTAATTCAGACGAAAATACAAAGTTATTCGTCCGTGTAACCGAGTTCTGTTCCCTTTTTAACAGACAGTTCAAGCAGAATTTATTATCGACGTTGTATCACCGCTTCTATTACTTCTTTCCTCCTACCTGTTAAGTTCGTAAGCGTTATTATATTTTGCATTTTAATCTACGATTTCGAACGGTTGTATAAGTCCTGTATAAGTCTAAGGTTGTATGAGTCTCTTTTATTTTTTAATGGGGAAACTGGTTACACGTCCTGGAATCTCATAAACGGAACGAGTTGGATAAATAGCAATAGAAGGCACGAGTCCTCGAGCGAAGATCCACGACTCGAGACGTTCGTTATTTTTGTTGCAATTATAAAGATAAATATTCATCAAACCGCTTTCGTACGCGTGCTGCCATCTGGGGAAATACAATAAACGTTCGCAGATGGCGCTGCAGTTGCTTCTAGAATTTGAAGCAGTTCGAATTCACGGTTTCGTAGTTGGGATAAAGCTTCTTGCGAAAAAAGCGCGAGTTATTACGAAACATTAACGAAGTGGTTTGCGATTGTGACAAATTGTTAATCTATAGATAGAAGAAACACATAAGTAACTTTGAAACAACGAAAATTTCCAGGAATAATACGTAGGTGTGTAACACTTACATATATATATGTATCTTTATCTTTGTTGTAGCCTATTTCGATTATATAGTAATTGGAAGAGATTCAAAATTGCAAGACGAGATTAATGAATAGCCGATTAAATTAACATAAGGATTTATTGTCTAAAATTTCATCATTTTATATCTACATACATATATACAGTATTTTTAGTCTTTAGTGATATTTCTAAATCTGAGTTCCATGGAGAGAAACGCTTTCATGTTAGGATCTTGTACTTTGTCGATGATTAATTTTTGCACGTCCACTTCACTTTTTTCAAGTGCCGCGCTTAATTTTTCTGCATATTGAATCCATACGCAATTTGCGCATCCGGACATACAACAATTTGTGGGTTCCGTCAAGTCGTCTATCGACGAGACACTATTATCTTCGTTATTTTCTTTTTCTTCAGATGATAACACTGATGGTGTTCCATTGATATATTTTTTGGATATGGAATATATTTGTTGACAATTACATTTTTGGTTTCTGGCAGTTGATCGAAAAGATCGAGCTAGGTTCATTCCTGTTAAGATTCTACCTTGTAGATATAACTAGTTGTAAAAAGAAGGAATACGTAATAAGTATTTAATGATAGAATCGATGTTAGTTGTGTGGTTAGCATTAACGATGTACAATAAAATGTTTTAATGCGATAAATTATTAAATAAATTTGTAAATGGTTGATCGAAATGTTTAATAAAACGTTGGACATTATCTCCTAACCTCGATGGACACTGCAACCATAGATAACAGATAACATAGACTTGAACTTAATGAATTTTTCGTATCGTACGTGTAAGAGCCCTCTTACAATTTTAATATGACTTTTAACATTACCGACTTGGTAGCGGAACGCATCGGCTAAATAAAAAACTCTGTACCTCGTTTGTGTTACAAAATATTATATAAATTTAAATTGTGACGAGCCAGATGATAGGGGTAGATCATACATTTTATTTTAAACTATAATTTTAGAGACTTAATATTCATAGTAGCTTATTCTCATTTACCTTTCGAGAATCATCGTAGTAATATTCATTCGATACGACGATGCAACGTCTGAATAATAATTACGGTCGAACCGTGTTTCGACTCGTATATACATACATACAACATCCGTTATTATTCAGTACATCACGTCGTGAAATATATTCGCTGTTTCTATCATAATTATGTCATAACTTTCCTCCTACAATACTCCAATAATCTTTCTTCGCTTTAATAATTCGTTGTTCAATTTTTCACTAGATTAACATATTAAAATATTCTCGTTGATTCGTTAGTATTAAAATAATCAAAACTTAAATTGATCACATTTATTTAGTATAACTGCAACAATGTTATTTTATCTTTATCTTTTTTGTTTTGAGTTACATTCTATAATTGAAAATTAAATACATATTTTTGTGATCAACATTTTGAATCAAACATAAAGTCGCGCGTTCAAGCAGACGACGCGACGCTACTGTAGAGACCACGTGAGAGTTGTGTCTCTGTTTATCGAAGAAAAATGGGTCGGAAAATCCCAGGAAAAAAGCACAGAGGCGTAAAAGATCCTCTTAAGCAACAGGCAAAACGACTGGCAGAGTGAGTTGTGTGTTAAATATGCTTTATTCTCGAATTATTTACATAAGTTAGTGAACTGCCTATTATAGGTTAGAAACAAAGATAAATGCACCGCCAAAAAATGCGGACGAACAAGCTATACCGAAGACTTTAGAAAGAGTAGTGAAATTGAAAGAGGCAGTGAAGTCAGGGAAGATAACCAAAGTCAAGAAAAAGAAAAAGAAGAAAAATGCCCTCATATCTGTTGGCGATAGGTTGTGCTCTAAGCCTTTACATCCAAAGGCTAGACCAGATAAAGTTGTTCCTGTATTTCAACAGAAGCCTGGCGAAAGTAAGGATAGATTTTTGCACAGAGTTTGCTGGGATACTTACGCCTTTATTAATGAAACTGCCTTTGAGAGGAAATACAGTGTTCAAGTCAATCGAAATCCAGATACAGGAGAGATAGAGGGCCTTTCAAAATGTGAAAAAACTGAGACAGATGAAATTGAGATGTTGAGGGCAAAGCATAAAAATATTAAAAAAAAGAAGAAGAAGAAAGATAGTGATGGACCTAAAATGAGTAAGTCAGCAAAGAGGAGAGAGAAATTGAAATCCAGGAAACAAAAACAAATGGAAGAAAAAGTAGATGAATTTGATAATTTCAAAGATCAAGTTAGATTTGGAGAAGTTGCTCATGAACCACCTCAATTAAAAGTCAGGCCAAAACATGCTGACAATATAAGTACCTTTAAGGTAAAGTTTTTAATACAACGTTCGTTTCTGTTATATAATGCTAATAACATTTGCTTATTTTTTGTTACAGCCTGGAAAAAAGAAACTGCTTCTTCATTCGATACTTAAAAAGAGTGAGAAGACAAAAATGGGGACTAAGAAAACAATAGCCATAGATAGGTCAGGGAAACGCAAGAATCTACCAGTTGGAGAAAGGAGACAGTTAGAAAAACAGCAAAGTGATATCATAGCAGCATATAGAATGTTAAAAGCACAACGGTCGGCTGGTGTTAACAACTAGGGTATGTAAATGATTAAAAATTATGAAATGTTGTGTTTCTACATATAAATTTTTTATATCGATGTGTGACTAGGATGCTATGAATCATCTTGTTGTAATCGCGAATTTGTTTATTTTTATTTTAATAAAATGTACAATTCTTTCGTAATATATGTATTTTTGAACTTAAACATCACATTCTTTTTATACAATTATACAATTATTAGGGTTAACATGAAAATAGATGTATATATATATTTTCATAGTCAAGATTTCTGTGCAACACATTTATAGGTACTAGAAATTTTTCCATACGGACTAGTAATAAATATTCATTGTTATTAACAAAAGAAACAGGACAAATTTCTAACAGTTCTTGCATTGAGTCAATTCAGATCATCTTTTAGCACCAGTGCAGTGTACTTATAAATTTTCTTAAGCTAGCATTCAATATACTCTTTAACATTGGTTTTATCCAGTAGTCCATACAAATGGTTCTAATCTATCCTCTACTGGTAAAAGATTGTTCAAAGTTTCAAGGCTCTCCAGAGTTTGATTCAGAAGAGAATGACATTTGGTTAGTTGTTTACTAAGCTCGTGTACTTTGTTCAGTTGTTCAGCAAACTTGGCGAACTTCCTTTGTCTTTCTGTTGCTAAATTAAGTATCTTTGTCACTTCTGGTTCGATGTTGATACATAGAGTAGATTGTTCAGCTGCGATCATTTGAGCATTAGTATTAAGATGATGTTGATACCGAGCACACAGGTTAAACAAACCAATGGGATTGAGTCTTTCCAGCACCTCTGGATCTCTGACGCCTGGGGGCAAATTGAGAGTGCCACGCATGATAGGTAGGAACATGGGAATACTTTGTAATTTAACCAGATCAGGATCTTTGTCAGCTGTTGGATCTTGCATAGCTGGTTTCACTACTACTATGTTATGGATTTTATCAGAGGTAGTTTTTCTGTAATTAGAAATTACAAATTTATTATTCAAATAAAATATATTACTGAAAAATAAATTTTTAAGATAATATTTTACCTGTAGCTACTGGAACTTAAACTATTTTTACGTCTAGATATATCTTGCCCACCAAAACTTTTGCCTCTATATAACTGTGACTGTTTATTTGTCATCTTTGGTGAATCTCCAATAGGTCTATTCACAGTGTAAGATATATATGGTAAATCAGAATCCGAACAAATGCTTGCACCAGGACTGGTACATCTCGGTGGTGTGTCTTCTGGTACTCTTTCACGATTTGGTACACTTTTTCCTCGTCTCAATGGTATATTTCTTGTCCTGTTAGCGCTAGCGTTGTGCGTACCACCTTGAGAGCTCTGTTCCGATCCCATCCTATCTGATTCTTTTAAAACTTTGCTCTAATTCTTTTGTAAGAATCACATTAAATATATACACACTTTTTTAACAATCTACATTAATCTCGCTCCACAATGAAAATTTCGTACGGTTATTTTGTCATTAACGATATAGACAATTGATGTCAGGAATAATTATATCAATAATTGTCATGTTAGATTTAAGGCCATTTGACGTTGCTCGTTCTTGTATGATGTTTTAATTAACGTCGCGTTCATTTCACAATTAAGGAAGTTCATAATAATCAACAACGGTAAAGACGATTTTTTCGATGCATAATAAATCTTTGATCCTGCCTTGATTACGTTGTAAAATATTACGTAAATAGTAACAGTATCGAATACCGCGATAATACAGTCACTCCGAAATCAGTTTTCCGCTCCTATTGTCAAAAAGTCATTTACTTTTAGTCATTGATTGTTCATGCTGCTAGATTTCACGTGTCGTGCTGTTCTTACGACGAAGATGCCATCTGTTGAAATCTGTTGAAATTGTTTTTACTCGATAACGTAATTTCCTGACATAATTTCCACGGAAAGAATATATAGAAGAATGTATGTATTATATGTTTTTCTTCTTCTTTTATTTTTGAACGAATCTCTTTCCACCTTTAATTTTAACAAAATAGTATTTATATATCAAAAGAGTGATATTTTAAAGAATAAAAGCTGCAGCACATCGAGTACACGATTTTGTTTTCGTTGTATATTTCGAAACTTTATTTAACGTTTATTTTATTCTTTGGAAGTTAGTAAGAGCTGTTAACACAAACATACGTTTTATTATCGCTCGGGCAACGATATATAAATCGCTGGGCCGCTGACACGGTTCATCATCGATTTTATCGGTTCCATTTTCGTATTTCCGACAAGTGTTGCCTAAATCTTTGATAACAGCCAAACATGTTGCAGCTGCCTCATGAATAGATAATAATCCATTTTTTTATACCTATTTCTTTTCTACACAAAAAATAGATAAGAGTATTCATCTTCTTTTCGTTAAATATATAAAAAAAAGATACCCAACTAATATTTCCACGAACCGAAAAATTTATCCTTATTCAAACCAAAGAAATCTTCTAAAAAAAAATTATCTTCTTATCTTTTTTAACAAAATCTCCATGAGATAATTTAAATATATTGGAAGATTCGCTCCATGGTTTCATTAAACCGTAATATTGCCCTGTATTGCGCAACATGGAAATTTTCACATTCTACCATGGGTGCAACGATCTTTATATACCAGGTTTGGATTTTATCCAGACTTTCCTCGCCTCGTGTAAGTTCGCGCAAAGATATCAACATTAAATTTACATTGATTCTCGGCGTGACGCCGTGCATACCGTTAGGCTTCATTTTTCCCTAAGCCTGACACCAGAAGTTCGCGTTGCTGAAGCGAATTCTTGTGCAATCGCGTTTATATGTCAACGAACGACATTTTCTTCGCCGCTGAATCGCAGAGTTATCGGGCATTCGGTGTTATGTCCCGTACAACTATTACGTATTCGTGAATCTTTACATTCTCTTATGTGGTCTTCCGCCTATTTCGTAACGTTTCTTCGTTCATAGGATTTAGTTTATAATGGAATTACTAGTAACGCAGTTATCGATATTTGCTTCGTACAAAATGTTATAAGTATGTACATTTTCTATGTTATATCAGAAACGTGAGAAATCTCGAGGGTAAGGAAATAAAATTCTGTCCTGCTTGCAAGAAAAAGTCGCCAACTTTGTTCCAAATTTGGATCAAATTTCGTGTTGTTATTTCTGTATTTAGAGGTAGGATCACAATAGCTATTATTTTATTCTTTGGATAAATCTATCACACCTTTCTGAGCCGAAATACCTTTATTGCACTTACTTCCAGATCCTTTGGATTCGTAAACCTGCTTTAATTTATTCCATAATTCGTGTGAAGTTTTTCAACGCTTCACATGACATATCTCACTCGAACTCATGGTAAGAATAATATCGTCTCTGGCTTTATCATCCTTTTTATTCCATAAAGAGGCTTGATCCGATGCTTCAGGTTTAATTATTGAACCATTCGCATATTCCCACAAGTCATCTTTAATGAGTATTGCCTCCATTTGCAATTTCCATGTGTCGTAATTTTCTTTATTTAGCTTTTCAATACTTAAACTCGCCCCGCTCGACATTTTTATATTCTTTTGATAACTGTATTATCACGTAAGCGATCATTATATATTAGATAAAGCGCCCTTATAATATTCAACACTGAATCACCGATCACTCGCGTTTTTTTGTTTTTTAGGTTATCTTCTGCACTCCTGAATATTATTACTATTAATAATATTTTCAATAAAATAATAACTAATTATTGAACCTGGGCCCATAATGTGTTGTTATTTCTGTATTTAGAGGTAGGAACACAATAGCTATTATTTTATTCTTTGGATAAATCTATCACACCTCCTTCTTACATGGACTATGTATGGACTAGGGATAAAAATAAAAGTACATCTTAAACGTATCGATTAAACCTATCGATTGTATCTAGAACTATCTTCTAGTTACTATTTATTGTAACTAGCGCATCTGTATATGGATGGCGAGCGCAAATTCACGTTGTCATTTTCAACATTTCGTAGACTCGTAGAATAGGGAAAAATAGTAGATGCGTAGTTCATCTTCGTTGAAATCTTCGTGCAAATTTCTACCCGAACCTCTTCTGAAATCTTCACAACCTTAACATTGGGCAAGGATTTGGGCAAAGGAGATCTAGGCAGAGGTTTCTCTGTATGTATCTACTTTTGGCTGTTCTTCAAGTCTGCGAAGCTTCATCCAAGCCGGAGCCGGACCTTCCGCGATCCTCCCTTGTTAGTTACAATGTCCTACCTGGCATTCTTCCATTTTTCAAGATACATCGAAATACTTGAAGTTGCTCGTGTCGTTTATATCTCCAGTAAAGTTGTATTCTACAGGCTGTTACGAAGCAAAGTGTAAATATTTTTAATTAAACGAAGAAACACGAAGGTGGCACGAAGAAGGTTTCTGGTTCTTTTCAGTTTCGAATCGAGGGAGGGGGAGGTAGAATTATTTTCTAAACGAATTCGTCTTATTATATCGTTAAAACGTTCAGTTTCGCGGAGAAACAGGTAGCATAAAAAAAGGTAGGCATAGATGAAATGTTGGAATTTAGTGGTTGATGATGGACAGCTGATATGTTTATTTTCGACTTTCGGTCATTCGCTTTTCACTTTGGTCGAGATTTGTGGTGGCTATTTTCGATATTAACAGCGGCCGATCGGAAGTCATTTAGAAAGCGCCGCGGCTTTTAGAGAGAAAAAAAGAGTACGAAGCCAGTGATTTTGTATTCGAGTAGCGTATCAACTAAGCGTCCGGTTGATATAACGATTCCTATGTATCGAGTAGAAAAGCGATCGGAAACGCAGTTACAACAGATATACAGAAATTTCTATGAAACGCGCGACACGCTTCACGTTTCATCGCGGCGCTTCCTCTTCGTCGCTTCCCGTGATTTTTAACGAGCACTCGTTACCGAACACTTTCTAACTTATTGACGTATCCGAGCATTATCTTCACGGACCACGACACAACCATGGAAACGGATGGTCGGTCGGTCGTGTTTCTTATCGACTTAAAATGAGTGTGCACGAATTCGAAATGCTGGACCATGATTGTCTAAATACGGGCCCCGCAGCCAAACTTCCCGCGTTGTTGTTCCCTGGTAGCGTAAAAATTCGGTAATTTGCAAATACACTGTAAAATAATACATTTGTAAATATTCATTCGGAATGTAAATTTGAAAAGACGAGAAGATCGTTGCTTCCTGTTTGATATTCCGAGGTTCTGGGGTACTTGGCTTTCTCAAATAATTTTCTCCATCTGTGAATCGTTTTTTATGCTTCCTATATTATTTGATTAAGATAGAAATTAATAGTTATCGGGTGTTTTTTTAAGATTCTATAATAAACAGTTGGCCGAAAATTGAATGGCTGGAAGGACAGAGAAAACGAAAATGCAGGATTGAATTTTAAGAGACCTTATTTAGAGATGTCTATTTCGAGAAGCTTTTAGCCGATTTTTATTTTTAGGCTAGACAGTTATCAGATCGATAAAGAATGTTGCAATTTGCTATGCAAATTGTTGATTGTATTTGAAGAAAATACAGGGTAACCCTGATGTAACGATCTTTACTATTAAATTGTTATATATTTCCTACCATGTGTCATTTGTAATGGCTGCCAGACTACTCGCATTGTTCCATTTACCCGAAACAGAAAAATCAAAGATAATTCCAACTTACATAAATGTACTTACTATTCATACTAGAATAAAACAAATGTGTTTTATTATGTTAAAAAAAAAAAAAAAAAAAATAGCAATGACGAGGAACGACGATATAAAAACTTCAGCTTGTTCAGACGATAGAAAAATGGATACTATCACAGATATTGAACAAACTTTGCTACAGACGATAGAAAGACATCAATTTTATAGCGTAACGTGATACAACGCGAGACCTGTTCCAAACGCATAATTTAGAAGAAATCTGTTGACTCATTATTAAGATATCATGGTAGCGAGTATTGCGCGCAAACTTACGCTAAGAGGCACGAGAGCAAATGGAATATGCATGCATAAGGCGGTGATGTCTCGTGCAAGCTGTTTCAGATTCCAATATTCCTCTCGAGTGTTGCTACAGTTACGGCCAGACGCGGTACAAGCCTGAATTCTCGAAAATTTCGAACTTCTTGACGCGTCCTAGCTCGTGGTACGGTTTTTTAATTTCACGTTTCTGGCAAAGGAAAGAGAAAAAAATATACTTGACCGGTGTTTTCGTGGCCGGGATATTCCTCGTGAATAATTCATCGCGGAATTTCGTTCTGCTTCGGAACAATCTCGCGATATATATATACAGCAAGGAGGAGGGGGTGGGATGGGGGGCAGGGGGAGAATCTGAAAAATTGTTATTTTCCTCGACTGTCGCGAGCTTTTCTTTTCTGTCTCGTATCGTTGCCATTTTTCCTCCGATTATAACTATCTAATCTTTGTACCCGTGCTCACAAATGTACAGAAACACTTGCAGAAACTTCTTACAAACATATTACGCGTCCTGTATGAAACATTTGCAGATGTTTCATTTTTGTACTCGTGCAATTTCGAATCAATCTGGAAACGTGTATGAAAGTTGTATGATATTTAACGTGATTATAAACTTCGCGCGGATCATCCAGATATTTGCATAGTTAATTATTCATTGTATTAACGAGCCTTAATATTTAATCGAACTATCTTTAGCGATAATCGAGTCGTTTAGAAGCTGTTCAGAAAGCACAGCCACTACGTAACTCTGTAAATTGAAGCAGAACAAATTGTTTTTTTCATTTGGAAGAATTTTACAATCAATTCTCATTGAGAATTATAAGTGAATTATTCTGGCGTGCTACTATAACGTGAATAATAAGTGTTTATCTTTTGTTTGATTCTAGCTGAATCTAATGTTTAAATCTAGAGGGTAATGTCTTTTTAGCTTACGGATCTGATTCGTCGTGTCAAGTAATTGAGTAACTAGTGGTTTTTGGTGATTGTTAATTCTTATATTATATCTATTACTCAATTTGGATATCAATTCTTTAACTGTAGGTATCTTAAGGTCGCGATGTATTGGTAACATACCAAGGTGCATCTATTAAGGATCTTAGAGTTTTTGATTGGAATCGTTGAAGAATTTCTATGTTGGAATTACTCGCTGTTCCCCATAATTGGATTCCATAAGTCCAAACGGGGTATAATATGGCTTAAGCAGAAAAAAGTGGCAAACAATCGTTCAAGTCCTTCTTGTACTTTGCTATTCTCCGTGTTTTCTTCTCGTTATAAATGAACTTTCAAATTGAATATTAATTATGTAATTAGAACAGGTGGAGGTGATCAACTTCAGTTCAACTGAGAGGCTCATATTCTACGTATACATGCGTATGTTGTACATATACACTGACTTTTTACCAAGCGTATGTCTGCAATAGACCTTCTGTGACTTTTAGATGTATAGATTTTCAAACTTTATTATTATTAATCGTGATAGCCGTAGCTCGTTACGATAAAAATAAAATTTCAAAATGTCTCATACATACTTATACATGCTTATGCATGAAAATTTTCTCTTTCGTGACTGACCAAGTAGCTGTTGGTTTATCAAATTGAAAATAGATAGTATCTTTTTAAGCAACGTCAACCTTCTCCTGCAGGCTAATGGTACAACGAAGAAAAACTTTTATCGGAATAAACGGCTCGTTGAGTGGTTAAACACTGTACGTGTAACAACAGTGTTTGGCATCGTAGGAAGGTAAATTGCACGTTATTACATCGTTCACGATTCTAGTAACATCTTTTGCACGAAAACGGTGCTTGCGCTGATTACTGAAATTACGCGTGTACTCGTAATCGCGATAAGTAATTTTCATGCTTTTAGTTTGTTCTATGATTATTCCCTTTGCTTCTTTCCGCTTTTTTTTCTCTCCTACTGTTCACTCCGATGTTTTATCATTTTTTTTTTTGTTTTTCAAATGTTTCACAACAATTTTTCGTTGGGAAACGTGAAATTCAATTATTAACGAAATGATTTTGAATTTCAATGAAGCGCGCGCAATCTCTCGCGATTCTTTGAAACGGCCAGCGTATAATTTGATAATATTTTCCAGGTATAAGGACCTCTTATACCTTTTGTAAGGAATGATAAACTGTTAATTCATCGTTTAATCGTTTATCCTCCTCTTTCTCCTGTTTTTTTCTTACGTCAACTTTTATCTTAAGTTGATTAGCGCGTTATTGTTTGTTGGCACGTGCATGTTATTTTTATAAAACGCGACTTCTTGGACGCGTTTCACGTGTCGCCGGGCAGTTTCACAGAGTTATTCGCAATCAGGGAGAATAGAGGCAGTTCCCGCGGCCATTTCTCGCGCGATCGTTTTTCTTTTCTATGGCCAACGATACGCGCTACCTTCTTTCGCCAGTTATTTATTAATCGCGCGCACGGTAACGCGAATTTCAAGAAAGGAGCGTTTCGTTCCTCGTTCCGGCTTCTCAGGCACGGGGACACGTCTGAATAAACAATCTCGTTTCCCGACGAATTTTTCTTCCTCCGGAACTTGCCACGTCGGGCCGAATTCTTTCTCTGTGACAAACGTTCTGTAACATTTCTTCTAGTCTCGGTCAATTTCGTCGACACGCGTTCCCTGAAATGTTGAACACCTTGGACTATTTAACTAACTTTGAATTATCGTCGTCGACGACAGCTTATCTGAAATATCGTCGAACGAAACTAGACTACGAGCAACATAAACGTAAGTCAAACAAAAATTATAGTTTTCGTAGTCGATAATAGCAATGATTATTGCTGGGTCAGAAGCTTTTATATTCTATTACGTTAACCAGCTAAGAAATTATCGTCAACTCTTTGCAGTCGAAATGATACGAAATTTAACATTCTCCAAGTTAATTAATTAATACGTAGCTTTCCGTAGCCACTAGATTTACTGTTCGTTGAATTTTCACAACCTCGAATTTTCTGAATGTTCTTTCCGATCTTCTCGACTCTTAGAAGCAACATCCGCCCCGAAACTCGTCAAAACGACGAATAATCCAATAAACCCTAAAATCACCGAAACACCGTAATCTCCGAGAGCATCGTCACGCTCCACAGCATCCGCCCGAGGTCTCTCAGAGACGATTTCCGTGTTGAAATCTCACGTAAGATGCCATATCGTTTGCCCACGATGCCGGTGCACGTGCGTTGGGACGGCAGGTTGGAATAAAAATGAAAATTTCGGGTCAAGGCGAGTGTTTGTCGGACAGAGTTGACACAGCGATATCTAGGTGGATCGACGTCGGCTACCAGCAAAGTCTCTTCTTTTAAAAACCTAAAGAGCGGTCGTGGTTGCTCCCTTGGAAGTCGCAATCTCCGGATAAAGATCGTCAGGAGAGAACGCATCGACGTTGGACGTAGAGGATGAGAGAGCGTGAAAGAGAGAGACGATCAGCGAATATGAGGTTGAGAGAGGAATAAGAAAGAGAGGGTGTGTGAAGGGTTGCGCGTGGCATAGGGGGGTATAAAAGGCGGCATTAAATTTAAATTGCTCGTATCCCTGCGCGTCTAGCGCGAAACTTTAAGAGGTAGCGTCATCAAAAAAAAAAAAAAAAAAAAAAAAAAAAAAAAAAAGAAGGAAAAAGAAGGAAAAGGATGGGGAGACGACGACGTTTCGTCATAAAAAGACAGTCGCGATGTGTATCCACCTGTCTCATCTACGAGAGATTACAGCTCGAAACGCGATACCGCTATCGAACAGTCAGATCGGAATCACGATTTTATTCCGTTTGCTCGAAGTATTCCTTCCTCTTCGTTTTCCTTTTTCTCCAGCAAACGGACAATGGTCTCCATCCTTTCTGGAAGTTCATTGGGAATTCTTCCTGGTTGTCTCTGGAGGATCTCTGTATAGTGGGAACGAGTAAATTTAAAAATTGAAGGCGGGAATATTTTTATTTATCTATTTATTTGCTTGGTGGTCGATGGGTGAAGAATTTTGACATTTAGGTCGTTATGTTCGATTTACAGCATAAATATGAATTGCTATGGAGATATAAGAACGATGATGTTGCATAGTCTGATTCATTAACACGGGCGTTTTTATCGATTCCTTATGAATTTGCTCTTTTAGTAATTTTCGTGTCAGGTCAACATACAGTGGCTGCAAAAAGATATTTACACGTATCCTCGTTTTTCGATAAAACGGTTTATATCAGCTTCTATATTTCGTTTTTGTAGCGTCTTCCGTAATCGTATGAAAATACTACGAAACGATACGAAATTTAGTATTCTTGAACGTAATTAATTAATACGTAAATGCTGTAACAAATACAGCGATGCGTAAATATTTTGTCTAGCAATTGTATTTATCGTTGGCCGAATTTTCATTACATCTTCTGTTGTATACTATCAGATAATTTCCCTGTTAAATGTGTATGCTACATGTGTACGAAATAATAATTTACAAAATCCATTTCCATACGTAAATACTCTCGTAAAGCTTGTCACGTCTGCTTTACACCGAACGACTATCAAAATTTCTTTCTTCAAATTTCTTCATCTTTTACTTTCGTGCAATGTAGCATATGGAAAAACGTACAACTTGCAGAGGATGTTCGCGAGAGCCAGGACAATGAAAAAAGCTTACATACAAAAATGTCGGTTTTAACTTTCACACCCTATACATATATGGATCGATATTATACAAATATTATAAAAGCAGACATACATTTACGTGTCAACTCGGTTTTAAGATGTCAGGTATGAAGAATTAAGCGATTTCTCTTGAAATGTTCCTCGATCTAAATGCTTATCATCGATTCGCGGAAATTTACACGCACGGTAGGATTCCGTGGTAATTCCTACCCGTGTCATAATAGCAAATAATCATAATCGAACGATTGTTTGCGAATACCAATGAAAGAACGCATGCCTCCCGTTACTTACAACTTTTATCTCCAAGATCTATCGAACGATACTTTCCTTCTTATCCTTTTCTTGTTCTCCTTGTTACATTTCCCGCTTTAGTGAGATTAAACTTTTTTTCATTCTTACTCAGCGTTATCAGTGTGTCAATTTTTATAACGGATCGTTCTAGAAAATATTTTAACGAGCGTAAACACGCTGTTTATTCACGTGACGAAACCTGTCTGGGAAAATTTTTATCCCTTGGTACCTTTCTCTTTTAATTGCCGTTCCCATTATCTTCTACTTTTCTTTCGGTACACACCATGATTTTTATATTTTGTTCTAAAAAGACAACAAGAATTCGTATTGAGATTTTTGTTGGGAAAATTTCATACAGCGCTCCGATACACGCACAGACCCACGAAACTACTCCAACACTAGCGAACGTCTGTAACGAATGTATCATGTGTGTTATACGCAACATTTTGAAATTTCATTAGCGCTGATACGAGACTCGATTATCACGGTTATTTCGGTACAGTTTGCAACAAATCTGAAAATATATATAGAAATTAGACGATATTAACTCTTTGAATCTTACTGACGCATATATACGTTCGATATATTTTTATCGAAGCCAGGGACTGTTTATTCGCGGCTTTGTTGGGTAATTATTTATTCTAATCATTTATCTATGAAATGTAGGGAGGAACTCGGCTTTGATCCCGACACTGCGGTTGATTGGCGGGTTCTGAATGATATCGAATTAATAAATATTTGTTTGGAAATTTTTGCTTTCGTCGAAATTCCCTGGGTTCAAAGGGTTGATAAGCCTCGGTATTCAGTGGGACTATTTTTAACACTTATTATATAGTTAAAATGACTGTCGATGTTGCTTATTATACGTACTAATTTCTGCTACGCCGTATACTAATTTTTTTATTAAATATGTGTCTGCGATAAATATTTCGTAACTTCTGTATAGCAATTCGAAATTAGTTTCGAAGCTGACCGATGTAATTATCGCAGTCGTGTCTCGTTACAGCGCTAATGAAATTCCAAAATGTTTTCTATGGCACACGCAATAATTGTCGAGATACTTTCGGGAGCCGGTGTAAGTTACAAATGTTTCAAAGTGGAATATCCCAAAGAGATTACCGTTAATTGGAATCTCAAGCAACGTGAAATACTTTTATTGGAGCGGAATAATGTTGGTAAGATTAGATCGCAGTAAAATTCGCAAAGTTTATGCGCAGTGCGCGTTCGAACGTCTGTAGGGAATCTCGATCGCTGCTTGGTATGCAGACTAGTTTGAGCAAACATTAAAATTTCGTCGAACCGGTCAAAAATTTGGCCGCTTAGGGCTGTTTGCCTGGCAGATCAGCATAAGAATCTGTCGTTCGTGCATCTTCTACTCCTTTCTTCCTTCTATCTCTATTATACTGCTTGAAACGGTGTCTAAATGCTGACTCATAATTTATGGAGTTGGTATAGCTGATGTAATGAAATTCTTCTCTCAAGGAACATAATTCAGTCATTCAGTTGGAAAATGTTGACGTCTGTAGTAAAAAATAATCATGCGTCAGATCGAATAATAAATTTATTCGCGGTTTCTTAGAAGCGCGCATTAAGCGTTATTAGTAGTTTGCGGATGTTTATATTTCACACTTTCACGAACGTAATTAAAGAAATGGAATCTAAGTGGAAACTTGTTTCATCACCTATATATCATAATAAGTGAACTGCATTAAATATTTTATAGAATTCCTATGTTTCAATCTTTCTTCCAATTATCGTAATTATTAATTATCGTTTCAAAAATGCATAGAAATCCACGGTCCAGTTATTAGCTTCGTTTAAATCTATATCAGAATCAAGTAGTTCTTCATCCCCCTATTTCCCTATATAAATATGTGTCGTAGCTTTTGTACGAGTATTTCTTTTTTAATTTGTACGAGTAATTTTTACGATATTCTTGGAAACGTGCACCGTGATAAAATGACAAGGAACTGATTACTCGAGCGAATATCAACAGTACGAAACATAGTCGGATCACTTTGGTAGCAAACCCCTTTCGAGAAGCGTTCTTTCCCCTCGAAAGGCTGTCCTTTGTCCGATTTTAGCCGTCGAAAAAGACACGAACCCGGTGTAACTCGCACGTAACGATCATGAATCGTCGAGCAGAAGAACAAAGGAGTAACACACGAAGAATCGAGAAAGAAGAGAAGAAACGCGAAGAGCGCAAGACGTCTCGATCGCATGGCACTTAATGGCCAGCTGGTAATTGAATTTGCAACCGTGCAGGGAGCTCGATCTTGCACGTTCCTTTGTACGGCTCTTGCACTCTTGCACCGGCTCCTGCTCGAGTAGACATTCCGTTTAAGAAGGTTTGTCCGAGAGAGAGGCAGACACGACGAGCAGGCTACGTGTCTTGTCTCGATTCGATCTTCGTCGTTCGGGTCAAGCCGTTTGCATTTACTACCAGCTCTCGCCGTTCGAGTCGCGTTTCGATCGGCCAGAATCGTCATCCGGGCTCCAGTTATTCCTTCCATTTCATCGTCGGTGCTGCTGGTCGACTAGAACAACCGCTCCGGTATTAATTACGCGACCGAATCGTCAGCTCCGTGCCTCTTCGTCGATCGAGATTGCGAGCTTAAATTGATTAACGACTCGCGACTGGATATACCAACGGAGATTGTCTCGGTTCACTCGGGAGTTGAACAGGATTGTCGAGTTAGGGGATGCAGCTGATATTGTTTGCACGAATATGCCAGCGAAGATTGCAAGAAGAATCTGAAAGAGCAAAGAAATCAAGGAGTTTCTTCACCCTTTCCGATTCTTCTTGCAGAGTTTTAATTGTTTATGGCGAGGAGTGTTTGTATGGTTTCGTTGTAGGCTTTCAAGAAATTATTCTGAAAATATTCTGACACGCTTGTCGAGGTGTTCGCTACATCGCACAGCCAAACGTCTAAGAGCTTTCCAGGAGAAATGCAAATTCATTTCGAGCAAATCCTCATCTGTGTAGGAAGACGCGTATTGACGAACGTTACGTTAGGAGAATCAATTCTTTCGATCAAATGATCAATACGGATCTTGTAATATTCTTTTCTGTACTTATCTTTCTTATATATTAGCAGTAATATCAGTGTGTAGTATATATATGTACTAGTGGTATTAGAAAGAAATATATTAACGATACTGTCTCACTGAACTACTCGTACGTGTAAAAAAATTCATTTCACGCTCGTGCACGTTCAGCGAGGGTTGTAATTATTTTCTTTGATCGAAAACATGGATTTTAGGTGAACCATCCTTGAAATTGGAGAATTAAATATTCTTTCGCAGTTTAATGAATTTATACCGTTTGTGACGTACACTTTTGTTAATTTTTGCATCGCTCGTTCATTAACCACGAGCTTTTGTATTCATGTGTAACATGAAAAATATGCATGTCAAAGGGGATAACGATATAACTTATAGAATATATATATTTCTATCTTGAATGATAATTTGTCGATGAGGATTAGAAATTTTCTGGAATGGAAATCGTATGGAATATTCTATTTAATAAAATAAAATTTCAAACCCTGATCAACAAACTGTCATTCAAGATAGAAATAGAAACTGTAAGCCGCATTTAAACATTTCTCCAATGTGCAATAGTAACCAGACTACGAATATTTAAGCAAATTCACAACCTTCTAAGTAGAATGAAAGAAATGGAATAGAACTAAGAAGCTGAAACCTGTATACAGGATTATAATAGGTATGATACTTTGAATACTTTATTGCCATGAACGTTACCATGCATTTTCAGTACATTCTATATATTTCCGAACCTTCAAATTTTCCCTCCCTCCTTCTGGACGAATAAAAATCCGCAATCTAACAATCGTCGCAATAATTTGGTAACTTCCAGTATAAGGTATCGATCATTTCCGATAAATGCAATTCTAAATCTAAATTATCAATAGCCAGGCCTGCCTTTCGTCCATTTCTTTCTACCATAAATCGCGGCGTTTTACAACGAAAAATACACTGCGACTTCCTCCCACTCCTGCAACTAATAAAACCAAGAAGTAAAACAGAAAAAGGAAGAAGGGTGAAAAATATTCCCAATAGATTCCGATTTATTCGAACAATTCGAAGCCATCGTTGGCGATGAGTTATTCTACGCGGGCTGGCTGTTGGGGTGGGGGATTGGAGCTGTGGGTTGGGGGAGGGGGGAGTAAGGGCGCCCTGCTCGGCGTCGCGGCGTCAGTGAGCAGCGAGCTCTCGTCGCGTGAACATTATCTTGCTACGGGTCTCCCGAAAACACTGCTGCCACGTGCTTCCTCGCGCCGCGTTACTTTCACCCGATTATAGTTCGCGCGAATCAAAGTTCCGGGCGTCGATTCGTTATCGCGCCGAAATATCGTGAACAGGTGCATCGACGCGTCTACCGAGTCGCGTGCTCCAGTGATCCCTGGAAAAACCGGATCCAACGTTTCGTCCAAGTTTGCGATCGAGCCGAATTTACATCGAATCACGGTTCGTACTCGCTTTATTTTTCTGTGCCTTCATTTCTTTCGATTTTCCTATCTTGTTAATATGATTAAGCGTCGGTCTTGTTGCTCGTGTTGTTGCGTTGGCGCGATTAAATTGCGCGCATTTATTGCTAATTGGAGGTTTTACGAGCTCGAGTTAAGAAGGAGTCCGAGGAGAGATTGTTATTATTTAATACTCGTCGTTTAGTAGTAATTAATGGTAATGAAGATTGATAAAGTAATATAGCAGCGCACATAATGAATATAAAATTCAAAATTGATATCCGTATACATTACGCGTCTTTCACTACGACGTCTGTCATGTGCTCCAGGTTATATATCATAGATTATATTTTCATTCGTTGCTGTCGCGAAATACAATTTTATTTTCTAAAAGATTGGAAACCTTCTGTCGCTACTGTAATTTGTAAAGATACGTAAAATATTCAAAGTATAACAGTCGACGTATGTATAGCACCACGAATATTTTACATATCTTGGAAAATTTATATGTATTCATGTATTAAAATGTCCACAAACATATAAACATTCTCAGTGCCTACGCGGTTTACGTCAACGCAGACCGTCCAAATAAAACAAACAAAAAAGTAAACACTTGGCGTTATTGCGTTCTGTTACGACGAACGATGATCGTTAAGTGGAACAATATAAATACCGACCTGGAGTGTTTTCATTTTTGCGTTGGTTCATTGTTACGATCGTTCGGGAAGTAATATTCGCGATAACGCTTATCTGAGCGATAGTCTGAGTGAAAATAATAGGCGGTCGCGTGTCCGTTTGCGCCAGTAGTTCCATGACTTTTGCTCCGGTCTCGATCGAGATCGACGTTTGCTTCTACCTGTTTATCGTTTCGTGTTAATTCACGATCGTTTTCTGCGCGTTAGCTTTAGAAGTTATTCGTGACGTAACAGTTTCACGGGCTCTTATTAGTCCGATAACACGATGGATTACATAAATCTGCGAAATGTCCACTAACGATGTTCGTAACGAGCGTTCAAGAAGCGGCGATTTGTAAGGAAAACAAATTTCAAACGTAATTTGAAACAACCTTGATACCGGGCGCTTTTATCTCGTTTATCTTGTACATCATTTACGAATATTTCCGTTCCTTGCAATCAGATGTCTAGAACAGCGTAATAGACAGGTATTTCCATGAAAGGGACATTAGATCGGCCAGAAGCTGCTCGCGGATTCTCGGTGCAAGAGCTGCCGGCAATTACAGCGTGCATCTAGTTCTAACACAGTAATTGGACTCGCAGGTTTGAGAAAGAAAAATACTACATATTCTTCTTACATTACATGTTCGTTAGATACTAATTTGAACAATTTATAGCAAGATTTAAGAAAGATCGTAGGATTATGTATTTTTATAGATTTATCGAATACCAGATACTTATTGTAATTGTAACAAAGTAATCAGAGCTACAGAGTTGTTTCAGAAAGCAAACGACTGCACGTATAGTGGATTTTCGTTAGATACCAATGTGGAAAATTCGCAATGAAATTTGAAGAAGAACTCAAGTATCACGTACAATGTCTTTATGTAAAACGTAGATGTATACCGTGATTGGGAAAAATATTGGCTTGTCGAAGAGTTTGCTGTGAAATGTGAGAAAAATTTACGGACAATGTATGTTTATGAAATAGCCATTTTATCAAATAGTCGGTGCTGCTACTCTGTTTTCTTTGTTTTCTGTCTTTCTCAGCGATGAATAATTTCAAGTGGATTTTGCACGGTTGTAATTTGTTTTTTGTCATTTAAAAAGGTCTTGTGAAGACTGCGTATGATGTGATAGATATATGTATGTATGCTGTATATGATAAACGAGACAGGTAGAGTTTTGTTGGCCATTCTGTCTGAGATGTAACATTTCTTTGTGTGATGTTTGTTGATATACGAGGCTTTTAATGGCGCCTTGTTTAATCTACAACTAATTTAGAGTTTTCCTCGTTAACATTCAGCTGCAGGTACTTGGTTGTTTCAAAAGAAGTTTGTAATAAAATAATAATCATGTTCCTGAAAATGCTACGAACTTTCGAAACAAGCTAATAATTGTGTGCGTTCTGTTCCGAACTTTACCAATATAATCACGATAGACCGTGTCTCATTACAGTGCTAATGAAATTTCAAAATGTTTCGCGTAACATACGTAACATAACGTTGCACGTTCCTGCCGTATCAAATTCCTAAATCTTTTTCTCTATAAATATTTTTATGTTCACGGACGCAAAAGTAACACTTAGACAAATATGGAGACTATGATCAGCGAAACTTCCTATTTTCACCGGGAAGCTGCATGAAAATTTGTCACGTTGCACCAATATCATCTTTGTAATTTAAGTTTCCAGTTAAACGTGCATTGTTTCATATTCCTATGAAATTGCATAAATATTGCTTGTCTTAACGATCACACCCTTTCAACCTAACAGTTTCTTTTCGCTCTCGGTTATGTCATTAAAATTCTCCTCTGTAATCGTAAGTTATCATTAAAATCAGAAATATACTCGTCACGTATTTCTCCTTTGATCTTCGTATATCATAGACACGTACATATATTTTACAATGTTTGAAATATATTTCACAAGCATTTCAGAGTCGAGATTCGGCAAATTTATGAATCTTTAAGACTTTCCTACGTTTCATATGTTACAGCCTAACATTTAAATATATTTTCACGTGGCGGTCGCACGCTGTTATGTAATTCGAATGTATTTGACAAATTCAACCTTTTGGCAGGGAAAATACCTTGCTGCATAATTCCCGCAAGAAATTATAGAGTAGTCTTATTGGTTGATTCGATAGTTCTCGTGCTAACATTGTCGTAAAGTAACGGAGCGCTTGGTTGCGTAATGACGGTAATTTTCACAGCATTTGCGTGATGATAAGACAAGACGTTGCCGAGATGCGCTCGGACGTTTCAAAAATAGAGACAACAGACAACTAGCGTGCTTGCGTTCCTCTAGAATCTTCGAAAACGATGCGTTATGATGCGCGCGTTAACGAAGGTCCTGGGAAACTTTCTCCTAAACCACGAGGAACACGACGAACAGGTCTCGAGTTTTGGAAAAGTATCTCGTCGGTAAATCGAACCTCGTAAATCGTCGAATCTCTCTCTGGCGAGAACTTTTTGACCGGTCGCGTTGTAAACGAGCTGATTTACGCTACTTTTTTAACTCCGTGCTCGGAATGCTCCTTTACACCCTATACTTTCGCAACTTCCCGCCCCCTGCGTCCCTCGATATTTTTTTTTTTATTACACGATATTTTATTTAGACGATGGTATTTTTTTTAATTGGAACGCTGGATGCGATGTTTGAGCTAATCTGAAAATTTTATCGCAAGAAACTTACTTGAAACGATGGTATTTCGTTTAAGTGTAACGTCGGACGTGAAGTTGTGGGCGCTAGTCGAATTGGAGAATTTTCCAACTTTCTTAGGCGATACTTTTTTAAAAAATAGTATTTTTTTAAATTCGATGGTTGGTTGAAGTTCGGGGTAGTTGGATTGGCTTGGTACGAGAGTAATATCGTTTTGTGAATTTTGTGGAACATAAGAAATCGCTGGCAGAATTTCTAAGTTGTTTTTTAATTGCAAAAGTGATTTATATAGTAGTATAAATGAAACTTATTAAAAGAGAGAAAGTGGTTTCCCTGAAATCTAATAATTTACAATTCATAAATTCTTTTCAATTACAAAGTCCTATAAAGTTCAATATTCTCATCGCCATTCTGCTGAATTATTTATTTAAATCTCCAATCGAGACTTTTAACAAGGAACAGACGAGCGTAATTTTTATAACAAGATGACGATTTTTGTTGAATAATAATTTGTATTCAATAATATTTGTATTCTCATAAAATTCGTTAAATGTGCTTGTACTTTGTTCATTTCTACAATCATATTTATATCTAACGATCGCATGCGTTGATATCTGATTTAAAGATTAAAGAAGGATGTATGGAATTCGAATTTGTCACAAATAATTACGCGAGTAAGTCATTTGAGATGATTTATCTCTTTCAAAAATCTTGATTACATTCTCAGCAATCCAATGCCACATTCCACCGGTGTGAGAGCTTAATATAGAAACTTAATATCAATTTTTCTAAAGATCGCGCGATTGGATGGGTGTCCGGTTTCCATATAGTGAAATGCAACGTGAAACAGCTTCGTCATTCGCTCGTAGCCACGTATAGTCAGTTGCATAATGACGCGATTAACGTCAGATGGTGGTGCGCACCATTGTAAAGAGTTCGTGAAAGTCGCATCTCTGCTCTAGCACGCGACTATACTATCTGGTGGAAAAGCGAAAAGTTCTAAAGGTCGCATTAGCTCGGGTTATTTAGTCGAGCGTTGTTTAAATGCTAGCCATTGAACCATTATCTTGCACGAGTTATCGGAAAAACGTTTTCCTCGCCATGCTGCGAACCTTCGAACGGCTTTCAATCTGACTTGGAAAACTGCGTTTGAAAATACTACTTGCTAACATTTGTTGGTCAATTAAAATTTTATGAAACTTCTTTTTATAAAACGGCTATGATGCAAATGTTAATTTAGAAAATTTTGTTCTGCCAACGAAGTTATATAAAATAATCTAAATGGCACAGAGGAAATCTGCCATTTATTTATTTTATTCTATTATTCTATGATATATCAACTATTCTATAACGTTAAATAACTGGTATATTATTATATTTATAATTATTGTTATATTATCATATATATCGTACGTATTGTTTGTTTAATTATTGCGTATATTAACGTCATATAAATTAACGCCGTGTATAGTAATGAAAATACTAATACTGTTACTATTCAATTAATGTCTTACATAACATGTGTTGATATGTGTAAATGGTTGTCAACACATGTTATGTAAACTAACATTATAAATTTAATTATCTCTAATATTCTATCGCATATAATATTTGAAGCGGTTGGCTGTTTTCGACGAGTATACTCGTCATGCATGAAAAAAGATAAAATAGTCGTTTCGTTACAATTTAGTTCTATGTTATAACAGCTATACTCTGTGTTTGACGAGTATACTCGTCATCGCTTATCTTTTACGAAACATTTTAGGTACACACTTGTCAAAAAGGTCGCAACCAACTGGTTAAAACATTGTATTATAACATTTTCTAACATTTCAGTAATCGTAGAAAAACTGTATTTTCATACATAAAATGATTTTCCATATATTCAAGATCATTCTCATCTTCTTTTGCAGGAAGGAAATGCGGTGAACGTTTGTGAAAATCGGAATAAAAGGAAACGCTTGAAAACGAGCTCGTCTGGTACAAGTCCCGATCTTCGAACGATCGACGTCTTCCGTGATCGAATAATCTACGTGACTGGCCACGTGACTGCCGCTCTGCAAACAGGTACGTGAATGAACATTCTCTCTGGTTTTTCTTTTTACTTGTTGTTGTTGTCGTCGTCGTCGGTATTTTACGAAGTTTTACGAACAGAGAAGAACGATGTTTCGCGCGATAAAAGTGAAAGCAACGTAGCGGGCAACCGTGAATTTGACCGATCGATTGGTTTTTGCAATTTGTCGCGCTCGATGGTTTTCATTCTTTCCTTTTTTTTTTCTTTCTGTCCGAGTGATTTTGCTTCTAATTCATCGAATCTTCTTTTTTGCCACGATTCGATGCTTCGCGATGATCGAAATACCAACGAGAACCATCGAATCGAATTCTAGTTCGATTAACTTTTTGATTCGAGGCTTTGTTGTTTTTGTAACAAATTTGGATTTGTCACGATTAATATGATTTAACCCGTTTGTCTGATTGCTTGACAAGTTGATTTCGAGCGCCATTGACAAGTTAAAATGGCAAACAATTTCCAGTGCAAATAAGCGAAGATGTTCGATAGAAACAAGCGTAATTCTATTAATTTTATCACACGAATGCTATGGTTTTTCTACGTTTAGTATCTTCAGGTTTGATTTGGAGAGAGAATGGACTATAGAAAACCTATTGGAATAATTAAATCTGTTTGTTCGTATATTACGTTTTGATGTTTTTAAATCATTAATTCGCTCTTGCAGTCAATCTTTTACCATCTTCCTATTGCATACAACCTTAGTATTATATTAGAATAATCAATCCTTAATGTGTATTTAAATATACTCTTAGATGGCTATAATTAAAGTAGTATAACGATAACGTGAGATAGGTACTATATAAATAAGCACAGTAATTTTTCTGAAAACTCGTATGTACGTAATTTTGAGTAATTGTAAAACAGAGGGAAGAAACTGAACTTCGTCTTTCTAATGTTAGAAGCTAAAATATATCACTCGTGAATTTTTAACTCTTTTCATCGTATCTCGCATAGAATTTACATTATCTCTTACTAAAAAAAAAAAAAAAATCATTTCATTCTTTATTTTTTCCTTTCTTTTCTGACTATCTCATCGTGTACCATCTCAATTTCAGAAAATTAAATCAATTTAAATTTCGCGTAAATACATAAAAATCCCTAGTCTACTTATGATATTTAACGAACGCATTGAAGATAAAGGCAATTTTTCTAATGGCCGCTTCAAGCTCGATGTCAAGTTAGAACGATCAAAGATAATCGACGCTCGAGAGAGAGTTTAACTTGGTTTCATTAGACCCCCTTTGTCGTTCGAATGGCGCATCACGAACAGTCGACGATTATTCGCCACGTTAATTACCAGCCATTAACAAGTTTCAAGTACAGCCAGCAAATCAAGGTCTTTCGTTCTACTTCGCTCAATTTCCCTCCCACCTTTCTTTTTATCATCCTTCCTCTCTTTATTTTGTCCAACGTTCTTCTTTTCACACGTTTCGTACCGTTTCGTACACGTGTCTTCGATGTTCGATAAATTGGATTTGCAGCGACCACTTATCCAGCCCACCTGTCGAACTCTCACCTTGAATGTTTCACACTTTGCGAAATTGACGTTGCTCTTCGTCTTTTTTCTTCGTTCTCCCTTTTTTTCGTTTTTCGTGAAACGATTCTATCGATCATCCGTATTTCCATCAAGCTTAAATATATATTTTGCAGATTGTATTTCATACGTTGTCGCACGTGTACCCCCTTTTTCGTTCGAAACTTATTTACTTTACCGTTGCTTCCTTTTAACAGGTTAGCTGTTTTTGACGAATATACTCGTCACGAAGAAATGACAATATTTTTTGTTACGACGAGTATACTCGTCATCGCTTACTTTTGGCGACACGTTTCAGATACACACCTTTCTAAGAGGTTGCAACAGCCGACTGGTTAACCGATTTAAACATTCGATGAAACACTTGACGATCCAAGGCTGGTTTCGTATATTGCACGATCAACTTGTCGAAATGAGTACGTTCGTGCTAGACACGCGTACAACATCGTAAGGTATTTTTATCAGCGATCTGTTTGTTCTAATGGTTGAAGCAAGCAACGATACATACGTGGTATTTTGGGATAGGACAGTCATTCGTTAATCCTCCTGCCACGAAGCTTCACAAATCATCGAATCTTCTTTTAGGTTCGCAGATACTTGTGTGAATTGTATACGTTAATGATTGTGCAGTAGTTCTACTCAAACACACGAAGCTAATTATGTTTCGAACGTCGGAGGGACATGTAATTATTAAAAGCTTAAGAAACAATTTCACTCAAGGAGATGAAATTAATTACGCTTGGAATGTTAGTGAGAGAAAAATGTGATTGTTAAAGGGCTGAAGAAATAATCCATTTACAGAAACAAGGTTAATTATTTTGTTATTCGAAGCTTTGCATGTTAGAAAAAGAAAATTGCGATTATTAACCAGTTGCTGTTGCGACGTGTTTGAAAAGTAAGCGATGACGAGTATACTCGTCAAGCAGAGAGTATACGTGGCTCTTACAGTGTAGAATTAAGTTGTAATGAAACGACTGTTTCAGTTTCGTATTCTATTATTGTCAGGGCTCTTTATAACACAAAATATTGTCATTACTTCGTGACGAGTATACTCGTCAAAAACAGCTAACTGGTTAATGGGTTGAAGAAACAATCCACTTAATAAAACAGGATTGATCTTATTTTGAAGCGTAGAAAGGGGAAAATATGAGTATCAGGGGATCGAAGAAACAATTCACTTAAAGAAACAATATTGATCGCGTTTCGAAGCGTAGATAGAGAAAAATGTGATTATTAAGGGATCGAAGAGACAATCCACTTAAAGAAACAAGATAAATTATCTTTCCAGTGTTCTTGGAAGAAAAACATGTAATTACTAAGGGATTGAAAAAAACGATCCGTTTAAATAAACAAAATCGACGATGTTTTAAGGCTCTCGAGGAGAAAAATTGTGACTATTAAAGCGTCGAAGAAACGATCTACTCATAGAAACAAGATAAATCATGTTTCGAATGTTAGAAAGAGAGAAACGTAGTTATCATGGGATTGAAATTACAGTTCACTCGAGAAACAAAATTGATGGTGTTTTGAAGACTAGATCAAGGAAAATATAACTACAGACGAAGCATTTATCAGACTTTGGTAAATTACAAGGAACAGATAGGAAGAAGTTTTATTGTGATTCCATAGTTTTATCATCGTTACAGGCTGCTGACGCCACCGTGAGCGTGTATCTTCTTTTCTCTATTTTCCTCTAGAATTTTCTTTAATCTCGCAACCCCCAGCGCGGCCACGCGTATCGTCTTTATTATCGCAATATCGGGAAATTTCTTTGGACCGACGATAATCGAAGCGACACGCTCCGAGTAAAATTTTTATCGTCCCTACCCTCGTCGCTTGCCTCTACCAGAATCTGTTAACGCGTTTTGCAGATCGCGCGAAAATTTTACCGACGTTCGACGTTTCGTTGTCAGTCACCTCTTGTTACACTTACGATCGTTTTCTTCCTCTTTCCTGTCCTTTTCTTTCTTTTTCTTATCGCTAGTCGGTGGACAAAATTCTTGCAGGTTTGCCAAACACCTGTAACGATTAAAAAGTAATCGCGAAGAGTTAGAATTGTTAGAAGACAAAACGATAGATTTTAGACACCTTTTTGCTTTCGAAATTATTAATAGTATGCGTTAGAAGTAAATTATCAACCAGTTAGCTGTTGCGATCTCTTTGAAAACTTTGAAAAATGTGCATCTTAAATGCACCTTAAACGATGACGAGTATACTCGTCAAAGCAGCTACTGGTTAAGAGCTGTCATCGATTGATCGACAAAATAGAACGAGCTTCTCGGAAGATAAATCGATTAACTACACTTTTCATCGACACTTTCTATTTCGATTCTTGAGAATATCAATCGTGTTGTAATTGTATAGCGAAATTAACACTAGAACTACCACACCAGTCGAATTGACTGGTTTTACAATTTTATTTTAAAATTCCTACTTCATGTTATATCTTTTCCCGTAATGATGCAATGACTTTCGCAACGATAATTAAAAAAATAATATAATGAATTTTATTTTGTTTTTTATGTATTCAAAATAATTTTGTATCAAGGCTACTTATACCAATACCAGTCAAAATGCCTGGTACTTGTCAAAGTGTAAAAGGATGCTTCAATCTGTTTATCGAACCCCAAACAGTTTCCTCGTTTTGTACAACTTCCCGCACGTTTTTAAAATTTCTACCGCGTATCATCCAATATGATGACATCAGTTATCAGAAAAATTCCAGATCGATTGCTAAATGCTAACGCTAGAAATACCACAGCAGTCAAAAAGACTGGTTCTACAATTTTATAAATGTGTCAACCCTCGTTTAGGATTCATAGACCCGGATGGATCAATAATACCAAAAATGTACTATATAACATGGAATTGCTTCTGTAAGAAAATAATAAATCAATAAATATAGAAATATTCTATTATTATTTATTTTTTAAAGACCAGTCATTTTCACTGGTTTTGGTAGAAATAGCTTCGTGTTAATCGCTAGTTCTAGTGTTAAGTATAGAAATAAATGTACCGAGGAAAATTCTCAATTTCAATCAAGTTCATTGATGACAAGAAGGTGACGTTAGAAAAGATCTTTACGTTTTTAAGACACACTCTCCTTTACTTTTCAGTTTATCATTTTGATCGATGTAGCTTCTGAAATGAAAATGTAATTTTATACGTAACTTTATACAGCTATTCGTTTTCGTTATATCGCTTTAATTAGGGTCATTTTATTAGACAGATTGTTTGGACAATATATTATGGGGGGATCGTAATTCTAGTGTCGAGCCAACCTTACGTTTCGACTTGCAATTAGTACAACCGTTGTATATATCAACGCGTTCTCTGACAAATTTTTGGCCGCGTTACTGAAGATTAGAACCAGAGAAGAAGCAGAGAGAATTAACGTTTCGAGTACACTCGCAAATTTCTCGCAATAAGTTCGACCTTAACAATTTCGATACACCTCTACGGTGACAAATCGAATATTTTGTTTCGATAAGAAAATGAGTTATGCATGTTGGAAAATTACCGATAAGAATAACGCAAGACACATTCTATTTTTAAATTAACGAAGTACAAAGATCAAGGTAAATGTAAAAATTTTCCAACTCCTCTCGCACGTTGTTTTTCAACGAACTATCGTTTTCGTCAAACGTATCGATCGAATATTTGTATAGTTGCTCATCGTTTCTCCATTAGTCTAACCATTCGAGAAGAAGAATAACGTTAAACGTGCTTGATATTCAATCATAGAATAAATACCTAAATCATCTTGCAATCATTTCTTAGTGAGAAATCTTCAGACTCTAGTAAACGTTTGTCTCGTTGAATGAAAAAAAGTAAATTAATGAAAAGGAAAGAAGAAGAATCGTCAGATAAAGTGAGAAGAAAAATTCGCTGATGGTGTCTCGGTAAATTGCTGGAAGATCTGTTACGTGGTATTGAATATTCGCCGGTAGATGCACGTGTTCAGCGTGTTCGTCTTAATATCGATGGCGTGGGTAGACGAGATAAAGTACAATCAAGAGGATACGTGTCTTACAGGGTCGAAAGTGAGACATATTGCTGCTCTTACATAAACGTAATCGAGACGTAAATACGTGTGTCGCTGATGCAATCGTGCAAACGTGCAAACACGCTCGTAAAGTCGGCTGACAACTTTTTTTCAATCAGTTGTTCGTCCACTGTCATTACACTTTTATCACCGGATACTTTTAATAAAAAGTTATCTGTCATTGGTAACGAGCAGACTGCGAGCATCTATGCAAATTCATAAATTTACGAAGGCGAGTGAAAAGAATAGAATGGGATCTAAGCGGGATTTTCTTTCCCTCGTTAAATATTGCAATAGACGCTGAAGTTGGAGTATTGTGCGGATTCTGCGCTTTAAATTTCCCATAATTCCCGTAATTCCCATAAATGCACAGAGATCCGTCTTCTAACAACAAGATACGTCTCGATTCAAAGTTTATCATTTAGATGGCAAACAAACACCGCTACTTAGTAACGTAACGACTTATATTTTCTAATGTAATAGATTTCCTAATGCTACGCTTAATACATTATGCATGAGAATATATTCATGCTATTACGTATGAAGTATCGACGTAAGTAAATGGATAGCACGTCTGTCACAAATGAACTATCTCTTCGTTTTCTAATCTTCCCGTGTTACTTCGAATTTTCAGTGTTATTCGCATTTGTTACGTTTCTTTTTTTTTTTTGTTCATATTTAGGGTATTGCAAAATTAAAGTACCATAGAAATTGTGCTGTGGAAGAAACAAGCAATTTCGTGTAGTACTGGAATGATAATTAACGTATTGCAGTATAATGAATATACCTACGTATAATGAAGCAATTAAACCTTCAACTGAAACGTCGTTTATTGAAAAAAAATACGATTTCGTCGTGACACAATGTAAATGGAAGTTCGAAGAAACCCTGGAATCGAACTCGACAATTACGACGTACGAATACTTGTACGATTATTAAAAAACAAAAAAGAAACAAAAAACAAATGCTAGCGATGTAACAGCGATTTTTCGGCTTACAAAGATATTTTTTTGACTGGCAGGAATTTTTCCAAGGAAAAACCGGCAAATTTTTTCCCCCGAAAAAACGTGAAAAACGCGAAAAACGCAACGTTCAAAAATTCGATCAATCTGTACGAAGAATTTGAAAATTCCAAGAATTTCCTCTGGAATATTTCACAAAGGTAGAAATATTTGAACGTTGAGAGAGAGAGAGAGAGAGAGAGAGAGAGAGAGAGAGAGAGAGAGAGAGAGAGAGAGAGAGAGAGAGAGAGAGAGAGAGAGAGAGAGAGAGAGAGAGAGGGTTTCGCGAGCGAGCAAAGTTGCTCTGTTATTCTTCTTATCACAACGAGCCGGCCACTGCTTAGTCTCCCCTTCCGTTTTCCTTCCATCTTCGTCGCCAAGTTTATCCACCGCCGGTCGCATATTTCGGCGGTTGCAGATGTATTAAGGCTGTTCATCTCAATATTGGAAAACTTGCCCGAATAAATGAAGTTCTAGCGCGAAACAGGAATTCTCTCGTCAAATTGCGAGTAGCTGAGGGCAGAGTTTCTTTCCACACCGAAACTTCCTCGCTATCGTTTCTTCTCCTCCTTTCTTTCCCTTTCTTTTCTTTTTTTCTTTCGCTTTCCTTTTTTTCTTCCTCAACGCGTGACCCCGGTATTTCGATGAGTTCACCGCCTAACAATCCCACTGTGCACTCTGCTTTGTCCTCCTTCGGCTTCCTCCTTCGCCAAGATAAAAATCTGATCGAGGAAACGTGTTCCCATTCGCGAATTAATTGCAAAACGCGTCTCTTTGCAACGCGTCTCTGTGGTAATCCATTTGAAAAATGTATTCCCATCTGTGAATCTCCGTATTAGTCGTTTGTTGCGAGTCGGTTCATTCTGATTTTGTTACTTTAACCAGTTACCTGCTTTCGACGAGTATACTCGTCGTGAAGGAACGAGAACCTTGTCAGTAATAGAATTCAAAAACGAAACAGTCGTTTCGTTGCAACTTGATTCTGTATTATAACAGTAACACGTACTCTGTGTTTCACGAGTATACTCGTCATCGTTTAATTTTTCCGACTTGTTTTAGCTACACAAAGTTTCAATGTTTTCGAAGAGATCGCAACAGCTAACTGGTTAAACGTGATTTATTTATAGAATAGTTTAAGTATCGTACTGTTACATCGGTACAAGTACGTAATTGAGTATTTTCTCCTTCCTTCGTCAGCATCACACTGCGCATTTTTATGCCACTGTGGTGAATTTAAAGATGCAAAGATTCAGAGAATGCATTGATACACAAAGATTACATTAAAATTATAAAATACGCAAAGTGGTGCGCTGGTCATAACTTTGAACAGGCGAAACAAGTTACCGTGCAGGTTCCATTCCTGCAGTTCTCAAAACATGAAATTGCATAAAACTTTACACTTTAGCAATAGCTATAGATATATCTAACTGTATCAAAGATTATAAAAGCGTCTCGTAACATATACAACACTCGCGTATATAACATTAATCATATTACGACAAGTATATTTAGTATAACAAGTATGACTGCGGAATTTAATTTCAAAAATTCCTTACGGAGCGCGCAGGTGAAATCAAACAACGACGAGTATACACGTCGAACGCGTTGCAAATGCTCCTATTATAAATTTTACGAAAAAAGTAAAAGTTTATTCGATAAGAAATTAACAATTAGTTATTAAAAATTCAGTTGATTTCAGCGTGGTATTTCTCGAAGCAAGGTGACACACAAAGTGGCACTTCGCAGGTCGAGCACCAGTAACGTGACTCCTTACGGATTCCATTTTTTCAGTAGACTGCACATGATCGAAGTGGATTTTGTTTTTGATGGTATAGCTGGTATAAAGTTACATAAGCTGGTATAAAACAAAACAATTCGGAGAATAGCCGATATACGCAGCAAAGAGAATAATCAAACAATCAAACGTTTTTTTATAAAATACGTAATAGGTTTACTGGAAGTATAAAGGAAACATACCACTAAATGTCATTTATATTAGTTTTTACTAAAATTGTGGGTTCTTATAGTAAATGGTAATTTTTTATTTCACACGACAAGTATACACGTCAGCAGCGGTGAAATGAAAAGTTTCGGATCGACGTATATACACGTCGAACGCAGTTAACCGATTAATACGCAACAAGTATATTCATTGATTATTTTATACAAAGTTGAAAATTCAATTGCTAGAGGTTTACTATCTAATTCTTAGGCGACTGGAACAAGCGTGTTACTATACTTTTTTTTTGCCGGTGTGGCGGACAAAAAGGAAGTTGCGGGAAGTTGCTAAACTTCCGTGGACGACCACGGCGGTTTAAATCAATTCGAAAAGTTTTCGCCCGACGTCGAAAGAAATTTACAGAGCTTCCGGACGTGGGCTCAAAAAATTCTCGCGTCGCGCGTGCAGACGCGAAAATACCGCTCCACCACGGGGAAAACAAGCGAGATTAATATCCATTCTACGTAGAAAAATTCCGTGGAAATTTCTTTTGCATTCTTCGCGTTGAATACGACAATTTTCTTACTCGTCTTATTTTCTTTNAAAAGAAGAAAGAAGGAAAATAGAGAAGAAAATACAAAACCATGTGCGATAAGGCAAGCGATTCTGTTCCGTAATGAAACTTATATCTTTCCCGTTCCTCTCCTCGAGATGGAAAAAAAGGAAGAGATGCACGTTAATCTAAGAATTTGTTTCTTCGTCCGCTGCACCTCCTCCTAAATTGCTGCGCGTTGCTTTTTAATGCCTGGAAAACCGGCGAAACTTTTTCCATGCGCACACGAGCCGCGATTTATTAGGCGATGAACAGTTTAATAAGATTCAGATAAAAAGAGGCTTATGAGATGTCTGGCTAGTTGCACGAGGAATCCGCGCCTCTCGTCGCCTCCTTTTTACGTTTCTTCTTTCCTTCCTGTCCGTATCGCTTTCTACGTGGATTACATACGGAAGTCGGCTTTATTAACATCGCTGCCAGGTGGACGAGATAAGAGTTAATCGGTGGAACGTGGCTTTATCCACGCCGAACGGAGTCGCAACTAGTTATCCAGATAGACGTTACATTGTCACGTAAAGTAGCCCTTGATCCTCCTGCTCTTTTTTCAATCATGCGTCTTTCCAATGGTTGAACTTTGGAATTATCAGCTAAAATGTCGAGCAATTTGTCTTGTAATTTAATTTAATTATTTCATCGATTAAACAGTCTTCAGCATAGAAGGAGAGAGAGAGAGAGAGAGAGTAGCTTAGAGTAATTAGCAGTTTGTAATTATTTAATGGATTAAACAGTTACATAAATACAGCGTAATGTTACGATAAATATAAAATGAGTCTGACGCTTAATATAAAATAGTAAATTATTTAATAAACGATAATCTTCGCGGGGATATGCGCTGTACAGGAAAAAATGTATAGGCACTTCTTGGTCTGGATTGTTCTCCCATGTTCTTACATCAACTCCATGAGATTTCACTGAATTTTGTATTGTATCGTAGTACAGCGAAGGTGAAAGAGAAGCGAAGAATGTCGAGAGGAAACCGCGTTTGTGGAGGTAATTTTGCTTCGTGTAAAATTAACGTCTTGCAACTCGTTTTTTAACCCTCGCACTACCGACACGCAGTCTCGTAATGGATCATTCTGGATCCAGATACTGGACCCACTCCTCGTTCTTGTAGCACTTTTGTACGTGGACGTTGTCGGCTTTCGTAGTCCATTATTTTCAATTTTAATAATGTTTTCTTCTTCTGTTTTTTTGAAAGACGTACAGAAATAGATTATTTTTACATTATTTTTCAACGATTCATAGATACGAATATATCAGGAGCGAAATACAAATAAACAGTATTTATTCCGCACAGTTGCAACATAACGTGGTGGTGAAATTGAAATAAATATTAGATTGTTTCCTTGTTAGATTGAAAAGTTTCTTTCCTTTTATAAAGAAATAATAGACACGCGACATTTTTTATTTAATATTATTTCATTGAATTACGTATGATCCATCTTGTAGTAATAGAACATAAAACAAAAAGCGTTGTGCATCTATTTCTTATTTCCTTATAGAACGAAAGAAACTTTTGGGACAACCCAACGCAATGATTTTTGGTAAATATCACATCCCGCCGAGATAAACCCGACACGGTCGCCCGAGGGATAAGGAAATATCAAATATTTATTACTCGATAAATAATTTCAGACTTATTTCTCCCGTAAACTAATCGACGAATCAATCGATCGAGACTAAAGGGGATAAAAAACAAAATAGATAAAAAATATTTTGTGCACAGTTAAAGGGTTAATCGAATCTGTTACGGGTTGAAAGAGAATTCTCGATGAACCATCCTCGAACCGCTACGCGAGAAACAATCTCGGTGTTGAAACGGAAAGCGCAACGTCATTTGCCGCCGGGGTCAAGGGTTGAGAAACTCTCGAGGAAATGGTTTTCAGGGAACATCGACGACGACCACGGGCAAAATAAATTTATTTAGCTTTACCACTCGGAGGGAAATAACGCCCGCTGTGTCTACCACGTATTCTCCTTGCACGATTATAGCGTCGAATGCCGCGTGTATCTCCATTCGCCGAGGATAACAACACCCTGTTCGATCGTATCTTTAGTTGTCCGCTCATGCGGTTGATATTAAGACGAACGGTTGTGGGAATCGAAAGAAAGACGAGAATCGCGCTTAAAAAACATTACGAATGAAGCGAAACGACGTGTAACGAATTCGAGACGCGTGGCAAGTTGATGGAAATTCGCGCAATAGGCAGAAACGCACACAGATTCGTATAGACATTGAAGTTTACTTCGCCTATTTTACATAAAATCAATTGCATCGGCCTATTATTTCGAACACTCGCTGTCTTTCCTGGCCAAATCATCGAAAATAAAATAATAATCTGAAACAATTGTTACTATATATGATACTTGTTACGACGATCGTTCTACGCATTTTTGAATCTTATTACATCGAGCTTTTGGATGAAAAAGCGACGATTCTAACGATCCGACAGCCACGTGGCGATTCCATTGCGAAATTTTGAACTAACTTTTGGACTGTTAGCGAGTACGCACCATACGCTGACTAGCGATTTGTTGTCTTTCGCAGATCTCTAAGCCGCACCGCTTATCATAGTCGTTCAACGAAATACCAGTTTCAAGATTATTTTGTTCGTTCATTTTTATGATTCGATTAACCAGTCAACTGCGTTTGACGAGTATACTCGTCGTCGCTTGAACCCCATGAAAAGTTTCTGAGACTAAATGCCGCTGTTAACTGGTTCAAATAGAACAGAAGGATTGTACAAAAATAGGCAGAAGGGGAGTAGTGAGACGTGTTAACACACGTTTGTCAGCTGTTGTTTGAGATAACGTTTCACAGAGTTTGATCGTGATTGCATTTCTAATCCCAAGATGTTAAAATCTTGGGCAAATTGATTCTCGGCAAACCAACACCGATATCTAAAGATTAAATTTGATAAAAATTATCAAGTCGCCGCAGAAACGGCGTTGTTTCCTAATCGCGGGAACAGTCTCACCGTCAACATTCCAACTCCTGCAAAAGTATAAAACTTTCCGTGTAATGTTTTTTCACGATTAGAAGATTAAACGCAGACGCTGCTATCGGAATCTACGGACCTTCCGAGAAATTCGGCTGGAAATGCAGTAGTGACACGGTATTAACAACGTGATTCAAAGCTTGTGTCGCATTAAGTCGCGAGTAGATTCGTAAATCTTACGAACTGCCGGCGAGCGAGCCAGTAGATAACGAGGCAAATATTCCAAATACCGGAGACGCGTAATTTAATCTTCGTAGATTCGGGCAGCGCAAAGTCTGTAGCGTGGAACGCATTCCCGGCAGACATTTTCGCTGTTGCTTTTAAAGAACACCGTGGAACCAGCTGCTCCAGCCGAACGATGTTCTTGCGAAAGAAAAGAAGAGTTTGCTTAGGAACTGGATAACTCGAAACGGAGCAGGTGAATTTCATACAATTCCGCGTCCGCCACGTGTAACTGTATAGAGCAGGAAATTGTATACACAGACGAATTAAGCAGATGTTGGGTAGTTTGCTTTGAAGGATTCATTAAATGCGAAAGATTGTCTGAATCGAAGATAAACGCCGAGCGACGAATAGAATTATTGGCGTAAGACAGATGTTTCTATAAAAGATTAGGTAACTTTGTAAAATTTCTGATTTTTCGTTCAACTTTTTTAGCAAAATGTAACTTCCGTGTCTCGAGTTTAAACGTGTCGCACGTTACGATGATTGCAGATGTTTGTGCAAATTTATCTTTTCAGGAACGTAATTGAGGAAGAAAGTTTAAACAGAGATTTGTTGCGCGTTTTAAATGATAGGTCGAATATTTTAGTTTACATATTTGACGTATTTTTGCACGTTATGTGCTTTCTATACACTGTCGCATATTTAATTTACATCGTCACGATATCCTTGAGATATATACGTAGTCATAGTTGACCATAATTAGAAGTAATTGTATATGTTGAGAATTACGTATCTTAACTGCCGAAACAATGGTGTAGGAGCACTAAATTTACGCTTACCATTTATATTAAAATAGTAATATATTTATTTGGTAAACGATTTCACAGATACTCATCGATACACACTTGCACGCGTCTCAGCACTTTCTTTGTCTCACCATCTTTCATACTAGATTCTTAACCGACTGAACAGTTTACATTTATCTGTTTTCGAGGCGGCACGCACACGCACTCATATTCACATACATGTAATCTAGCATATAAAATTACACATATTTCGATAGTATAATAACACCGAGTTTCATTTTGATCGGCTACCAGCATCATTCGGAAGTACATTTTAAAGTACTAAATTCTCAAAGAACAGCTTCGAGAAACTCTTCAGCTGATTCGATTGGCAATTAGGAAATTAAATAAATAATCGTAGGAGCAATTAATGTATATACCAGTGTCTCTTGAATCTATCTATCATTTGTTAAAAAGAAAAAATGTATGGGGGCACTCGACAGCAACTACTGGCGGACGAGGTCAGCGCAGTGGCTAGCGCAGGTTTTCAGGACAGAGATGGGAAGAAAAAAAACAATATCGCATATAAGCACCGTTCTACAGCGACTTAAATCTAATTTATAAATCGTAACACTAAAAAAAAATGTAATTCCGACACACAAAATATTGTGTGGCTATTTCGTACCGTCACGTATCGGCACTTCTGCCTAAACCACCCCACAACCGAAATTCATCGTTTATTGTGAATAACAGACACACGTAATACCCATCTTCTTGGTCAATAAACGCCATAAAAAAAAGCAGTGGTTAGCGCCTCAGGTTACGAACGTTCGGAACCCGGGTTCCGGCGACCGGAGTCCGATTTTTCTTCCACGCATCTAAATAAGAAGAAAAAGCAGCAGTTCCCCTCAGCGCCATCATCTACACCAACAGTAGCACTATCATCACAACAACTTGATAAAGCTGGGGAATATAAGGCTGACGAATAAGGAGAAGGAGAAGTGTTTCGTCCGAGATCTGCTTGTAGGACTCATCAGTAAGGGTTACGTAACAGACCCTATACCTTAGACACAAAGGAACGTGAGAGGAGGAAGGGAAGACTTTAAGGAAGTGATATGTTTGGAGATATTCATTATCTCCCTCTTCGCTTTTGTATCTAAAGGTCGGTTCTTCTACCCTTTCTTGCAGTTGCGACGTTTTCCATTGGAGCGGTCTACTCCGTATCTTCCTACCGCTATCAAAGATCCGGAGGGGACTTTTTGTACTTGGATGTTTCTTTAACTTGGTTTTGATTGGGTTAGAGGTGCGGCGCGGGTCGTGTGCCCCATACACACGGTGTAGCGATTATTTCCTGAGAGTGTGGACACGTGGGTGTCACTATATAGCGGCCCCCTTTTTTCGTAAAGGGGGAGTGGATGGGTCGGTCTTCTTTCTTCTTCTCCCAAGGGCCGTCCAAGAGGCTTGAGGATGTAAAGACAAAAAATAACAATATCCGTCGCCTTTCTGCATGAATCCATCTTGTCCATATGGGGTTCCACAAATGATAACGCATTTGCTCGTTGAATACATTAAGCGATACGCGTACCTGTATATTAGCGATATCCTTTTAACCAATTGGATGTTTTTGACGAGTATACTCGTCATGAAGAAACGGCGATATTTTGTGTCAACACGAGTACGCGATAGATAATATATAATATAGAAAGTAAGCGATGACGAGTATACTTGTCATGACACAAAATATTGCCCTTTCTTTATGACGAGTATACTCATCGTCGCTTACTTTTTGCCATACACACTTTTATAACTTTTACAACAGTTAACTGGTTAAACGATCGTATTTTCTACATAATCACACATCGTTTTAGAAGAAAATCTGATTGCCAATATTTTCGTTTGTCGCTGTATATGCATCAAAGACCGTTTCGAATTGCCTCGTTCGGTGGTTGTTCGATCAAGTCTGTTGATTTTGGTTTCTGCAATTCTGTTTGGACAGATTCCTAGCTCGCCACTGTCTTTTCCGTGCTGCTTGTTGACTTGTTTTATCTTATCTCGTAGAGGATGCTTAAACTTAATTCCGATACGATGATGCCTCGATGGCAATAAAATTGTGCGTGAACGTCGATCGACCGTGTTTTATCGGTCTGGCTTTATCAGCTTGGCTGGCAAGAAACTCGTTACCTTTTTCTCGATTACCTTTCACTTCGTCGTCGGATCGGAAAATCTTGTTCGCCTCTCGAAACTGTCGCTAAAAGCTGTGTAACCTGGTTACTCGACGGCAGAAGGAAAAGGAATATCGTTTAAGTCGAACGACACCGCCCAAACGATCACAAATTTTCCTGTTTCTCCCCTGTCATAGCGTTTGGTGAGACGCGACTCGTCCCGTATCTTTCAGTCGCGATAATTTTTTAATAACCATAATCTTTCTTATCTACGAAGAAAGAAAATTGTAATTCGTGCCACAGTTTCTACGATTCAATCGGGAACTTGGAAGCTAACGATCAGGCTATGAATTTTTCCGCATTTATGGGATATTTCAAGATACTAAATTGCACAGAATAATGCACATAATACGAAAAAATGGATAAAACGTGGAAAGTACGATGCTCGTTGATAACATTTAGTGGGTAAACCAGTTATCTGCTCAGGTTCTATTTTATTGGTATTTGTGAAAATATGAATTTGCATAAACATTTATATAGGTAATAATCAATGCGACATAAAGATAGCAATGAAACTTTTAACGTATTAATAACAGTGTTTAATTAACAATCTGGAAGATACAATTCGAACAGAATCATTATTCTATAATTATTATGAAATATATAACATTTTATAACCATATGAATTAGTTCCTTCAATCGACGAGTAGAAAAAATGACTACGTTATAAAATATCGTTTTTTAAATTCTCCATGGAATTTACTTTTATTTCCTATTATTTATATCATTCTTTCGCGATAAATCAGCTTACCAGAAGCAAGTAACTGTTTTCTCGAAAATTGCATACTAATCGCGTACTTGCGTAACGAAACTGAGAAGTCGGAAAATCGTGTCGATTAGAATCAACATCGTCCAACATATAACACTCCATTTACCTGTTGGAAACCGAAAAACGATAAAGTTTTACACGCGCGCCTGTTATTTCCCCTGGTGACTAATCAGCGAAAAGTAAATCGTTGTACCGCAGGTCTTTTCAAAAGAAAAGAATCAGAAAGATTTCAAAGAATCGGCGGACTTTACGACTTTCTCCTAATTACTTTCTATTAAAATTCACATAAAAATATATGAGGGCGAGTGGAACGACAAAGAAATTTACGATTTGCTGGCGGCACGCAACTCCCATCCGCCGGGCCAATGAAATTTTAAGGCCACACACACGGAATTAATTAAACGACACTACGTACGACAGTATACGCATGGCACCGATCAAAAAGTAATACGGTGTGTCCATGTTCCATGCGACAAGTGATCGATGACACCCTGAGCAACGGTACTTCCGCGATTTCTGATTGTTAACAGTATCTACCCAACGACTCTAAATGAGCTTGGACGTATTGATTTATTCTCAGAACGTAGAATTCTCAACGCGACCTTATGCAAATTTTACACGGCCCGCTGTAAACCTAGGAAATCTTATTATTTAACGGCGATTAACGGAGATTAATTTTACTTTATTTAATTAGTATCCTTCGTTGCAAAGCATGTGTGTGTGTGTGTGCGCGCGCGCGCGTGTGTGTATGTATAACACAACAGGTTCGTAACGAAGTGACCGGAAAATAAAAGCAGTAGAAGCCATCGAATTTGTATCGAATATCGGCAGGTGTCTTAATACTTGCGGCAAGCGGTATATCTGGAACAAATTTTAAGAGTTTCAACTTAGACCAGCGCTTCTTAAAGTTTCTCCATTCGCGACCCAATTTTTCCCGGATGAATTTTACGCAACCCTGGTTACATGCATAAAGAGCTGCAGAAAATAAATATGTACAAGTAAAACATTAATCGGTGGTAGATCAGAGAAGTTTCGGTTCAAATTAATCTTCGTCAATCAATGTTTTATAATTTTATCACCTATTTCCAGTTATCTAAATTTGCGTATTGTTTAGGCAGTAATTGATTGTTTGCTTCTAAATATTCGATATAACAGGGTATCATCCGACGTTTTTCAGAGTTAGTCGATGTTCTGATTTTATACTTATCAATGATGGAAAACGTCGTTTCGCAGCGGATATACGGTATTGATCATTGTAAGCGTGTTCTAAGCCAATTTTAGGAGATGGTTGGAAATTCTATTTTAATTGCGAGAAAAAATCTATTTTAACGACTTTTTTAAAAATTGCTGTTTTATACATAAGTCGATTAATAACTCGGCGAATGATTCTTGATCCTTCAGCCAGTTAGCTGTTGCGACCTCTTTGAAAAGCGATGACGACTATACTCGTCAAAAACAACTGACTGGTTAATGACAGATGATGGATGTTTTTTTATTTCACCTGTCTGTGTCGGTTGTGGAAATATTCACGACACCATAATTCCTTTACGCGATCCCATACGGGCTCCAAGAAACTCTAATTTTAGCCAAACGAGTTTTGTATCACAAGGAATTCTAAAAATAGATCTTACGATTGGACAAGCTCCATTGACAAATTTCCGGCTTCAACTGTGACATAATACGAGTCACGCAGAAATAAAACTGATAATTTCCGTTACAACGAATTATTCAATTCTCGGAAAGCTACGCGCTAATTACATTCCCTGTTAATCCTCTCTATTTTTCATCAAATTTGCTCGATCCAGCAATCTAATTCATCGACATGAAAAAATTAGAGAAAGCCACAGCAGATTGAAAGATAGCAAGCAGAAACCATAATGAAATTCTCTCATTTCCATTCAATTCTTTCGCTATCCACGTCTGTACATCAGTACACAGTATTTTTTTTTCCTCGTTCTAACTGTTTCTTTATATCGTCGTCTGGAAAAGCTTGTAAGCGGTCGTAAATCGAGGAACGGTCGGTTAAATAGCTTTTGTCTAATACGCGCCGCCAGTTGCAACAGAGGGCAGCGAAACGATATTCTCGTTGAAATCCAAGCGCGATAATAAAACAGCTTGTTTGCCAGTTGCAGCTTCCGATGTATCTTACTATTTTATGCAGTGACGAGTCGTGCCGTATTCGGCCGAGTCGTTCATGAAAATAGTCGCTTTGAGTCATGAAATCGGCGATCGTCACGAGCGGCTTGGATTTCGCTTTTGCAACTAAACTATGCGTCGTTCTTGGCACGTATCGCGTGAATGTTTAACAAGGATAAGTATTATCGCGGCACGCCTTGGTTTTTCCACCCAAACCGTCGATAAAACTGCCTCGTGAAACATACATTGTTTCTTCGGATAATTACAGAAATTTTTACAGAAATAATTAGCAAACGTACTGTTAATTCAATTTAATTAGGAAATAATCATTTCGATATTTTTACTATTTATATATTTACTGTTAACTTTGTACTTTATATTTTATATGTTAACTTTAATTATATTTTACTATTCTTTTTATTATTTATTATATATATCATTATTAACTTAAATTTTAATTATTCGTATTGTATTTAGAAAATTGTAACTCGAACATGTTTTCGTATATATTTTTCAATTATTCTCTGTCGCGTATTCTATATTCTCGTTATCATTCGTCTGATCATTCGCATGTTTCGAAAATGTACTTGAGAAAACTTCAGCAAGTTTTGCGGGGCAAGAGCGAAAGACTATTTCACGGCTCAGGAAAATTATTTACTAAATTACTTGCTAAACAGAAAAAGAATTGGTTCTAGGAAATAATAGTTAAGCGTTTTACTTTATAATTTTTCATACTCTTAGGTTAGTATGTTCTTTTTTAACGCAAGGCCGAATTATTTTGGGTTGTAACATTCTCGAAATAAATATGCAAATACCGAAGATGCACGAATTTACGACCAGTTTATTACATAAAGTCGAGGCTTCGTTGCGAGTAGAACGAAGAGTATAATTGAACTACTAATCGCAGTTTCCGTATGAATCATTTTTTATTGTCATTGAGACTAATAAATTCGCTGCTATTGACGCATACGTTGTATCTATGGCATTCTATGAAATTATCCAAGTAATGCAGCTGACGCAACTGGTGCATTTTTATTCTTGTACGTTTCGATAAAATGATTTATTTACGATATCCGGTTTTAACTTGTTCAATTGAAACAATTAAACAATTTCTCTTTCCCTTGAAACTTAACCAGTAAGTTGTAGTAAATAACATCCTTAACCAGTCAGCTGCATTTGACGAGTATACTCGTCGTCGCTTACTTTTCGCGACACATTTTACACAAGCACTTTTCAAAGTTTTCAAAGAGGTCGCAACAGCTAACTGATTAATAGGACTGGAATTAACACAATAAATTGAAATAATCGAGACAATAAATACAGTCGAGATAACATACAATACAAGTACGTATCCACGTTCGAAATATTCGATTAGTTCAATTGCGCTCTTCGCGTCTTGTTACAAGTACATAACAATAATACTTTCAATTAATGAAAAAGCCGATTCAACTCTGCGACAATGACATTAATAAATGGTATACCGAGTTCTCGTGTCAGTTCAGTTTACTCTACAAATTCCAATTCTATTCCACTTCATCCTCGTTACGCTGTTCGCTATAGATCGGAAGAAAAGATCTCTCTTCCTCAGGCAGTCATCGATTAATTTCATATTCCCGCAGAACGGAGCCGATAGACTCCGAACAAAGAGACTTTCATGGAAATCACAGAGTGGTTCGTCAATTTTTCGGAATTTACTGTGTTCTCTACTCCGCTTCTTTTTTTAATTCTTCTTCTTCTTCTTCTTCTTCTTTTTTTTTCTCCTTCTTAGGAGGGAAGAGTCCTCGTGTTGACATCGAGTAAACTTTCTTGGCTCTCGGCTCCGGTTCTGAAAGCGATCGGCCAGCACTCGATGCCGAGTAAATAAACGCCACGCGCCTCCAACACCCCGCGAACCATTATTAGCAGCGGAGAATTTGAAAGTGATCGATATTCCGTCGTCACACTGGGCCCGGCCCCTTTTATCGGATTAATGAAAGTCAAATTATCCACCCTTTCTTGCCCCGATGTTTACCAGCCCTTCTTTCAACGATCAATTTCGATTTAGGAGGAAAATGGAGCCGCGAGAGATTCCTCGTAACTCGCTATTTCTCCCACGCTCGAGGACTCAATAATTATTTTGTTACACAGTCATAGCCTTAGAACGTTGTTTTGCTCGTGTTACGCAGTCTCTGTATTTTTAATTTGTTCGCGAATAAAAAGCTTCTTTCAGGAACAGCGTAGGAAACAGCCTTTGTCATTCGCAATCTCCTTCACGAGATGATCGAATGTCGCTTAATCATCTTACGATATAGTTGCTTCCATATAACGTTCGTTTGTCGCTGGATTCTTACTTTATCATCTTTGGACGACCTCAGGAATTTCTTTTATCTGTATGGAATTCACCACGTGTTTACTGTTACGTACGTTTCTCGGTTCTGTACTGAGATTTCATCACGTATATGTACCATTGTTGTATCACCATGACTAAACCATATTTCTCGATGTTGGTATTATTTCGAGTAATCCTAAAAATTAATTATCTCACATTTTTACGCCACCGTGTGTAACTGCATGTGTAACCAGGTTGACACGCGAGAAATCAACGCATATTTATCTGAACTTATCGGAAGGCAAATATAATGGGAGTCGGCGTTTAGATTATCGAATTTAATCGCCAGGCGCCAAGTATTAATCCAGATACACATTTTCTGCCAATACACCAAGTTTAGATAGCGTTGTGTAAACGTATTAGATGAGCAATTTATATGGCAGATACGGGCCACTTTGGCCAATGACAATTCCATTTATTTTTACGATTGTCTCGCGAAATATTATGCCCCATTACGTTACGAAGAAATTAAAAAATGACTATGAAACGAGAAGAAAGTATCAGCGTTTCTTGCATTAGTCGACTTTCCAATAGAGTAATTAATACTAAAAATACCACAGCAGTGAAAATGACTGGTTCTACAATTTTATAAATGTGTCAACCCTCGTTCAGGGATCATGGCCCTAGATGGATTAATAATACGAAAAATGTACTACATAACATGGAATTGCTTCTGTAAGAAAGTAATGAATCAATGAATATACAAATATTCTATTATCAGGTATTTTTTAAAGACCAGTCATTTTCACTGGTTTTGGTAGAAATAGTTTCGTGTTAACAATCGATAGTTCTAGTGTTTAAGTAGACTTTCGGCCATCCGCGTCCTGTTTAACCAAAGTTTCGTATTATCCGAGATGCTTTGAACATTACCATAACTTCATCTTTTTTGTCTGACACGAAATGTTCACACGAACTGTACAAACGTGTGAATAGTCGAGCATTGGAAAACAGTTGATCAAATTTTCAGTCGATAAATACTTAAATAAAAAGAATGAAACAGTTAATTAGAGCTAAATACAGGTACAATATTATCAAAATGTTTCCTATGATTTTATCATACGATTTACGAACACTGATCAGTCTTTCCGAATTTTCTATTATCCTAAAGACATTTCTCTGAAATTTCCATTGCAATCTGAACTCGCTTTTCTAATTATCTCAGCACGTGACATAAGATTATATGAAAAAGGTTGGATAGTGTCACCTCGGAGACACAATAAATCGCGAAAACCGATAGATCGCCGGTGATCTCCTCGCGTCGCAGTTCGAACGTCTCACGAATGAGTTGAAAGAATTGAACTTTATATATAACAGAATTTATTAAGCATATCCATCCAAGTGACAGTTCAAAGTGTTACGAAGTGTTACAAGAGACTGGGTCAAAATATTTTAACACTCTGATTCGAGCGCTTATTTTGGAGTCTTATTTTTTGGCTGGCTTATTTTTGTGTCTGGTGTGTGTCAGAGGCGCCTATTTCGTTACTATTTGGTTATTGTGGTATGCAGGATCTTTAGCCTATCCTATTGCTGTTTCTAAGCGTGTGGCCTTCTTGAGCGTGTGAAAATAGCAAAGAGAGGAAAAATTAGTGGAAGCTTTTTTGCAGCGAAACGATGTTAGAATCGCGTTATCAATGTTTCATATGATCGCGGAAGATAACAAATTTGAAATGCACCAGCGCTTTTAACTGGCGCATCGGGCGAAACAAGTCTCAGCACGTGCGATGGAGAACCGTAAAACACGTGGCTGAATACGGCGATCGTTTAGAACGTGGATGGTGCTCGTAAATCGACGATCGTGTTTAAGACGGATGCAAGTTGCTTGCAAACTGTCCATATATGGCCACGAAAGTGAAACGAGCCTGTACAAAATTCGTTACACAATTTTCCTATCCACAGATGTCACATATGCAAGTCAAGGTCTGACATAATTAAAGAACATTGTATGTGCACATCTGTTCATATGAAAAGTTAGAATAGTCTTTTTTCATATAAGACGTAATAATTGGTTTAAATGACGAGGTAAACAATCGATAGATGTTGCATGGTAACTGTGCGGAAGTAATTCAATTCTGCGAAAATTGTTTTGTAAGAGCGGCGAGAGAAACGCGATGAATATGAATTCAGAATAATTGAAAGAATTCTATAGTTTAACATTAACATTACCAGGCCCGAACAAACGACCAGTTTCAAAATTTGATTTATAATTGTACGTTCATTGTTTTATTCCTTTCGATCGTCTAACTTTATGTAAATTCTTATATTAACAAAAATTGAGAAACTGATTAATCGGACGATACAAGAATTTGCATGAAGTTAGACGAACAAAAGAAGTAACAATGAACGTACAGCTTTCAATCGAATTTTGAAGCCGGTCATTTGACCGACCCTGATAAAATTAGTGTTAACAAATGAGACACTAACAGAGCCAAAAAGAAGTTTCGATAGCGTCAAGCGTAACTCTTACGTCGCGTAATAAATTTCTCCAGTCAGTTTCGAGTATTTCCACTTTCCACGCAAAGGAGAAGAAAGATTGAAAACTTTAGAATCGTAGATTTAAGCAAGTTTAATTTAAAAAAAGATTAATTCTATGAAAAAAAAAAGAAAAAAATGGTAAGAATCCGAGGTATACGAACTATTTTTTTACGTTTTAAACATTACGCTGTAATTCCGGCGATTAGAAACGTATCGAAAAGAAAGATTTCCGCGATCGAACGAGTAAATGCACCGATAAAAAAGTAGCTAGCAACCCTCTCGAGACGATTTCATCGCGTTCTACGGGAATCTTGATAGTTTTTGTGCATCTGTGACACAGAGATACACGAAATTGAATTTGTTGGTAGTAAAACGTTGTGGAAAGGAATCTCTGGAGGACGATGGAATCGGTGCCGCCGACGATTACGAATTTCGCGCGATTCAAGAATACTGGCCATCGGATTCCAGCATTTTTCAGCGATCACAGGCCGGAAAACCGGTGCCCATTTAATTCCTATCTGAACGCGGCGAGCTTGGGAATGGAGAGTTGTACGCGCTGGATCGCCTGTTGGACTTGATCGCGTTTACTTTCGTCGTTTTCTTGGTAAAGTCTATGTGCCACGGGTGATTAGAGATTTGCAGTGAAAGGAAAAAAGAAGAGCGATCTTTCCGCAAGTTCTAAGAGAATATTATTTGCTCCGTTCCCAAGAATATTTTAACACTAAGCTTATCAGATCCGGTCGAACGACCGGTTTCAAAATTTAATTTAAAATTGTACACTTATTGTTGTTCCTTTTGTTGAACTAACTTTATGTAAATTCTTATATTATCTGATTGATCAGTTTCTCAATTTCTGTTAATATAAGAATTAACCCAATTAGGTTATTTATATTCTGTTTAAATCGCGTACGATCGCAACGCGTTTAATTATTAAAGGATACGTAAACACAGGAGTAATTAACATAATGACGCAGCAAAAAGCGATCCAATTTCGAAAAAAGCTTTTCATCGAACCGATACCCTGATTTTAATGAGTTTCATCGTGTGATTAAAGGTTGGTTGAATTTCCATGTTCTTCTCGGATATTATTAATATGTATAATGATATTATACTTTGATTTTTATTCGTTTTTCCTTTTAAACACTTAATTGGCCCTGTATAGTTTGGAAATACCTGGAATGTTAGAAATTTATTGTCATAATTCCACTCTCAATTAACATTAGCGATAATTTGCAAGTAGACTGTGGACGTTCATGTAAAATTCTTATATTATCTGAATAATCAGTTTCTCAATTTTTGTTAATATACGAATTTACACAAAGTTAGATGGACAATTTTAAATTAAATTTTGAAACCGGTCGTTTGACCGAGTCTGGTAATTTTATTGTTAATCGTAAATCATTGGATCAGGGTGATCTTTTTATGCCTTTCACCGGTACAGGTGCGAAAAAATAGACATAAAGATTATTCGAAGAATGTAAAACTACGTATTTGAATCTTTTTATGGAAGATATATATGTTCATAGAGAAATCGGATCGATATGATGGGACAGATTTTAGATGACAGTAATTACACTTTACGCGGTATTTTAGAACAACGTGAATGGAGTTCAGTATTCAATTTAATATACCAGTTACGTTAATTACAATACGCCCTACAAAAATATTCGTACAGATGAAAGGATACGTAATATTAGCAATATATTAATTAATTATCGTTTCAGTTTCATTACCTTAACTATATAATTTCGAATTATATAATTGGAACATTACAGTCTTATTGCTGAAATTTCTAGGTGATGGTAATTAATACAAACTATAGATTATACTAATATGTTCTGGGAATCTTATATTGTCTTCGTAGTAGCTCCTAATTACACTTCTTCATATGAAATGTACTAATTTCGTTGGTGATATTAATTAATTCAAATCGTAGATTATAGTAATATTTTCTCGGAATCTTCTATTATTGTCGAAATAGTTCCTAATTGGCTTTCTTCATAAGGAATGTACTAATTTCCTTGGTGATATTAATTCATTCAAACCGTAGTTTACACTAACATTTTATAAAAATGTTATACTTTTCCTTGAAACAGCTTCTAGTTGGCCTTCTTGATATAAAATATTTGCATTAATATATCATAATTTTATTATAGACTAATTTTATTGGTGATGCTCATTAATTCAAGCTATAGATTATATTAATATTTTGTGGTTATATTACATTATCCTTGGAAAATAACTTCTAACTGGTCTTGCAAATATAGAATACGTTAATTTTGTTGGAATATTTGGTGGAATTTTACGTTAGTAAAAATATCCTTTGTCATAACAGAGTATACGAAGTCTTTCGTGACTGGCTGAGTGTACCATTAACTTTTCATCGCATAATTTGGTCAAAGACATCTCTCTTTTCGTCCGCAAGCGGTTGTGTTGTCGCTGATCACGATCAACTGGAATTAAATTATTGGAAGGACTTAAGCACGTCGTTGACAGAGACGTGGGTGTTGTTTCAAATTCCTCGTGTCACACCAATTACCAAATTTCTCTTATTTGTTTCACATAACCGAAAAAAAGGACACAGAAATTTAATCTTGTATTAACATTTATTGCAAACCGTTTTCCGCAACACGATTGAAACCAGCATCCATTAGCCCAATTAAATTATTTATATCCTGTTTTAATCGCGTACGATCGCAACGCGTTTAATTATTAAAGGATACGTAAACACAAGGGTAATTAACATAATGACGGAGCAAAAAGCGATCCAATTTCGAAAAAAGCTTTTCATCGAACCGATACCCTGATTGTAGTGTGTTTCATCGTATGATTAAAGGTACGTTGAATTTCCATATTCTCTTCGGATATTATTAATATGTGTAACGATATTATACTTCGATTTTTATACGTTTTTCTTTACAAATATCGATAAATCTCACAAAAGAAATTAATATTACATATTTATATCCTTAATCCTTAATTGGTCCTGTTCGGAAATACCTCTATGTTATAAATATTATCATAATTCTATTATAATTTACAAATGTGCATGTTTACGTAAACTCATTTTTTTTTTGGGTACATCTAAAGCAATGTAACTTGAAGATTTTGTTTCATTAGATAAATATTAATGATCATCGCATTACCTAGATATTTTATATATTTTCGCATATTATTTGTATTCTGCACATTTTTCAAATTTCCCAACTTTCCCAATCTATTATACTTATAAGCTAATTTTATGCTTTATAAGAATACTTTTAAACCTTTTATTAAAATATCACAGGTATCGTCACACTCTTAGAAATTTAATATAAAACTTCTAGATTAATCATCAAACAAGTTGTCTGACCACAGCAGGCGTGTCCAGTCACGAGAGAATTTATTTCCTTTACACTATCCATTACTCATCGACAATTAATCGAAGAATCAATCTATTCTTCCATTCGATGTCTTCTGTAATCAGGGTCGTTGTACCAGCTTCGAATAGTTTCTATATTTTACTCTGGAAGCTCTTAAATAATCCTCGATAATTGTCAGACGTAACGACGAGTTGAATTATCGACGACTCACGATCAGATAATTTCCCTCAACACGCTGCTACTTTATCGCAGCTCGCAGCACGGGAGAAGGACTTTAGCGCGATTCTCACTCGCAACCGCAACTTTCTTCCTCGTTGCCCGACTTGCAGTTGATGGCTCGTTCGTTATGCTTTCTTTATCCCTAGTCGCGCGTTTAACAAGACAATTCGCGTTTCGAGTTCTCGACGTGCAACGCAACGCAACGCCTCGGCGATTTTTCTTTTCGCTTCGACCGTGTTTCGCCTCGATGGAACAACTGTTCTCTCGAAACTTTCGACGAAGAAAGTGCAGCGGGATATTTGCATCTTTGAGTCGCGGAAGTGGATTGTTCACATCGCTGACGCGAAATCAGCATAAAGAATTCTATCGGATCATCGAACAAAATGCGTCAATGAAGTTTCGTACCAACGTATACAGCTAATGCGTTTTTATAAAATCGACGTTTCGTTGCATAATTTTTTGCCATTTATTGAGGGCAGCTTGTGAATAGCTTTTCCAAGGAAACTAATTTGTTTTATCGAGACATTCTTTCAAGTAGTTTTTTCTGTATCTGCTATGAGAAACACGAGAAACCTTAAAAATAAAGGAGCAATTACGTTCTCCTATTGGAAATACAAGCAACAGTGGAAATAATACGTTCCGTCTCTCGACAATTCCTCTGTGGAGGACTATGTGTAGAGCATGGTTGTTCGTGAGATTTATAAGACGAGATGATTCGTTATGGAAACCGTCGTGTATTTAAAATAATAAATAAATTAATAAATACAGGTAATGTCGTCAAGACGCTCCTACTAATAAACTCGCTAAGACAGAATATAATCGCTCGCTGATAACTCGGAAAATACTCGGTATACTCTGAATACTTTTCGGTTGCGTTCGTTTATTTATACTGGTCGGGGGAAAGTTGGAAAATTCAAATTCGTCCATGTTCGACTGTTATACGTAGCGGCGACATAGTTTTGTCCGAAGTTTATTTTTATTACATTACGTATATCCTAATGATCTGGAACTCCGAGGCAAAACAACATGATTTCCTCTACTCATGTGCCGCAACTCCTCAAACTCGAATTTCTCGAAAACTACACCTTAAACGAACAAACTTTATTCCACATCTTGTTCTTATTTTTCTTCATAAAGAGTCACCTCGTGCCCGTTTGTGCCCTGTCACCCTGTATATAAATATACAACCACATACTTTGTCGCACGTCTCGCGTAATTTACTCAAGATCCGCACAATTTCGCCATTTGATCCATTCGATCTATTAATCGAACTCCACTAATTCCATAGAATTATATAGAATCGCCTGAATGATCCGTTTTATTTTCACTGTAAATTCGAAAACGAACGATCAGAATTTCCTTGGTCGACGCGCGGCTGCAGGAAAACCCGGAGGCAATTTGGCTGGCTGCGGAACAGCATGGTGGATGGTTTTTCGCGCAACTATGGGCGTGATAAAATCGGAGCTAACAACGATGACAACGAGCGCCGGTAGAATGAGAGGCCATCGTCTATGGCAACGGTCGCTGTCCGATTAATCAGAAATTAATAGGGCACAAGTAACGCGGCAAATTTACAGGCAAATGTTTTCACTGGTGATTAATATTCGCTCGCGTGAAAGGGGAGATCAGGGCCGTATAATCTGGCCGATCGCGTCGCACCGATGTTAAATTATTTCCACTATGTTTCCATTACGTTCCATCGATTAAACCATCGTCGTTTTCCATCCTTTAACGGTGTCGTTTTTATTTCACGGTTAAACCGTTGATATCCCACGTTCCTCTCCTGTCCTCTTCCTCTTCCTCCCGTTCCATTCAGTTTCGTGCGCGTACGCGTGTGTAAGAGCGTGTATGTGTGTGTGCTCTGTTGTATCACACAATAGGGGAACAAACGATGGTCCATTGCGGCAGCGGAAATTAGGTGGACAAAATTCGAATTGTTTGACAAACGAAAGGGAAATAAAATATCGTTTTCATCGAGCTAACGCCTTGTTTCAGCTCCAGCGATTACAGTTTGTTATGCAAGTTGAGATGAACTTGCTACGCTTGTCTTTTTTCCCTTGACAAGATTAATCGAATAGGCGAGTGCGTTTTTATTTTTATCGTCTCAAATTTGAGTTGTAACTTCTCGCTCCAAGATGGATCGAATCGATGAGATGACAAACAGTACAAGTTTCATAGCGTTTCGTTGTAATTATGTCGGTTGGTTCAGATCGGAGTTTTGTGAATTCGATGTCTTTCTTTTGACAAGATCAATGGAATTGGTGAGGCGAGGAACGGTGCACGTTCCGTGTGCTTTTATTTGGATTATTTGAAATTTTGTGAACAGCTCTTCGATAATATTTTTCTGGCAAGATTAATCCAATTGATGAGGTGAGAAACTGTTAAGGTTTCATCCCGTAATAGAGAAAGAGAGGAAATGCGTGGATAAATGTATAATAGAAAATATATTTAAGCAAGTTTAAGTATAAGTACAATGTGTACGCTAGTCCAAATCCGCACGCTCGTCTCGAAGCCATGAGTTTATGGGTATTTATACAATTACGAAAACTGGCTTGTCTGTAACTCGTTGTATCATCTGTGCAAGGCATGTTCCTAGAAAAAAACTATGAGGTTGAGAGGCCCTTCAAATTGATTTAGTGCTAAAAAATATTCACAGAATCCAACTATGGGGAACAGCAAGTAATTCCAACATTGAAATTCTTCAACGTTTCCAATCGAAAACTCTAAGATCTTTAATAGATGCACCTTGGTATGTCACCAACGAAACAATAAAAAAATCGCGACCTCAAGATACCCACAGTCAAAGAAGAAATATCAAAATGCAGTAATTGATATAGCATAAAACCCTCTAGTTCTCAATTACCTGTTACGTCGGATCAGATCCGCAGGCTAAAAAGGCAATACCCTCTAGACATAAGCACTAGATTCAACTGGAATTAAACACACTTTATACTTTTTAATCATGTCATAATACCACGCCAGAAAAACTTACTTAAAATTCTCAATGAAGAATTGATTGTAATGTGTATCCAAATAAAATAAAATAAAAAAAAAACAATACTTAATGGCTTCGAATGCTAAGAAAACTAAAGTTTAGAAAAGGTGTGAAGTTTTATTAGAAGTGGGATCCACTTCAACAGTGACAGCGCAAGACCCAAGGTTTATGCAACAATTGTAATTGTAGTTGTCGATCAGTGTACGTTCCATCTGTCGTGTGTCTCATAAAGACCCGTACTTATGTAAGTATATGTGTATAACATAAACGTTTTCAAGATCGCTTTTTAGAATTGACACCGTAACTTAAGCCACTTTACATCCATACTTATCAGCTACTCCATGTTATCAATTGGAACGGCATATTTATTCTCCTGATCAACGTCTTCTGGACCTTCTCGCGTACGATTTATAACTGCATATCATTTATCATGGTGTTCCAATTACATCATGTTTTCATTCGATATATACGTTTGCAATAAATATCTTGTACCTTCTATATACATTTCTATATTTGTTTCAAGTTTCATCAACCAAAATAGCGATAGTCGAGTATCATTGCAATAATTCTGTAATCGAGAGGTTGATGGTTCTGTGCGATGAATTGAAAAGTATCGAATGAAATTTCGAGAAAATCGAATTTCCAGTTACGATTAAATTACCTATAATTTGGAAAAATACAATTTTCAAACGCTTACGAACAATGGCGTGAATTTATACATTGAACCATTACCGCTATTATAAAATAAAACTTTTAATTAATAATTAACTAATAATTAACATAAAATTTAACGGTGTATTAAATTCGTAGATGTACTTTGTACTTTCGATCAGCGTATCTAATCAGTTGAATCTTCCTATAAAGCTATTTGCAAAGAAAAAATTAACTTTCCCAGAAAAGACAGACATCGTACGATTTTTCATCGCACGCTGTAAATTATGAGTCAATTTCGTAATTCCTACAATATTATGCAGTCCTGTAAGACGAATCATCTTATATATTTCCATGATATTAGAAGGATGAAAGTGGCGCTAAAGGAACCGAAGAAAAACAGTAAATTATAGATCGTCCCCTCGTGTTTCTATCTAACGATGCATTTCTAAAGTGAGATTATTTCCTGTGAAATTAATCGAAAGAAACTAACAAAATGTTCCCTAAAGACTATGATCGTGTGAGTAGCGAGGTAAACCACGAGGAACGTCGAAATAGTGGTCAGAATATATACGAGCTAATACGTACAGCGTAATCATTCTTTATCACCACGACTCGAATCGTTTGTATTTTCGCTGTAATATTTCTAGGTGGTTAGCGACAAAGGACACGGATAATCTTCTTTCGTGCAATATTCGGAAAAATACGTTGCCGGTTAATGCGTTTCTGGATATGTATCGTGGCAATAAACGTTGCAGAAGCTCGTTTCTTCATTCGCTACTTATCTTTTGCACCTGTTTATCTACGGCCATATTTCTGTTCCTTATGGGAATCCTCTTTTTCCCCTGTGCTATTTAACTTTGTTATCGACAACCTCGATTTACCTAGCGCTAATTGAAAATAGTTCACCTTGTTCTCTCTGTTCGAACGAAATTCCAGATTTAGATTTCGAATTAGGAAAAAAATCGGGCTCCTTGCCCGATAATTTACCAATTAACAGTAGCAGCGAATCGACGACCGATAAATTCCGGGCTATCGCGTTCACTGCCACGCGAATTTTATACATTTTGACCTGGTAGCTGCAACAGATTGAAACATACTACGCGTGATATTTAATCTTCGCCAAAATATCACGTTGTATTTGCGCACATTTTTCTGACAATATCGTCTAAATGATTCATATCGTTGGAAGTTTTTAATCCATGAAATTTGTCTTACTTTAGTTATTCTGAATGATTTACAAGTTTATGGTCATCACGGCTCACCGATAACCACCGTGATAGTCGACACGTTATAGACTTGTTTCTTTCGCACAAAGTTTTTACAATTTTATAACCGTATATCGAATAGTTGTAATCTGTAAACTTTCCTTCTGGAACTTTATTCTTCTTCTTTCTCTTTTTTACGGCTAGATTTATTGCTGTTATACAGAGGAATTTCTTAGTATTTGTAATTTGCGATTCGCAACTCGTATAACTTTTACGGTGGTGCTAGTCCATGGAAAATTTACGTCTGATATAATCTTAAAATTCTTTAGAAGAGATTTATTCTAGATTGGATTGCGAGTTGGAAGATTTATTACAAAAATCAATATATGTATATATATGTATGTGTGTGTATATATAGCGACGAGCATACGAATAAGTAGATTTTATTGCCATCAAATTATTCGTTCGACCATCGTCCAGAGCATCTTCACTGAAATAATTACGTACAGATTAAGCAACGAGGTTTCAATTACGTCTTTTATCTCGTTGTTTTGTACATAAATTCGTAGCAAGGAACGACGTAGAAAGAAAGGAAGCAAAGGTCTAGAGGATGACTAACCGCTCGCGTACAAAACATTTAGAAAAGTGTCTCGTTGACTATCATTTACGATAGATAAGTTAGTATTCGTATCGCTGTTAGCAGAATACTTGTGTCTAGCATAAATTTACATTCAAATATCTTCGTTTCCGAGATTTAAATTTAGTTACAAGTTACTAAGTTACATTCGTCGTCGTTTCGATCCCTCTGTCACAGACAAATACTTTACTTCCATGTTTCGCTAATACTTCATTTAAAAAATTCACATGCTAAGGCGTGTAAAAGTCATTTGTTCACGGAACTTTCATCTGCGCTTCTTCTTTCGAACGAGTATAGCAAACAGCAGTCTTTTACCGCTGTTTTTATTCGAAAGACGTAGCGAATCGTTTAGTGATCGATGGCAATCGTTTTGTATCTGTAAAAAGCGTTCGCGAAGCGGTCGAGACTGCCGATTTTTCACCTTTGTTCATTTATTCCGTCGATTTTTTTCCATCGGCTACTGGGAAAAATCGATCGATTTCGCGTTATCGTGCAAGTTTCAGCCGCGTTTCCATTTTAATTCGCCGTTGTTGCACGGCCTATTTTTCACAGCGACGACTGCTCGATTAATCCCACCAGTTTTGTTTCTGCGTATTTCATCGATCTCCCGGAACCTCGATCCTTTTAAGTTCGTTTGGTCCAGTCGTGAATATGCCTATCGGATGAAAATGGCGCAATTAGCGGAGGCAGTAAACAGAGTAAATTGCGTTGTGAACTCTTTGCAGAGGTGCTCGTAGCTGGTCGAAAGTCGAGCGGATCTTTCGCCGAACAGAAAATTTCGTCGAGCTTAACCAGTTAACCGCGGAATTTAGTTTTGGAAATCTGTCATGGGGTTAGATCATGGAGTGCGTAGCTAAGTACGAGCGAGTATACGACGAAGCAAAGTTTTTCTTTCACGTGTATACTTGTCAAACGCAGTTAACTGGTTCGTGCAAATACAATTTTAAAACAGTATGAACGAGACGAACACGAGTTAGTCTGAATTTCGATTTAGAGAATCTAAAGTGAGAGTGATAACTAACAATTTTAAAATAGCGGTGCAAATCGATGATTTCTCATTTTTGGTTTAAATATGTCGCTTCGAGACCTTTTCGGGATTTTCTATTTATTTTTAGGAAATGTTAAACTGTAAATATTAAATTACAATTTAAAGATATCGCGATAAAGTTAAAAGAAGCCGAGAAATTACAAATTTTGCGCCAGAGTACTAATTAAAAAATTGTAAGGTCAATTATTTCGCAACGATTTCTCATTTTTGATTGAAATATCTTGCCTCGAGACCTTCTTGGGTCTTAAATTAAATTTTAAATATTAAATTACAATATTAAATTTTACAAATTTATAATATTGAAATTACAAAATTAGATTTTAAATATTAAATTAAAATATCACGCTAAAGTAAAAAGAAGCCGAGAAATTACAGAAATTTAACGCGAGAGTAGCTAATTCGAAAAATTGCGAAATAGCAGTGTGAGGTCAATTATTTCGAACAGAATATTATCCTTTTCGATTTAAATCTTTCTTCTTTGTGTTTGTAATATATCAGCACGCGGCATCGCTAAGACAAGTGGATTTTAATTACAAATTTAAGGATGACAATTTAACGCGACAGTCGTAATGCAAAGTTCGAAAGTACCGATGCCAAATATATTTTAATCGGCGATTCTGATGAGAATACGCCTAAACTTGCTCATCCTCATAGGGACTCTTGAAATTTTTCAGATGGAAAAGAAGGGAAAAAAGACTAATTGCCGAGTGGAGATGATTCCCTACTAACAGAGTGTGGAGATTAACCGAGTGTTAAAGTGAGAGCCGCATTAACGTGTTATTAACGTCATGAAATAACGCCACGAAAGTAATCATGGAGAAGGTCTACCGGTCGACTTGGAGCAATCCAAGAGCCACCAAGGGTAAGTCGATTTTGACTTTTACGAGTTGTTTTACCATTTTATTTCTCGATTAACCGCATGCGCTTGTCCTGTAACCTTTTTGCCACGGAAAAATAAAGTTTCATCGGTGGAAAAACGAAACGATTAAAGAGAATGCTGTCCGGTGTGGATATCTTTGACGCGCATAATTTAAGGTCGTTTCACAAGATTCAGATAATTACGGGGTTTTAATTAACTCAGCCACGTTTCCTACGTTACTATTAGCCTGACTGTACTTTTTTTTTTCTTGTCATTGGACGGTTTTCTTTTTCTAATTCGAGAAAAATATGTAGCAATACTTATCGATAATTTGAGGATGTTTATATATTTGTGGGAAATTTGACAGTGTGAAAGTGTAAATGGAATATAATAAAAATGCAAGAATATATGTAACAAAGTATTCGTCACGGTATTTAACAGATAAAACAAGTTTCTATTTGTCGCAGAATTTGTTAAACTTTCTTCGTAGGAACGTGAATCTGTTAAAAATATTTATTTATTGTTACTATCGTTTAAAAGCGTGAAACATCTTCTTCGCATTGCCTGATCTCTCGCTCCAATTCTACGATAAAATTAACAGATTTTTTCTTGTAATTCCTATTTGAATCAAAATCGTAGGATCGCAAATAGGATGCAAATTCGATATTCAACCAAATATATAAAACTTGAATCAGATATTAGAATCGAGAATTGAATCTGTCGTGGATTGAAATTTCACATTTCAAATCGGATGGGATATAGCGCGTGTCGAATTAAAATCGTGACCACGTTCTAGTCAGACAGAGAATTAAACATTACCTGGATGAAAATAAAATTAATCGTAAAATTATCGAACCCTGGCCTACCTAATTTGATCCAACTAATTTAAACGCGACCAAATGGAAACTCCATTCGCTTCAATCATCCGTTTAATCGAATCGCGCGATACTTAACGACGCAACAAGGCTTATGAAACGTTCAATTTCTTCTTTTCGTCTCGCGAATTGTATCGTCGATCTTTCGGCCCAAGAACAGGTTCTGCCTTTAATTCATATCAATGCCATTAATTTAATTCACATTTCCTATAAGGCGTCGAAAAGTTTTGTGAAAAATGTTGGAAAACTATCGTGAGCCTGTTTACACTTTCAGTTTCGGTGGAATATTGCAAGGGTCGCTTTTTGTTCGAGAAAGAGATCATAAAGCAAACGGTTGCGGACAGACGAACCACTTTCTTCGGTTTCTGTCGTAGATCGGCAGCATTCGTAGATATAATTCCATCTGGAAACCGCAATAACGGGAAACGATAAACTTTCTCGGCTCGTCTCTGATCGAAAGTTGCAACGACTTAAGAATGAAACCTTCCGTTCATCGTAGACTCTATTAATTTCTACGTTTTAAATCGACGGTTTCCAATTAATCCAGAGAAACGAATCCTCTAACCGTTTCGATAAAATAAACCACAATTACGACAAAGTCGTTTGGAAGGAAACTATGTGCTTCGTTATTACCGTTTCGTCAGAGTTTATTAATAGGCTGCGGGCTTTTATGCAAATTCAGATTTTTCCGAATACAAACGAAGAAACAGAGAATTAATCGAAGAGGTATCAGAATATAATACGATCGAAAAGGTAGAAAATCGTGTTTCACCTATCAAGTTTTAATATGAAAATAGGAAAGCAATTGCATATTTTGCGTGTTCTTCGTATTATGTACATTCTGTCGCGCAATTCTGCAGTTTTCCTTATGAATGCATAAAAGTGCACGGCTTAATCACAACGCAAATATTATATCATGGATATGTTGGATATTTCGATATGTTACGCGCATTCCCATACGTTCCTGGACATTTGAATTTCTCATATATTTCTATTAGTCTATTTATAAATTACGTTGCATAATAAATTGGAACCAGATTCCTGAAAGTTCACCAGCAGTTTAATATTCATAGCTTCGAACGATTACGAGTGATCAGCCGGACGATGATTCACGATGTTTTTATAGCTAATTTTTTGTCTTCCGATATATTTTAGAGGCTGAAAAAAAAGAGGAGATACAAGCTCGTAGTCGAAAGACAAAAAGAGAGTGAAGTCACTTAAAACGAAACAGTGATTAATAAATGTTTCACGGACTGATCGAATCTATGACAGCATCGTATCTCTTCCATAACTGTACATTGGTACATACACAAATGTAGCTGTAAATTCATTAATCAACCGGCTACAGTTTGTTAGTTTATCAGCATTTGCCATTTAACAAGTTCTGGTTGGGTGTCGTCCCGACAACTCCACACGCGTGTGCGACCTGATTCATCAATCAGCCGGACATTTACCATCAATTTGCTAGAGGATGTTCTCGAGGAATCTCCATTGAACGTAGAAATCAACAAATTTGTTGTAAAGCATCGACGACGATGTAGCGGATACGCAAAGTATTTTCACGTTGCATTTATCTGTGAGATCTACGATACACTCTGTCCTATCCGGTTCTGTTTTAACCGGTGCTTGGTTTATCAACCGTATCTTCGTTTTAGAAGCAGAAAATCAATTAGTTAGAAAGCAATCGGTACACTTTTTTCTTTAGTTCGTTCCTTGTTCAACGGTATTGATTACAAGAATTTTTTTCAATTTGACGAAAGTGTCGAGCCATGTCGAAAAATACGGTCTTCTCTTGTCACTCGTGTTTGGAAATATATCGGTTGTCTTTCATTTTCCAAATGGTCTACCAAATCTTCTTTTTGCCAAGAAAGTTATGGATGCTAGTGATCTTCTATAGAAAACGAGCTGGTATCGATCTAGGTATATAGTTATATATATATACGATTTTATTAAAAATCCAAAGATCTATTTACGAGAGAATTAATTGTATCGAATTATATTTTTTCTTTCGTTCAGCTTGAAATATTCCTCACCAAACGTTATTTCGTTACTCGAGTTGCGTAATGTAAATTATACCAATTATGTGTCTTACGCACATACATTACCGCTCATGATTATTCAAACAGTTTCAAAAGTCGCTAGATGTCGTTTGAATAATTTACATTCCAGATAAATCTAGTTGCAAACTTTGATACAGTAAAAATAATGTTCGTTGCTTCAATAAAGAATCACATGCGTGGACAATATCGGACGACTTTTAAATATTTACGAGAGTCACCGTATGTATTTCTCATTTTGTTTACAGCTAAATCAACGAACCAAGTAATATTTGCTATACAGTTTTGCAACGTATCGATCGATTATTTATCTGTCCCAGAGTCTGTCCACATAGTACTGTATCTACTTTCCTATCTTCTCAACCAGAAGTCCGATCACATGCCACTGAATCTACTTCCCCATTATTTGACGTATACTTTTATTTGTTTATTAACCGTCTATTCATTCGTCTAATTGGAATTTTGCTTACATACTACTACATGATTTACTTTCCCATTATTTCAACCAGAAGTCTGACCACATACTACCTGATCTACTAGACATTATTTCAACCAGACGTCTGATTACGTACCGCTGAATCTACTTTCTATTATTTCACCTTTTACGCCAGAGCTTCGACAGAAAACGATCAGTGAGAATTTACTTTTGCTCACAGCGTATAAATAATATTTATTCGTCTATTCATCGTCTATCCATTTGTTTAACCGGAGGTCTGATCGCGTATCACCGAATCCACTTGCCTACTCTTACCTGGCGTTCGACGTGTAAAAGTTTGACGGGAATAGAACGACAGGTGAGAATCGAGCGAAAATATACTTAATTCGAAAATCTGCTTAAAGTCTTTTTAAAGCGACTAGAACGTCCATACGCGTGATTGGTTGGAACGTAGTATCGACTGCGAACTCAATGACGCAAACAAGCATCGGTTTTCGTTTGGCTGGCAGTTTCGCCAGCGGAGGCTTATAGCTTTTCCATCATTCGGATATTTTTTCCACGTTGCTGTCTAACTTGTCGATGCTTCTTCGGCCGTTCTCTCACGTCGTGGCCGCGTGTTTGCACGTTTCTACAGTTTTCACCTCGACCAAACGTTGCTCGTTTCCTTCCCCGCTTCTTTTTTTCTTTTTCTTTCCCTCCATCGGTTAACGAGCGAGCACGCTTCCTCCGTCGAAATTGAATACCACCACGGCGAAGAGTTATCTATCGGTTTATTCGTTTGTTGAAAAGGAAAGACAATAGCCAGAGCTGTTTCCGAGACGAACAGTCGACCACGGTGAAACGATGCTACGGTAAAGTGGATAGAGTGCTTTAGTTTGACGATAAACCACGACTGAAGTAATTTATGCAGATTCGTTCGGTTATGAGTGTTTGCAATTTACATGCGATGCATGGCTCGCTAATCACCTTACCATGATTATCGTGGATAAAACTCCCATTAGAAGCGTCGAAAGCTTTGCTAAAATAATTAAATCTTTATTCTCCTATGACACAGAACGTGTTAATTTTTATCTCTTCCTATTTATCTTTTTGTGTTATCGATAAGCTTAACGAGTTTCCAGAAGTGATATTAACACGTTGACCGTCAGCTTTTGTAAAATAATTAAGAAAGACAGACTTCGTGGACGTAAACGATTTTCAACGGTGTTGATGATTTACATGACATTGTTAGAAAAAGATGCGCAAATACAAGGCAATATTTCGCGAAACTTTAACGCTACTATGTATATCGCATTTCAATCTGTCGCACCTTCCAGGCGAATATCTATAAAATATTGCGTGGTAATCATCGTGTTAAAGATCGGTGAGTAACCTACGTTATAAATTACAATGTTCAGCAAAGTGACGATGATACGTTATTTTTTACGTTTACCGTAGAATTAATGTCACTCTATGATAAATGAAGTGAAATTAAAGTAAATAACTGTTTTCTTCAGTATGGACCATTAATCGTGATCCTGTATTTTTTTCATTTTGTATACACTGTCCTTGCGATTTGTCTGAGCAGATATTTGGCTGATTAACATAACAGGTAGAATTGATAGCACGTGAATAGTCATCTGCGGAATAATAGTTGTATATTAAAAACGGTAGAATAGAAATCGATATAAAGATGACAGTTTTTACAGTTCGGAATGAAATTTGATTTCATCAAGAAACAGCGGATTTGATATTAATTTAATTTCTGAGAGACACAAATATATATCGTCCTGTACTTTTGCAGTGAAATTGACCGGTTGCAACCTCTTCGAAAAGTGTGCACATAAAATGTGTCGTCAGAAGTAAGTATACTCGTCGTAACACAAAATATTGTCATTTCTTCATGACGAGTATACTCGTCAAAAACAGGTAACTGGTTAAAGAGTTCGTCAAACACCGTAGTTGACACCGAACTTGGCTTTTGAGAGCCGCAAGTATCGCTGTATCTGATAGCCAATGATAGAACCGCGAACCTTTGTAATGAAAAATTAAAGGCAGCACGAAAAAGTGAATGAAGAAGATGTTATAGATTGGTCACAGAGATCTGGGAATTATTCTATGAAAATTTAATGACACCGCGGAAGTGTCGTCTGTGGCAGGCTTTCGCGCGGCTTCTCTTTATTTTGATCGTGATCAAGAGCGGCGAAGGTAACCCGGCTCGTTCGCGGCTGGCATTTTAAACAGCGATCGGCACGAGGCTATATACTCGTCTTGCATAATCCACGATGCACGTGCCTCTGCATAAGAACGCATAATTTTCAGGCCTGCACGCAGAATGCATCCAACCTTCGAGCCTTGTCAGTCGACGATGCCTTGTTTCGATCAACGTAACACGCGTTTACGACAGTTGCGCATAGTCATTTTCATGTGGCACACATTTCGTTTCTTCTATTTCTTTTCTTTCTCTTCCTCTCTGTTGTTCTATATCGTTTGACAATAGGACGAAGATGGTGAGAAATGATTCATTCCGTAGGATCGTTGAGTTACAGACAGGTCCTACAGAAATGGTAAAAGGAGATTAACGCGTGGAATCAACTCGGGCTTCTTCCTTTTCTTTTTATCGCTGTATCAATTTTTTAATAGGAATTTTTTTACATACAAATGATGAAAGAAGTTGCGTTGGAAGGTTGAGTTACAAACAGGTTTTTACAGAAATGATAAGAAGAAATAATACGTTGAAATAACTCGGGCTTCTTCCATTAAGCGAGACTGAATTTTATCAAACTCGAATTTCGTTTCCTTCTTCCCTCTTTTTCTTTTTATCGCCGTGTAATTTTTTAATGGGATATGAAAAATGTGTAGGAACGTTGAATTGCAGGTTTTTATAGGAGTAATAGAATTAGTTATATACGCGTAACTCTGATTTCCATCCAGTAAGACTCAATTTTCTCCAACTCACATCTCGTATTATCCTCTTTCCTCGTGTCTACTTTTCAAAAATTCAGCGGAATAATTGAACTGACGATTAATCGTTGTTTGTTAAATATTTATGAAACTTGCGGTAAAAATATATCATGTGCAAACCAAAACAGGTCCTAAAAACAGATTCTCGTTAATAAGTAATCGATTGAAGAGATATTGAATTTTAAAATTACTTTACTAATGCAGGATATGAATGCTTTTCTTTATAATCTTGATCTGCATATCACGAATAGAATTATCAGAAATGTAATTTATATCTCGCTATTTCAAGATGAAAAGTTGTCTGATTGGCATATCATAAATTCTTGGTTAGAGTTACTTTATGGAATGCTATACTTCGGTATTTTACATAAATTATGTTACAAGGTTTCGAGATTGTAAATACAGATCGGCACGAACTATTTAAAAGTCACGCATGAAAGGAGACAGGTATTTTGTTTATTCTATAGTATAATCGAATTGATAATAAGCAGTTCATAACATCTGATACATTCCAGTGACGAGTTTCATATGAATTTCAATATGTCACTTCATAATATCGCCAAAATAAAAAAGATAATTATGTTATATTCTATTTCGTATAACTTCAACATTTAATGGTATTTTTCTCATACTTGAGTTTTTAAACATACTCGAACCTTTAAACGTGACGTGAATACATCGCATATTGATTCTACCATAGCATACTATGTGCGTTCGATTTTATATCGAAGAATCATAGTTTATTGTCGTTCAGTAAAGTAATTAAATACGCTAAAAAAATTGTAATTTGTAACAAAAATAAGAAACTACGTGGAATATTCTACATACAGCAGGAAGGAAACTCTCGAAACTTTTATCGTTTCCTATCAGTAGCGATAGAAATTATTCAAATTTCCCAGGTTGCGTCGTGATAATCTTAACTGTGAGAAACAGCGAAGGCGTTATATTTATAACGAAGCTATAACGAATATTCGATACGCCGTTGCTAATCAGCGAAGATAAAAATGAATAAAAGTGAAACTATAAAGAAATTGAAAGACCATTTATAATAAGAAATCTTTACATGTTATTCGCTAGGAGTAGACACAGAAATTAATAAAATTTCTCGGCTTGCGTCACAGTGCAGACTACGACGATTCAAACGTATATCCTTTGTAACATTTTTCATTTAGCCTTTTCTCAATATTTCTATAGAAATCTGTGAAAGTATAGCTGGCGTGGAAGCTCGAAGCGCTGAAAATTTCATTTTTCGCGCGTCAAACGAACGCGCGTCACGGCTTCCGAGCTGGTTAATTAGTCGTTGCCGGTATTTAGCAGCGGACTTCCGTGCCTCTTCGACATTACGTTTTCCCGTCTCGTCTTTGATCGAGTCACGCTTTATGACCGTCAGCTATCCGTAGAGTTCGACTTTTCTCAGAATTCAAGGATGCAGATCCGAGAGATTTGCGTATCCTCGGTCTATTTGTTACGCAGTCACGTACCGTGTAATGACTTCTCCTTCGACAGTATCTGCCCGTTACGAGAGACGTCCCGTGAAATTTTTCCCCATTGGTACTGGATCGTGAACAGGGGCAACTTTTTATTCGATTAACTACACTGTAACTGTCATGTTTCTTTTGGCCGCGTTAAATGGCGTTACGATTAATTCGTAACGTCGTTCGTCGTTGCTTTGTCTTCCTTTACGGGAAAATGAATGAACCTGTCCGGCATTTAAACACGCTTTTCCGTTATGTCTCAGCTCTAGCCAAGAATCAAAGTTCCAGAAGCTTGACCTTCCTCGTTCGTCTAGGAGTTGTCTTTGTTATTTTTCGAAAAAGTTGTAAAATTTGGGAATGTTATATATATATATAATTAATAAATTAATTATATCGTATTAATATATTTATATTATATATATTATACATATTGTATAAAATGTGTTCTTGAAATGTTCATTAGAAACCCAGACAAGAAGTTTGTATCTTTCTACGACTTTCATCGTCGTTCCTATCAATTTCAATTTTCATCAAATTTCCATTACACATCATTTTCGCGAACTGATGCCTCCAGTTCGTCTCAAAAGTCGCACAAGTCTAATTCTTAAAAAGTTATTCCATGTACGAATATCTTTGCGACTGACTGTACACGCAATAGTAGTATTTAAAGAATCAAATTAACCGTCCTCGTGATTCTTGCCTTCTCGTCTTTCCCTAAAAATTCCTATCGCCGGTCTAACAGCAGTCGTCCAATTCTTCTTTCGGGAATCTCACGGCTGTGATGCGCATATTTGCAGCTCGGTCCACGGTGTTATTTCCCGCGGGCGCCGAAAGTCAGGCTGGTTCGTCGTTGCGACGTCGCCGACAGCCAGAAGAAACTCGTCCACGTCGTTGGCTCTCTCGGCTCCTCACAGCCTTCCGCTTCTGTTGTTTCACGGGCTCGCAAGGGGAATTCTATCAGCCGTGCCGGAAAAGCTGACTGGAGCCGAAAGATCCTCGGGAATTTAACCCAGATGCTGTTTTTCTTGCAAACTCCTCGGCATTTCAATGAAACCCGCTCCCGATGGGATTGTATCGCGCCTTTTTTCCGCTACCTCTCGGCTCTTCGGCCCTTCGTTCGCTACGCTCTTAAGGGATTAGCGAGCAGCTCGTGCCTGTTTCTTCATCCTCTTCGCACGCTTTTTTCCCGCTCTCCGGCCAGAGAATCGAGGATAAATGAAAATCATCTCCGTCCTCTGCCCCTTGCTTCGCCCGTGAAAAATGTCGCTCTTCCATCATTCGTTCTTCTGTCGTTCGTTCTTCTATCGTTCGTTCTTTGCTATCGCCAGCTGTGCAGTCGACTTTGATACGTCGAAGATGAATACTTTGGTCCCGATGGGCGTTTTTCTGAGAATCTCTCACAGAGTTGGCGACACTCTGGATAGAAGAATGACACTTTGACAGACTCTTGTATTAACATCTTGACGACCGGTAGTTTCGTTGGAACGATAGGAAGTTTGGGACAAAATCGAAACGCGTGAGGAAGCAATCCTGGTTAGTCGTTTGATTCTAGACATATTTATAATGAATGTGCGCGAGCTTGAAGCGTGAAGATCGCCTGTACGCTTTGCGGTAGCGTTAAATCTTTCTTGCGTACAAATATCTAGAGGAATAAACACTTTGCTATTCAGAAGCTTGGCCAAATGACCATAAAGAACGAGCTACGCTCGATCGCGGAAAATCACCAGAAACAAGAACAGCAGAGGCTTGTTCGCCTCTTTTCAATCCTCCTTTAATGGTTAGGGAAAGGAGAAGAAAAAGCAAAATAATAACTTGATCTCTGCCATATATAATACATACAGAGCCGGAAAGGAAAATACGATAACCGAGGCGTAGTCAGGTTTTCCATTGCATCGAGACGCGGTTGGCTGAAGCTTCGTTTGTAAATTTCTTGTAGTCACCGGAGAATTCACCGCCGGTGCAGTATGCAACGCGTCGAATAATAAATTCTCTCCTTGAATCGTCGCTCTCGACGTTCTCACGTTTCTCGCGGCGCGGCGTCGCGTCGCTGCGGTTTATTAAGGAAAACCGAGTTATACACGCGCGCGTGCACCTTCACCGATACCCGCGTCCCGTGGACGTTGGTTTTAAAAGATCGCGCGGCACGCACGCCGACAGGTTGTTCCAGAAGGGAAACGAGACAGAACACACCGTCGTAGCCTGTAGCGATCCGAAAGCTGATTCTTCGTCTTTCTCCGACTAGAACCAGGGAGGAAGTGAAAAGGTTCGGTTGCTCGAAAAATCGAAGACCAGTTCTGCTGGTTGTGTTACGCGTTTTAATTAAAGGGCGAAGTTAGAAGGCGGTGTAATTAACGTCTTACGTAAAGCGTAGCTCGTCTACTTGTGCAGTTGCTTGGCACAGGCTTACCAGGCGATTACATTTGGTGGCGTGGGCGGTTGAGAAAGTGGTAATCTCGTTGCACCAACGAATAGAAGCTGATTTATTTCACTGTGTTCGTAATTTACGTCTGGCGATATTTAGAATGGCCGAGCGTTAATTCGGCGGATATAGGAATTGCGAATTCCGATATTTACTGTGGCTTCGTGATTCATAATGCTCTGCGTTTTATGATTTATGGCACTGTGCTTCGTAGTTCTGTCCTCTGTCCCGTTGTACGATGCTCCATGGCATTACGCTTCGAGGCACTAAGATTCATAGTATTGCGGCTTGTACATAGCCGGAAACCGGTATAGCATCAGCGACGACTACTCGTTGCAATTACCGCGAGCCAATTCGTTACGATTATCGCAAAGGTGTAACAAATTTTAGGAATGTTTTGTTCACTTAGCAATCTGCCTTGTTACGATACCAACGAATTATAAGATTTGTAACGAGATTAATTGTAACTCGAAGGGAACGCGACAGATTGTCCGAATTCTTATGATCGGGATGTTCTTATGATTAGTATGCTATCGTTAGTCGTTATTTCGTAACAGTCTGTATAGCATAATTTCGCTGAAAGGGTAAAAGATACGGAGAACTTGAAATGTTTCAATATATTTGTAGATGTTGGCATTTAATTTTAATTTCGTGATGTAGTAGTTTGAAAACGCCCTTTCCATTTTTCCAGAAGACGATATAATCAATAGATGGTATTATCCTATCACGCGTAGGTAGAGGAGAATTATTTTACCAAAACAACAGGGCGATTATTCGCACGAATGATATTTCGCAAATAATTCGCGCGAAAATGAAGGGAAACGAATCTAATCGCGATGCGATTGATAAAAAAGAAAAAGGGGGAAAAAATAAAACGAAAATAAAGATGGAAATACGAAGAGCGAGGATTGCATTTGCATGATGCATGTTTAATGTCTGGCTGAATGAATTCTTGGAAAATCCGTGTTCGGGGAATTGTAGTGCATTTTTCTCGGAATTTCAGCGTGAACGCTGCGGAACGCGGCTGTAAAATTCGCGTTACACGAGCGAATTTCGTCGGCGCGTTAGGCAATTTGCATGAGTTTTATCTTCTCGTCGACGACGCAAGCACATCGTTATCAAGTTATCGTAGATCTACAAGAAACCCGTAAACACGAACGCTACTCTCGAAAAACCTCGTGAAAACCTCGACAAGCAAATTTTCATTATTCGTCTAATGCTCTGACGAATTATGAACCTCGTGGAACAGAAGCTGCATCGGTTTGCGATACAGGGGATACAAAGTTTATGGAAAATTTACCACGATTCAAGAAACGGATTGGAATGAAAAGAAATAGAAGGGAACAGAGGGGATAGTAAGGGAATCGAGGAGGAATGGTACAATGGAAGGAAGAAATGGGAAGGTTGGGAAGGGAAAAGAACGAATGAAAGAAAGAAAGAGAAAGAGGAAGAGACGAAAAATAAGAGGGGAAGAATAAAAAGGAAAAGACCACGGAGAAGAGGGAAAAAAGAAAGTAGAAAGGAACGAGAAAAGTTCAAGTCAAGTAAGGAAAGGCATTAGTACCTACTTTTGCTGCTACAGATTTCAGTATTTCAGGGCTGAAAGTGGGAATGATTTAAACAGCCTCCGTACTTTCGTCTTGCCTGTTAGCAAATTTCTAGCTGTTAAAACGCTCTGACTGTTACTGCAGATATTAACTAAAAATATCTCCGCCCATTTCACCAACCTGCCCGCGTAAATACCGGCAAAAGCTAAAATAATCGAAGCGAGCGTAAAACTGCATATTCAACGTCGCGCCCAACCTATCGAGCAAATTTGTACGAACGAATCGAAAGATCCAAAAACGCTCTCCTCGATTATCTGCAGCGTTAATTACTTCTTTCTCGTACCAGTTCGATAATCCTCGGATTTAATGGATTAATCGTCACCAGGCAGCATCGATCCTCGTCCTCCTCGTATAACTCGCACGACGAGATTTATTCGACGGTAGATTCATCTTCGAGCAACGACGTCTTCCAGCGTTTTTCCGCTTGCAGAACGAAGATTCACGGGAATTTTACAGTGGATGCAGTTACAGAGGGCGTCGGTTTTTCCACGGGGGCCCGTGTTTAAACGACACTCGTTTCCAGCTTGTCGCCGACGCAATTAGACTTCTACGGCCGATGGAATTAAGTGGAGAAAATTTGTATCTGTTGCCGGCGGACGCGAAACGAGCCCCTATCTTGCTGGAACAGGGCGAACGTAGCCAGCCGGCCTGCAATTTAGGACTCGCGACACCCTTTAATGTCACTCGAACACCCCTCGATTGCTCCAGGTTTCTCTCGTTTCCCTCTTCCGGTGACAGTGGTAACGCTGTATCGCGACACTATCTCGCCGTGTCTCTCTCTCAATATCCCGCAGAATTTTCGAAACGTTGCACGCTTCGTTCGCGACTCTGAATTTTCATTCGATTGGACTCGTTTCCGCCGCGATCCTCCAATTTCCACGGACGAATTTCACTCTCGCCTCGACACAATAAAAGGAGCGTTTTAATATCTTGAGAGAAGACTTTAATACGCGGTATCGTTATTCGCTGTCTCGCTATGTTAACGTAGAATATCGCACGCTTCGATGGCGACTTTGAACTTCCATGGATTTAATTCTATCGCGATTCCTCAGTTTTCATGGCTGTATCTCGCTCTTGTTTCCGCAAACAAAAAGAAAAAAGTATTTTAATATCTGGAGGAAAAACTTTTAACACAATTCGCCGTATTGTTACGCTATTTCGCTATGTTAGTTGTAAAATATCGCACGCTTCGGTGGCGACTTTGAACTTCGATGGATTTAATTCTGTGCTGCGATTCTTCAGTTTTCATGGCTGAATCTTGCTGCTTTCTGTTTCGGCGAGCAAAAGGTCCCTTAATATCTCGAGGAAAAACTCGAATACAATACGCGGCCTTGTTACGCTATTTCGCTATGTTAATTATAAAATATTGCACGCTTCGATGGCAACTTTGATTTTAGGCGGATTTCAAATTACCGGAGAATTCTATTCTACGAAACCATATCTTTTGGTATTCTACAGAAATAGCGGTAGATTGGATATGGTTAAATATTGGTACACGTTTCTCTTGGGACCGTGTTGTCGAATCTTGTCTTCAGGGACAGAGATAGCTGAATCTGCTATCCTTGAAAGCAGTTGTTGCGACGGAAATACAGTCATTTGTAGTCATTCCTTAATCTACTGCTAGCATAACTTGTCTTTCAATCTCGAACAGATTAGATATTTTTGTTTAATTGTCTAATAGTATGAATGGCGTAGGCATGGACATATCGCTTTATCTTACTTCGTCTTTCATATTATGATTGTAACGTAAACATTTTACATATCAAGCCAAACATCGTTATACGCGAGTTTCCAATTCCTTTTATCCATTTTCTATATCCAACGATTATTTATCAACCTTTTTAACTGCATTCCGTGAAGAAATATATTGTATAACAATCTCTTGTGCCTTGTCTGACGCAATTACGACTGATTCTACCGCAATTGTCAGTAATTACCACTTAAATGTTTTCTTTCTACACGAAATAGAAATTCCTTGCATAATTCTTGAGAGTTTCTTACGATATTCTCGTTTCACGTAAAATTTCGTCGAGTTTTTCCCATTAGTCTTCCGCTTTTACCAGGTATCTACCTACTTATTTATATATTTAATTATTTATTTTCTTAGTTTTTCACAAGCCAACCGTTTTAATCCTCCGTTAGTTACGCGTAACGAGTTTCAGCAGAAAAAGTTGCTCGAATCAGAGCACGCTGATCTTGCTAAACTAATTCACGGCGACACGAGACGGCGAGATTTCACTGGATTCTCTTGGTTCTCGGGCAATCACGGCTGAACGCAGCCAAGCCTCTGTTTAATAAGTGGCTGCAGAGTAATTGTATCATTGCTTCCTGTCATTAATTCGATTGTGCAAGGGCAGGCTTCGCAGCGAGTTTCCGCCGAGCTCGAATCAAGTGTAGCTTGTGCCACTATCTTTTGCATACAGCGCGCTCTTTATCGCGGAATTTCTCCACCGACGCATCGTGTTCTCGCGAAACTCCTGCGAATCAAAATATCCAAATGTTTCTGTTGCGTATCGTATCGCTTCAATCGATACGTGTTACATATTTCTTTTTTTAGCTGATTATTTATAATCGTGTCAACCTGTACAATGGATCAGTGGGTCCATTTATCGTCGGTCGAAATTATCGATTATGTTTTATAATTCATGGAAAAGGTTGATTTGCATTGACGACTTAGTGAATTAATCGTACGTCAGCTGTTTGGCGAAAGGTTTCCGATGCATTGCCACAGCGTACACCGTCATGGAAACAGCATGATTTCTCAAAAAGAAAGGAAAGCTAGCGTAAACGAAATATCGAGCAGATGGAAAAATGTACCAAATGACTGTACTAGCGAGCAAAGTTGAACGTCACTGCGTAAAACGTATTTATGGCAGCCTTAAAGCGAACCTGCGAATCTTTCGCGTTCCACGTATTTTTTAGCGAACAACAGCTTTCGGAGAAAAATCTGAAGAAATTCCTGTAACGTTGTCAGACATTCTACATTCAGATTGTAATAAAATTCTGTGTTTCAATCGCGATAAAATTCTGGTGAAATTCTCTTTGCGTAAAAATGTTTGAAACATTCGTGTAACGTGTTGAAACGTTCTCGATTAATACCGTGTTACAAAATTTGCAAGAAAATCTAGGAAAAGCCCTACAACGTCGTCGAACATTCTAAATTAGGATCGTTATGAAATTTCTGCCAAGTAATTCGACTAGATTACGTTACATACGTGAATACACGCGTCCCCTGGTACGAAGCGGTACAAAACGTAGCGTTATTTTCGAACGCGAAAGAAACAGGTTGACGCGGCAAGGGTTCGAAATTTCGTTGCAACTGTGTCACGCCACAACTCCTTCGAAACTCTGGAAAAATCGTTATTATCGAGCGGATGGCGTAGTCCCGTCCGTAGGTGGGTCGGCCTTGAATTATGCCAAATCGATACGGTTAAAAAGCAATATCGTCTAATGGAGAACTTTGGGTTAGGTCGTGGAGGACGAACTGTTGTAATCGCTCCTGTTCTAAAAATAACGATATATCCGCGTTATCGTCAATTATCTGTAGGAAGCACCACTGTAGGTGCACTTTACAAACGACGACGACATCATCGTGATTCCACCAGCAATACTCGATTACGCGGATACACTTACACGTTGAAGCTATCGAGAGAAACATGAGAGAGAGAGAGAGAGAGAGAAGGTAAATGCTCTGGTTCGTCGGGATGCACTTTGAACCGATGCGATGAAAAGTTGGCTGAAAAGCGAAGCAACAGTTGATGCCCCGTTTAATTACTCTCTCTCTCTCTCTCTCTCTCTCTTTCTCTTTCTCTCCGCGTCGAACTTCCCACGTGACTTTAGAAACGCTTCTCTTTGTAATGTACAGCTTTTTCATTTACGACGTGTTTCTGTTGAGTTTCAACAGATTTTTGGTAATAAATGCCAAGAACGAGTGGCTCGTAAATTACGTTTAATACACGGTGGGAAATAAAAGAAAGTTTGAAGGGTAAGGAGTATAAAAAGACATTGTAGTTCGGTGAAACGGAATTACGTTTGATCGAAGCAATGGATATGTGATATATAAAACAAACGTAGAATATAGAGTAATCTTACAACACATGTATTAAGAGGAAATTTTACCAGACCTTTGTTAATAAATGTTAGCCGTAAAAGGCTCGTAAATTATGTTTGATATACGACGGGCGGTAAAAGAAAGTTGAAAAAGAAACGAGCACGAAGGGGAACATATCGTAATTTTGTGAAATGAAATTATGTTCCATAAAGTCACTGGACAAATATACAGTTGAGCGAAAGTTTTGCAACGTCCATATTACGGAAATTTTAATAGGTTTTTGTTAATAAATATAGGAAACAAGAGGTTCGTAAATTATGTAGAATGGTGAACAAAGAAGAACGTTTTGACACTAATCGTTTTATCACACCCGGTCAAGCGACCGCTTGCAAAATTTAATTTAAAATTGTGCGTTCTTTGTTATTTCTTTTGTTCGTCTAACTTTATGTAAATTCTTATATCATTTGATCAATCAATTTCTCATATTTTTCTTCATATAAAAACTTACATAAAGTTGGACGAACGAAAAAAATTACAGGGATTGTACAGTTTTAAATTAAATTTAGTTACTGGTAAGCTTAGTGTTAAATGTAACGCATTGGAAGAAAGGATAAGGGCGACAAAGGAAGCATCGTGTAAACGTAACACGGACCATCTAGCGAAGAGAAGTTTCACTTGTGAAGCTGTTAAGCTTTCTTTCGTGATTTGTAGCGGTGTTTCGTTCGCAACGGATGGAAAAATTGGCGGGTTCGTTCGAAGTGGTAAAATGGTCACGCGTGGTATTCGAGCGCGATTTGGCACTTGCTTGTGTCACTTGCGTCAGAACGATCATACACGAGGGCACGGAACAATTTTAGACAGTGAAATTCACTCGGTTTAAGATGCAAGTGACCGCGAAACGTGGCTGACGTCAGTGCGCGACTCGCGCCGTTGTCCACGATTTCTCGCTAAACTTTTCCCTTTTATTTTGGGAATTCGAGGAAAAAGAAGAAAAAGAAGAAGAATCGACCACGAGGAAAATCACAGGGAACGTCCTGACAACTGTTTAAATACGTTATTCCCTTGAAGAATATTTCCTCTATGGAAAAGATTCGAGCTCTACTTTAATTGATACCCGAAATTCTCGTTATCTCTTGCGATTCTCTTCTGTAAAATTCACTCTTCAATCTGCAAATTCAATCTTGAAAATTGTCGAGAAAATCGACCGTTGTACGTAGTCATCGACGAAGAGTTCAACGCGACCTTCGGATCAATCGAGTTACGCGAATTCGACTGACATTTTATCTTACAATACTTAGGTACATGTAGAGTTATTCTTTTATTATCTGTTATCCTAAATTTTGCATTATCAGAATCAATGGAGGAAACGGAGACCGAAAGAATGTTACAATGCGGATACACAAGTTTCTTTTTCTCAAGTTTCGATTTCGTTTCAATCGTAATTTGTGAATCTATCGATAAGCATATTTTGTGGAGCAAAAATTTGGAATTTTTTAAATTCGAGAATTTCCAAGGAATTTCACTTGAGATTCCGTGTTCTTGAAAATCCAAGTAGACAAATTGTATTATAATACCCGTGACATCGATTTCAAATTATTGATTAAGAACAAATTTTATTTGGATATAACTAAAAAGCGATTCGAAATTTTAATCAACGACGAACACGCGAAACTTTTTCTTTCGTCAATTTTTCATTAGACATCCGCTTATGATGAACTTTGTCGATCTGAAACGACTTGAGGACAAGTAGCTTGTCTAATATACGATGTTTTTAGAAACTTGGTCCATTTTGCTGTGTTAGTATCTTGAAAAGTGTGTCGCCGTGGCTCGCGTGTTTTCCGAACATTAAGTATCGCCGTTTTAGGTCGCATGTGACAATTTATTGACACAGTTTAATCGACTGGACTGGAAACTCGGCAAAACTTTTCCACGGCTACCTGAACAACTTTGCTCTAGTCGACTAGACCGAGAAACTGGCGCATATACACTAGCTCGATTGACCAGTGAATAATTAATGCATACATTACTCGGTTGTTTTGTTACGATTACAGGGCAAGGTGGCCGCGAAACGAAAACACCAACGATATATTTAGAGGCGGTGGATAGAGCGTTTATTATAGCAGTCGCATGGACTAAAATTAAATCGGAAGCGCAACTTAGAGAAAAAGCAACTCGTGTATCTATGTTGTAAGATCTTCTTTCCGTCTTCTTCTTTTCCATCGATTTTCCTTTCACTTTCTTCGTACTTAATTTTGCTTGAAAGTTTGCCGCTGCTATATTTATTTTCCATTAAACAAATTTGAAACTCGGAATTTAGGATTTTGGGTTTAGGGTTTAGGGTTCTGGGTTTACAGTTTAAAATTCAGAATTCAGATTTCAGAGTTTCGAATGCAGAGTTTACAGTTTCAAATTGGATATTCAGAATTGAGAGTTCAGAGTTCAGAGTTCGGAGCTGAGAGTTCATAGTTAAGAATTCAAGAATTACGATTTTAAGAGGCGTTTAGTTGGGAGTGTGGAGTTTATAATAAATTTATAATCTGTTTAGAATTTTCTATCAGCTACGAAACTTTTTTATTAAAAATGTATCGAACCAAAGAAAGTTGTCATGTCGTTGATTGGGCATTAATATGCCATTAGTGCGCATTAAATTTATAACGTGTAGGTTACAATCGAAAGGGATAGGTGTAATTACATCGAATATGAAGAGATACAATTTGAATCTTTTGATCGGTAGAGACCATAGATCCTTTTTTATATTTTCTCCAAATCCTAATTATAAGATTAATAAGAAAATAATTTACATTTACTTCCACCCAATCGCTTCATCTATTGAAATCTCATTCGCGTGTTTAGAATGTTGATAGGAATGCGGTAGGTGCAATTTTTTCTAAAATAAAGTACTGTGCGCTATATTGCTAGGTCGTGCAGCGGTATATTTTGGATTATTACGCTGTCGCTGCACAGTACCTTCTTGTATTATGTTATGCAACGTAATATTCAGTAATATTATACTTTGCGTAGTACTATGAAACTTGGTATTACGTGACATGGTTTGCGTATTATCGTTTAAAGTGCGAGTGATCGGAGCTTGAAACGCGTCGATTTGCCGATCGACTTCTTTCACGGATACTGCTTTCACCCACAGTCGAACATTTACACCTATTCTCTTTGTTATACTCTATTCTACATTTTAACCGTATAATTATGACATAGAAGGAGCGCAAAATTTGCAACGAAATACAAGAAAGACTATGAAAAAGAAGAATCGTAGAATCCTTTAAAGAACTGAAACACAATCCACCACGGTATAACAGTTTCTCTATTGCACATAATTTTATCTCGACGAATCAGATTTTCAACTAAAAAGGACATTCGCGCAAGAATAACCTCAGGGTGTCCTCTAATTTGTTATATGATACGCCATTTAGTCCAACGATATCGCGTTTCAAGCAAAATTCACGCAAACTACGATACTTGTTGCGACGTATACGCGCATTCCTAGATCAATTCGATCGATCTCAGCGGAGACGATGCACAGTTCTCTTTGATCCGGTGACGTTTAATCAGCGTCGCCGAAACGCCAGAAAATAGGAAGCAGTTTTCAGCCGCGCCAGTTGTACGTTTCTTGTTAACGAGATGTTCAAAGACGACACGTATTCCTGGACAAGTTAACGAGCGTGTTTATCGTGCCTCGAAAGTTCTCGCCGATGGAAGTCTCGTCGAAGGTTAATTACAGCTGTCGCCAACTGTAAACGGCCGTTGCCTGTCTCTATCGTGTGTAATAAAAGCTTTATCGATGCTTTCGTTGGCTGCAACACGCGCAGACAGAGACGCATCTTGTTTTATCTGCACAGTTAAATATTTATAAGAACTACTTAGTCCACTTTCATCAGGGTTGCGACCGCTGTCGATTTTTATCTATATAGGTCGCTGCCAATTTCCATAGCTGCCTCGTTCGAACGTGGTACGGAAGAAAGATGCATTAGGATTGCATTGACTCTAACGTTTAATGTATCGGTGTAAATTAGATAATTTGATAAATGGATAATCTTTTATAGATACTTATAGATATTTTAGAGCGGCGGGCTTCTCGAGGCTTTAATATTAGAACTACCGATAGTTAACACGAAGCTATTTCTACCAAAACCAGTGAAAATGATTGGTTTATAAAAAATACGTAATAATAGAATATTTGTATATTTATTGATTTATTATTTTCTTACAGAAGGAATTCAATGTTACGTAGTACATTTTCGGTATTATTTATCCATCTGGGATCCCTAAACGATAGCTGACACATTTATAAAATTGCAGGACCAGTCATTTTGACTGATATGGCATTTCTAGTGTTAGCAACTAGCGCTCTAGCGATCGATCTGGAATTTTCATGATAACTGATGTCATCATATTGGATGATACGCGGTAAAAATTTAAAAAACGTGTGGGGAGTTGTACAAAACGAGGAAAAATAAACAGATTGCAGGACCCTTTTACACTTTGACAAGTACCAGTCATTTTGAGTGGTGTTGGTATAAGTAGCCTTGATAGAAAATTATTTTCAGTTTGAATACATAAAAAACAAAATAAAATTCATTATATTATTCTTTTAGTTATCGTTGCGAAGCTCATTACATCATTGCGGAAAGAAAATATAACACGAAGAAGGAATTTCAAAATAAAATTGTAGAACCAGTCAATTTGATTGGTGTGGTAGTTCTAGTGTTAAATTATTCGGTCGACGTTGCAAATTTGTGATCGATTATAGAAATTTTATACAGCCATAACGAATCTCTGAATTATGTTATCTGGCATTTATTAATCGATAAATATCGCATCATATGAGATGGTCAATCCAGTGAATCTTTTGTAGGAATTTAAGACTTGACAATTTAAGACATTTTGGGGGTTTTCAATTATTTTTACTTCTATATTAATCAAAATTAATACCAATTCGTAACTTTTCCTAACAATTTTGTAGAGTTACAATTCCGTAGTTTCGAGAATATGGACAATTTCTTTCGTAAATTATATGGACGATAGCTTGTTCTTTTCAGTATTTCAATATTGTTATGCAAGTATACATGTATGTGTAGTTGAAGAAATTAATTATAGAACACAAAGCTTCATTCTGCGATTTGACGCGTTGATAAGATTTCTTTCAACTCTACGATTGCACGTGTTTCTTAATGCAAATCGTACAACTTTCAACCCTCAATAATAACCATTAATAACTAGATTATTCATTCCACAAATACAAACTTCTACCCCTCGATTCCTTAACGGCTAAATTACTCGTTCTGGAACTTGTACACTTCTCCTAATGGAAGTTAGAGTATCAGCTTCTAACCCGGGACTTCTAATAGCTAAATTATTTATTCTGTGAATTGACAGCGTTTTTCTGAATGTAAATTCTTAATAGCTCAATTTCTTGCTCCATAAATTGCACATTAACGTCTAAAAAAAGGAGCAGCCGGGATAGGAGATAGCGAAAGACTTAAGGAAATGTTGAAACACTTTAAAGAGCCAAGAAGGAGGAGAGCGATTATGGGACAGGGGGGGTGGAAGCGGAGGAGACTCTGAGAAAGGGGGAATAAGGCGTACAAAGACAGAAACAGTGGAACAGAATATAAGGATCTGGATACGATAGGAGATACTCGAGAGTGAAGAAAGTTTACCAAAATACTTGAGGAGAAAGGGGAGGGCAGAAGCTACTGGCAAGAGCAAGGTGGCAAACTACGCGTGTAGTTTTTCAGTGAGTAAAGAGGAAAAAACGTGCTTATTTTATAAAAGCAGCGGTGGGACATTTGAAACACTCGGAAGGTACGCAAAGAAGTTGATAGAACAGACCTGAAAGTGGAAGAAATACTAGCTGAGAAAGGAAAAACGGAAGCAGTCGAATGGCTAGAGAAGGTAGGAAGGACGTAAAAGAGGGAGGAGACGGAGGGACGAGTTGAGCAAAGGGGGCTGTGCAAAGTGCGAAGTGTAAACCGTAGCCAATGAAATAGTTTAAGCTAGTTTCAAGGAACAGAAATGCCTTATAGCAGACTTAAGACAGTTTTAGAATAGAAACGAAAGAAGCATTCATGTAACGCAGATTCGGCAATTGATGGCAATGTGTATATCCTGTAACCAAGTCGAATTTCTAGGCTAAGAAGTTGAAATAAACACACTGCTGCTGTAAATGGTGCAGTTTTCTTAACGAAAATTAGGTTCCCAACTTGTAACGCAAGAGTTTTAATAACTAAATTACCTATTCCATAAATTATACATTAATGCAAGTTATAGACTTCCAACTTGTAAGCCAAGACTCTTAATAGTTAAATTACTTATTCTATAAGTTGGACATTTTTCTTAACGCGAGTCAAACTTCCAGCCTCTAACCCGAGGTTCTTAACAGCTAAATTACTTATTCCATAAATTATACATTTTTCTTAATGAATGTTAGTCCTCGAGTTCCTAACCCCGGATTCTTTTCAAAATTACAACACGTAATCGTAGATTTTTCATTGTTAAATTATTTATGGGTTTGATCGTGGGACGAGTCATGGATAGGAAAGTTTATTAGAATGCGTAAATTGTAGAGGGGTTGGTTAATGGAGTCGACCTCGGTGTTCGCGTCAATCAGCCTCCTGGTTCCATTTCGTTTCTCGTTGAATTGTGATAGAACATCCGTTCGCATGGCATAATTTGATACATGGCGTGGCACATTAACAATCATAAACATTGTGCGTTAACGGACGTTTAATTAATGTAGTCCGGTATAATGATGTCGATCCGATCGAATTTCACGCACGTTAGAAATGTTTTACTCCTCGATTAATAATGTTCGCCCGGTTTCATTGTTTTCAACCGCCGTCCAATTTGCATTTCGTCCGCAATCTCCTCGTTATCTTGATCATAAATATGAATTTTCTGGAATTTTCCCTGCATCAAAACAGGGCATGGTGTTACCGAAACTGTTCTCGTACACGGCAGATGAAACCTGTATGTAACATTGAAATTCACGGATCTAATTGCGAATATTTACAGGATACAGTCGAAAAATTATTAAACTGCGATTTTGCTATGTCGATCGTTCAGAACGTTTCTCGTCCTCTTTCTTTTCTTCCTTTTTCTTTTTTTTTTTTTTTTCGTTCGATAAACTTATGGCTCGATTGTTCGATGAAGCGAGAAGAGTCTGGACAAGATTTGGCAAGGAAATTATTACAAATGCCTCGTGCAACGTTTCTACCTGTCTTTTTCTCTAAACTGAATCGATCAAATTTTAAATCCATAAAGTGAATATTGTTTTTTAACGAAGTTTAAGAATACAGCAGCTTCGTGATATAATCATCATTGCTGATTGCTAAATGGACAAGATTTAGCAAGGAAATTATTACAAATGCCTCGTGCAACGTTTTTACCTGTCTTTTTCTCTAAACTGAATCGATCAAATTTTAAATCCATAAAGTGAATATTGTTTTTTAACGAAGTTTAAGAATACGGTAGCTTCGTGATATAATCATCATTGCTGATTGCTAAATGGACAAGATTTAGCAAGGAAATTATTACAAATGCCTCGTGCAACGTTTCTACCTGTCTTCTTCTCTAAACTGAATCGATCAAATTTTAAATCCATAAAGTGAATATTGTTTTTTTTTTTTTTAACAAAGTCTAAGAATACAGGTAAATAAATAAAAATAAATACAGCAGAATATCCGAATACTTTAAAAATTGTACCTATCGATATGTAAATAGTGTGTCTGTAAAATAGGAGAGAAATTCGTCAGAACACTCGATCATATCGCGTTCGAATGCCAAGATCGGACACGATGATCGGTGTTTAATGCGCGTTGCGTGGCTTTCCGCATCGTCTTCGGAATTATTTTCGGATGGGAACGGGAGGACCGGTGCCAAGAATACTCGGCACGCTAATAGCGGGTTGACAAGTACACCGTTTGAAAATGAGAACGTTTGTGACGTGAAGCGAATCCGCCTGCGGCGGACCACGCTCGTGCGGAGGAGCCTCTCGTAAATGTCCAATAAATATAAATAACATCAGTAGAACGGTCCGGTGAAAAGCCGCCCACGACAACCAAAATATGCCTCTCCACCCCCATAAAAACCAATTCTAACGCACACCGTTCACACAATTCGTGTTTTCCTTTCCGATATTTTTTCGTCTTCCGTCTAATTGTCGTTAATATTCGATTTTTCAAAAAGCTGGTGAATTATATCGATAAGTGGACTTATCTGGCGAAAATGCTAAATAATAGAAGACCAACGAACGTGTTTTACGGATGGACTTTAAACTTCGATACGTTGCGAACCAATTCCACGTGAAAATCATGTTCGCACTTGGCTTTGAACGTTTGCTGTTTCGAATATCCTACGCTTCTTATTTCTCGCTATTTCCAAAAGCCTTATCAGTGGATATCAGAATATATCAGTGCATGTATTTTTGTCAGCTGTTTCGTAGTAAAGTATTTACTTAGCTTAAATTAGCAGATTAATAAAGTATAACTCGACTTAAAATGATACTTGCTGTACATAATAATACCTTGCAAGGTGAACCTATCATATCCTCTTTTTGAATATTTTCTTCTGACTTTTAATCGTCAATTCTGAGGAAAATTTAAAGAACGTACGTTTGTAGTAATATTCTTATTCCATGGGGTTAATCGGACATACTTTTCTTAATGTACGCAACGATGCTCGTTCGGATGTGAAATGTCGATTAGAATTCGCGACAGAAAAAAGGAAAGTAAACTACGTACGTAAAGTTTCGCGTTGTAGAAAATTACTCATCGGCGTACGGGATAAAGGAAATTCGATTAGCGCTACCTTGGTAAATGTTTCTTGGAAAATGTGGCCGACAGACATCAGTTTCCTCGTCGGTCTACCAAAGAACGATGATCGTCACGTACAATTATCTCCGCATATGTATTTCTGTCCTGTATCCACGAAATCATAGACACCATTGAAATCGAAAATTGCCCCGAAATCTGTGCTCAAGCGCAATATTTTCGGTGGCGTAATTTTTTTCCCCGGCGAGTTTATTTCGCGGTGGTTTTAATTAAAATCGCGCAGTCTCGAACTTTGTAACCGAATTGCAAAATATTTCTGTACGCGGGGAATATTACGCGAGAGACGTGGGTGAAATTGAATCGGTAGCAAGTCCGAGCTACGATTCACAGTCTGCCGGCTCGGTTTTCCACCGAGTCGCTAATTTAGCGAAATCGGATAATCAAATTGAATTCGCGACTGAATAAGATTACCACCAATCAACGAAAGCTTAATCGAATGGAGATGTTGGCTAGATAACATTTGGCCGAAACGTGTACGTCTTTCTCTTGGAAGGCCTTTGTCACGGAAATGGGATGTGGATGACGTTTAATCAAAAATTTTACCGCGGAGAAACAGGAGAGCGAGAGAGAGGGAGAGAAGGAGGGAGGGAGAGAATAAGCACCGTGTAAATTTGTTGGAACAGAAAATTGTATTTGCAATTGCATGCAACAAAACGTAACTTTGAAACAGTTTCACTCGACGCTCGGTTTCATCAACTTTAATTTTGCGATGAATGCTCTTTCGTCGTGTCACTTGTTCTATTTACCAAACATGTATGTATCTCTTGGTTTCCTCGTTTTTTAGGTAAAATCGTTACTCTGTGACAAATTGTACAATGATATTATAATTTGCGTGTAAGTTGCTCCAGAGAACACGCGGCACACGGGTTGCTTTTAATTAAAGCTGTAAATCACTTTTAATTAAATTTTGACTGACAATGAATATCGTATTAATAGTACTGAATAGATCTAGAATACGACTTCCTTATAAATTCTCGTGTAGTATTTTATGAGTTACTTTTATGGTTTCTTTAAAAGTACAATTTGACGATGGAGAGAAAATTGTTTAGAAGTTAGTGAACGACGGTTTCGTTTTTCTCTCATGTAGCCATTATTTTTTAATCGCCTAATCTGTTATATATAAAAAGTTTTATGAGAAAGAATGAAACAGAGATTTACGCATAGTTAATCTATTTTATAATGAAATTTAATTTCCGATGTAAAGAAATTCCGTAACTGCACCGATGACAGTTTAACAAATTTATACCCAGAAATGATTTTCTTCGTTTCTTTATAATTTGCCAGATCCCTTAATCCATCCGTAAACCAAGCAATAGCTTACCGAAACTATAACAAATACTTCAAGTTCTTCAAATTTCATCAAACTGTACAATTTAAGTGGAAGAAATACTTGCCGTACGATATTGAGAAATTATTACTTAAAGAAGGTATTGAACGAATGCTCGAAATTATCTTTTGTAACCGCAACGTTAAGAAATAGGATCGAAGATCGTGAATTGATCGAAAAAAAATGTCGCGTTCAGAAATCATTGGTCCTTGAAGCATTTGAACCATTAAATGTAAAAGTAGCTCGTTTGGACGACGTTGGACGTTTCCCAGACGAAGTCAAAGAAATCGCGGATCTTCGGTAAGCGAATCGAAATTTCCGTAAAGATGTCGCATTTTTATGCGACGTTTTATCCAGCATACGTCGCTTTCGCGTCGACGATACGCGAGAATTCGTCTCGAGACAATTTTCACGTTGTTGCTGTACGCTTTACGACCCAGTGAAATTACGTTGATAGTCTCGTTACGCACGCTAAAAATCGCGCGATATTTCCATTTTCGCCAGCCGTGCGGCAAATTTTACGTGAAATTCAATGAGTGTTCCGTTTTGATTAGAAACAACAGGAATTGACTCTTTGTTCGTTCCGTCTTTTTGTCTTTTTTTTTTGTAATTACCTTTATTTAATCATTTTCTATCTTAGAATGTTCAATTTCTCCTCGTAATTAAACTTTTGACAGGAGATTACAGAGAAGCTTTATGGATTCATCAACGTCGTGTTCTCCCTTCTTATTAAGAAATTTTAGGGTTTTTCCATTCAAAACATGAAAAATCTCCGAGGTATAAAGTCCGACGAAAATTCTCCATGTAAAAAGCTTTCGAAAACCATCGTCGTTTTACGTCTTTGCACGCAGAGCTCGCGAATGAATCTGGAACGATCGTGTCGTTGGTAAATGTATCTTTCCAAACATAAAACTTCTAGTCGTCGCTGCTTTATCTTCTGCTTCGCGAAATTCGCAAATATTCTACATTTGGTCTTTTGGCTAACATTCTTTCACCGCTCTGAAAATCTCCTTGAAACTTGCACCTCTTTTAGGTACCAATTAACCTGTACAATGCTTGCAGAACTTACGAGGTAATTCAATAAAAATCCTCTTATCAATTTCTAATATCTCACCTCGAATACTTTTTTATTCTTGAAATTTCTTCATCGTCGAACCCTTGTCTTTGATTTTAATTTAAGACGATTTAATTTTAATTTTAATCAGTGAAAGAGGAGCCCGATACTGTTGGCCTGATATTTTCCAACCTTTTCACCTCTTGATATTTTTTTAATCTTACTGCTACTGGTATTTTTAATATCACGTTCCTAACATTTTTTCTTTCTTTTTTTTTTTTTTTTTTTTTTGATAAAAATGTTGGTCGAGGCAGGGAGACGCAACCACGGGGTTTCAGTAATTTTACAAATTGAAAATTGCTCTCCCTCAAAGATACACAAAAACATTACTATTCCGAGGAATGGCAGCGAGAACACATTCCCTCGTTAATTCACCATTCACGATTCATCTGCGATACATTCAGCCAATCTGGCTTCGTTTGCCGACCATGTCGATCCTTTAATATGTGGTTCGCGGCTAATTAATTGAACAAAAGTGTGCCTCTCTGTGACCAGACACGCTGATTACGATATATGTATGTATACGTGTGGAATTTGAGCGGAACAAGATGGATGCTTAATTATAATCGACAAGGAGGTTAATTGCCGCGATGCGACCGACAAAGATATTTGATACGAGAATGATTGTGTCGTTGGTAATTGCCTGGAACCAGGAAAAAGTCGTCGATTACGATAAGTAGAATATACTGAGTGACCGTCAGGCTACTTAAAATAATTGTTTAATCCTTCTGTTCTCTTCTCTTCTTCTTCTTCTTATTCACGTTTGTATATCTTTAATTCTTCAGCACTTTATTTACAATGAGCGTGGAATACACGAAAGATGGTAAAATTGTATTATTATGCATAATGAAATCAGATATTAAGAAGCTAGCTATTTTTTAATTATATTTGTTGGAATGTAGCATCCAATTTAAATTATAATATGGATATAGTAAATTATTATTTTGTTATAGATTATATGATATATATTATAGAATTTATTAGATTATATAATATTTATTATAGATATAATATAGATGCGAGAACAACTGGGATAATCAATACATGATTTTTCTAAATTAGAGAAACGTGATTCATTTTCTATAATAATAAAAATAAACGTAGCAGGTGTCAGTGTAGCAGCGAACAAATTATAGAATATAATTTACATATTCAAATCTTATTTTTCGTATTTTTTATTTATCTGGAAGAGGGTTTAGTTGCAAAATATAATATATAGTATAGAAGTTAATATAATGATTTAATAAAATTATTATAAATTTATTGTTCACTGGATCACGTATATTGGACTACGTATTGCGAACAAGTTCATTGTCTGGCATCTGGCAACACACAGTTCCTCTGATGTTATGTAAATTTATGCTTACAGCTTACCTATATCGATGGTTGTTCACATAAAAATTAGCGCCGTTTTCTTAATTCGAGCTCACGCTGCTCCAATTCAAAGTATAATAATAAGTTTCTCTAGACGGAACGTCAACATAAATCTATCTTTGAATCCTAGTCATGCCAACAAAACGATACTTAAACTATTGTAGAACATAATATAGAACATAGGAATATATAAATTCGAAACTCAATTATCATAACAGTGGAATAATTTGCAAAGCATGTTAACGTAATAATTACTCTAAATATAAAGAAGTCGACGATATTGTGTGCATCCGTTTTGGATACAGAAATAAGAAAACATAAAATAAAAATAATTTTCGAGAAAGTCTTGTCCTCGTCATCCTCGAGTTATCCAATTCTTCGCTCGCTCGATGACTACATTTACTATGAACAGTAAATAGCGAGCAAATCTTAATCTTCTATTCCTTAAGACGTTAAGTTTCGTCGAAATAGAAGCAACGGTAATAGAAAAGATCTTTATGCTCGATTTACTTTCTCTTTTTGTTTCCGCGGAATGTTTAAACCCATTTACGGGACATCTTTGCGCGAGTTTTGTCTCTGTGCATCTCTAATTACGTCTCTCTTTGAGAAATGTTAGTAGAGCGTAGTCCGAGTGAAAAAGGGACGTTGGATGGATCGTTAATTATGTCGTTAATTAGGTGCGCCGAAGTTGCTAGGCCATAATTAAAGCTTGCGGCGATAATATGGATTCTCCGGTCAGTGTCGAATGGTACCGCGGCGTCTAAGAAAATTCCCATTCATAAGCATAAAGATCGAGTTATTAATTAACTTGATAATTAGAGATGAGGCGCCCGTGGGGCCAATGTAAACTCGGCCGGCACACGCGTGAAAACGGTCGGCAATTAATTAGCGAGCTTAACGTAGCTCAGTTTTAGGGGTTGGATAGTTCAGAGGTGAATAGTTTGCTTGCAGAAGTACGAAAAAATTCCAAGTATCACTTCTCCTATGTTCAAGTGCCATTTTCATTCTTTGGAAAATTAATTTCCGCTGATTATTTTTCTTTTTTCTTTTTATAAATGAATTACATATACGTAGATTCATAGAAAGCGTATTTTTCTTAATAACTTTTATTCCTTTCTTTTTTTTTTTTTAGAATTTCTTCCATTCTATAGTCATCCAGTATATTCTTTTCGTTATCCATTTCAAGCTGCGATTAATATTTCGATCGACCGAATGTTCATCCATATTGAACATAAAACATTAAAGTTGTGAAAAGATTCTCAAAAGGGTGGAATCTCTGTTCAAGTCTTATTTCGCTAATCGTATTCGCGAAAAGCCGAATTTCCATGAACATATCCGCAGTTTCATTATAAGCTATCTTACTACTTTCATAGTATGTTATACTTTCGTACTTCCATACTATAGGTATATCATAACGTTGTATAATTTATGAATTTCCTTAGCTTAATTCCCTAAAGAAATAGCTGCGCCGTTGTGACGATTTTTAATACTACAACGTGCGATTAATTGGATAATCGCCATTTGAATATTTGCTTTCCTCACCTCTCTATTTCAATTTTATTTCCTTTCGTCGCAAAAACACGAATCTGCATGAAAATCGTCGACCTGTTCGTCGGTCGTACAATTAACCAGCTACCTGTTTTTGACGAGTGTACTCGTCATGAAGAAATGGGAATACTTTGTGTTACGACGAGTATACTCGTCATCGCTTACTTTTTGCGACACATTTTAGTAGTACACGCTTCACAAAGAAGTGGCCACAGCTAACTGGTTGAACGATCATCTCGCGAAGCTTCCGAGCATTTCTTTCAGCAGATTTTCGACGATTGATCGGAGATATCTTCGAAAATTTTTTTCTAATTATTTCTGACATCGCAGACGATCGCTTTGATCTCGTTTTCTTTGTCGTAATCGCCTTTAATAATTCCGTGGCTAAAAGTGGGGGCAGTAGGGCAATGGAGAACGAAAGGAGAGAGAGAGAGAGAGAGAGAGAGAGGTGTTTTAACGTCCATAGAGCTTTTTAACGTGCCATTCTTCCGGCGCGTGGTGTAAGGTCTCGTTTCGCGAGAACGGATTGCAATTAATTGAGGCTTTTAAGCGGCCTGTGTGTATAAAGAGAAAGCAGCGAAAAGAAAATGGAAAAAGCAGGTGAAAGAAAAGTGAGAATCCGCGGGGCGGAAAAAGGAACGCGATTTCATTTTTGCCTTTTACAACCGTATTGTAAAAAGGTTCCTGATGTGACGTATTTTTAAACCGACCTCGCCCGCGGTTTCAACGAAATACATCTCCCATTCCTTGAATAGAATCGAGTAACCAGGACGTGTACAACGCGTGGAGAACGCTTAATCTTTCTTCTTGTTAGTGGATTTTTCGTTAGTGTTCCTTCTTTTTTCTTTTTCTTTTCTCTCTCTTTTTTTTTGTTTTTTTAAATAAAATAATACAGTTCGTCAAAGAAATCTTACGTAACTTGAATACGCTCGGTTAGATTTTGTGGGTCCATTGTATTGCTTGCTGTTGATTCAGTTCGAGTTAAACTATAGATACAGTCATCTCCATAAGTATTTCCTCGTTTGTGTATAAAATCAAATGGAAAATCGAGGAGGAGCAGCGTTTTTGTACATTCTGCCAGGAAGAAATAAATTTTGTTTCTTTATTACCTGCTAAAGACATTTGAGAGAGCCACTTTTGTTAAACGAATTGCATGATTTTAATAGTACGAGACAAATGTATTTGGAATTTTAATATTATATGCTTAATCTTTACTTCATCGAAAAGGATAATTTCTATTCGAATAGAAATTAGTTAAGGTAATTTTTATTTCAATAAAGCTTACACGAGACGTCGTGTAATAGCAACGCTTATTTCTTAACATGCAAAGCAATGATAAAAGAATTCTTAATCTTGACATAGAACACGCAAACGTTATATTCATATTCTGTTGCATTTTATTTCAATAAAACAATTTTCCTGGGCGATTGTAGGTATCAGAGAATAGGATCGATTACACCGCGGCGAAATAAATCTTCGTGTTTAAATTCTCGGCTTTTTAATCTGCCTTGTACGAGATTTTTCAGGAGTCTAGCTGCCGACTCATAAAATTTCACGCCGCCTTTAGCGCGAACCACGCTAAAATTCGAATTACTTTTTATCGAGACTGGAACAAAGGATTTTTATCGTGCATGAATTACAGGCAAAACGAAGCACGTTTTACGACCAGGCTGAAATGTGATTTCCATTTTAACTGCATTCCATTCGTTTAGATGTCTCAATCAGAGTGTGACACGGAGATCGGAAGTTTGTACAAAAGGGGCGATCAATGAATGCGTGGAATCAAAGAAACGATTAGTCGCTAATGAGCGGTGAAACTGGTGAAACAACTTTGATAATATACAAAGTGCACTCGTTTGCTCGTCGTTCGTTCTTTTATCGTACCCTCAATTTTTACTTTGACACGCGGATTTGGTCAAAAATAACGAAAATCTTGCTGAAAATCCGCACTGCACGGATTACTTCAATTTCATTCCACTTGCTCCACGAAAAAAACAATTGCATCGAAGAAAATTTTCATCGTCGCAATTTCTTTAATTCTTCTCAGACACGGTTATTAATCGCAACTTGTTAATCTTCTAGCGAAGAAACGAGCAAAATTTTCTTAAAATACACAATGATTGAAATTCCACGTTTCTTTCGCTTCTCCGGACATGAAGTTTCCTCTTCGCTTTTCTCTGTTCAGCAGCGGAAGAACGAAAGAAAAAGTTTACGTAGGAATCGTCATACCAATTGTTGTAATTCTGCGTAATAATCCATAAAATATAACGAGCAAAATTTTATTAAAACTTTCAACTTTGCCACGGTTACTCGAATTCTCCGTGTTTCTTTCACCAACGGAAGAATTGCGCAGAAGATTTCGATATAGAGATGATCGTCTCGTTTCTTCTTGTAATTCTGCACACGATTATTCGAATTTCTCTTTACTTCTTCTACCAACCGCGGGATTAAACGAAAGAAGATTTCAATATAAAGATCATCGTGCCAATTCTTGTAATTCCGTGCACGATTATTCGAATCTTTCTTTGCTTCTCCTACCAACGAAAGAATTAAACGCAAGACGATGACATATCGTGTTAAAATTCACAGCGTAGGAATTATGGGAACTTGACGTTTCCTTTACTTTTCCCAATTTCCTTTTTACCAACGGACGAACGAAAGAAAAAAGTTTCAAGATAAGAGAACTTGGTTAAAATTCACAATTGCTCGGCTTTTTTCCATTTCCTTTTCTTTTTTCTGACCCTCCGTCTACCAAAAGAAGAACAAAATGGGGAGCATCGTGCTGGTTCTTGTAATTCCCAATAAACAGAGGGCCATACAGCGAAGATCGAAGCACGTTTATGACTAACGGAACGTGAGGCATTTTGATAAAACTTTTCGGTCATTCCTACGTAAAGCAAAAGGAAGAGGGAAACTGATTCGAGATTCCGAGCATACGCTCGGCCTTCTACTTTATTTAGTCATTCGCCGTGCAATATTTAAATGATCCATGAGCGTAGTTTCGAGCACCTATAGAACTCTGTTGTTGCTACCGCTGCCACCCTAGTGGCTCTCGTTGACCCGTTGCATCTCTCCATTTTACATATTCCTCTTCCTTGTCAAGCTTCCAGGGACACCAGGGAACACTCGTCCGACTCTAAGCTGTCGTCATAATTTTTTCACCCTTCAATATTTCATGAGACCTATCGCGCCAACGTCTATCCCCTTCGCCACGCTTTTCGTCATTTATTTTTCATTTCTCCTTAGACGCGTGTGAATTTTCACGCTTATAACTGTTAGTCTCTTTCATTGCTCGCTTAAATCAGGAAATTTACTAAAATATAGCAATTTTATATAGAACACCATACGTAGAGCTTCGTTCGTTTGAGTTCGTTGCCTGTGTTTTACTGTTTAAATGAAAAATTTGATTTCACATGTTTCACTCATTTTCGTATTTATAACAATCACCTGCTGATCGCTCGCTCACATCTAATCGCCACTTGGCTAAATTTCAGTATACTCGATAAATTTTCAAACTGGATTTTCTCACAAATGAAGCTTCAACATGGACAAATTTTATTCCACATTTTCGACTTGTCTTCTCACCTTGGCCTCGATTGTAGCACCAGCTACGGACCACCTGTACAATTAGAGTTCCTTATTGTAACACAGGTTCATCAATTTTCCCGGCTACGTGTTATTCTATTATCACGAATACGTAATAGAGGCTCACGTTCAGATAAACGACTTTGACCAGCAAAAGTTGAGTTAATCGTCCTGCATGAAAAATGACGAGCTGACGATTTAAATTGCCGCGATTGTTCTGTATAATATCGAGTCGTGTCTACCGCTAACGCGCTTGGCACATATGTTTATTTTTTCAACAAGCCGATCTAATTTTCAAGAAGATATAGACCAAGAAGATGAAAGAGTTTAACGTAATCCAATCGTTTGCAGAATATGAATTTCTACGCATTTTCGGATCAACGTGCCGCTTGGTAACGTTTATTTCTTCAGCAGGTTGCTCTGATTTTCAAGATGACGAAGACGTATGGCCTAAACTCTACACTTCGTATAATAAATCTCATTCGTTCTTTCTTGAGGTTATGATTACGAGAGATTTAACATACTTTGATAGGTAGGGCTGTGTTTTTCTATGTATAAATTATAATTTTGCGATGGAGAAAATAGATAATCTCCTTATGAACATAGCGAAAAATACGTATCTTTATTAATACTGAGAGTAATTTATTAGGAAAGTGAGCGCCACGAGGAACGAATTTAGCACGTCTGATGGCTAATCTTCGCTACGATATTATTCTATCACGTTTGCGGCAAGAGTATGTTTACGTGACCTGGAAATAACATTGTTGGAAATAGAAGCATAGTGCATCGTGTAACACTGCAATCTTGCAATTCTTTATTGTATCCTCTTGATCGACAAGGATTTAACATATATTTAACGATGTAACACATATCAAATAACGATATATAAACAAATTGTCGTCTCATTCGGTAAAAATTTAAATAAATTAGAGGATAGTATACCTAACGGGTTAACAGAAGCAATCAAAAATACAGAAAGATCCATTGCATAGCATTGAAATTATATTTTTTCCCAGTCAGAAACAGTTTTAAGAGGAAATTTAATTTTGTCCAGACTTTGGAAAGAAGAAAATTTCTCTTTGCTTGTATCTTCAGTTTTTCTTTACGTTGCAATATCAAGTAACACGGACGATTTTGTCTTCAATATCATGAAAATTCTAATAAACTGGCTTCAGCTTACAACTATTTACGGTATTCATAAATTTACATAAAATGTTTGGGTGCGAAAGTTGACACTCAAAATAGCAAGCTTCAATTTTATAATCGAACGATATCCGGCCACGAACGTCGACAGACGATCGAGTCATTGTCCCAGGAACTTGGGAGGAACAACAGCAAGGCAAAGTTCTAAGTAAAAAGACGCTGTTCCATCCATTCTCGAAACTTTCACGAGGCTCTGTGCCTCGAAGGAAGTTGTCACACCCCCAGGGCGAATTGCAGTTTTCCCTCGCAGGACCCATGGATAATGTCAGAGAATCTCGAGATGTACTTTTTATTTTCCATCAGACGCCGGACGAATAATAAACGCGGATGTTTCGAGTGTTACTGCTGGCAACAATCACGAGATTCTATTTTGAGCAAACAAAACGGCCGCGTATTCGTTTTCAAGCTTAGCGACCTACAGTTACCTCGTTCCGCGCAAAAATTATTACGTCTTTTCCGCATCTTTCATTTGTCTGCATCCCGACTTGATAGAAAACTCTCCTCTGTGTAGTAAATTAATCAAAGTACGTTCGTTTTTTGTGTCTGTTTAAATACGAGTGAGCATCTGGCACTTAAGATATATAGCTGCGAGCCTATTATATACAGAGTACGGCTAAATAACGAGAAATAATAAAAGAAAATCTTTGTTCAAGTTTGTTCGGTTTGTAATTATCGCTTAATAACCGCGAAATAAAAACTTGGAAGCCTTTGTATATTTGTAGCGTTTCGAGATACAGGCGATGTATTATATTTACGATTTTTATATCATAGGAAAGGGAATATTAACTAATAGAATTAGCAAATTGACAAGCGACAGGTTGCAGGCTTTTAAAATTTATTTAATGTTATAATTTTACGTCGAACGAGATAATCAACTTGTAATTTGCGAAATTCATTTACGGTACTTGTACCGTTATACAAGGCGACTTGTAAGAACTGGTAGCTTTTATACAATTTTGCAAGTAACGTTGTTTCAATTACACGTGATACAAATATATTTTATTCTATGAATACTTTTTACAAACATTTTAGCGCGCCTCCTCAAAGGCAACGATATATCTCTTTATTTGTGAAACAGAGAAACGTATGACCGGAATTAAGAAAAATGCAATTCCAATGGCGTGTTATCGAGGAATGAGATTCTTCCGATTTCAGATGGTCGCACGTGTGCCTTTCCCGAATATAAATATACCGGCTAATTGCCAGTCGGCGCCGATTTCCTGCGATAGCGTTAAAAGTTCGCGTGCTTCCATCTAATTAAAAATTTCGATTATTAAGCCGAATACACGGTCCCGCGGTGAACCCGATATTCCAGGGCATAATTAGAAACCATTTGATCAGAAGCTACAACTATTCGCTAAATAGTTGGAACAGTTTCTGAAAGTCGAACACATTTTAACGACGTTAATTTTCGTCTTCTTCTTGCGTCGCTCGCAAGTAACAAACAGTGGCACGGATTCGTGAAGTCTGTTTATAAGATGACATGATTTGCGGCGCACCAGTTTGTTTGCACAAATGCTGCTCCATCGTCTAACAGAGATGTCAAAGACGTTTCGTCTAACAGAGATGTTAAAGACGTCTCGTCTAACAGAGAATTGTAACGCTATACGACAACGCACTCTGTCACTTTATAAAGCAGATGTTCGACAAAGTATCGTCAGTCGAAGACAACTGTTTCCTGACTTGCTTCGAAATGATCTCGCGTTTCTTTCAATCCAAGTTAAACGTATATTTCAATCTTCCAATCTCTGTCGGCTAATTTTCCGAAACATATCGTACAATACGATCAACGTTGTAAAAATCGCTGTAAAACGTAACGAAAGTATTTTACAAGATTAATCAAGAGGTTGATAGACGTACACGAAATGGACCTATATTTCCCTACAGATAAAGGATTGACGTAGGTGCGCCCTAAAAGAGAAAAAGAAGAAGAAAAATTTTATGTATTAAAAATCCTCCGCAAAGATGTACAAAGCAGATAGAACAGAATATCGAGCAATTTTATTTGCGATTGTATATGCACAACTAAAAGCAACGAGGGCACGTGGCGTTTTACAGGGGGTCAGGTTTTATGGAGGCGCTCTTTCACCCTGACAGAAACGTCAATGTGTTCGGCTATCTTTATTATCGCGCAAGGACACGCGGAATTTCAATGGCGCATTGATTCGCCAGCTGCATCGACCGAGCAAAGAATTACTGCAGGACGTTTTCCTTACGTTTCGTTTTTACGGATGCAAGAGGCTATTCAGATCGAAGATTCGAAAGAAACGACACCGTTTTCCAATCGTTTCAAGGAAGCACAGATAGACGATAAATCTTTGGCCGGCAATCTCCTTTTTCTAGACATTAACACGAGCAGTTTCAAAGAAAACGCGATAGTTCTGTAGCTAAGTTGCTGTTCGAGCACCAATTTTCCATTTTATCTGTGGACGATTCACGGTAATGCGTTCGCGTGAGCGTTAGGCTAGTATATTTTAGGGAAATGAATAGTTCGCAGCATCGTTGTGTGTAATTTGTAATGGATGAGATTTTTCTGTTTTCCACGGGAATTTTAATCGGTAGTTTACGCTGTGTGTGTAATAAAGTAAAATTTAAAGACGAGCGGCGCTACAATTTTAGAAAAGAATTATAATCGATAAGATACGGTCGATAAGATAAATTATGAATAGATAAAACGTACGTGACTCAGCGATATGGTAAAGAATGTTTAGTACATCAAAGTTACTATTAATATATAACGTGGTTATTATACACAGGTATGAATTTTAAACTTTCTTTCGTGCCCCGTTGTACATGGCAAGTCATCAAAATTTCCAAGTTTCCAGAAACTTTAATCTCTCTTAGGGTACGAAGGCAAACGCTTAATACCAAACTTGCTATTAATTAGAACTTCTTGTCTCGAATTTCTCTTCTAATCGCGTAAAGTATCAATTTATCATGGAACTCGTAATAGATGAAATTTTTCCTTCCTCTTCTTTTTTTTTTTCTTCAAAAGTTCTTCAACTAGCACTTTACCTATATCACATGAATTTCCAAATTTGCGATCTTAAATTAGGTACCGGCACTTCTTCCTCTCGTTTGACACTTAAATTCTCCCCTTCCTTGCCTGTCTGCGAGCTCTTAGATACGAACTTAATTGCTTAATAGCGAATTTCGCGCCAATTACAGCTTTCTTGATCGAACACCGTGTGTAATCGTCTGAAGGATCAATTTAGAAACCAAGGAATATCCATCGAATGTGGTTCCTAGGGTTAACCACCCCTCGACACGAATATTCGATGGGGGCCAGCCTTCCTTTTCCGGTTATTGAACTTAATGCAGCCAGGTCGATGCGCGATATTAAATTATGCGGTTCGGCGCAACGATGCTTCCGCGATATAAAAGACAGGAAAGGAACGAACCTTTACAATCTCTCTCTCTCTCTCTCTCTCTCTCTCCCTCTCCCCCTTAAGCTAGCCTCCCACCACAACGGCTTTATGACGCGACTTTTGCGATAACTGTAATGGCCACTCTCGCAACACGAAGCATGCCATTACCGTCACTCTATTTCGCAGTTGATATCTTTCCTCTTTCAGCTTGCTACGGCCACCTACACCTCGGAGCATCCCCTTAAAGGCTCTACCTTGACCCAGTGAATTTCTCGTGTGTATGCACCTGCATAGGAAATTCGATAAAAAGCATTGCGCACCACCAAGCTATTATTATACCATAGAGCGGTGATTTATTTTTAAACGATCGGAATGGTCGTCGGGGGTTGATGATCGCCGAGGTTATTCTCCGATGTTTCGCAGTGATTTCTTTTGAGGAATTGCAGGAAGGGTCGTACTTTTTCTTTTCTTTCTTTTCTGTTCTTTTTTTTTTTTGTCTTCTGTTCTTTGCCAGCTTTCAAGTTTTCTGTAGGTTTCATCGCGTTTGCAATAGTCGACGTGATAATTGGAGTTACATAGATCCCTGTAAACAGATTTCCTGTCTATTTTAAGCACATCTTCTTATACCAAAATTTGATTAGTGACATTCGCGATTAAATGGAAAAGATTCATTGCTGTGTTAGAAAAATAGTAGGACAATTTTAATGTATATAGTTGCTCCTGTATTAAAATGGATGTTTGATAGATTATCGAAATTCACGATTGTTATTCGCAGCTCAAAATAATTCAGTGTGTTAGGAGAATATACAAGACAGTTATTATTTCTCTATTAGAAGATTGGAACATTTATAAGTAGGATAACACTATCCTAATCCTGAGATATAATTACTTTTGCTTGGTTTCGTATTACCATGTTTGATCGAACATTTGTTCCTATGTTACTATAAACCAAACGGAGAATATTGTTCAAATGAGTCGGATCTATTAAATTTGCATGACAAAGTGCAAATATCAAGATTTATAGTCGTGCATAAAAGGAAGCAGTACTTTTGAACCAAGTAATTTAATAGAGTGTAAACGATCTCCATCTTCATCTTACTGGAAAAACAGTGTTTTTTATTCCGGAACAGGTTAAAAACAATTATTATTCCATCCAGGTTTCGTTTAATGTACTAACAACTCCCGACAATATTTCTCATTTTTATAATTCTTAGAAATCTATAATAACGAGACAAAAGTTTACCATTACGAAAATAAGTACATGAGATTAGGCAAAATTTACTTTGAATCGGTATATAACATTTTAATAAAAGCCAACGTTTCATACAAACAAATTTAATACACACTGTTGAAAACTATCAAAGGACGTGATGTTACTATAAATAATTTGTTCGTGCCAATCAAACGAATAAAAGTGACGCGATAAATCGACACCTCAATTGCGACAATAATTTAGTTTAGAACAATAATTAAAAAAAAGTCATACGAACGCAAGAAGCGTGCGTAAGATTCAAACTAATCCAGAAAGCGATGCTGCGATTGTTTTGACCGATGCATCGCCCTCTGAGATTTGCATTTGGTCAGCGACCTAACATCCCCGTCTTGTTTATTTTCCAGAACGCGGTGCAGTGGAATCCAAAGGCTGACAGTATCCAGACCGACATCTGAAACATTCCAGAACCCGTGAAAGACTCAACAAACATCTCGAGTCACAGCCAACCAGTGTATTAGTGACTTAGATAAGAAGACTCTCGCCAAAACGTCGACACTCGCGGAACCTCGGTCAAATCTCGCGATTCGCGCTCGAAATTCCAAGCTTCCGGTGCGTCTCGCGACCGAGGGGAACTCTGGACGAGAGGAGATGTCCCGAAAGTGGTTCCACAGAGGAGACGACACGTTCAAGCCGCCAGACATTCGAAGATAGCGGGTCAAGGTCGCGAGGAGCTCGAACCTCCAGCGTAGTCGAAGTCGATTCCTCTTCGGTCAGGGATGAGGATTCGCGGTTCAGGGCACGACGAAACGTCGGTAGGATCAAGCAGAGCTTGAGCGACCGCGTGCAATCGTCGCGCAACTTCGACAGGCCTAAGTTCAAGTTCACTTTCAGAGAAAAGTCGAGGAAATCCGAAGAACATCCTGATACCTTCAGGGAAAAAAGGAAATCCAGCGAAGAGAAGGAACGCCTAGACGCTCCTTGCTTCAAGGACGTTGAGGAGGAGGCACAAGCACGCTCCAAACTACACAAGAGCGATTCTTTCCTCAGAAGATTGGTAAGAAGCTCGAAGGACAATATAACTGAAGGGTGCGAGAGATTGGTCAGGAATATTCAAAAGAGTCCTCTTCTACGAAAGAAGTTTCAATCTACGGACGAAGAGAAACCAGTGGCACCAGTACGTAGAAAGAAGTCCAAACAGAGACTTCTGGAGCCTGATTTAACCAATAAACAGTCTTCCACGGGTATCGATCCTGAGCAGCCTAATAATATTCACGTTTCTGTCGTGTGCCCAAGCGCTGAGCTTATAGAAGATGACTTTCTGCTGGTTCACAAGGAACCTCAGACTGAAAGAACCAATCACTCGTTGAACGAATCAACAACTAAAATCTCCTCGACATACTTTGTCGAGAACGAAGATTCGTCTAAAAGCGTCTCGGTAGAAGACGTGGAGGATCTGATTCGAACGGAGAACAACCTCCGACTTTTGGAGCAACGCGTTCTCATTAGAAGACGTTTAGAAAAATCCACGAAGCTTTTGGAGGCACTGCAATCAGGCCTGCGAAGATCCTGGAGCGAAGAGAGCCTCGTCCACGCTATAGAGCAGGTTCACCGTAAATTCCACGTGGGATTCCCCATCTCCAAAGTCTCCATAGACACCGTGACGGTAGATTGCTCGCCTATCGCTCACAGAAGATACGTCAGACCCGTCTGCAATCGCGAAAAGTCGAATAGCGGGCAGTCAAGGTCGCTGGAGTGGCGGGACAAGGTAGAGTGGACGTCGTGGAAAGCGAAACGATCGCCACCGCCGGACGACTGGCAGGTTCAGAGGTCGCCGAAGCTCTCGTCGAGGCGTGATAGCACGCACGGGTCAGGCGATAACCACGTTCCGGCAAGGAAGTCACGAATACAAGGCGACGAAGTGCACGCGCGGCTCACGTCGCTCGTAAAATGCAAACTTGCGAATTTTGCGGGCAGCGGTGGGGACGAGGAGGAGCTGCGAGACGGCGAGCCTGCGGAAGAACAAAGTAAACAGCGGCTAGTCGCGAACAGGCTGGACGAGAACGCGACTCGTCACCCTTCGACGCCTGTCTGCGAGCCAACGCACGGCTCACGTGTCATTTCTGACCTCAGGATAGAGTCTGCCTCGGTGAACGATGCTCTGGGTGACTCAGGCGTCGTGACAATTCGCGTGAACCTCGGTGACTTAGAATCTGACGCAAGAGATGACAACGAAGAGGCCCTGAAATCTGCTTCGGTGATCACAGCTGATCGTGGTAAAAATAACGAGAGCAAAGGCCAGGGAAGATCGGCGAAGAAGAAGAAAGTCGGATCTGGCTGCAAGGTTCCAGATTGGAACGACTGGAAGATGAAATTCACAATCAGGATGATTCGCATCCGGGACAAACTGATGCTGGGCCTGAGTGCCTTCGCGATATTGTTCACCATTCTGTTGGTGATGGATCTGCAGATGGATCTTGGATACAGTGGACATCATTTGGTACCCAGCCATGGGCGTGTTCGGATCGGGGACGACCCGAATACTGGCACGATTTATAACTTTCGCAGGAGATATTTGCAACGAACAAATGCAAGTAAAGAGCAGACCAGTGGTGATATGTCCGGTACAACGCAAAATAGTGGAAAGGATGGTGAGAACATAGCTAGGGAGTCGAGGACCGAGAAGACAGAGGTGCATGATAATTTCCGGGATTTGGTGGACCTCGTGGAGAAAGGTTATGGTGTTAGTGTTTACGAAGGAGTAGCTAGGATCAGTGGAGAAGACCATACGTACAATCCTACGCTTGGGGAGATGAAGAAGATCAGTCCAAAGTGAGTCTTTCTTTTCTTATTGAAATATTATATTTTTTAATCCTGTCGCCCTTGGGTCTGTATGACCTGAAATGGATGTTAATGTTTCAGTAGATATTATCGAGATATAAATAGCTTTGAAATATTTGATTTTAGCATTCAATACCATTTTATTATTTTTTGTGTAACGTAGTAGCGATGAGAACATCAGGTTTAATTAATAATAACTATAATAGTTCATTTCTTGCGAAATTCAATTTCATTACTCGAATACGTAATTAGCGTTCAGTATCTGAAAACAAATGACTTATTGACAAACTAGGTCACTGTAATTTTAACGCGACCGAAACAAACCGAAGGTTTATCAATTCGTGTCAATCACGAGCAAACAAATTATCGAAGGGAACGTCGAACATAAAAAGTAGATCGACGTATTCTTAATGAACGTAATTCCAAACAATCGCATAGAAAGCAGATCAGCAAAAGAAAAAGAGAGTACCAAACATAACGAAGCGTTATCAAACGTTGAATTCCAGATACATTTTTAGTTGACAGGCGTTTTCCCCGACGACTTTGAGACTTTTGTTATTTCCACCAGCGATGAAATCCTTATCGACGTTGATAATAACAGAGGTGAGACGACTGGTGAAAATTTTCCATCCCGTAAAAGTGTATACGACGTCCGTAAGATAAAGCGGAATTTCCAACGCGACACCTAATTAACCGAAATACCGTCGAAAGTAGCAAGTTTAAATCTCGCACCTGCTCGGTCCTCGTTGAAATCTCCTAAACCGATTTTCCACGGAACTTCAAACAGAAACTCGATGGTTTTCTTTTTCTCTTTTTTCTCTCTTTCTTCTTTTTCTTCTTTTTTTAGTGTCCTCGTTGGAAAAGTTTCCTCCCTATCGAATAGAAAGCACCGGGGAGAAAAGCAATTAGTGGAATCGCTTAAAATAACCAAAATCGTCGTTCCAACATCGAACCAGGTTTCCAATGGAAAGATGGCCGAAAATAGGGATGGGGAAAATAGGGGAAGAAAACGAAAATTGACTTTCCAATGTTTGTGTCGCATCCTCAAATTTTCTCATAGATATTATATCAAAATAAAACGTTTTATTCTTCACTTTATTCTGCATCATGTTCCATGTTTATTTGCAATTCTAAACAATGTATAACACATTTAAATGGTAAAAGAAATGAAAATTCGTTAAAATAGACATTATTCCACCTTTTTCCCGTGGACCTTCGAAAAGTAGAGAGATATGTTTTTACAGGTTTAACAGATTGTTTGTTAGTTTGCATCGTGTGAGTCTGATTTGCGGATGTGTGCGTCGGTAGGTTGGTAGTGTAGGCTTCGATCTGTATGTCGGTGAAATCAAGAACGTTATTACTGTCGTAATAGACTGATAAGAGGCGCGACTGGTGATATCTGGATCATGTTGTTCCCTCCTCGACCTCCAGTCTCGTTCTCGTTATCCGGCGAAATAATACGTAGAACCGAATTGATGAACGAGGATTGAGGTTACGCAACTTTGGACCTATGTTTTAACTGAGGAAAGTAGATTACAGAATTGTTTCTGAAAATTCGTACTTTTGTAAAGAGGATTGAAAAGGTAGAGACTGGACAGAGAGATTTATTTTATCTATTGCATCTTATAGCAAGTGGTACACGTACTTTGATTATTTTATGTGTTTTTGATTATCTTCACGCGTTTAAATTCCTCAAAAATCTGTAAAAATAGTAGTCCACCAACTGAACTTGATCGTTCACGATTAAGAGGAATCGAATTTTTCTTCTTGTCGCTTTAATTAATTTTGATTACATCGACGATTAAATTAGTTGCTCTTTTATTTTTCGTACCTTTCCTGCTTAATATCACAAAATGGAAAATACTCCCTCGTTTATTAGTTGTAAACTTGTTGCTAATTTTTTATCATAAGCTTTAACAAAATAAAATTTTAACGAAACCTTCGAGACGTTGTAATTTATTATATAAAGCGCACAGTATAATTTAATTTGTTTCACATTCGCACGATCGATAAATGTTAACTTCATTTTTTAATTACGATATCCGTTTATCTTAAATGAAAAATACGTAATACAACGCGTGGCGGAAATAAAATTTCTTCTATTTATACACTTCGTAAATTAATTACTTTAATCGTGTCAGTCTCATTGTCGACCTTGAGACTCTCACGTTGCACGAAACGAAGCATAAATCGATGTTTCTCATATTTTACGGCTTCGATCGAAGCGAAATATCGTAGTCGACCTTGCTGAATGAAGATTGCTTAATCTAAGACTAAATCGTTCCTGTTGACCTCTTCGAACGCTAATCCATTCTGCTTAAGCGATTTTATTGTCTGACAAGCAAATATCAGTCACGTTGGTATATCGCGTTAGAATGCACTTGGTACATGCTTGTGCATTGTGCTTCTACACATATACAGAACGTGCTCTCTCGTGCAAGCAGGTTGTCCAACGGCAAACGTAATTATACCGGTGATAGAAGGAATCCGCGTGATTCACGATTCTGTGTATGGACGGGTGTGTTCTATTAAATATTTTCATCGCTCAAATCCATTCGACAAGGATCGACGTATGTGCATATACACACGATGGCACTTGACTTGCAAATTCGCTTTTCTATATTTTTCTTTTCTTATCGAGACAGCAGTTTCGTAATTCATTTGAACTCTTTGATGCATAAAATTTCCTAGAACGGTACAAAGTAGAACACAGTTTATTTGTAGATGAATAGTACGTCTGTTCGATCGTATCGGTGTTTTATTACTTAACTACTCGTTAGGTGTATGATCGTACGTTCGAACGTATTATCGTCGATATGCAAAATGTGCACACCGTTGTAGCATTTATATGCTAATATTAATCGAGTTAATCGAGTTAAATTTTATATCGTAAGAGCACTTTCGTGTGATTAAAACATTGCTATCATAAAAATGAAACGTAGAACGTAATAAATAGATTGAAAAATAGGAACGTGTGCAAATATTTTTCCTAGCCAATGTGTGTAATATTATACAATTAACGGTTGGAATATCTAAAATGTTGATTTTCCCTGAAAATTATAATTACTTATACATTATGCTATTTAATATTTTTACCAGTCATTGTACGCTGTATAAACAATAAAACTCCAGTTCGATACCCTCTCTTACCGGGTCGACAATTTGCTAATTAATTTTAAATATCGATTTCCTGCAGTGTTAATTAAATGCAAAGTAATTTACATGGTTATGTTTTCGTCTGTTAGTGAGTGGCCAATCCTATCGATCGAAACACGAGCGTTTACGCGCACGTGAATTTTCTCTTCTTTCTTCCTACCCCCTCGATGTTTTTTTCACATCGAGGCCTAATTCGTCCCAGGGAGAAGGGCGACTAATTGCCACGAACAATGCACGCGTAGCCAATTGACGATTCTTTTCCGTTAATTTAGCAAGTATCGATTATTTCCTTTCTTCTTTTTTCGTTCACTTCTCTCTCTGACTTTGGAACTATTTCAGAGCTTTTTTATCGGCGGTTATGGATTCAACGAGTTCAACGCACAGCTCCGAAACTCTAAACTTCGAAAGCATAATTTCTATTATTAACGATTGGCGAAAAGAAATTTTCTTCTTGGGTTAAAAATCAGAATTCGACCCTCAAAAGGATTAGTGATCGAAGAAGTCAGAATCACGCCTCATACACACTGAAAATATTCTTAATTACGTAGTCAATTCGTTCGATTTTCTAAAAAGAGCACCCGAAGCATTTACTATTCTCACATAAAATCTATCTAATCGTACGTATCTTTACAGATACTTATAACAATCTACCAAATGTACATCAATGAAGTATGACTTCTATTAATACGATCTATCTATAATTTTTATTAACGAAAAACGAATGAATACCGATATAATACTATTTTTAAAAAATATTCCCACAACAAAGAACCGCCTCAGTGAAATTTCTTTAATAGCGACCGTATGAAACATTCTCCTTTTTTCTCCTTTAGAGGCAAAAAGAAAGAAAACTCGTGACAAGTATTCACCGATCCGGAGTATATAAAAAAAGAAAAATAAAGCTGAGGACAAAGCAGGAATAGAGTGCGTCGCCACGGAGTCAGACTGCATTTTTCATTGCATTTGCTGGTCTAGAATCGATCTGAGGAACTTGAAGGGGAGTACGTAGTCTCCGCCGCGTATTATCACAGTTCTGGACGAGGAAAACAAGGAACAGAGAACGTTTCCCTGGTTGCACGCTGTAAGCTTCCTTGCCTCGATAGACAGCTCTAGTGACCCTAGGGTGTCTAGGGAATAAAGCATTGTTTCGCGGGCGCAGAAGCGTCGACAATGTCTGCTGTTCGGAGGTTACTTCGTTTCTGAATAGGTTACGTGTGTGCATTACTGTGCATATACACGAACCGGATCGTTTACACGGGAACCAACGGCGATACACTAAGCGACAGATACACTTCGTGCTGCTTGAATACTTATTCAAGACCCCGGGTTGAACGTTCGACGTGCAATCGTTCTCTCGAAGCTTCGTCCTGGCGTCGAATGTGTGCCTCGAATAAGAGAGTTTTGGTCTTCCTACGGTGCTTACCTCGAAGACGAAGCTGCTTCTCAAGTTTCCCTCTTTCGTGACAGGTGTTTCGCTTAAGCGCGTACCTAGAATACCCGATGATTTTCCAACATCCTCTGCTCTTAGTGTAATTCTAAATACACAGAGATACAGGGCTTGGTTAATATTCCAAGGTTTCCACGAGTGTTTGCTAATTTCTGGGTCAGAGGGTTACGTCGAGTTACGTCGAGTGAAATCGCGCATCACAGGATTGCTCTTTTTTCGCACACGCTCTTCCATCATGATTTCTACGAGACAATTCGTGGTAATTTTAGGGCCAGAAAATACCGAATGATATTTTAACCTGCTCCCCTCTTAATGTGGTGTCAGAGGAGATACGGGCGGTTGGTTAATATTCCAACGGTTTCCACGAATGTTTGCTAATCTTAGGGCTAATTTTAGTTGAGTTACGTGGCGAGGGAGAACTCGTGTAGTAGGGTTGTTCTTTCTTATTTTTCTTTTGCATACGCTGTTCGAAAATGATCTCGACGACTGTGCGGCAATTTTAGGGGTAGAGAATCCCGGATGATATCCTAACATCTTCTCCCCTTGATGTAGTTTCACAGGAGGTACAGGGGGTTTGTTAATATTTGAAGGTTTCGACCAGTTTGCACTAATTTCGGGGGCAGAGGGTTACATTGAGATACGTCGTGAGGGTGAAAATCGTGTAACAGGATTGCTCTATTTTTGCATATGCTGTTCGAGGATGATTCCGACAAGTACGTAGCAGTTTTAGGGGTAGAAGGTGAATCGCGTTGCGAGGGTGAAATCGTGTAATAGAAATGATCTTTTTCTGCACACGTCGTATATGTTCGAGGATGAACTGCTTTTATCGCGAATGGAGTGCGTGGAATTTTTTATCAAAAGAACGAATAATTGTTGAAGTTCTTTAATCGAATATCCTTTAATCTTTTTAATTGATTCTTACTAAAATGCTGCAGCTACGATTGTGCTGCATGATGAATGCGGTGAAATGCTTTTTATCGAGAGAACATTCTTTCTCAACTCTCCGTTTGGTTGATTCAAAGGTTCACCTAAAAATCTATGAATTATTTTGCGATTTATTATAGATTTTATACATTATTTTATACGTCACCTGTATCATAGGTTTCACTCGTTAACCGGTTTTGAAAATCAGTGTTCTCGAGATTCCATCGAGTGTAATGAAAGAGTCTACTAACGCGTTGAAATTACCAGCGAATCACCATAACCGAACGAAAGAAAAAAAGAGGAAAAAAGGAATAAGATTCATGGATGCATTACCAACTACGTTCAGAGACGGAATACTCTATAATTCCCCTTATGAATCATTATCGCCTAAACCAAGGAACTCTGCAAGTGAATTATCACCCTGCGAGTGAAACAAAGAAATAAAAAGATCCATTAGCAATAGATCACTCCCTATCCCTCCCAAAATCGAATATTCTCGCATTTTACCCTACCAATTGTTGATTCCACAGTTTCGATAATCCAGCTTTAACTATATGTTCAGAAAATCAACGTAAATTCTGCCTGAAAATTCACGAATAATTAAGAGCAAACTCGTAGACTTTGCTGAATATCTTTTAGTCCCCTTAACAAAAATTATTCCCAAACGTTTACCAAATTCATTGCTTCCTCCGAGGAATCCATTGAAATTATCAGCGGCTCATAAGAGAGAGAAAGAGAGAGAGAGAGGGAGAGAGAGGACTGACGGTGCGCACGGAGGTTACTTCCTGTCACCTGAATTCAGACCTGGCGGGCTCGACCGAGTTACGGACGATGAATTATTTCCGAGCAAACATCCGGCTCACCTTGGCTCGGCCACCTTTGTCATCTTCGACCTGCAGACTCGCAGAGCCCCTTTGTTGCGCCGTACGCTCCTGAAGTCACCGATGTTTGGACCCGGCTCGAAAGTTCCTGTCGATGAATCGATACGACACACGCGTTAACTCGGCCCCAATAATGCGCTATTATGCATGTTTGCCCGCGCGTGTACACACAGACGATCGGGCGAGTGTGTGCGCGCGCTGCACGCTATTATACACATGTAAATGCACCGATAATAATGTGTACATTCGCGATGCCGTAGTTTGGTAGGCGTTCGCGTGTACGAATGCTTGTTCGTGTGGCGGACGCAATGGATCTACAGGGTGCTCGTTGTAACGGTGGCCGATATTTTTCTGGGTTTTCCGCTAATTGGACGATAAAGCGATTGGAACGGAAGTCGAGATTCGTGCAGACGCACATGCAACGATTTTAGCGGATTGACGAGCAATCTGGTAACTTACTGTGCGCGGAGTGGCGCGGACGTTAGAACTTGCTGCACCACTCAGTATCAGTTAATCAAATCTGTAACTAAACTGTACTAGTTGATTTTACGGTAACTGTAGGTACATTTCCTGCGCGCTAAACTATTTCGTAGTAAGTGGCTACTCGTCGCTCGGTTAGATCAATGGGTTCGTCTAAACGAGCTTCCAGTCTGTGCTCGGGTAACGTCTTGAAAGGTCAGCCTGAAATATAATTACTTTTCCAGTTAACGTATGAAACAGAACCAATGGAACTTTCGAAATTAACGCGTAAAACAAACTGATACTAGGTAGTATCTGGTTGTATTTTCTAAGTGAATGCATACAGTGATCGTATTTGTCGTAGAGTCGACCTCTTGTTCGCACGATGTTCGCATGGTTATAATAAATGTGCTTTTTTGAGCTGTCAATTTAGTACAAGCGATAAATCCGTTTATTATCAGTCCGATGGAAAATGTTTCTATCGAGTACAGCGTAGTTTCTAGAGAGCCTTAACGTGACTATAGCAATCTTTTTGTCGATTAAAATCGTCTAACAAACAAGTGTAAAAAGATGATAGGTTTATTTGCAAAAAATTCAAGGTTACCTTGAAAAGTCAGGAGAAAAGAAAGAGTCGATAAAAAATTTCCTCTAGCCACGTTGAAGCTCTCTGGAAACCATGCTATACCTCATACAAACGTTTTCCATCGAACTGCTAATAACAGAGTCATTTCTATTGATCACGATTCGTGGTTCACCCTGTACATTGCTATTGTCCGACCAGCGTAGAACGAATGCACACGACTCACATACGCTTTAGGCTCATTTCTTTAAAAAGTTATCGCAGAAAATTACATAGGACTTGTAGTTTTTGATAAACGAGAAAGCTTCTGCCATTTTCATTATCGCGATTTGTTTCCACCTGGGAACTGACAATTAGTCGCTTTCTCACGTTCGAAACAGTTTTTCCTAAGATTAGTAGAAACGCCTGAATAATTATGGCGACCATTATGGCGAGCAGCATATATACCGCGGTATATCATAAATTTGAACGAAAGGGGAATTGCCGCGATCGATGAAGCTAATCGACCACCTCGTCGCAAGATCGTGAACAATTTCTCTTTGGTATGGAGCATTTGCTATTCCCGTGGCGATTCCCTACGCATTGGTGCACGACAGGTGTTTATGTGGCTCCAGCTGAGGTACGCGAATAGCGTGCAATTATCGTGTGATATCTTCGTTACAGACAGTTCCGACCTCTTGTGAATAGAATCTTTAACGGTAGAACAGCGTGAAATTAACAGCAGCTTATACGACCAAGTATATAACGCGAACGATTGAAGTACACATAAAGCTTCTATCTAAATTAACAGTGAATTGTATAACCAAGAAAAATACGTAATTTAAAAAGCAAGCCTTCCTTCATATCAAATTTTTAAAAATGCACCGTCGTAAGGGTTTATCAAATTTTAATTAAAAATTATGAATTACCTTCTTTTTCCCTTTTTTCTAACTACATTCTAAGTTTCTAAGAAAGTTTAAATCACATCGTATTTATATTAACTTGAAATTATACTCTCCGTGCAGTTTTATCGAACAGATCTATCAAATTTAATGTCAGCTTATGATTTTTGAAAAAATGTTAAAAGATTACATCACTGAGAAATTACGTAATCGTCGAAACAGAGATCGAATCGATACCAATGAATTTCCGGATGAACTAGAAATACCGGTTGTTCGAACGAACTGGATCTCGAATCGGCCAAAGAAAATGGTGTCTAGTGAACAAAACCTCGTACGTTATTTACACCCAGTGACAGTAACACGCGGAAATATAGAGCTTTCGAAAGTAACTTTCTGTCCTATATCGTTCGTTTCCCAGAAGAATCGCGGACAGTAAAGACGCAGATAGATGTGAAAGTAAGAAAGCGAGAGGAAATGGAGTAAAGAAATTTTGTGATAGACGCTAGAAATGTATCATAGGCGTTCAAATCGATGAAAATATTGAACAGAGTATGGAGAAACCTGCTTAGTCGCGTAAATAATACAAATGATATATGGAACACGATGGAACTCAATGCATCTGTGTAATAACTGTACTCTTTATATTTTCTTAACGCATCGAGAACTTTTTGCAAATATTCGTTTAAAATTTCTTCCTGGATAGAAGAAATTCATATATATTTGAAGCTCTTCGTATATTTCAAGGGAGACTTTATTAACTATCGTAATTTTATTCGCAGATTATGGGATTATCAAATCCATCAAAATAACGAGTTCCAGATGTTTCGGTTTTCTAATTTATAAAATATTCAAGTGTGTTATTTTAGGTTCCCTTTAGAATTTTTTGCTAAATTTATTGCCCCATGTGTCAGTAACGCTGACAAATTTTCTTTTGGACATGGTTCTTAACCAGTTACCTGTTTTTGACGAGTATACTCGTCATACGTAAAAAGTAGTTACAATTTGCAACAAATTGCAGTAATAAGATTAAAAAATAAAACAGTCATTTCATTACAATCTTCTATATTAATACAACAGCTACACGTACTCTATGGTGACGAGTATATTCGTCATCGCTTGCTTATTGCGACACATTTTAGGTACACGCTTTTCAAAGAGGTAGCTACAGCTAACTGGTTAAAAGTCTCGTGGCTACTACGATTCTGGTTATTCTACTCATTCTTTTACTTCGTCGAATTAAAAAAAAAAAAAGAAAAATATTTAATTGAAAAGGTAATCCACCGAATTCTAGACTCCGTATCTCTTTACACCGAATCCCACGACAGTGTCAATGAAATTCCACAATGTTCCGTGTAACGTGCATATGTCCAAGCGTTCGTGTACTTTCGCGAGCCATGTGTATCTATCTTAAATCCAACAATCTTGTCGATACCAGAGACAACAGAGTGGAAAATTGTTCGCGAAAAATCAATCTGCCGAAAAACGAACGAGCTGGAGCGGTGGTTGGCCTAATATCTCAGTCAGTTACAGAGTACACCGACGAAAACCAGCTGGTTGGGAAAGCCGGGTCTCCGGCGAGTCCCCAAACGACAAGTGTTCCAATCTCTCGAACGTTTGTTTCGATTCTCGACGGGGCAAACCACTAGAAATCAGGATTCCGTGAGTCGCAGAGAGCTATGTTCGATTAATTTTCGTCAACTCGGCCTTTCAACCTCGAGTCGCCAGGATTGCCTTTTAAATCGTCGGATCTGGCCGACGTGAAAAATATCCTGCAGTGTTGGCTGCCGTGGAGAATGTACAGGTTGCATGCGTGATGCAAAGAAAAACGAGCAAAAGGAGAAAAACACGAGGCCACGAGTCTGGATGCTCACGGATGCTCTCTGCAACCTTTACGATATATTTTCCCCCCTCTTTCTTCCACGTCTTTTTACGAGAAGTATCGGAACGCTCGTTTCCTTTTTAATAGGATGATGAATTTAATTGCAGAATATTCTTATAAAATCGACGTGTTATTATTGCCTTCTCATAACTGAAGTAAGTCCATGCAGTATAATTGAAGACAATTTTCTCGTAAAAAAATGTCGAACATGACATTAAGACTATTTAAGACTATTTTCCAAATTTGATTTGTGTCGATTATTATACAATCTCAAATGTACGATAATTCAAATGCATCACAAAGTTTTCTTCAATTTTTTCGCACTAGTATAGTGAAAATTCTTGAGCAAGAAAATAGTATTTGTAGAGAAGCCTGTATGTATGTCCCATCTCTTAGTTGTAGAGAAAACTGAATATGTTATTCATTCGAATTTGCAAGCATTGTAAGTACCAATCCTGTTTGTCTCTAAATAACTTGTATGAAATCAATATATTTGTTCAAAATGTTCTTTTCATTTTCTTTTATTTTCTTTTTATTTTATGAACATATATATATATATATATATATATATATATATATATATATATATATGTAGTGGGAGTGATGGATAAACGTAATATATTACCAACATGGTAAAAAAATGTAAGTACAGAAGTTATTGAAATTCGTGGCGTATAAATTTCAAACTTTCTTCCGTCAGCCATTGTATTTCAAAGAGATGGAACGTATAGCGCTTGAAATTAAAATTTCAAAATTTTAGTCCCTGTCTCAATTACCTTGCGGTTTCATCCTTTCAGATTTCGCCACAATTACCGGGCACGAATGTGTTAGATCGTAATTCCAAGCAGAGTACAAGATAATTTTCTCCTGAAGATTCGAAACTTTGCCAAAACTCTTACACCGTCACGTTGTTAATATTCAGATAAATCTACATGAGAAAGTAGAACACCTAAAGGTAGAGGGGCAAGCGAATCTCTTAGTAGAAAACAGCATCAAATCTCGTTGAATTTGGAAAGGTAGAAGGGTTTCGAGCCGTAGATGGAGGCTTTGTTGTTTGAAGGCGTTTTCGCTCGTTGTCGTTAGGTCGCTTCCTTTCTCGTCGAATAATTGCCGTTGCTAACGAACAGAACGCCGCTTTGTCACGGTAAAATCGCGACACTCGAAACTAGAACGGATCCATTTCGACGGTACGCGTCTTCCACTTCCGGACGGATGTTACTTGTTCCGTGATTTTCACGCGGTGGTTGTCACCACTCTGTTTCACCGATAACTTTCCAGGAATAAAGGGATCCGAAGTGACTATCGATTACTTTGACACGATATTGAACCTTTGACGTTCGGTGTTTCGTATACAACATTGTATTCTAACGAGTTATTAAGAAACTGATAGAAGATATATAAATAATAGATAGGACCTGGACAGGTTTACGTAAATTACATTTTTATGAGCGCTATTGAAGAGATGAAACCAACGTGGAGATTTGTTTCACGTACAGACTGTCTCAGAAATTGTGATACGAGCGGTCGCATAGCGATTCTATATGCAAAAATAAGTCGAAAAAGAAGAATAACATTTTTTCGTTTAAGGTATCGTTTTCGAGAAAAATAAGTTTGAAGATTCGTCGGGTGCGCGCGTTCTGATTGTGAGTTTCGAGATAGCCGACTTCTCTTTTGTGTGTGTTCATATTTGTGAACATGTCTGTATTTGGAATGGTTTCACGAAGAAGGATATTACTTTATTTTTCTTTAGAACTTTAGTATTTTAGGTATATTCTTTAGAAACCTCGGATACCTCGAAACTTACATTTAGCACGCGGACACCCGACTGATTTCCAAATTCAGTTTTCTCAAAAACTAAGCATTAATCGAAAAAATGTTATTCTTCTTTTTCAATTTATTTTTGCATATAGAATCATGAACCAACCGCTTGTACCATGCTTTCGAAGACACCCTGTAGGTATCTGTAAGTGGGTCGCTTCCTAACCATGAACTTTTATATTTATGGCAAAGTTAATAAAATCAAATCAATTTCAGTCAGGTCAATTTTACTACTTGCGAATATATGGCACAACTTTTCCCAACTGTTCAATAAAGATTTGCTTTTGAAAAAGTCAAGCAAGGTTTTCTGCTTCGACGCTAAACCTCGAAAATCTCTTTTGAGGGTTTTCATATTGTTCAGCTTTGGGCGTCTTGGGTCTCTTTTAATCTTCGGCTTTTGAGTAGCTCAATTAATGTCGCGCGAGAAATTTGAAGGAAAAAGAGGAATTTCTTAAGGAAGGAGGAGATCGAATTCCTTTCGGATAAGAAATTCAAGAAATTGGCTGAAATTCAGAGAAATTCTCTCGCTGATGGATAAACGAGACTTCTCGTTAATTTTTTCTCGACTATTTCTTCAAAACGCGATGAGATTACATTTGGCTTAAGCATAGATTTGTCGTAAGTATCAAGTAAAAAAGCGATTATAATTTATGTTCGACTTTACAGTGCATTGTTATTGCTATTCATTTGAAAGTTTCAACTATTACATAGTATATAACTATACGGTTAACTGGTGCAGAAGCGTCGAATCAAAATGCCCCAGGTCCACTCTACATACGCATATACGAGACCTAAAAGCTGCATCTCTCCGAAATCTCGTAAAGCGTAAATAAAAAACGAAAAGCTCTGCACAATTCGACGCATCCCAACGCACGTCCGTGTCTCTGTCAAAACAAAATTTATCTCGCGCGTCCATGAGCCGCAGCACGCTCTACTTGCACTTGCACTTGTACAAAGTAACAGCGAGTCTGTCTCTCAACTGGCTAATCGAAAGTCTGGAAAGCGAAGTTAACAACTGGGGGTCGACGGAAGTTTCGAATCGAACTGGCTGTATCCCGACGCGGTGAACGGAGTGGAATCGTCGACTCGGCTGGAGAATTCGTCGGGACGTCGTAAACAAGAGGCAGCCAGCGTGCAGTGGAAATTATAAATGAGCCGAGGTAAACAAGCGGCGCGAGGCGAGAAAATGGCTTTTCCTCGGGAGAAATGCACCTCTGTTTTCCAAGGCGGAACACCAACGTCTCTCAGCCTAGCTTTATCCTTGTCTTTCCTTCCCCGGCACGCTACTAAAAACTATATATATATATATATATATATATATATTTCCTCTTTCTTGCACTTTCAGTTTCTCAGTTACATCCGACCTGTGACTCGTTCCACGGTGGAAAAAGCCACCAGTGCGGTCGAACCGATCCTCCAGGTCCATCGATTATTCGACGAGGCTCGTCCTTCGTGCGGAAAGCTGGATTTCTCTCTGCTTTCCATTCACCGTTACGTTCCTCTTTCTTATTTCCATCCTTCTTTCTCTTCTTCTGATTTCTTACCTCTTTCTTTTTGCTTTTTACTTGGTCGTCGTCTTCTTTCCGGTTTCTTCGTCCGTCTTGCTCTTCTGCTTCTCGTGACTTCTTCTGGCTCGCGAGAGGAAAAGCTGTTTGAAAGCTTTGCAGATCTCTCTTCTAGAGAGACGCTCTTGAATCGAATCGCTCGAGGGCAAGAGAGATGGAAGGACACATCTCGGTTTGTAGTATCGACTGACGAAGAGAGAATCCTAATTAGGATCGGGTCGAACGGCGACATTTAATTAACGGAAAATCAATTTGCTCCCGGCGAAAAAGTAGCGGCAATCAATTTGCATTGTAATTAATCCGGCAGGATCGATCGGTCTTGACCGCGTTTTCCTTTCTCCCTTTTCCTTTTTTTCCTTTCTCCCTTTCTTCCTTTTATTCGCGCCATCATTTGCGCAACCGGGACCAGTGTTTTTACAATCGATTCCACTCACGAAAAACTTTTGTTCGACTATCCCATCTCGACGATCAACGCTCTTTTCACGAGCCATCCAGCGTCTGGTTTCCCACCTTTGGGACCTTGATCCTCTCCCCAGCTCCCTTCCAAATAAAATCGAATTTGTTTCGTGATTAAAGGTGGCGAGTATTGTTCAGAAAACTGTTATTTCTGTTCTTGCTGCGAGGAGATTCTTTTCGCTAGTGAAACTGGAAGTTGTATCTGGGGAAAAAATAGGTTATCACAGTGATGTAAAATACTTGGGTTTCTTCATAAGATTTCAGGATCTAGATGGAAAAAGGAATAAATTTTCGAGGAAAATATCGAAGACATTCTTACAATTCCTTCTCGTAATCACAATATGCATCGAATAGAATTCGAGAATACGAATATTGTGTCATAAAATCAAAAAAAGTAATTACAAACGAAATATTGACGCAACTGTACTATTATGTATCTTATTTAAGATTGCGTCAAGCATCTTGTATGACCACTAGCGATAAACAAAATAATATGAAATAGCGCTAAATGCAGCAAGCCAAGTTGCAAACTCAAATAGTACTATCTATACATTTTGAACGTGTATCGTATACTCTACGACACAGTAGAATTAACCTAAACTTAAATTAATAGGACACAGTGTACGTACAGAACTAAGCCAGTAGCTCACAGTATCGCAACTGGCGATACAAATTAACATCTTTGAGAAGATATCTGAAGAAGATTACTGCAACGTTTTTTACGATTCAGACACGTTTCAATCTCGTTTCCAAAGACCAAGCTTAATTTTCTATTGAAAAATATTACCGCGATTAAGATGATTCATGGACAGAGTGCAGTTACAGTGATCGCACTGATTTGGCTCGTTCTTAATTACGAGATGAGAATGTGGTCGACGCAGCTTTGTTTTTGAACCAATTTTATGCGGCCACATCGTGAAGGCTACCGCATTATCGATAGCTAGTCCGCCACGTGGAACAACTATTGACGATACTCGGACTGGAACAAAAGCTCCGAAGAATCCACTTTACCTTCCTCTTAGATGGCCGAGCGTCTGTCAGCTTCCCTTTGTCTTGGCATGAACGAAAGCTGTCGTCTGTGTTGAGAACGCGGTCTCATCGGTGGGGAATAAGTTTGCCCACGTACTGCCGCACGTTATGAAACGACCCAATAACCGTGACACCATTTTCTTTCCTTCTCCCCTCGGCTGCCTGTGAATTCGATTGTTTTCTGACACGGCGGCATCCATTTTGGCATTCGACAAATTTATGGCGCGCAATTCCACGCGAATTCCTCGCTCGAGGGAGAAAGTAAAATTCGCAGACGCTTTGAAATATTTCTACGTCCCTTTCGTTGTCTTTTCTTTTCCTTTTTTCTAAACGAGTATCCAAATTTGAAATTAACATAGGGGAAAATTGCACCGCGCGCGCTTGTAGAAACGAGACGGAACAACTATGAAATGGCTGCTCGTGGTTCGCGTTGTTTATGTGGGAGGAATAAAGCGTATTTGCACGGGAAATAGGAATGTTATGGCTGGATTGAGAATCGTTTATAGTCGAGCGGGGCTGTTTGGGAATACAGTTTGCTGAATAATTTGTTACCTTTCTCTCGAGCGTCTTTATTCTTCCGTCTGACATAAGTCAAGCTCTTTATTTATTCTTTGTTGTTTGACAATTTCATGCTTGCGCTGCTTCTCCGTTCTCTGCGGCTGGTTTCTACTATAACTAATTTAAGTAACTAATTTCAGGATACTTCAATCTGTAGTATCGTACAACAGCGACATGGGCTTGCAATTGAATATTTTTCGGTGATTATTCGCTCACGATATATTTTAATTTCACCTTAAATTCATTTCAAATTTAATGTAACGTAAAATGTGATAAGTATCGATATAACGATTAATTAACTGTTTAAACACTTTGTGATTTCTGTGGAACGTCTTGTAATTTGTATACGTATTTCCAGACTGGTTTCAAGTTTCACCAATCTTAATTATAGTAAATAGTACTCGTTTTAGTATAATATATAATCTATAATAATATAGCATAGTCTAATTACGACCTAACGTCAGGATAGTAGTAATGAAATTTCAAAATGTTTAATAGAAGACACATAACATATTCATAAAAGATTTCCACAAATGTTGGAATATTTTTTTCAATCGTATAAATTATTTCCTTCTTGTGGGATCTTTTCTAGTTAGCAGTGTAACGGAAGTTAATAATTCCAGATCTATCCCTCTGTGCTTTTCATTTTGAAAGAAAATCGAATGCTTTCTGGGAAAAGGATTATAGGCCGCTGGTCTGTTTTTTCTTTCTATTTCCAAAATATATCTTTATTTCCAATAAAATATCTTATAATTTCTATAAATTCTAAACTTAGCCCATGTAATCCTGATAATCAGGTCTCGTTACAGTACCAACGACATTTCAAAGTATTTTACATAGCACGCATAACATAATCAACGAAGCAAAACAAACTCATCGAATTTCGTAACTAGAAAAAATATTCTACTTCGATAGAATCTTGGTTTCTTCGTGCAAGTTGAAAACAGTGGCGCAACAGAAATCGCTCGTTAATGCAATACTTTCAGACAAATATAGTAACCGCGTATCAGAGATAAACTTTTCCGGTTCTCCAGAAAGACCTATCGTCAGCTAAAAGGCAATATCGCGTTTCTGCGGCTACGAGCTCGTTGGATGCTGCGAAAATGTTTCGCGTTCAAAACTTGATGCATCGGTTGCTCTCTTTCTCTCTCTTTCTATCTTTTTTTTCTACCTGCCTTTTACCGTCCAACTTCACGCACATACGTTCGCATTCGAATATATTTTTTCCTATATTTTTTCTTCCCTCTCTATCGTTCACAAAGAAATGTTTCGTCCGTTCAACGACGCGTAAATGCCGGTCAAAGGTTCCTTTGTTCCGAAATTCGCATGCATATTATCGTAAAATGAAGTTTCACGGGTGCGAACAGTTGCGCGAATAATTTCCTCGAATGAATAAATTTAAATAAATTCGAAACGCGTTCCATGGATCTTCCTGAATATGAGAACTTGGAAAAGTTCCTTCGTCTTAACGTCTAGGTGCAAGGTAAACCTGCACTTTTTAACACGTATCCAGTTCGAACAATTCGTGACGAAAGTTAAGAAAGATTCAAGTAGAATTAGACCGTTCGTCATCTATAATTTCAGCAGTTTTTCTCGTGAAAAATATCTCGTCTCTCTCCTTTTTTTTTCTTTTTTGCTAATGTATTTCTTCAAATAGATTTTCGCAGTATTCTAGGGTAATTAATATTCAAATAGCTTCTGCATGCTTTTTAGAGCGATTAAAATTCGAATAGCTTTTATATATAATAATACGATAATTTAATTTCTTGTCAGTATCGTAGAAGTTACGACATAAATATAGTCTAAATATATTCAGCGAATAGAGACAGAGAGTGTACATTTCAGCTACGATTCTTTCTCAGATATATGAGAAATATATTGTTTCATCGATGAATTTGGATGTTTCTCCTTAATTCTCTTTAATGTCTGTTTAACGACAGCAGCTTGTTTACGCGCGTGTATTCGAATGTTTCTTTGCTTGATAAATATTCGTAATGAAGATGGAACCAGCTTTTTCAACAACCCAATAGTATCGACGTTTAAAATTGTATTTAATAATCTCTCGAGAAACTATACGCTGCGATTATTTTTTAAACATATCGATGAAGGTAAGACGGATTAGGCAAGGCAAGAACATGCTTAAAATACGAATACTGGAAATTCGAATACGTAATTCGACTGGATGAGCATGAAAATTAAACGAAGTAGGGATAAAAATATCTACGGAGTGATTGACGTTTACAGTCCGATAAAACTATTTGACTTTTTTTTAATTCTGCGATCATTAATAACGCAGCGGTTGTCGAGCATATTTTTAGCAAACCCTTTCAAATACGAGTATACAATTTTTCGTAATGATTAGATCACTGTGGACATTTGTGCGCCCATAGAAAATTCAAAATACAGAGAATGGTGATTTTTTATACAATTATTTAGTCACTGGTTAACATCTCTATATGATAGACGTTAAAATGGGAAATACGCGATTCATTTTGAATTCGGATAATTTTCATAGCAAGATCGAATAATTTATAGGAAAGCATCCAATAATTTGGCTAATATGTAACATAGAATCGGTAAACGTAATTAAAAATATAATTACAAATATAATAAACCGACCGATCTAGTCAATTGATATTTTCTAGAGACAGTATTTTAAAGGATATCGAGTGTCTTTAAAAGTTCAAGATTTTTCCACGGTGCTCTTTGCGTTACTCTTCAAACCAATCGAAAGCCAAATTTTTTCCATCTCCGGTTCAACAGTATCTGTTTTCATATCGAGCGGAACGAGATTGACAACGAACACAAGAAAAATGTGGTAATGGCTGGTCTGTCGAACAATCGATTGCGTAAGACTATAGAGGAGCAAGTCTCACCGATCAAACAGATATAATAGACCAGACAGGCAGGATGTCGCGTGGCGGATGTTGCCTTCATTACATAAATTTCCGATTTGTCATCGTTTCTCTGGTCTCGCCGGCAGAAACCTGTTCCGCGGTGTTGGAAAAATGCGCGCGCTCCTTAGTTTGTTTATTTGGTTAATTTTTAACCACTGGCTGTAAATGGAATCTAGCCAAGACGCGACTCCAAGTGCGGTAGTTTTTGCGAATTTCATTGGATGCTTGGTGTTTTCACGTGAGATCGAGTTGCTGGAATATTTCTTCTTCTTATTATTCGTTCAAATAATAGAAGCTCGCGTTCAGATAAGTGGATTCAATCGCCAGGAATTTATTCAACCATGCGTTAACTAGGTAAAATTTCGTCTCGATAAATGGAGGTCCGCCGTGCTTCGACTGTCTAACATCCAATTTTCGTAGGAAAAAAAAAAAGAAGAAAAGCCTAAAAAAATATTGCTAGCAAATTTCCATGATTTCTTACTGCGCGGATATCGAAGGACACGTTTTACGTGTGTGTTATATGCGTTGTATAAAACATTTGAAACTCCCATTATCGATATAATAAAACAGATCAGATTTTTAGCCAATATAAATATGTCAAATATATATTCAGTAAATAATTAGTATCCCATCATTGAACATATAACAAGCGATAAACCACTATAGCTTCGTTATATATCACGTTACTGTTATTACAAATTATTGATTGTTTAAGTCCTCTGATAATCTCTGCGAAATATATATATATATATATATATATATATATATATATATATTTGCAATACACGACTTGTATTTTTTTATATATTTTCAAATTCGTTTAAGATTTAACCAATACGACCATGGTAGTTTTATGGGGTCTCGTTACGCCGCTAATTAAATTTCAAATGCGTCGTATAAAACAACACACGCACATAAAATATCCATAGAAGGTTTGAACAAACGTTCCGCGTGTTATCATATCTACGAAGAATTCCGATACTTGATACCGTCTTGACATTATTTTCTATAAAGCTTAAACATCGTGTACGATACAGCTTTATCAAACATCCAAACGAATAACATTTCTCGGCAGTGTTTCGCTAACGAAACTCGAAGCCCATTGGGTAGAAGTATTTTAATTACGCGGACAGCTCGCAAGATTACATTTCCATCGGATGCATAGCATTTCACGGTAGGCGCGGATTTGTTTTCCATGATCAAATTAAGCCGCGTCTTCCGGCTGGTCGTCGTAAATATACCGCCCTTCTAATTACACTGTGTTGCCGAGATACGTTTAATGAGAGACGTGCTCCACCGACCATACACACGATGCACCGTTTTGATAAACGTTCGAGTACCGCTTTTTTCTTCCCATTTCCCACGCACCTCTTCGTTAATATCGTTTCTTTACAATGTAACATCGCCAGTGGTTGATTGCTAATTAATCTTGAGTGTGAACATCGCGAATATTATATAGTACGAGATATCTCGCAATAAGCTTGAATCGGATTTTGCGACATTTAAAGTCCGCTAAAAATTTCATTGTATTTTTTACTTTTGAAGTTTCATTGTACTTTTCCGCAAAAAACTTTAAACTTTAAAATTTGAATTGGATTCGAAGTCCCAGAAACTTCGAATGCTCTAAAAACTAGCAAATTGGTTTTACATATATTTGTCCAATTTAGGAGGCTGTGCAATTACGTCGGCTTCAGAAAATCGAATTTCTTTTTTGTGTTTGTTTCAAGCTTGATATGCGTAGAATACCGTGGTGAAAGGGTATTTTATAATTCTGAAAAATAATGCTGAATTCCAGTGTCTTCTATTTCTTTAATCTTTTATTTCCGAGAAAGATCTACTTAAAACTTTGACGCGTTTTTCTTGAAATTATAGTTTTCGACCTTGCACCCGCTAGATCTCCGAAACTCCTCATCCGATTAACTTGAAACTTTCACGTATTATTCTGCATAGCGTTATCTACAATGCAACGTGCAATTTTTTTAATGTCGTAATCCGTGGGATTTTTATAAATGTTTAAAGTTGAACTTTTTCACCGTAGAAATAAACTATTGTCCTTAACAAGTTGCTATTTTCTTATTTCTCAAAATTATCGATAAAATCGTACGCTGCATCGAAGATAATCTATTTTTGTATAAGTTTGCACACAGACTTTTTACTTTTTACAATCCAATCACATTTACCACTGACTACAAGCAACAACAAGGTTCCGCTGGATATGGAGTCAGAAAATGTCGTAGCATTTGTTCATTTTGTAATTTTATCTCATAAAAAAATACGGACACAGAGCTTAGATGTTGTTTAAAGTTCGCAATAAATTTATTGATCCTTTACAAAATATTTGTAGTCGAAAAACAATACTAGATTCACACCATTCTTTTTTTTAACCCTCTAGGATTGCACATCCCCTTAAAATATTTCCGGGGAAACATCAAACGCTAAATTTCAATCAAGATCTTAGGAATTCGAACCTCCCGAGAATCATCAAATTTTTATTTAATCCTTTGTCAATTATATTTCTTCTCCGATCTAAAATATCATCCCAACGACTTTCGCCTACTCGAAACTACGATAAAAACTCGAACGGAATCTCCGATAGTGTCGCATCCGCCAAAAAATTATCTACGAATAGTCGATCGTTTTCATTAGATTTTAGGCAAATTCTTGGAGGAGATTTGATTATTTCAGTTGTGTGATCCAGTTTGTTGCGTACGGATGGACAGGTAATAAGCTAGCGGTATTTGAACGGAAACAGCATGGTCAGGGACAAGGGGAAGCAGTAAACCGTGAGCGGTCGAACAGATTCGATGGTGTCCTCGTTACAGGCGACGTTAAGTTGCACGTGCTGGGCATATTCGTCGTTGCAATGGCACACACAAGGCGCGCTTTGCGGAACTGCGAACGTGTGTACATGCAGCCAGTGCACACAACCGGTGACATTTGTACTGATTAGTTATTCGTACGCGTCTGCCAACACATCCGCAATTAGACGGGCTTCTGAAATTGCCTGGGTTTTCCATTGCACGATTCTCTGTGTGGTACACGCTTCGAAAGGCATTTTCAATGATATTTGGTCGCCAGTGATACATTCATGGGGATTAGCCTGCTATCAGAACAGCCATCATAGTACGTTCTACTTCGTAGAAAGGTTTATTCATCTTGGATGGTGATGAGAGATGCGGTCGATGATTAAGTGATTTGTTTCAATTTAGTATCACATTGTATATAGCGTATGAAAGTTTGTGAAAGATGAGAGGTGTATACTCTTGTATGCTGTCGTGTTAATGATATCTGTTGATTTATTGTCGTTTTATGTCGGTTATAATAGACTTAGGGTGTGTATGCGTTTATGATCGACGATATTTCAATATTTGAATATCTTTTGCTTTAAATTTCTCAAACACATATTAACATATTTGATTACGTGTATTCTATGCGTTTTTGAGTCTTCAAACTACGATGCTGTTAACGATATCCAACGAGCGAAGGATATTTCTGCCGAGATTCTATCTCTTTAATTGTATTCATAATTCATACACGTATAAATTTGCATAAACATTCACATAGTCTAGATATTGAGTATCAATATTTCATGAGCATTTAACATATACACTACATTATACTTAAAAATCGGAATAAATGTATTTCGTAATTTTTTAAACGAATCTGGCGTAAGTAGACTGCGAACGTTTATGCAAATTTATCGGAGGTTTAAATATGAAAAAATACGTAATAACGCAAAAGTACATAACAGTGCACGATATCTCCAGTAAACCACAATATTTCAGGGGTTTCAAAGGGAAGACAAATTTCTATTTAGATTCCATTTCTTCAATTATACACGTGAAAGTTGAAATTTCCAGAAATACAAACATCCACGCATAAACATCTAATTATAAGAGAAATTAAATAATAATATACTTGACAAGCTTAGAGTTTACGTTCAAAATTGGCAACTACTGTCTTGCGATTTATAGGCGTACAGCTGGATATCAGTTCATACGAACGAATCTAGATTTAAGTAACCTTTGAATTTTGTTTTTACGAAGTTTAACTTGTCTCGAAACTGTCGCCACGTAGTCTAGACTTTGTTTAGCTACGTCTGCAAGACGCATCCTTTTTGAGAAAGTTCGTATTGGTAAAGTTCGTCTTGAGCGATGCTTGACGTTACATCATGCTGTCTAGGGGTTGAAGACTATCTTGGAGTAGAATGTATCTTGTAGATAAACCTGACGGTATTTTCTGGCAAGATTTACTTTGACGCAGGTTCCTGGCTTATCTTTTTCGTTATAAATTTACCAATCCTATTCGATTGATCAGAACGCATAATTTTATTGTAATAATACATAATAGCAATCACATAGAAACCGAGTTCTTTCTCATTGAAGTTTCACAATTTTAAAATTTTTAATACGCTTGTTTCGTTTATTGGAAATCTACGAACCACTTCAGTCAGTTAAAATATACAAAGTGTCCCGTGGCTTGTGAACGATCAACCGGGAGGTGATTCTACGTGTAAAAATGGGTTGGAAAGGAAGAATAAAATTTTCTCGTTCGAGGCCTTGTTTTTGAGAAAATCGAGTTTGAACACTTGCCAAGTACACTTAAACTTGGCCAAATACAGGCTAGGTATGAGTTTAGGTATCGGCAGAAGGTTATTATACACGAAAATAAATCAAAAACGTGAAATAAAACTTTCCTTATAAACGCTCTTTTTCAGGAAAATAAAGTTTGAATATGTTCAGTTAAGAACTACTAGTTCACGGACATGATATACTTTCAAATTTATTTTTCTCGAAAACAAAGCATCTTGTGAAGAGATTTTATTATACATTTTTAACTTATCTTCACGCGTAGTTTAACCTCTCGTCAATTATTTGCTTTTGTTAAGTTTATACGAAATTAGCCAACTTTACATATACTCGTCATATTTGAAAATCGATTTTCTTCGTAACAAAGCGTCATACGAAAAAATTGTGTTCTTTCTTTTCGACTCATTTTTACGCGTAAAATCACCTGGCAGTCGATCGTCCACGAGTCACTCGGTATTAATTTAAATATAGTTTAAAAAAACGGAACCTCGGCGGAAGATAGTTCTTCTACTTACCGAATATTATAAAAGGCGCTGTATTTTGAATATTTCGTATACTTTTTCTTCGCAATTTTCCGCTTTCAAATCTCCCGTACAAGTGTAATAATCCATAAAATAATGATAGTAACAGGAATTATGAGATTGGGATCTTCGGTGATCGAAGCTGTAGAATATTTAGGCTTATAAAAGTAGCGTGGAATGCACGTTTAACAGAATTTTATTATCCTCCGGTGAATATTTATTTCTTGATCGAGGTGATTGATGACCAAGTTAGAGAGGTCGACAATCAATTTTGCGAGCTCGAACGAAATTTGTCGGGGCAATTTGAAAAATGTCGACGCTCGGAAAGCGTACGAACTTTACGCCCGTTGGAAAATATATTCTCTGAATATTTATTTGTTCGCCGAACTTGGGAAGTCTACCGATTAAAAAATACGAATCCCTTTTATCCTGAAAATGACATATACAATTTTATAAACTCGTTTGAAAGCTGTCCTCAGCTCGCTTTTAATTAAACCAATCGCCAAAGACTGTATTAAAAAACAAAGTTCGATAGCGGTCCAGATTTCCTTTCCACTTTTCTTGTTTTCTCTTTACGCAGCTCTGACTCCGGTAGCTTCGGCAAAGTCCTCCTTTTGAAGTACTGAATTCCCTTGAAATTTTGTTTTTGTTCATCGATTTACGGTGGTTCCTATAAAAAGAGCCATCTCCACCATTTTTCCGCCTCACCTTACCGCGGAAACTTCGCCACGGAAAATGGACGAGCCGATCGTGTAAGAGTAAACACGAGAAAATCTTTTTTCTTTCTCTTTTATTCTTTTCCTTTTTTATCACGGGTTCTCTGTATAGTAAACGATCTTTATTAACACTGGATCCACCAACGACTAAACTGTAAAATTTGTATTAAAAAAAAGATTGAAACGGAAGTTATACAAAAAAGTATATAAAACTTAGAAGAAATATATATGTAAGTACATAATGAGGAATGAGCTTTAACACTAAAATTACCACACAGTCAGAACGACTGGTTTTACGATTTTATTTTAAAATTCCTACTTCGTGTTACATTTCTCGTCCGCAATTATGTAATGATTATTTTTTTCTTTTTAATTTATTCAAAATCAAAATAATCTTGTATCATGGCTACTTATACCAATACCAGTCAAAATTATTGGTACTTGTCAATGTGTAAAATGGTCCTACAATCTGTTTACCAAACCCGAATTAATCAGCTTCCTTGTTTTGTACAACTTCCCACGCGTTTATAAAATTTTGTTATTATGACCGTGTCAATCATCAGGAAAATTCCGGATAAATCTATGAAATTTGTATAAAAAATTACAAATTGACCGTTTTAACCGAAGCTGCTTTGACCTTTGGTAATTCTAGCCGTATTAATTGTCAAAGTAGCAGATTAAAGTAGGCAAGTCTCGGAATTTCTTTCTAACTACCCTTTTGATACGTCTCAATCTGATTTTCAAAGCGAAAATGTAAAGTTTGATAACGTCGCGTCATGAAACTAATTATAAAAAGCACTACTACTCGTCGATGTTGATTTATACAGGCACGTGCCTTTCCTTTTCATGATTCGTTTCCTTCTAGGAATTTATTTGACTACCGTAAATGGATAGGAACTAAATAGCTGAGATACGGACGCGTAGATAAGCGATGCTTGATGAGTGACAAGGCATATTCAGAAAATTTTAATGTGCTAATGTAGAAAATATCGGGCAAAATAAGAAGCAAGTAAGAAGATAAGACCTTTAACGTCTGTGAAACTGTATTAACGAAGTCGAGAACATTAAGTTAAGTTACACGTGTGATGTCTATCTCAACTCTTCAGATTCTTCATTCACGCAGATTCTGTGAGATATGTATCTACATGATCTAGTTGCAGCGTGATTCGTATAAAACTTGATGACATTTAATCTCATATAAATGTTTCTTCTATAAAATTTTGTTTCGTTAAATTGTTTAGAAGAACAGAACCCGAAATACAGAAATATCACACAAAACCAGCTACCTGAAAGAAGTCAATATGTGTTCAAGAAAACCTAATTAGCATGAACCAAACGATCGCTAATGAGATAAATGTGGGCATGAAGCATAGGAGAAGAGGAAGAAGCGTGGAGAATTTTTCATTATTCTCTTTGCAATGATACAACTAATAATTCGAACAGTTTCTCCTTATAAGTTTAAATGCTACTATCCTGAACCAAAGCTATTGTACATTAGCTTCAGTTATACATACGCGATAAATAGGTTCATTGTCGAAGAAGTTAAGATAGAAATGATAATTAAGAAGTCAAAGAAATTTTAAATATGGTTTATTTAAAATTGTCAGAAAAATTCAGTTGATAAGATTTGTACACTTGTACGTGGATATGGATAACACGGTATTTTTCGTGGGAATATTATATACAATTAGAAAATTCAAATTTTACGATTCGTAGGAGAAGAAAGAAAAGTTAGGCCAAAGTATAAGCTAGGAACATCGGGTACACATGAAACATTTTCGTTATCAGCGTTAGTGTGCGATATGTAATGAATTGTCCTAAAGGCTTTATTTACGTTGACCTATTTGCTAAAGCGTTTGCAACTACGCGACTACAAACTAATTTTCAAGTTGGAAATTCCGCGTTCACCCGGTAGCCACCGGCGCGAAATTGAAAATCCATTCGTAATCGAAAGTTATAATTTACCCAGTCGCCTTTTAATTACCCCTTTCTCGAGTTTCACGTTGCCATGCACTTGCTGTTAATCAGCGCGGAAAAAACTAATGGAAATCGTAGTGACAGGGCGCCAGTGATAAAACGCCGCGATTTTTGTCTCGTCACGTTCCCTTTCGCCCCCTTTCCTTGCTATCTCGTTAACCACAAAAATCATCCTACAAACTGCCCACTTATTCCATTATTCGTATATCCGTTCTTGGCGAATTATCTTTCAGCAGATACAAATTTCAAGACAAGATTTAAAGATTTCTAGACTCAATTGTATCGTGTAACGTGTCAAATTTTCCTAGTACAAATTTACTTCGAAGTAAGTTCAACGTTGATTTTCATCCGAGTAAATTTCATCCAATCACCGTATTATTTTTGGTTCCGACGCGCTCTTACCATCCACGAATAACGTCACTACTACTATTTTCGGATAAACCTTGTTATTCTGGATTAGTCTAAATCTTTACTTACTCCGTTCTTCGCTGTTATTTGATAGATGATGGTTTAGACAGTCGATAGATGAATGGCATGGTCCATTAGCAGCGTCTTCTCCAAAAGTATTATTAAAGTCAGAAAAAGATTCTACCAAACAGGATAGTGTATTCGCTAAAATGGATGTTCACCGTATCCTTCGAATTAAAGAAAATTTAAACACACACACGTGCATGAACCGCATGTACCCGAAAAATTTGAAAAGAAATTGCAAGTTCAGATTTTGCAATTTCTCGTCTAGTTTTGCATTTCGAGAGCCGATACGGTAATCCAGCTGAAGGTTTCAATATGAACAAATCGTCTACATTCTTCCAAACACGAAACCTAACTCAGAACTTAGTCCTCTTCGGTGCTCTTGGTCGAATAAATCATTGCGAACAATCGCGTGATGCAGAATTGAGGAAAATCGCGCGTTTGTCGAACACGTGCGCACACACATCGTCTCGCATATTGATTTCCCCTCGAACACGTCCCATAACCGAGCAAACAAACGCGAACACACACACGAACGACCATGTAAGGTGGCTGCAAAATGCCAGGGGTGATTTCCTGTCGGGGGCATATTAATTATAATACGTTCGCCACGATCTCGTCTATTCTATTTTTACGGGGTACCGTAATGTTTTAACCGTACGCTTCAACATTTACGGTGACGAGCAAAACTGAACACACACGCGCCCTTTGAAACAGAATAACTTTTTTTAAATCGGACCAAACTTGATTTTCTTTTTCTTTTTTTTTTCTGACAAGTTAGAATTAGAATTGGTTTGAGCGGAGAACTTCGTTCCGTTTTTACGGTCAAACTGAAAGATGTTTTCTCCTTTATGTATATTGTTCTCAATCTACGTACCACCGCTTTCGCCAATGACTTTTCACCGCGTTCGTCATAACTTGGTTGTTCCATCGGCGTGAAATTGCTCGGTCTTGCGAGAAAAAGAAACCAATTCGTTCTCCCGGTGTTCCAAAGAACACAAGTTCTTATTGTTGAGGTTTCGTAACGAGCGCAATACGCAATAGCCTCAGCGTACAAGATCGAGTGAATATGGTAGATGGGGCAGAACATACAAGTTGCACCAATTTTTGACACGTGGTCTTCCTACGTTGTCTTGGTGAATCATGTTTGAGTTTGTTCCAGGTCAACGAGAAACAAGTACTTGCAAAAATGCTTCTTTCACGCTCTACGGTTGACCGTTAACTAATCGAACAATACCAAATTAGATCAATTAAATTGAGTGTTATATGTATAGAGTATAAATATATCGTGTTTTGAAGCAAATATCGCTTTCGTATCATTGTCGTTGTTCTTTGACGATTTGAAGAAATTTTAAGCGAATTCTTTCTATTTTTTAACTCGTGTGTCTTCCTTGCACTGTCGCAGAAGACTCAATAAGCAAAGGCTTCTGTGTAAGGACGAAACAGAGTAAAAAGGGACAAGATCCATTGACGGATAGTACTGGAGGGAGTTAGGGTTGAAATAACAGGAAAAGGATGAAGAAGAGAGTTACGATGTCAGTGGCGCTGGAATCAGACTCATGAATGGATTTCCTTTCCGAGTTCTTCGCCTCTCGACTCGTGTTAAACGCGTCACGACGCAGCTTTCACGCCTCGTCGCGATTCCATAACGTTTCTCGTTCACGCTTTATGCTCTTTTCCATTGTTAACGAGCGCGTAGTCTCGTTTGCTAAAGCTCCCTGACGTTTCTCCGATTTTTTTTTCTTTTTATTTGTATTTTCATTATAACGTATCAAGTGGATTGAGAGTCAAGTGTTTCGTGAAAATCTTGTATAAACATACGTACATTTCTTATTTATACGCATTTGTTATTTATGTGCTGGCTTTATGATCGATGGGTACTTGGAGCCTAGAAAGGAATAGAAACATTCAGATATTTTTTGGTAAAATCCATGAATAAGGAATATTAACTGTATCTAACTTTTATCTTATTTATTTATTTTTGTTCCAAGAGAAGGATTAAATATGTATGATTGATTATTTTACTTAATTCTAACAGATTTAATTTGATCTAATATAACAGCATTTCTATCTCTTTCTTATAGTATAAGATATAAAAATACATTTTCATTTTCTGCTCCAACTATAAACATAGAGAAGCTTTCAAATTTTTATTTCGAGCAATAATCACAAACCAAATTGAATTTGGCGCACGAACTTTCCCTATTTATGTGCCACTATATGTATGTTAATTCCAAGTAAATAAGTATAATCGCTAATCATTCCCGTATGTTATTGCAACTTTAGAAATGAGAAATAAAAAGAACAAAAACTTTGATCAATCACGAAGAAAAAGAAGGGAAGAACGAGAAAATAGCCAGTCGGTAATTTTTACTGCGGAATTGATTTGTTTACACGAACTTACGAGTTCGTTCACCTCGACAATAGCAACCCTAGTAAACAGCGACCATGACGGCCTTGAAGAAAGGGTAAGAGGCACACAGCAAAGTTCTCCGTGAAGTTAGCACATCGACTATGCTACTTGCTGCCAAAACTTCTTAGTCTTGATCAAACTTCTCTTCGTCGAGACCACTCTTTCTTAAACACTTTTTTAACCAGTTTGTACCTTCAAGAGTCGTCCTATTTTTCCAACATATTTTCCAACGACGCTCGATTTATTTCGCAATGAACATTCATCTCAATATATCTCGTGTGTTCCAGCTATTTTAAATTTCTATTTTAAAAGCGTATTTTAAAACCGTCACAGTTGTCGAATTTTTATGTTCTAATCTTATTTTCATCTCGATAGATACAAACATTTTTAATGTTTGCAGAAAATCTTCGACGTAAATTTGAAACGAAACATTCGATCGATAATTTTATCTGCGTCTTCCTCGCAGTTCAGAAACCTTTCAACGATTGTACGATACAATTCGCTTGCAGAGAACGTAACAGGGATTTAGTTTCTTTGAACATTTGATAAATAGCCCTTGACTCGTGCTGAACTCTGTGAGAACTGATCATCTCTCACGATATGTTAATCATTCTTATTAACATGGGATCGCTTGTTACACTTGAACCGATTATTATAATATTATCAAAGGATCAGGCGCGTCTCGCGTTGCTTTACGTATTTATTATACGATGGAATAATCATTTCCTGGAAAATACTTCGTATACTCCGATCCTCGTTAATTTTCATAATATTAATTGTTTCAACAGACAGAACGAATATTACGTTTTACCAAGTAACAGTAGTCGTATTGAAGTATAGTTTATTTCTTTCTCACGTTCATTTACCTTAATCATTCTTGGGTATCGTTTTCTCATCTGGTCATGCATAATTGCGTAAAACATCATTTTTAACGATCTCGATCGGAGAACGTGGGAAAATTGAATATGCTTTTGATTAAAAAAAGAAACGGAGGGAAAAGAAAAAAAAGATGATGAATACAACGTCAAATTACTATTATTATTTATAGTATAATTATTTTTATTTTATTATTATCTTTAACACACAGTGTATAGTTTATTTTATTCCACGCTACATTTTTGTTTAGGTTTACACGAGGATGTTATTGGATTTTGTCATCTTGCAAATGATGAAATATAAAATTTGTTACAGTTCTTCGGCAAACGTAACAAATGTTTTAACATATTTTTTCGTTCCTTGCACAGCCAAACTATATCGTTGATATCCGCTACTTTTTGTACCATTTTAGAATATCAAAATATTCTAACAAAATTTTGAAATACTTATCCAAGTCTTCACAAACGCTATACGATGAAACTTCGAGCCAAACGTTTCGAATGTTCCTTCGCAGAAATGAAGATTCGCTTCATAGAAATTTACGAGGGAAATTTCGAGTTTGAGGCATAAACGCTGCAGGTTGCTTAGAATTAATCATTACGTGTATCTAACGCTGTATACTCTAATAAATAGGATAAAATACACTTTGAACTGAAGCGTATAGCGTAATCTCCCTCGATAGCCAGGATTCACATCGATACGAGAATTGTTCGGTACCGAGCTGAATTTTTCGACAAGTTTCTCCATCTTGAAACTTTTCCAATAGTTATCTCGACATCTGTCGGTTTCACCAAGCATCTTCGACTAGCTTTTACCTTCGAAATTCCATTCTCGTGGACAGAGGCCAGCAGAAAATGGCGGGAACTTCTGAACACACCCGTTACACCGGCAGGAGCACTGAATTTTAAAGATAGCCATCTACGCTCTCTCGATGTGGTCACCCTTTGGTCAAATATTTGAACTATTCCGTTCCTCGTCCCCGTCTCTGTCCTCTGCACGGTTCCTCCGGTGCTGGCCTGGCCAAATCCTCAAGTCGGATGGCCTATTGACTCGAAACGACCTCTTGAAAGAAGCGCAAAAACTTTTTCAAAAGAGCCACGGAACCCGCAACGACGCTCTATATACACCGCGAGAATTAGGACAACACGGATTCAAAGAGGAAAGTGAGCGCAAGACTCTCTAATTACGCTTGAAATATCTCCGGAAATACAATATCGATCGAAGTATGTTGAAAATTAAATAGAAACGAGAGTATCGGCAGGAGGTCCGAGTGGAAAAATTTATTCGGTTCAAGGTATTTGGGGTGAATATCGAGGGGAAGTTACGTAGCTGTGCGGAGTTTTCGGGATAAATATTTCAATTAGGTTGTTGGACTGACAAATTACGTCCCTACAGGTGACAAGGCTCACGCTACTTTGACTTATTTACGAATTCGTGATGTTTATTAGTTTCATTAACAATAGCGACAATAGTCCGCATGTTTTTGGTTTCTATGGGCCAGTTTCGATAGAATGTTACGTTGACGATATATATCGACAATTTGTATCGTCAACGTATACGAATAATTTACACTGACAATATACGTTGGCAATTTACATTGACCACATTATTGACATTTTGCATTGACCACATTGTTGGCAATTTACATTGTTCACATTATTGACGATTTACATTCACAGTTTATATTGACAGTTTACATTGACATTACATAGGTATATTGACAATTTACATTCACAATTTTTGATTGGCAATTTGTACTGACAATCAACAGTTTCACAATTTATATTGGCGATTTACATTAACAGTTTATATTGACAGTTTACATTGACATTACATAGGTATATTGACAATGTACATTCACAATTTTTGATTGGCAATTTGTACTGACAATTCACAGATTCACAATTTATATTGACGATTTACGTATTCATAATTTACATGGACGATTCACATTGACAGTATATATTGACAATTTACATTTACAACATATACCGACAATTTACGTTCACTATTTATATTGACAGTGTACGATGACAACCTAGGTTTATTGACAATTTATATTCACAATTTTTATTGAGAATCTACGATAACAGTTTACATATTCGCAATTTATATCGACAATTTACAGTAGCAATTTGCATATTCATAATTTATATTGACAATTTACAATGACAATTTTTATTGAGAATTTAAAATAACCACCTACACATTCACAATTTATATGGATGATTTATATTGACAATTTATGATGACGATTTATACATTCACAATTTATATCGACAAATTATATCGACAATATGCAATGGCAATCTACAATGCCAATTCATGTTAGCAACTTAGCTAAAAAGACAACAACAACACGCAGTACAAGTTTTCGAAACTCTTAACGAAAGTACTTAGAAATACTAGAAAATTATAAATAACAATGTGTTTTATAATTTTTCATTTGAATTTCAAAATGAAATAAACGTGATTTATGTTCTGATTAAAAATGCATTTTTTTATCGAATCATATTTTATTACTAACGATGCGCTGTCATTACGACATATTAATTAATCAAATCTGTTATCGGTTCGTTTTGTTCAAATTGGCAGGTTCTGTCGTTGGCTTACATACATGTACAGCGAATAATCGAAGAGTAATTTTATCTTGCGGTTAAATTAATTTCTGTAAAGCGGGGAAGGGAGTCGGTTAATTGCAAATTTTGCGGAAAATCAATAAATACTGTAACCGGTACGATGTCGCGCGTCGTTAATTAATCGAATTCAAACTGTACTCTCCGGCTGTAAATGCGTGAAATTCAACCGTTACGTTGATTCAGTGTTTTAACAGCTATCCTTGAAATAAGCGAATTAATTTTGCTTTTATTATTCCGACAACAGCTACGTATTACATTCGCACATATCTGTAACCAGAATTTTAGTTCAAGAATTATTCTCTTACAACAATAGAATTATAATTGATCGTTGCATTGCTTCTTGAATAAAAATCTGACAGCTAGTGATTTTTCTAAATGCACTTCGCCTATTAGATTATCATTAGACAATTACCTGTTTTTTTTCTTTTACGTACACTTCTATTGCAATTTTAAAATAGAAATTCAGATCTCTAAATATTCTAACGATATGTTCGCACAATATAAATATTATAAATCCGGTAGATTCATGCTGATTTAAATATTCCGTAAGTACACAAAGCCACGCGATATACTTGTAAATAAATTATCCTGCGCTAATATAACGTAACATACCGAGCGGAATAAAATAGCATAATAATACAGAGATAAAAGTAAAATTTAATAGATATCGAAACGATAGCTTATGTAACTTTCAAATCGTGTGACATTATATCGAATTAGTTATTACGATCGTTACATCGAATTCATAGTCATATGTCTATATTCTAAAGATCGATTTCAGCTATAAAGCAACGATAGGAGCTTCCTAATTTTCGACAGTTCGTGTATTTACAATGATTTTGTTCCCAGAAACAGAAGCTTGCAGCATGATAACGTAGAAACTTGTTATCGTTATAGATGAATAGTTTGAAGAATACCGGCTAGCTAATAAAATATCGCCGGAATATTTTAGCATATAAATTTTCTATAGTAACGAACGAGGAATTAATCAACCGGTGGAAAATATTTCGTAGAACGTTATCGAAGGTCTCGCGTGTAAATCTGTGTAAACCGCTTGGCCGTTAAGTAGAGCAAAGATTATGCACGAGTTGTGTGTCGTGTTTGCACGTACATTTGCACGCGTCAATAACGCTTAATTAATTGGGCAATTAACGAGGGAACACGATCGAGGACTGAATCGTTTCGGTGTAAAGTGTCGCGGAAATCGAGAACTTGACAAGTGTGCCGCGTTGTTACATTGAATAATAGCATAAATATTAGAATATTCGCGATACCGGAAATACGTTGGATCGATAATTGGCCGGAGCTCAATTAATTCCTAATTAACGCGTTACCCGACGACATCAACTATTCGACAGTCGTATAAAACTCGTTGACAGCTGGCCCTCGATGCTTCTTTATTCGTGCAAAGGCTTTTCAAAATGTAGATTTTATTGTGTTAAGGCAGCGAACTGGATATTTCTAGCACAGTGATTAAATATAATGGAAATATCGGATAATTACGTGTATCAGATAGCATTTGAATAGCATACGAGAAGAAGTTAATTTCCTGATTTTCTATGTCAAACTGGTTCACCGGAGAAAAAGAAAATTTCACTTTTCTTAATCGTGTCTCTCACCTATACTGCAAACTGACAATGTGAATCGCGAAGAACGTAATAAAGTAGCATGAAGACTGGACGGCCATCAAAAATCAATGAACAAATAGTATTTTTCTGGTAATCTACTAGGATAGGAGTATCATAATCGTCCGACGAAATTACGCTACTTAACTTAACTAAAAGTGAACGACCACTGCAAATCAACGAACAAATGGTATTTGTCTATTAATCTCCCACAATAGGAGCATCATAATCATCCAATGAAATTGCACTACTTAGCTTAACTAAAACTGAACGACCACTGAAAATCAATGAACAAGTAGTATTTGCCTCCATCAATGTGACAGAACAGGAGTGTCACAAACATTTCATAAAATTATATTATTTAATAGAAGGAATGTCATAGTTTAGATAATGAAGTTGATAATTAACATATATAAATATATGATAATTAGATATTAACAAGATAAATAATTATTAACAAGGCTATATTAAGTACTCTTGACCCCGAAATTTTAGCTAAGTTGTAAAAGAGCTGCTAAATTACTTAATTGCTTATGCTATTAAATTACTTACACTACTTAGCAGGAAGAACGTCATAGCTCACAAAACTTGTTCTCCGTTCACAAAAATGAATTTAACGTAACAGCGATGACAACGAGATTGATCTTGTAATATATCTTAATAATCGATCGTTGTAGCATTAACACAGATAATTGACAAGATTATGTTAACTATTTTCGATTCGAAGATGGTTGCAAAATTGTAGGAAACTGTTAAAGAAGTTCATTTCTTTTTGCTCTTTTCAACTCAGTCATTTTTCTATTAAAGCAATGATATAAGTCACGAAAAATGCAACGAAATAACCTGAAAGGTAGACCACCTGGCGAAAACAGAATGCGTTGAATGTTACACATTTCACTGGAAACAGCCAATAACTCCGAGCATGGAAGAGCTTAATATTTGCATTTTCAGCTTGGAAGAGAAGCGTTGGTCGACAAGCAAAGTTGAATAATTATATTCGAAGCGTCCGCGGTATTTCAAGAAGAAAAAATTGGCCGCCAGTTAAACGAGTTTCCGATTAAACCGAGTTACAAAGAGCCGACAGATGTTTACAGAGGTCGGTGAATATTGTGGCTGGCGGAAGTTGGAGCAACGGACGACACGTACTCTATAACTCTCGAGGCTTTCCGTAACCACCATGGAACGTTTATGGTAATCACTTTACACAAGCAAATCGACTCATTTTTCGATAAATTCGATTGCGATTGGCTCCTTCGCTAGCCAACAAAAAATATCAAGAAATTTCACTTTGCTTATCCCTCGCTTTTCCTTGAGGCGAGCAAAATGGATGCATCGACAGATTGAATCGAGTACATTATTGAATTGATGCAGAAATCTTGGAAAATTGTGATCTTCTTATAAGCTTCTAGAGTAGATTCACAGCTCCTTCTTATCTTAAAGTTACATTACTAAATTAAATTGATTCTGGATTGAAATTTCATTTTCTTCTTTTTTCTTCGCGGAAATCTCGTGATAAATGCTAGAAGTATTCAACTGGTTGAGAGTTATAACGATGTAAACCAGTTGTTCGCTGCTATTACTCATCGTCCCGTACGTACTTCATCCACGTTGTTTTTATTAATTTTAAAATTATTTATTTCTATAATTTGTCATAAATAGTAGAGATGGCATAAATAGTAGTAAATTTTAAGGTGAATTTCAAAAAGTGGTGCTTATAATATCATCGTCTTTTCCTGCTTTTCGATTTACGAAATTGATTAATATGCCTTCTAAACGGCTCGTTTATCGTTAGAAGAAATTCATTGTTTTCGTTATTATTTCATTAGTTAGTAATTCTGCGTATTTAAATTCTATTCAAATGCCTACTTAGTTACTTTTTGTTAATTACGTACTAGCCAAAACTAATCTTAGCTATTAAGTTATAATTAATTGATTACTCATTTGCTTGCTTGCTATCTTTCTCCTCCCGTATTATACTAATGGATCTTCTCACCAATATAGTAAATAAATTCATTATATTTTTTCATATCATGGCAGAAAGTAATCGTAACCTAATTAACTATGAAGCTAAATAACGAATAATACATATAGCTAAAAAATTTAAACATCTCTCAAAGTTCAAATTCTCAAAATCTTGATATACAATATAATCTATAAAAAAATCTAAATAATAATAAAATCATTTTATTTTGACAATAAATCTAGAATACTATTTTAATACTAATTAGTAGAAAATGCATACATACAAAGGTTTAAAGGTTGAAGGACAATACAAATCGCTAACCTGACGGCTAGAATAAATGAATCGCTAATGTAGCGTAAAGTTTAAAGGGTTAAACTCAACAAAACAATTAATGGAGAGGGCATTTATCAATGGGTGGGCCCTGGAAATTGAAATTCCACGCGTTCCTTTTGCAGAGACTTCACCCTTTCGTTGGAAGAAAAGTGCGCCTTGTTCTCCGAGTAATCGATTCGCAGCGTCACAGAAGAACAGTCGAAATTGCGTCCTTTTTCTCTCCGGTGGAGCAGCTTATTCGCTAAATTCCGTGTCTCCGGTTCGTCGACGCAGAAATCAATTTCTAGCTCCGAGCCTCTAGACACTTAACGTTTCCAAACCGTCGAACGACTCGATTAATCGCGATTTCGATGGAAATCACCGACTCGTTAAACAGTTTCGCGTTCAACGTTCTTAAAATTTATTTCCCTCGATAATGAATTTAATCACGTCGCAGTTGCATCAATCATAAACGCTTGAAACGCAAGCGCGAACAAAAGAAATGTATATTTAAAATTTCGATCAGGGTTTGAAATCAAATTTTCGCTCGGAAGGGAGTGTCATCAAATTGTTGCCATCTGCGAAAAATGTTATCGTTACAGAAATTTTCACATTAACGGCAATTGTTGTCCCACTTTAGTTTCAACTGCAAAATTGGAAAATAGAGAAGAGTGGAAAAAATGGAGAAAAATCGGGTAAATGAGAGAAAATTATTTAAACACGCTTGTGTAATTTGTAACTATCATTTTTTAAAATTCACTTTGCAATTTACTATAATTTATGACATCCCTTTGCGATACACAAACCTATGGAAATAAATCATTTGTTACTTGAAAATGTTATTCAGACTCGAGAAATTTATCATCGTAGACAAACCACGTGGACTTAATTTTAGAAAAAATTTTTTGCATTAGAAGATGCTTCTATTATAAAATCATCATTTAAAATAGAAAATTATTTCACAAGGTACATACGTGTTTGGAATCGTACTAGATTTAAGTGATATCTCTGATTCTATAAATTTATATGATCTTCTCGATTTATTATTTTGGAGAATGGGAAAGATGGGAGGAAGCATTGAGAATGGGACCATATCCTATGGCGTATACGACATTGGATTGCCCTGCGGTTGTTGCAATCTCGCCATCCTGTCATCTTGCGCTTAATTCGTGGTATCCAATTTGCATTGATCAGCGATGATGCGCCAAGAGAAGTTACGTCGGATCGCATGCATATTCATAATAAATTTATGTAACGTGTTGCCCTGATAATTTCGTGTGTAATTGATAACAAGACCACGGTGACGTGTTTCACAGATTTTATACGCGATCCATTATTGCTCACTTCTTAATATACGTAATTTTTACGACTGATAAAACTTTCCCAATTTTAATTAACCATCCGTGAACGTATGATTTTTTCAAATGTAATAACACGCTTTAAAATCGTCAATTTATATGACAGAAAATAACAGAGAATTTAAACATTTATCTGATTTTTCTATAATCCTTTTACACGCCAAGTTACGATAAATAAATTAATATTATTGCGATATATAGTGCAATAATTATCTCACTTCAAGCGTATAATTGATTTGTAAAATATTTTAAAATCATAATTGATACTTGAAACATATAGAAGAACACGGTAGATATCTCGATCTCGAGATTAACATTTCCGCTTCGAAGATTTTTAATCTTTCCTTGAGAATGCAAACACGCTGAGAATGAATTGCACGCACTGTACATTCGCAGAATTTCACAGTAATTTTCTAAAAATACAATCTCACGGCACGTGTATCACAATCATCAAGAGCGGCGAAACGAGATAAGAGGTTTGAACAATTTCGTTCTTTATCAGATAAGAGACCACTGCATAATTTCTTTGCAACAGATAAAAACTACGGAACAACAAAACAATCTTATGAGCATGATTTTATCATCACGTGATCCTCAGATAAAAAGGAGACCTTTCTATCAGTTGACAAAGAACACGATTATGGCGGAATGATATCTCAAACGCGTGAAAGTCACACCTCTTTTCGCAATTTTTTCTTTTAAACAACGAACACGATAAAGAATCTGTTTTATGACACTCGTTCTATTACTATCGATGAGCAAAGAACAAATTTTATTTTATTTATTTATTTTTTTTTCAACAAGATGACGGCGTTGGAGCGAGCACTCTATTTGACGGTGCGCACTTTTCAGAACTGGCGTGACTTAGAAAAGAAACAAAAATTTCCATTCTCTACGTGATAAAAGCTACGAAAGCACGTACATAGGAATTTTCAGAAATATGCATCTTTATGAAAATTCTTGGGGAAGAAACCTCATTTTTAGGACAAAATTTGGTTACAAAAGTGTTCGCAAAAAAAAAAGAAAGAAAAAAGAAAGAGAAAGGAGGGAAGAATGTATTCAACCAATCGAAAATATTCTGATCCGTAAGCATAAACTTCATACTGGAACTTTAGAACAAACACGGTTACACGGCGAGATCGGCCGTGATCAATCGAGCAACTTTGAATAAAAAAGCAGCACGAGATTATTACTCGACCCGTTGCATAAAATCGACACTTCATCGATTGATTTCCAGCAGGCGAACCAGACATAATTATTCCGTGTTAATACCGGATAGAAGCGCGAGAGTGGGAACGTTCTCCGTCAAAATATGATGAATGGCTGATCCATATGCATGAGGAGGTGCTTGCCAAAGGAAGTCTATTCAATGGCAAAGTGAAAATGCCACTTTTGTATTTCGTCTGTTCATCGTGATGAAAGAAATTGTAGGCTGAGCGCCTTTTCGGAATTTCATCCCTCTCTGGTGGATTAACTATCCGACGAATTTGATAGGATCAAACCTCGGAGAAATAAATCCGCCTCTTCCTTTTATTTTCCAGTTGTTCATTCGCTTTCTCGCAACAAGTGTTCTCCGTCGACTTGTTTAAGAGTTTCGAAGGTTCTTTTTAAACAAGATTTTATCGATTAAAAGCTACGGGCAAAAAATATGATTGGCAGATCTTTTTCATTTCCTGGTGTTTTAATGTCATTTTACGATTGAACAGGAAAATTTTAGTGTAAATAAAATAAATATAGTGATACGATGTAACATGATATAACAATATAATAATAAATATAGGTAATAAAATGAAAGTGTAAATTATCTGTCTAGTCGAAAGATGTAGGTTTATGAAAAATAGTTGGTAAATCGAGCAAATTTTATGGAAGTCAAAAATACTTGTATTTTATAAGACAAAAAATGTTTGAACTCTATAATAATTATAAATATCTTAATGTTTGTTATTGTGATTATATTACGGACAGAAATATTTGGAAGATTTCGAATGGGACGAGAAATCATGTGTTCAGTTGCAAAATCAAATATACAGATGGAATTTTGGTAATACGAGGTTAATTAAAAGCATAGTGAATCGTTAAACCTGTTTCTCTGTAAAAGCTAGGAAACGTGACTTCGTGTTCTTCTTTATCATGTTCAACTGGTTATTTCGATTTGTAGATAAAAGCTAGGTATTGTTTGGCATGTCAGAGACAAGTGTCGTTGACAGGAGTGTTGTAAAATCGGGTTGACCAAAGTAGCGTGTGAATTTACCAGTGCTTTAGCTACTGGTATACAATAGTAGGAATTGGTTCACGTTTTCTTTTTATTCTTTATATTAACAGGTCCAAACAAAGCTATATCGATCAGCAAGAAATTTTCTAGATCGAACGAAAGACTATCTTCATTGAGTCCATGTTGGGCAAAATTTCGTTATTTGAGTTTTACGCTTTAGATTTTTGACAATCGAAATATATTTCTACTCATTTATATTTAAAATCTGATATTCAAACTGACACTACACCGATATGTTTACTGGAAGTAGAAATAATACGATAATTGTGTCGCTATATCAGCAAGAATTAAGCACTAGTTTTCATTTATAATTTGGATAAGCTGAAAAATTGTCGTATTTCTATACCTGTCATCAAATATTAATTTAAATCATACGCCGTTTTATTTTTATTTTTTTAACAGCACAGTAGTCACTGCGAAAAGATGTGGAAATAGCTGGCAGAGTGAATGATTTAGATGGTCGATGCAGGACGATCGTAGACCATCGTCCCAGTGTATACGACGATATCAGTAGGGCATGCATAATGCATATTGTGCACTTACCAGATCTGGACTGCATCAGAGGGAAATATTATCGGCACGGGAATATCAATGCGAAGAGGTGAGAACGTCTCTCCCTTTTGTCCAAATTCGATTCCGTGACATACGTCGCCTTACAAAGAATACAAATCCCCTAAATAATAAAGACAATTTCTCACTGTCGAGTTCCTCCCTTCAACGCTTTTAGTGTGACCATCGAAAATAATCTTGTTACCTTGTCATGTCGAGATGTGCTTTTTATTATTTTTAGCTGCAAAGAATATTTCTGGAATTAGTTAATTCTTGTACGATTGAACGCATTTAAATGACTGTAACCGATTAATTGAAGGTTCTTCAAAGGAGAGACATAGAACAATGATTCCAGGGATAACAGAAAGATCGTCATCAGCGTGATTTTTAAAAATGTAGCCTACAAAGATTCCAATAGATATATAGTCTCGTTATTTTATTTTATCGGGGACAGATCAATCAATATAAATCAAAGAATATCGAAGAAAATTAATTAACCGGATAATTAAGCGAAAGTAATGTTACTTATTAAGAATACGACGAGATATCTGTCGTTGCAAACTTCTTAAATTGGTCCACAGATTTTTGCCTTCTCACACGATTCACATATCCCAGAGAAATTCTGAAATCGATCCAAGAATCTAGCGAGACTTCCTAACTACTAGTTCACGAATCCTTCGGGATTTCCTAAACTGCTTCACGAATCTGTAGGGTATCCCAAAACTCGCCATGAGGTTCTTCGAGTCACATTCTCATTCCTTTTCCGGGCAATCCGAACTCCTCAAACTCTTCAAACCTCCTCCTCTATAATTGTATCTGATTTCTTTAAAAAATCTTCTTCCTGTCGTGTCGTCAATTTGATACGCTAATTCCCTGACGCGTTTTATTATTTTGTCTTATTATCTATTTTCTATACATACAAGGGAATGGTCAGAATAGTATATATTATATATAAGAGGTGTTTGTATATTTTGTTCAATCTCTGTAGTTCTCCCTTGTCGGGTATGTTTTATTATATTTTTATATCATTTTTAGATCAACACTAGATGTACCAGGACAATCAAAATGATAAATGCCTAACACTTATATTATAATAGGAATTGTGTACATTTTGAATGGTGTGTTTCTAAAGATTTGAATGATATTTTGCTAATTACATGGATAAATACTTGTTTCCCCGTTATATTAAATATTAGTCGATATACTTTTTAATGTTTTCAATATTAGTCATATTATCAAAGTTATATCAGTTTGCATTCTTTTAATCAGAAATATTCATTAGTTTATTCAGATTTTGAGGCATATATAACGAGATCTGAATTGAATTAATAAATTTATTCATATTTTATAGTACATTTAATGAATATGTATAACAATCAGATTATATCGATTAGTTTATTCAGATTTTATAGTATATTTGAGGCATATATAGAAGATTCTGAATTGAATTAATAAATTCATAATTTGTATTCAAATATTCCATACATTATCCCCTCATTTTAATTAACTCGTACAAACCAAAATACAAATTCGTTGCCCTCGCAACGTATTCTTTCTCTTTCTCGAAAACTCACCTGTTCAGATACTTGCGTACCTCGAATCCCGCCGCAAATTTTCCAAATCTTCTCTCCCACAATTATATTCATTTTATTTAAAACCCATGTTCCAAACATTCGAACAAGCTAATGTGCGTGTAGCAACCAAGTGGAGCTTTTCGAAGGTTCTCTGTTAGATGTCTAACGACCATGACGAGAGAGAGAGAGAGAGAGAGAAGATGTCGAGGTTCAAGCGGAACTTTGGAACGCACGGTGCACTCGAGGCGCATAAATTTGCACACACAGCCTCGTTAGAATTCGTGGATCACGCCTTCGTTCGCGAAGACTCGAAGAGAGGCGAGGACGAAGCGTGTACGTCGCGCGGGCGCTCGTTGAATCGCGGCGAACCGCCTCTAAAACAAACAACCAGGCATATTTGCCCAGGAGAATTGCTGATGTCCCGTAAAATACGTGGCCTCCGCCCGACGACGTCTTTGTCTCCGTTTTGTTCGAACGATAAATCTTGCCAGGGAATGCCGACATCCACGCGCCGCGTCCTTCCCAATGGCTTATCTCCGCTCGTTCCCATGCTAACTTTAACTCGATTCAACAGACGGTCGGCCAGCCTTCTAATAAAATCTGTACGACCCGTGTCACCGTTAAAATTTGTCGCTCGTAGCGGCAGATGTTGGACAGGTGTTAAACGTCGATGTTTTGTTTTATGGTTAGGGACACTGGCGCCGACTGTACGTATGTTTATCCGATTCCTTGACCTGGTTTAACAGGTTGTGGAATCTGCTGGAACGCTGGCATGCGTTGATGATTAGCACGCTGAGGGCATTTACGCGTTTACGGGCAATTTAAATGTGTGCAGGAATACCTACAACGTGTATAATATGCAAATATATATGTTGCGTCTAAAGTACAGTATATTCTTTATGATCAGAATGCGAATAATTATGCATTTGTGGAGAATTTAAGGGTACACGATTCTACAAAGTGCAAGCAGCATGCAAATGTGTACGAAATAATATTCTGCATAATATTCTTTATAATATTTCGAACAGGATGAAGGAAATCTATGTTTAGATTTTATTTTTATCTTTCGTTGATTCCAATGGATATCTGAAGTTTACTGGTCAGACAGGTTGTTTTAATTTATTCGTAAAGATTGAGACTTGCTTAAGATTTGAAGACTAATATATATTACAGTTAATAATTTGCATCAAAGACATGTAAAATAGAAGATGAATTATTCATAAGAAATTACGAATCAATTTTCCAACTTTAACTGCTATATTAAGTTATCTGCTAATTTCATTACTAATTCTACTCAAGTACCTAAACTTTTTTATATCGTAGAATTTTCAACGTTGTAAAATAGGCAAATTTCAAAGTGCCTTTTTTTTCCAAATTCTTGAACTCTATAGAAAACATCTCGCAGTCTAATACCGACCATGAAATTTTACGATCCAAAAATTTTCTCTGAACTCCGCCTTCTGCTGATTTTTTATTGTACCATGAACGTCCAACGTTGGAAAGCAGAGAAGTTCTAAAAAAGAAAATGAGAGATTGATAATGGCACGACCTCGATGGATTATTTCTCGAAGGGTTAACTTCCGGTCGTGTGCACGCGCATTTTGAAGGGTTGGAGCTCATTTCGTATGTACGGTGCCACGGCGCCTTTGAGAAGCCGTCGAGACGTAGGAGAACGATTTCAAGAGGTCGATGCAGCCTTCTTAAGGTCCCTGCTTAATGTACGGTCGACTGATTTATAATTTACATCGTCATGATTCGTCTGTGGTGTTTCGAGAGTAGTTCTGGTCAAGGAATCGTTCTAGTAGTCTAGCGGTGTATTTTCCAGAAATGCATCGGAGCAATTATTCGCTAATTAATTCATTCAATTTCCATTTAATTTACTTAACGTTCAAAATGTACTGGAGATGTTTATGTTGGGTTTAATTAGATTTGGATGCGGTTCTAATAAATTGATTTAAGTTGGCCCGTGGAAAACATTCGTTGAAGAGTGCTTGTAAATAGCACTGAAAGTGACAAAATTCAAAAATTCTCATCTTTAATTGAAAAATATTCAATGAGAATACTGGAGTTTAAATGTAATTCCCGTTGCGGAATAGTTATTTAATAATGTTAGAAAATGGTGTCACAGTGTTGCCTTCATAGAGAAAAATATAGATTGTAATAAACGTTAGTTAATTGTTTCTTGACTTCTGTCTGTGCCATTTATCTGAACGAATGGAACGCTGGGTTTTCTTTACAACTAACAAACAAGTGGCACGCTCAGGTTTTCCTACAGATACACTTTCCCTTTTTGTGAATTTGAGCCAAATGCACGCATAAGATTCCTTTTCCTCCTGAGAAACTTGTTTCGCGCGTAGTATTTTTTGCAAGCACTTTCCTACTAATGATGAGACTGCGAATGTTTATGCATTTACGAGATACTTGAAGATGTAAAAATGTATATGATACACATAAAATATCTAAAGTATAATACTTTTTAGAGTATTTAGGGGATGAAGCATCCCTGTTTGGATTCCATTTTTTTTTTTTTTAATTGTATTCACACGACAACATCTGCAATCTGTTAACGATAGAGACATATTCTTTTCGAATATTCTTAGACATCAATTTTCATCGAGAAGAAATATTCTTCGAAGTTATTGTTTCCTCGGATAATTAAAATTGAATATGTTCCACTATGACGATCGGTAGCGATATATCAGTTCAATAAAGTTTGTGAATTACATTTTAATTTTATTTATTGTATATTAATATCATAAACATTATACTTATTATAGTTTATCAATTCGTATTCTTATATTTCTCTATATATACTTTAATAATTAGACAAATAAAAACTTTGCGATTAAACCGGAAATGCATTCACGATGACTGCTATATACATTTTAGAATTTGTTCCAAATTTCGCTGATATAATTACGATAGTCGTTCTTAGAGGTTCCTCTCTCGTTATGCACGACCTGCCGATTCATAGTTTGTATCACCGTAACTCGTATGTGGTGATTCGAGTGTAGTTTTGGCGGACGAATCATTCTATTGGCCCAGCGATATGCTTTTGAGAAGCACACCGGGCAATTGCTCGCTAATTAATGAACCTGCCTCTCTTCGTATTAATTTAGTAAATATTGATTCGTTCCAACTACTAATTTCGCTTGGTATTTAATTCATCATTTGTTAGCCATAGCTTAGATCTTGCATCGTTCTCTCTATTCTCATCTTAAACAGCTCGTGCTGTATATACGTTACTCATTAATCGAATATTACATTACCCGTAATTTCGTTAGATCACGTTAATTCCGAGGCATTATACGGTTATAGTTTCGCTGGATTTTCGATATTGCGTAATTACGTGCAAGCAGAGACGTATTAATGGAGTTTCTACCCTATTGACACATTCGCGGTTATCGATAATTATTGTTCTTATCTATCGTAATTTCGCGTTCGATGTGATAAATGTCGGTTTTAACGCGCGGTAACTGCACGATTCCGTTGATCGACGCACCTTTAAACAAAATAAATAACAGACCTTTTGATTGTCGTTTCGCTCCGATTGATCGATAATTAGCCTGTGATGTACACGATACCGCGTACGATAAACACGGAAGAAGGTGAATTCAATTGACAATTCAATTTTTAATTGGTTAATCTAGCTTCTTTGCGCGAGGACCGTCATCCTCGGCACAAGGGCCTGTGTTATTATTAAAACTGTGTTAGCATTTCATTTTCGCGAAGGAAAGCTACTCTATGGTCTTCTTCGTTTTAAAGAAAGAGAGAACGTCGTGGAAGATTCTGCGAAAAGATTTATAGGTCTTCTCCTGAATTTAATATTGATTTTTATGAATTAAATATAGACTCACAGTATCTTGCAATTTCTATATACATTCTCAAATTGGTTTCAGTTTTGACCAATATAATCATGACAGTGGTCTCTCGTTATCCATCTAATAAAATTTCAAGATGTTTTATATGGAACCTTCATTTCGAAAGCGCTGAAAGCGTATTTTCCTCTGTTTTGAAATATCCAAGTGTTCGCGATTCCATTGGTTGAAAAATTCTGATACGGTCTATTTATTTTGTCCACGTCTCTATTTGTTTGAGTACAAATGAATTCATTATACAAGTAGCTACTTGGAAAATTAACTAGATCAATATCCTTTTTCAGGACTGTGAATGAATTTACGCTACTTTTAAAGTTAGTGAACTGCACAATTGGTTAAATTTTAGTTATTTAAATTTATATTTTATGCTTTAATCCATTATTTCTCTTTGTAAATATCTTGTAGGACATTTGAAAATAAATAGAGTAAAATTAAATAAATATTATAATATTAGACTGCAACATATATACGTGTGTCGTTATCAGATGCCGATTATTGATACGAGATTATTTATGGAGAAGAGAAAATAAGATAACGACAACATGTGATATTTCGTCGAATCTTTCTGCAATCTTAGATTTACACTTTGATACGATCCAATATGAATGTAAGACTATTATTAATATAATAATACGTTAAACGTAATGATAATTACATTTAACTATAACAATTTAGCTTGATAACAATAATAACAATAATAATAATAATAATGTAATAAATGTAATAATAATAATTTACGAGTATATTATTGGATCGTATTTAAACAACTTATTCACATCCGCACGCGCAATATTATGTCGGGTACAAAGGTTAGAATTACGTTCGTTGTCATTTGCTTTTCATTATCGATCATTCGACTCAACAGGATGCAGATTACAGGAAATGAACCTACATCGCTATCGAAATAGATGACCACGCAGTTCCACCTGTTAATAAAATTTCAATCGATTAAGAAAAATGAACGTTTTAATATTTAAATTGTTCGTAAATCGAAAGTCCACGTTGAAGTATATGTAAACTTTTCGTCCTCTCAAATTCGTCAAAGATCAACTCTCCATATAACACGTACAGTATGAGAGATAAAAGTTCTTTTAATTTACTTAATTCCGCATTCTGCATTCTTACGAAACTTCTTTTTTTTTTCGAGAAAACTTTTCAATTATGGAATATCCGAAATACATATATTCGAAAGCTGACGGCTCGCGATCAGAAGAGATCTGTGTAATTGAAGTTGTCGGATGAGTTTGCGGGCTTCGTGGTCCTCTTGGCGAACGTGTTCGAAACCTGTTCGACGACGTGCCAGCGCTATGGCGACCCTATGAATAACAAATGAACGCCACCTTCGTGGCTCTCCGCTCTCTCTCAACCCGTCGCTTCCCTTTCCCCCGGCTTCCTCCTCCTCGTGCTGGCTTCACGCCTTCTTTGTTCTTCAACAGCACGTGGATAAGCCACTCTAAAAAATTCAGTGGTAAGTGCCGCTGCCCATTAGCTACCCTCCGTGCTTTATAGTTTCTCCAATTTCTCTTTTTAAGATTCCGGTAGAGACCGGAATACCTGCGGCCTTCGCCGTATCGCGCGTTTCAAAAGCGTCACAAGCAAAAATAATTCAATGCTGTGTGTGTCTGACAAAAATTAATATCTCTAAAGATTTCACCGATGATAGAAGGAATAAGAATAAAAAGATTCCAAGAACAATATTCGACTATCGTTTCCCAGAGTTATTGTCTTTTTGCCAGCTTTCCCTAATCTTTTTGTAATCTCTTCGATTTTTCTGAGATACTTGTTGGGTTGTGTCACTTTGAAACACCTGCTTTTGCGATGCGTACAGTTTGAGATTAGATTATTTGTGTTTTGTTCTCGTTCGTATCACGTTTTACGTGACAGTTTCTGTCTTCTTCTTCTCTTTTTGTTTATTAGTCTCTTTGTACGGTGTCGTGCAAGATTTACTTCATTGTGAAATCAGAGTTTCGCGTAAGTCGTAATTATCGTAATTGCCAGTATGGTTCTTGATGCATACAGGTTCGTTATACGAGTAATTACGAGACTGGCAGGTTCAGAGTGTAACTATCTAATTGCAAGACTTGAAATATCTGTAATCACGAAACTGGAATTGGTTATCATTCTCGGTTGCATTCAGCGTCTTCAGTTTCAATGAATCTGAGCCGACAGTTCTCTTGGTTTCTTTTCCTTGTTCAATCTCTGGCCCCCCAAAGTTAGAAAAGTGACAGCTTAAACTTCTTTCGTCAAAAATTGATCCGAATGAAGAGAATTACCCCCAACATTTTCTAATTAAAAGCCAACAAAAACGACCAAAGAAGCACGAGGCAATACACGGTACCTAAAACAGAGAAAGAGATTGGGAATTTTCGATCCAAGGAACGTTGAATAACTCCAATTATTCCTCGCAAACGTTTCACGTCTCAAACGATCTTCAACTACTCCATCAGCATCGTTGAAACCTCGCCAGTACCGTGAAACTTGCTTGAAAATCATCGACGTTACCTGTGAACTCTAAGAAACCAAAAGCGTCGTCCATTTGATAACACTTGTCAGTTCATAGAAGCGGAAATGGGATCCATCTTCATTGAAGATTCATCTCAAGACCGGGGATTCGGAGAAATTCAGCGTACGTCCACCCTGTGGATTTCGAATCTGCTGGCTAGCGATCGCTCGTACATGCGAACGAAGCTTAAATCCTAGTCCCTGATGGAGTTACAGACACGGCTGAGAAAGGGGATGCTTCGCAAGTGGCAACCTGTCTGAGGATGGGGCGAGATTAGTTCGACTGGCGCGCGTGTTTCCGAACTCAATCTAACGGCGGAAGATTCGGTTTGCAGTTTGGCTTGTTCGCGTACACGCTGACTGCCAGCCACACCGGAAGACTCGCGATTGTTCCTTGACTTCCGGCTAACCCCTTCTCTACTCGTTGGGAAACAGACTAATCAGACAATCCACCTAATCAGGCCGGGCTCGTTTGCCTGGATCCAGGATCATACGTCTCAAAGGAGAAGCAATCGACTCTCTACGCTCACTTGATAATTCACTTATAGCCAATAAGTTTGATCGCGTTCTCCTCCTTTTATTATTTTTTTTTTTTTTTATTTCGTTGCAGACAGATTTTTTAGCGCGCGGAGAACGGAAAGTGTATTGTCGATTCTTTATCAGTGAAATGGATTAGCTTAGGAACTAGAGTTCGAGTTTCAGACGCTTGTATATTCGCTCGAATGCTTACATATAAAAGCGTATCATTGATTTTTTATTATGAAAATGGATTAGTTTAGGGGGCGAAGTTCGACCTATATGAGAGATCTTAGAATATGTTGAGAATTAATTATTATCGTACAGGAAACGATAATGAATTGTGAGATTTTCTTATCGTTGCAGTTGATTAACTTAGACAGAAAGCAGTTCAAGGCAGTAAATTTCAATTGGTTTTACGTAAGCTTGAATGTTTTATTACGTAGAATAATGGAGGAATAGAATTACAGAAGAAACGAAGCTTGACTATCTCTAAGGATTGATCATGTAACAGATGATAATCAATTTTCATCGTCATTAGAATTTGATTTGTTTTAGTATATGGAGTTGGTTTTGTTTAGTTCCAGAATAGAATTTCAGTATGAAATTTGAATATTAAATTAGTTTAGGGAATGAAGTTTGACGATGTTTGTTCCATTGTTTAGTAATGTCTGCGCTCAACGCAATGTTTCTCCTTTATTGTTCCATTTTAAAGAAATCTTTAGAGGAAATTGAGAATCTATCAGATAAAAGGAAAAAATGAATTTTGAAGTTTTGTACTATCTAAATTGATCAGTTCGGAGAATGAATTTTAAAACTCCACTCGGCGTCGGTTAAATCAAAGATAATGTATGATGTCCGTGCAATTTTATTAGCAATAGTTTGCTTTAATATGACGTTTCAAATATTCAAGATTCAATTAATTCTGTTTAGCTTCGGGAATCTTGGCAATGATATTTATTGCACATATCGGTGCTGGTTTGGTTTCACGTGACGTCGCTTCTTTTTCATACCTTACGTCGAGAAACGTCAGTCCGCGGATAAGATTCATCAGTCAAGGCTAACTCGATTAAGGTTAATTGCCAGTTTTATAAATTTCTCGAGATAAGAAGCCGGCAAACAGAGAACAAAGATCAAGAGACATTTTCGTTGGATTTCTTCTAAACAAAACGTATTACTGTTTTGCTATTCTGAACATCTCGACGTCATCTATCATCCAATCGTCGATAACGAGCGACTTCGTTCAACGTTGATTGTTTTTACGCCGGCAGGCTTCGATTGGTGAATTTCTCTTTTCATTTTAAGAGAAAAATATACAGGGAGCGAGCGAGTCGAACAGGCAACCGATAATTATTTACTCCGATAAAAGTGCAGGCTGTCGTTAGGAACTTTTTCCAGACCAGTGGAGAGAAACCGAAGCTTCCGGGAAGTTTCCCAATTTTTGTCTCTTGTCCTGTTCCTCTCGTGCGAATTTCGCGGCTTGTCCTGTTCGCAAGAACATCCGTCCAAAGAAAAAAGACGTCCGTCTCGTTTCTAGTAACCTACGGATATTACCAGGGAAACCAAGCTGCTCCGCTTCATTTGCATATTTCAGTCAAGTATCGATGCAACACTCCTTTCCTTCTTTTCCTCTCTCATGAGAATAAAATGATAATTACGTTGTTCCTAACTGCAACATTTTTTGTAATTTCCCTTGTGTCGTTTTTGCTTCTCGTTTTCGTTTAGCGCGAAATAATTTTAGTTATTAGTCCTGCGTAACGTCACTTTGCCTGAAAGGTAAGGAGCAGGGTGAATTTCAAATGTTTTAACGTATTTTGAAAAATAAAAAGAAAAAGAAAAGAACAGTAGATGTGATACGTTAACTAATTAGGCCGAGCAAATAAATCAGAGATACGTAAACCGTTTCTATGATTTAGACAGAATATGTTTTATTCTGAATACTATAAATATCTCAGTTTTTTCATTCGGTGGCGAACTACAGATTCGAACGTTTGTTTTCATAACTCTTTCATTAGATGTGAAACATGAATTTCTAAATTTATTCCTAAATTGACATTATCATTGCGCAGAATAAAATACTGGCAAAACTATGATGGATGGAGCACACGTAGCGTTTTATTTAGGTAAACAAAACATGTGAGATACCTGAAACGTATAAAAAGAAGAAAATTTTATTTATATCGTCAGAAGTACTTTTCACTTTCACCTCTTTATATGCTCACATTGTACTTTATAAACTTCGAACTCTCAACGTCAAACATTGGAATTCGATGCTGAAAATCAACCGAGAAGAAAGTTGCGAATTAAACGTTACGCGTCGCGTCGCGTGCGATGTTGTCGCTAGCATAATTTCATAGATCGATATAATTCTGAAATAAACCGGTATAACCTTAGCAACAGCTATCGTTCTTGCTTAAAAATAATCCATAGAAGTCGGAGTAGAGCTCGGATCGCAGTGTCCAACGAAACTAAACAAGAAAGTTAATTAATACGGCGAACATGGTGGATACTAGTTCGATTCCGCGCGGAATCGTTTTCATAAAACGACACTCGGACAGCCTAGTTACACGGGTGCACGTAGACAGGCAAGACGTAATCAGTCAGTGTATATGAAAGCGTGACCTAAGCCTTCGTTACTGCACGTGCATGCGCCATGAAATTGCATTAGTGATCACTGCATATTGAGGTAGACTGTGTGCATTCTGACCTGTGCACACAGAAGCGCGCGACCAGGTACACGTACAGAGGCTCGTGTACACTTGCACGAATTGTATGAAACCCCAACTAGATATGCACGGTGTGCCTACTTTAACGATCTCATCAATTGCCGGTTGGCCAATATGTGCAGTGGCCGTCGGTTCTCCCCTATCGATTTTCACACCCCCTCGCCAAAAATCATCACCGACCAATGCCTGCGCCACACGTAGCCTTTTTTTTCTATTTTCATTTTCCCGCGTGTATATCCGCTCCATTGGAAATTGGTTTACTAGGTTAACAGGAAATAATTAACACGAAACTTTCGATACGATTGCTTTGTAGGATTTTTATTTTTTTATTTTTTATTTTTTTGTTTTTTTAGAGGAATTATAAATACACAGTTCGCTTGAAAAATTTGTAGGATTTATACGTTTTTCGGTGGCGAATTTTATGCAGTAACATTTATTGTCGTTTTGAAGCTGTATTTACATGCGTAAATGAGCATCGGTGAATGTCAGTATATCTCACGAGTACAGACGCGCTGATATTTGCACGCGTTCATGTTTTTTTGTGAGTTTAATTTAGTCAAAAAACTGGATCTTGCATACTTTGGATGTTTTATATATTTTTGCATATTTCCCGCATCCTGTACATTTTCGCACCTCGAAATTTTCTATAAGTGCATACAAATCCGCAGTCTCTCGATGACGAACGCGTACAATATGCCATTTTTATGTTACGTTTACCATGAAAGTTCTTTGTCTCAAAACTCTTCGTAACAATCATCTAGCCATATTTCAAAGTGATAGAAAATTCTTAGCTGTCTACCCAAAGCAAGCGTAGTCTCTTTATCGAAAGAAAAGACGAATTGTAAGAAACACAGTAAACATTTTGTCATACACGATGATTAAATTAATGACAAAATCAAACAATACCACGAGCGGCATTGGTCTCCTTTGCCTGCGCGCGTAAAGGACAGTAGTTTCAAGGATATTAAAATTAATCCCCCTAACGAATCGATGCGGACCCCGCGTTCATCTTCGTGCTGATATCCGATTATCAAAGACGCCATGAACGTCCTTCAGAATGATTCCAATCCGTCGCGAGAGACTCCGTCCAATCGTATTATGAATTAAAGCCTCGTCTAGACGCGAGGATCGCCTAGGGGATAATTGGAAACAGAATCCAGGCAAGCGGTTATCTCCGGAGAATGTTAAGATGATCCCTCGTCCGTCCTGCGTTTCCCACGAAATTACCCGCGACTAAAATACACGTAGCTGCCGGCTTGACGTATCTCGCGGCATCGCGATCTGAATCTATAAAGGGGAACGCAAACGAATTAACGTGATTCTTATAAATAACGAATCAGCTCAGCATGTAGACGCGTTCACGGAGCATCGGAGATTAGTAATTACAAGCTGTACCGCATACTCGATCGTTGTTGATAATTTATGCGTCTGAATGTTTTCTGGTTTCTTATTGCTAGATAATAAGAATCGAATGTAAAAGCTCAGAACGTGCAAATCGACTAATACAGATCAGGAGAATAGATATAGTACTGTTACGAATTAAATTATTTATCTGTAAAAGTTTAGTTGCAAAGCTACGATTATTTATGCCAGTTCTTCGTGGCAAGTAATCTTACGGGTGTGTTAAATCGCCTTTCAAAAGTTTTATATTATTTCATTGAATTTTGTATGATCCAGTAGTAATAGAACAAAATGGACAAAGCAGAAAATGTGCATCTGTTATTTCCTTATAGAACTTTAGGGATGATCTAATAGAGTTTATAATAAATTGTTAACCAATTTTTTTAATTTTTTAAGCAACGCATAATATATTCATGAAATATGTTCATAATACGTATTCAAATATTTTTGTAAATTACCGTAGATCCATGAACTCCTCGACTAAACTACCATACTTTTAGTAATATAAGGAAATGCAAACAAGTTAAAGATCGAAGAATTTTTCGTTTCTATTAAGATTGATCCTGTTCGACGATAAGCCTTGCACGAGAAAGTAATCTGGAAATGTAATTTACATTTACTTTCGTTGGAATTAGCAAAGAAGGGTACAGATTAAAATTTCTTCTCCAACTCGTACGATTGTCTCTTAAACTTGGTAAGAACTCTGAAAGTTGTTAGGACGAACACAAGCGTTGAATTATGTTGAGTTTTGACGCCACGGTGACGAGATCACCGTGTAGTTACGTGGGTAATTCGATGCTTTGACCTGGCACAGAGTTTAATCCTCGGGAGTATACGTACAGCAACATGCATATTAAACGCATCTACGAGAAATGGAGGCACACGCATTATGTGGAACAACGTAGTCGAGTAAACGCAGATTTCAAACGAAGAAAACGAGCAAAAATCCAGATACACGTCTCGGCACATTTTCTAGTAAAGTAGTAAAGTAGTTTCTCCCTTCGTAGTCATTTTCTCTACTCGATGAGTATGTTTGCACATGATACGTATTTCTGTAGATCGTTTACTAGAAATTGGATTGTTGGATTAGCTTGTGCAACGTAAGATAGAAAATTTATGGTGCTGCATATAAACGGAATGTGCAAAATTTAATATCAATGTAGATCAAGTTATTCGAAGAACAGGATTCCAGAAAGTTTTATATCAATTTGCTGTTGTTCTGTATGAGTGAGAATAAATGATCAAATCTGAACTATCTGAGAATTGGGAGTGGGGGTTAATTGATACAATTTAAATTCTGTAGATAAAATGGAAAATGTATTATAGTGTTATATTATTCAACAAAAATTGCAAAATTTAATATCAACTTATATCAAGTTATTGGAAAAGTAAAAATTCCAGAAGATTCTATATCTATTTGCTGTTGTTTCGTATCGGTAGGAATATAAATGAAGAAATCTGGGCTCTTAGAAAATTGGAGAATTCCTTAGAAAATATTAAAATTCTTTAGATGGAATGGAAAATGTTACGTATAAATAGGAATTGCAAAAATTGAATATTAGTACGTATCAAGTTATTAAAAAAATAACAATGCTAGATGATTTTATATTCATTTGCTATTGTTTAATATCGATAGATATAAAAATGAACAGAGTCTCCTGTACTGCATCGTAACTTAATCCGCAGTAACTGAAGAGTTAAGAGACTTAAAAACGTTATAAAATTAATTTCTCTTCTTTCTTCGTGTTTCATCTTGTAGAACGCTTTCATGGAGAACGATAACCATTTCCCTTGTCAAGGATCATGGAAGAACGTTCATAGGGTTTCTACAAACCACGCGATAAAATGACGTGCTCATAGAAGTCTAATGTATCGTTCTCACACGCCAGCTGCAGTTCGCAAGATTACGTTAATTAGCGTATGCAAAGCCAAATTGCTTCCGTATCTTACTACGTCGTCGGTTTCATCGTGAAAATAATTATGCACGGAAGCAAAAAAAGAATCGCAGCGACGATGACGAATTTCCATGGAAGGAAATTAGTCACCGTATATGTACAGTGACTCACGAAAGCATTTCGACGTTCTATAAAACAGAATAACTTTTTTAATATTGGACCGAACGACTCGAGTTTTTTAAGAAGCTAGATCAATTAGTTTACTAGATGATGCGTCGAAACAGTTTTGTAAAAATTGCAATTGATCGGAGTCACGAAATATATTTCTTTAATTTTCATTACAAGCTCAAATGGATCTATTTTCTTCGCGATCACGCTTGATCCAACGTTCAAGAAATTATTCTGTTTTAGAGGTTTGCTCGAATACTTTCGTTAGTCACTGATATAACACAAAGACTTTTCTTCCGTTTTCTGGAACCTTAGCGAGAGATGACATTATCGAAGTGAATCATAACCACATTAATATGTTGTTCGTGGTTGACGTTATTTATAAAACAGCACACGACGGTCCTTGGAATTAATGGTGCAGTGGACAATGGAGATTAGCATGGCAGAGGTCGTTTCGTGATCACTGTGACCAACCGTCCAAAGTATATACCGATCTGTTCATCAATCTTCTTCTTCTACGGTCGAAAGGCTGTCCGTGAATTTTTCTAAGACGAGAGAATATGCATCCGTCGTTGAAAGTATTCGAACGCCATAAAAATCTTGCATGTTCATGTCGTACGTGTTGCATGAAACGTTTTGAAATTTCATTGACGCAATAACGAGACACGATTGTCACGATTATATTGTGTGAAATTCTCCTTATAGAAATTATACGATATTTACTTGTATTTGAACGCTCCAAACGAGATTCGTATTTCTTTGGAGATTCGTGAAATTAATTTTCTTTATAAACGACAGTGTAAAAGAATGGTGTAAAGAAAAGTTGCTTTTAAGACATTTTATGATTGCCGTCGTGGTTGATATTTACAGAAGGAGTAAGATGATTTAAATTGATCGGAAGTACTCTTCCGCCTTCGAGATAGCATAATCAAGATAGTGTCGGTTAGATATCAACATCCGGGAGACAGATTGTACCAAACATTTGTTTTTTCTTATTTTTTAGCAGAGCTTTCCACCGTAAAGTAATATTTACGTATTTATTATGTAAAATACGCCTTGTAAATAATACATTGCATTTACCTACGTATATGAAAAATCTAAAACTGTTTTCTTCTTGAAGAGATGGCAAGTCATGGAAAGAGAAAATAGAAAAGAAGATGATGAAACAAAAGGGAGGGAAATTAGAAATAAAGGAAAATAGAGAATGGAGGACAAATAAAGGAAGGGATGAAAAGAATAAGGAAATATGTATATTTTGTTCAGTAATATGTTTTCTTTTTCTTAATATTTTATAAATTACACTTAAATGTACTCCACGTATTCATATAGCTTATGTGCGAAAGTAGACACTGTAGCGCAGATTAAAGCTTCGACGCCTCCTAAATTCAACTGGAATTTCTTTGGACGACGACTTCACCAGGGATGAAAATTGTCTTCGCCAAACGAGCTTTTAAAAATTTTCTAACACGGTCTGTTTCTTGAATTGATTAGATCCTTCTAGACAGACAGTCCTATTCCCTTTCTTATTCTGATAAAGTACACGAAAAGACGTAAAGTAGGATGATATACACACAGTTTATCGCAAAAAACCGATCTTTTCAAAACTTGAAGAAACCAGAGGCGACACCGATACGAAATTTTTGTCACATAGAAATACATCCTTCGTTATCATTATGTGAAATTTGTATGGCGGCTAGATCATTAGAAACAGCGTTATAATCAACAAATTACGATCAACGTCAGAGCAGAGTTTAAGTTCACTCGACGAAAAATTTGTTTCTGTTGCATAATATTGAATGCATGTAACTGTTTTTTTTTTTTTTTTTAAACAAATAAAACGTTACACCACTCAAAACTTAAAAAGTTGGATTATTTTTGCGACAGAACGTGCATATGCATTATATAATGTATAATGACTCAATTTCGAAAAGAAGGAAGACGTGATTTAGTATGATTCTCGTGTATAGATATGGTACAAAGGATCGAGGCAATTAATTCAAAGCACCTTCAAACATCTCTAAAGTTGCTTAATTAAGGTGTCGTGATATCCACGCCCTTGTTAGGATTCCTTCTATAAAGTCGATTCGCCAAGAAGGTTCTTGAGATACATTGACCTCACTTAAATCGACTTTGTCTTGCAGAAGCCTCGCCTCGCTCTCCTTTTCATGGTTTGCATTAATATCGAGAAAACATAACTACAGCGACCCGCGAAAGTATTCCGAAACTTGTGGGAACTTTCATCGCGTCATGCGAAACTTTCATAAGGATGTAATAAGACACGATTATTACGCTTATATTGCGGATATTTATGCAAATTTCCTATCTTTACGAACGTTTCCCGTTCTAGTCTTTGTAATTATGGAAATTCACATTTTTCTACTGGTGTTTGGCATATTTTTTGTCCATTATGTACATTTTTTTCGTGCGTCTTCTGTATATTAAAAATTTTTCCTGAATTTGCAAACATCCATCCAGTGATATAACGAATCTCGTTACTAATAAAGTCTGAAAATATTCCAGAAAATGTCAAAAATGATGTCAACTTCGTAAATTATGAAATACAGGGAAGTGACGATTCTACCAATATTATTGTTTTTCAATTTAGCTTAAAATCGATCGTTGTTCATCGGTCATATTCGACGAATGATCTTACAAAACTAAATTATTCATTTGTCGAAAACCGAATATTAGTCGTCCACTTATACAATGAAATTAATAACAGGCGAAGTCAATTAGTTCAGCAGCTCGAATATTTAAATATTTTCACGAATCACTGCACAATCACACACACACACGACAACACACCAAGATACTTAATTCTCTTATAAATCACAGTGGACAATAGGCGATTGGAAAAATAATTATTCTCTCTTGATCGAGTCGAAAAATCAGGTCGACTTACCATCATCACTCTAACATAATCTTTCGTCGTTTAGGAGACCCAGATACATTGTTATGAATAAATGAATTCCGCATTGTCTGGTTGGGAAAGTTCCACGGGGGAAAAAAACGAGACGCGTTGCGTAACTCAGTCGCAATAATGGCACACAGGGGAAATGGGTAGAGAGGGGAAGACGCAGGATGATTAAGGTGACAATTAGTGTGCTGATTAATTTTAATAGATCGCGCGCCGAGGCCGACCGTGATGGCTGATAAAGTTTTCAGGAAAAAGCAACTTTTACGAGCGCCCCTGAAGCTCGTTATTGCCGTACCGGATTCCTATAAAATTTACGAGGCGAACGTCTGAATAGTTGTTATGTATGGAATTCCGGAAATATTTTTCGCCCTCATTGGCCCCGACCGACTCGGCCTTCGAGTGTTTTATAGTAATTGCACCAACAGCCATTGAATTTAATGTCAAACGGAAACGTGGCTGCGTTTAAATATTAAGTTTGCATACGAAATGTTGCTTTTCCCAGCGTTTCAATTTTTAGTGGTCGATATCCGTCTCCGAATTTTGTTTCATTATCGATTATCTGACGGATCAAGGAAGAAATTTGGTATAAATTACGTAGAAAATTGGGACTTTTAGGTAGATACAGCGTTGAGGAAGTTTTATTTTATATCTTTTAATATGTTTTTATATTATATGTCCGCATTATATATTTTAATATTATAAATCCGTATTATTCGTTTTAAAGTTATAAATAATTTAGTTGATATTTTTCATCATAGATCTTCTTAACCCTCCGGGAATATCGTTTTTCACTAACGCGATCGTCATCCTGGATCTTTCATTCCTTGGCTCTGATTTCTTCTTATTTTCGGTCTTCAAAAGAACCTGAAAAAATTCCAACGTACTTGTCGTAGTCCATAATTTACTATACTATATACGCCATACTTTGCACAAATGATTAAACCCTTTTGCAATAAAAATAAATACCTGCGACATCTTCGTTTCCGAGAAATTAAACAATGAAAATTTCGCCTGAAACTCGGCAACCCATATTACAAGTAAAAGATTAATATCGAATATAATTGAATGTACACGTTGGGACATTTAAATGAGAATATTACATCATTTGAATGGAAGAGTCCAAGATGAGAATCACAGGGTTTTTAAAGACTATTCGTACGAAGTTGGTCAAGATTGTGGTTAGCTGTGATTGTTGGAGTTTTTATGGTAATTCTTCCTTACCATTCCGCAAACACGGGAAAAAGACTGATTGAGATTTCCACTTCCGAGTTGGGAAAGTTTAGGCTGTCAGGTGTTTTCGACGTAAATCGTGTTCATTCGGAGCAACTGATTTCAATATCGCAGCTAACTTCATCGGACTTGCGACGAGATGGAACTTTCGTGGCCTGATTCTTCGGCGTGAAAAAGATATTAACAAAAATTATTATATCACCTGTAAATTTTACTTTACCCAACTGTTAACAAAATGAACTAAACTAAACAGATCAGATGTGCAATGTTAAAACGCATATTGCAGCATCTTTCATAAAACTTCTTCCGAAATGATTTACTTAATACTACTCTTCTGTTTGCGATAAAATCGTAATAAAATTCTGTTTATTTTTCTGTCTATGAATTTTCTCAGACTTTAAAATTAATGAATTGTTTAATTTCTATATATATATATATATAAAATATACACTGGCTCATCAAAAGATTCAGAAACTTGTGAGCGTTATTTATGAATATACTATGTATATATGTGTGTTATACGTTTTGAAATTATTTATATTTATATATTAGAATAAACAATATATTGACTCAGTACATACACGAATGATATATACACAGCATGTAGAATATATAATTTCAAAATGTATAACATTTATAATATTTTCATAAATAATGTTTACAAGTGTTTCAATCTTTCGACAAGCCAGTGTATATTTTATTGTTACTTATTTTATTTAATTTTTGCCTTTCAAATTCGAATGGCTACCAGCTATCAGTCTTACTACTGTGCATAATTTGTACACGATACCACAATACTATTTTCTGTACACTATGACACATTTCTCTACTTCTTATTGCTAGCTTGTCCTATCTTATTCTACTTTGTTCTATGCTACTATCGTTGCCCTGTGAGCCAGTGTACATGAAAAAATAAGCAATTCTTGCAATTCGTTATTTTTATAGCTTGATTTTTTTAATTTTTTGACCAGTGAAATGAACGAACAACTTAATTTTATCGTGAATAAAAAATCTACAGACGTTACAGGAAAAAAGCTACGAATCGTTACAGCCCTGTAAGAATAAGTCGAGAACAGCATCTACAGCAAGTTCAACCATTCCTTTGATTCTCCAGATAATTCAAAAGATTGAGCGCGACGCGTCGTCGAACGATCAGTATGCAAGTCGGCAAGCAATGGCTCAGCCATTCTGCGACTTCCTTTCCGGAAAAAGGAAGAGAACAAGGATGAAGACATTCCGCTGAAAAGGTAGATCAACTATCGTGAAACAAGCTCTCTCTTTTCCGTTTCCCCTTTCGACCCTCTTTTACAAACCACAGGACAAAAGAAATTCTTTAAAGCAACACACCTATAAACTGTCAACTAGACGAATAAGAAGTGAAAAATTGCCCGCCGTAAAGATTCAATCTATGGATCTATCAAAAGGATAAAGAATCGAGTGGAAATGTGGTTGAAGCATAGTCGGATTGAAATTATTGGCTCGTTTGAAAAGTTTGTAGCGTGTTTCGTAGTTTACTGAGGTGGTCAAGAGATAATCGAATCGAATGATGAGTTTTAATTTTAGTTGGGTACAAAATGAAAAAGGTGAAAGGGAAATATACTAGGTGGCAAATTTTTATAGAAATTTATCCTAGATAGTGCTTAGTTTCGTTCGTCGTATATTATACCGAACGCTTTAATTTTTATGTTTTGTGCATTTTTACATATCGTAGGAATTCTATATAATTCGCTATCAAATCTTCCGTAAAGGAACAAATTCTATCCATCACATTAAATCTATTTACCACAAAGGTTCCATTTTTCGATATGATAATATCGAGCTTCGAATATCAACGAAGGCCATCCAATAAATTTTTTATCTTAACACTGCCAATGTCCAATGCCATTCGCTGGATATAATTTACTGTCATTTATCCTGACTTTTATGAAGCTTTCAATTACGAAACATTGGATACTTTAACGACCTGCAGATATCCCTGAAAATAATAAGTTTAACAGAAATCGAAGTTCCTCTAAAGCTGTCAAAAATTCTCTCGAGATAATGTACGTGTTGTACATTTTTCTTCAATTTTACCGCGGATATTCCAAATCTAAGCTAACACAAGAAAGAAAAGACAGACAGCGACAAAGGGAGCAAAAAGATGACATTTTAGTGGACTGAAGAAGTAACAGGGAAATGTACGTTATCGTGGACACGTGTCACGCATACGCGACTAAACCCTTCCAGTCGGAGATAAGCCAAGAATCACGCCTTAACGGTGTTCACGTACCGCCATGGGAAACACCTTCCTCGCTATGGGATAGCCTATCAGACAGACGGGGAGCCCTTAGATCTGGCGTGAAACGAGGGGTCAGGCTCGTGTCGACAATGTCCCATGCATTTTAAAAGGCCACGAATTGCGTTTTTTGAACCGTCACACGTGTAACCCAGACATTCAGCATCTCTGAACTTACACCATCGGCCAAAAATTTAGTATCATTTCTCAGTCGATTCTACCGAATCTCCTGCTATAATAATTTCGTTATTAATCGTTCCTGTCAGCTCTTCTAGTTTGATAGATCTTTGATGAAAATGTTTCTCAAGATAGCACAGAACTTGTAACTGATTTTCTTTCGAATTCTTGAATATTAGTAATTACATGTTTCTGGCTGATGGTACGATATCATTGAATATTATCAAGTACTCTGTTTTGTTTCTTTTTTAAGGTTTGCTCGATGTACGTGCGATTCTTAGATCGTAGACTGACGCAGCGTTTCTTGTTTGTTTTAGGAAAAACAGTTCGACGCTGGAGAAATTCCACCTACAAATTTCCAGGACAGAACTATATCCACAGAATTCGAAGTACGTGGACCAATTGTTGCACGAAATCGCGACGAAGCCTATCGTTCACGTTGGTGAGTGTCTCTGTTCTCCAAACGTTCCCCTCTTTTAACAAAATTCGTATTTGCGAGATATCGATGATGCATTCTAAACATGTCGGTAATTTTTTTTAATTTACCGGGACGATAAACTCCTGCTAATTGAATTCACATGTTTAAACGTAACTTCTTATTATGCAAAGGAAAAATCATAAACAGTAGAGAGGATCGGTGAACTTCTATGAATTGTTCGTTTCTCGTTAGTCTCAGGTAAAATGCAATTCTATCGTAATGTATTTGAAACGAATGAAATTGAAGATTGTAAGTTAACTTTGTAAGGCAAATTGTCAATTTACGTTTATTACCAGCCGGGTAGATTTATGAAATTCTTCGTAAACGAACAGAATTACGATGCTCAGTAGAATCGGACGCCACTGGTCAGACCTTCGTTCCAAGCCAATGCAGCGCATGATAATCGAAATTCCCGAACATCCGAGTAATGCTACGCGATCGAACATACTGTAATATAAATTTTCAAGCGACAGTGCACGCAAATCGTGCCCGGAATTTTTCCTACGGCAAAATAATAGATGGTAAGCCAGCGGAGCCCGTACGTGGACGTTTATTAAATTTTACGTGGCTCGAAATAAATCGACGTCTTCCTTCCTCTATTCTTTTCTCAGTCGATACAATGTTCCGCGGAAAAATGTACAAAGAGGGAAAAGATTTGGCTAAATTATTACCTTTATCAGTAAATTCTATCTTTTTATATATAATGGAAATTTCTATTAATTAAGTTCTCATATAATATGCCTTGTTACTTTGCAGGAAAACGTAACCTTTATATGTATAACAGAGATTGGTATTAATTAATCTTTAAGCAAATCATTAGCTTGATCAAAAAGTTCTGTCGTTTTATTGTTCGAGGGGAAAAGATCAAGTGTTTTATATTACGACGGAAATATTTGTTAATTAATCTTCAAGTAAATCATTAACTCGATCAAAATATTCTGCCATTTTTAGATTCTCGAAAGGAAGAAGTCAAATATTCTATATTGTAACAGAAATTGCCCTTAATTGATCTTTAAGTAAATGGTTAATTTGCTCAGAAAATTCATGTCGTGTTTATTTCTTAACAGAAAACCATCGGTTGCCTTATATATATATATGATACAAGTTTCGGTTAATTAATCTCTCTTATAGTATCCCTCGTTACTCATGATTTTCCACCATCTGTCCAACTAGTAATTTCCTTCGTCGTCGAAGAACGTGCTACTTTTTATAAATTAAGTATCCAAAAAGTCAAACAAAAGAAATTTAAACAAAAATGAACCGTGAAAAGAGATCTCGCAGGGTATCGAATTGGCTAATTATCTTTGGAATATCTATTTTTCAATGGAGGATAATAGGCCATTCGATGGAGGGATAATCGTCCATTCGATGGACAACGAAACCGTGACAGACAGTGAAACGCGTGTTCCCATCGCTGTCCGTTTCATCGTCGCGAGCCAGGGAGTTAACGAAGCCGACGCAACAAATGAAACGAGCTGGGAGGAGGGAGGAGAGGGTGCAGATCGGGGAGAGAAGGGAATTAGACGAGCCGGCATAAAATTAATCTGGAAACGGTGGCGCAATAATCTTCTCTGTTGGAATTAATTTCTCTCCGGTCCATGAAGCCAGACAATTAACCGGTGTTATTGTGGCCGTGGCTTTGTGCTTAGTAATTGCTACTACGCGGTTCATTGACTAACAATGCCGCGCGATCGTCCGATCCTATGGAAAGAGCAGAATAGACAGACAGGAGAGGTGAGAGAGAGAGAGAGAGAGGAATGGAGGAAGATCAGCTCTCACAGACTTTCGGAGCGTAACGTTTTAAAATTAGATCTGGCACCATGTCGTACGCTCAATTTCCGCTTCGATCATTATGTCCACTCTTGCTCGATTATTTTTATTCACCATACGTGTACCACTTACATTTCTATTTCTTTCTTCTTCGTTTTACATTCTTTCATTGGCGAATCGAATGGCAATTGTTGGAGGCTTTTGATTTATCTTTTGTTCCTTTCTGAACTGGAACGGAATCCGTAAAATTTGTCATGCTTCTCTTTTTTTACTTTTTCCTGTTGTTTGATCATTATATGGATTCGGGATCGATGAGCATTGATTTGGATTTGACGATTGATGCATAGGAAATGAACAATTATTAGTAAAATTATTAGTATATTTTCGTACACAATTAATGATTGGCATTTTTAATTATTTATTTAATACTCATTCGCAAGTTGCACAATTTTCGTGAATAATTTGGCCGCAAGCGCCGGCATATTATTAATAACTATAAAATAGACTGTAGAATACTTTGATACTCGTATTCTTGCAGAAAATTTCCTTTGAACTTGCATATAGCCATAGCGATCCAAATAATTCCCAGCAATAAAATCAGTGATTAACGTAAACCATAAAACGTAACATCCTTAGTTCTTAATAATAAAATTCAGAATCAATAGAAGCCATAAGATATATCAACAATCGTAAAAGAGAAAACGTCTTCACTCTCTTTTCTTTGCGAATTTCTAACATCTTGCGTAATATGACACATATTTTTACGTGTATAACAATAGAAAATGAAAAGTCTGAGTGGCTTTTAGAACGCGTCTCGTATATGCGTGACGCGTGGTGGCGAAAGGATGAAAGAAAATTTAATCAAAGATCGAAGTGGACTTTTCAAACGTCTCAGAGAAACCGGGTCGCAGGATTTCTAACAAACTGAGAAGTTTCGCGTACCGAAGCCGAGTGGGTCGATGTAATTTTGATAGTATACAGTCGATGCGATAGTTTGTTGAACAAATCGCGATGCAGAGGTAGTAGGAGGAAGTTAAATCAACGGCAACCAGTGGCTGGTCGACGAGGATGCAATTATTAAGCGGTATCGGGCTGGCGTGAAGGAAATGAGATCGGCGATCAGAAGGGAGAACAGGACAAAGACGGTGCTCCGGTATCTTGGTAACAAAGCAGCCCCATCCAACTTCCTAGACAATAATTAAATTACTTCAGAGTGAATTTCGTCACTCGATACGATGAAAACTGAGTTGTGGTATTATCAGGTCACGGTCTTCAAAACCTTATCGTTTCGTCGTTTCTAATTTCCGTTTATTTTTCTAAAACAGATAGTGTCAATTTAATACAATATTGTAATTAAATACAAACATTGTTAGAGAATTTCAATAAATTAACTGATCGAAATATTCGGAATTTATCGGATCTTCGATTCGACGGTAGTCGAAGACGATGAGAATTTCGATAGCTGCTGCCGGTTTTCGAAGAAGATGGCACAAACCGAGTAATGAAATTTTGGTAAATTAATCAGTTAGCAGTCTTTCACGAGTATACTCGTCATGAAGAAATGACGATGTTCTGTGTTATAACGAGTATACTCGTCGTGCGTAAAACGTAGTTATAATTTGCTGCTTAAATTGCAATTTTAGTGAAAAGTAAAATATATTCGTAAATTTTAAGATGTTTTGAATAGTTGGAGGTTAAGAAGAAGTAAAAAGAACTGGTAAAAAGATATAAATAATTTTTGTGAAAAATTTGTATATGGTGTGAAGAATTCGACACATTTTAGGCACACACTTTTCAAAGAGATCGCGACAGCTAACTGGTTAACGTATTGAAATGTTCAGGACTCATTGAATTTTTAACCTGACAATTCTTGATATTAATCAAAATTTTGTTGTCTGACCATACGTTTCAAAGATCGGTCATTTAATTCAGCATTTTAATTGAATCGTTTGTTTTTGTGAAAAAATAGCGTCAATCAAGAAGCAAATTTTCGTGAATTAAACAAGCAAGATGTTTCATATGTATCGAATCTTTAACGTCATCAGAAAATATCCAGAAATTCGTTCATTTATTAGAAAACAATTGAAGAGACTTCTAACGTTTATCTGACTCATCGATGAGGTAGTAGCTGTCGATAAACACCCAGAGTTTTCCTTACGCCAGCTTTTCCGAACTTTCCTCTTTTTCCTCTTCGCGACCTTTGAACTTTGTTCGAGTTCAAGGTAAGACCAGCTCACACAATCAAGTTCGAAAATCGATGGATATCGGGTGTGTAAAGCAACGTCTGACACAAATTGAAACGCTTCCGAGAAACCAGTGATCGAAATGTTCCGCGAAGTCGTGACTTTTAATCGCGTAACAATGAGCTATGCAACAGAGGTTTTTCGCTTCTTTCGTTGTGCAACGTCGTTTTTCAAGTTTCAATGCCAATTTTAATTACCCAGATACACGTCACGTTTTTTATTTGTCCTTTCAACCATTTCATCATTTAATATGGAAGAAATTGCAATATGGCTAACATACCTGACGTAGGTAATGACTGATAAAGCATTTGATAACTCGATAGAGAAAAGAGAGAACGTTAATTTGTTTCTTTTATAAAACAAAAGAAATTTGAGAATTAACGATTTCAATTATTGAAGTTTCTAGTCTACCATTCTTAACTTAAATATGGAACAAATCTCAGTTGAACGATAGCTGTATACAAAATAGTGTTCGAAATAGGTCTATTGGAAATTAAGAAGAAACAAAATGATCGAAAAGTTAGTAGTAAAAGTATATAATTATATACAATAACATAATTTAATTTCTCTCGAATATATGCGATGATAAAACAAGAAACATCAAAAAATGTAAAAAGTAATTTATATAACCTTAAGAGTAAAGTATTTTTATAAAACGAACAGCAATAGTCATTTTCTTAGCACTTTCACTTCATCATAAATAAAGTGAATATTTGAAGAAAATGCCTCATAGGCTAGTTTAGTTAATTGAAAAAAAAAAAAAATAGGAGTAAATTAATTTTTACCGAGTAAGTGGCGATTTAAGCTTCGAGCACCCAGGATCTAAGTAGTTCGAGTCAATAGTTCCAGCGACGCGACGGCAGGCAGACGATTAATTGTCCTGTATGATAAATTGACCGCGGGTAACCCAGACGACTGGCACCGTAAATTAGGCATATATCATTTATGAAATTGACACAGTGGACGACGCACGATCGATATTACATTCCGTGCGTCTCTGCCAAGAAATTTTTCCCGCTCAACTTGCTCGAGCTTTGCGCGACGCGTCGTTTTCTCCTCTGTCATAAAAACTCGCGAAATTATATCATCCAGGAACTTTGGATTAAATTAAATTTACCTTATCTGCATGCTCCACATGGCATTTTAATACTATTTTTGACAGAGAAATATTTTTTTTCACTCCTTTTCTGCTTTGGATCCTTATCTTATTTTGTTAATTTCTGCTTTGAATTAATAACGTTTTCTTTTCGACGATTAAGATTTAATTTTAATTTGTATAATCTGTAGAACATTTTGGATATATTTTTAGACTGTCTGTCATACACTTCTTTTCCAGTTTGGTTTCTTTTAGTATTAATTTTTCTTGTCCGTAATTTGGATTTAATTTTTAGCTTGTACATACCTATAAAACACTTTGAGTATATTTTTAGATCAGATTAGAAAACTGTGATCTAAACTAGGGAAATTATCTATTAGATTTTTTGTAGATGTTTCATATACTTGTGCAGCTAAAGGAAATAAAATTTCATAGGCTTAGTAAGGGAACAAAATGATTGGAATTATAATGAGATTTAGTCTTCGCTTTAACTTAGAACGGAGAATTTCGATTAACGCTGTATAGAGGTGTCTGTTGATTATTTCCCCGTATCGGTATACGACGAGAGCGCAATTAAACGCGACTTAATCGCACTAAGACCAATTGAATCGAAAATCTCGATTGCTCCGGTTCAGCTCGAGGAAATCGAGTCGGAGATTCATGTACCTCGATCCAATAATCGGATATCTTTCCGCGAGACTAGAGAGTAAATAGTTTGATTCCATTCTGATTTTGTATTTTCCCTTTTTGTTCGCAGTTCAAAAAGAGGGCGGCACGCAACTGAAACTCCAAATTAATTATTCGAACATGCAGGCTCTCTTCAAACCTATGAGGTAAGTCGAATGGATTTAAATCTTTCCAAGAAGAGATCAATCTTAAATCGAACGTTAACCAGGAATAATGCAATCTTTGTTTCTGATCCTCCACAAAGTAACGTTTGCTTTAACATTTGATACATGCAGAAAGTATCGACATAGACATTTAACAAATCTTAGAATAATTCTGGTTTAGTGTTTAGAATACTTCGAGTAAATAAATTAAAACGTCTTTTAAATAAAATCCGACTGAATTATTGTCATCAAGTAAAATATAATGATACGATCGCAAAAAGACTGCTTTTACCATCTAGAATTTTTCTTAACATATATTAACAAAAAAGACAAATAGCAAAAAGTGTCGATGAAGTTACTTAGAATAAAGTATACTTCGAATACTATCTTCGTTTTCCTCATTTTCTTACTTTTCTCAAATTTTCTTCATATATTTACGTAATTGGTCGAAGACTAAAACTGAGAGTTTCTTGAAAGCTGTCCGCTTATCTCCAGCAGGCATGTGAGTCACGTTTGATATACGAATAGGTGGGATGCGCTGCTTAGTCTAACGAATGAATGCTCGAAACTTGGAGAATGAAGATAAGAGAGAGAGAGAGAGAGAGACAGAGAGGGAGAGAGAGTTTCTTAGGGCACGATTTACTAAGGATTATTTCGACGAGAATCGAATCCGCGAAACGCGTCTTCGACGAGATAAAATCAAGCGAAAGCATTTAATTCCGTCCGAATCGGATGTTAGTTCCGAGGATTAACAATTTATTTGATCACTAAACTTGCGAGAGCGCTCCAGGTACGAGTTATACACCGTTTAATCCTCTGAAGTTGAATCCTAAGAACTTATAAGTTGTTGCAGTAGGGACGTCTTGCTGTTGCAATGCTGAAAATATATCAAACTTGTAATCCAATTTGTTGCGTGAAGAAGGACGTAATTGCTGCATTTGCAACATTTTTCAAGCAATAATATTCGAGCTCTTACTTCGAATATTGTAATTATTACGGAATTCTTATAAATAATCACAATATTTTTCAAGCAATGATATTCCAGCTTTTACTTTGAATATTACAATGACTATAGAAGTTTCATATATATTTGCAATATTTTTCAAGCAATAATATTCTAGCTTTTACTTTGAATATCGTAATTACTGCAGAAGTATATGTATAAATCTCAAACTCAATAAACGTAGTTGGTTGTATCCTCAATCTTGAGCCTGTTGCATACGAACAGCATGCCAGCTTTACAGTCGCGTCAGTTTGAAGATATACAAGCTCGTGAAAGCATTTAAACTTGAAGATACATCTTATGAATATATTATGGATACTGTACTAATATATATATTATACAATTATCATAATTAAGACACACAGGAGCCAAACTGAACAACTCCGTTGAAGTTACAACTACGTTGATTTTTGTAAAATTAAATACTATCCATTGACCTGAAGATTTTTATGCATTTATAGGGAATTTGAAGATATAAAAATTCCATAGAAATCATATAATATGCAAAAATATAGAAAATTTCCAGAATAGAATATTCATTATAATACTCAATGTTTAATGCACGAAACAAATTTCTACCTAAATTCCATTTCATTAGTTCCATTTATAAAAATATAAATTTCCATAAACATCCGCGCTAAATTAATCCTATCTTTCCACTGTTACTGAGGAATTTTTAGAGATTATGAAATCGATTAGTTTCTCTTCTCGGTGGCACAAATAACAAATTTAATTCGCTTCAAGCATTTTACAAGAAAAAGCTATTAGCCAGCCAGCTATTACGAAATTATTCTCAGGTCTTCCTACGCCTTCCTTCTCGAAAAGGAGAAAGATTCGTCAGTTAAATGCGAACAGAAGAAGAGTAAGAGAAAGGAACGAGGCCTGCGGTTTTTCTTGCCACGTGGTTGACAAAGTTACGTGGATGGGATTACGAGCACAATTACATAAGTGGAGGGCCAAGTGCCTCGTGCCGTGCGAGAGCCACTCCAACTGTCCTTGCCTCTCTTCCACTCAATTATCATTGCCCACTCTCCCTTTTTTCCCTCCAGAAAACGCGATACGTCACATCCTCCCATTGTCTTTCAGCCTAAGAACACTTCCCAGCTTAAGCAGACTGGAGAAAACGAGCATCGAGGGTCGCAAAACATTTTAGACACGTTCATTCTTTTCGTTTTTTTTTTTTTTTTTTATTGTAAGCAGTTTCAACCTCCTACTCGTCCATTTTCCCTCTCGTTTCACTAAAGTTATGATACTTATGAAAAATGAGCAATAAATCTAAGAAACGAATTGTAAATTTTGTTCTTTTCTTTCTTATATTTCGGAAACAAAATTTCTATGTCAGCAGCATTTTGTTTGCAGCGAGAATATAACCACGAGTAAAATAATTTGTCCTTTTTCTATGCTCCAAGTAATTGTATTTATGGGTTTACTAGTTTGTTAATAGATTTATTTAACAGAATTGATCACTTTACTATAGAAGACTCTAAATCTGTGTACAGTGGGACTTCGGAAAATATTTGATCCGAAATATTTGATTGCAAAGTAAATTCGTCCTGTTTTCATCGGTATAAATTAACAAATTTATAAATTAAATTGCTCTCTGCCTTTTGACTCGAGAACGATATACACAAATATTTTCTTGTACTCAAAATAACAGAAAATTAGTTTCAACATAGAAAATTCTTTCTTCGATGATTATTTTATAAATATCGAAATTGATGGTAATCAGATTAAGAAAATTATGAAAATTAAGTGGCGAAAAATTGAGATTCTTTAAATCACCTTTCCCAGTAAAAAGAAGGCACTCTCTTATTAATCGTAAATCACCGTAATCGCCATAAATCATAAATCCTGAACGAAATTGAATGGCAGAGTTAATTATCCTGTCTGAGAATAGATTTAATTGTCCATTATCATCGTAGATCTCAGTCGTAAAAGATATTGCTGCTTAGTTTCCTCTCGAATAAATTGTGCACGTTGCCAGGCCGGATACGAGCTGTTCTTAACTTATACGGGTCAATTGCGTCGACAGGAAGTTGCGGAGGACCGATGTTTCTCGCCTTAATTTCTCGTTCTTATCGACGTGTATTTCGAATCCAGCCTCGTGGGATCGCGACGAAAAGCTACATCGCGAACAAACTGCAGAAGTAATTTCGCTCTGGCTGCGACCTCGAAATACCAAACTTTCCTCGCCCTATCTTCGAGCCCATTGCACCCTCGTTCGCAACTCTGAGAAGCCTGATTTTGCTCTTCTTACTGCTTAATTACGACTACTATTTATGCTCGCCAGAGATAACTGACTGCTACAAATGAAACAACAAGTCCGAAGTATCGAAGTTTTTAAGAAATTTTTTTAACTGTTCGGAAAATTCATAGCGTTTTTTAACATTTTTATGTTCCGTACATAAACAATTTTATATTCTATCATGCTCTATGTATGATATATTTATGAAATGTTTTCTTGAAACATCATTCAAATTGATATAACGTAACCAAATTTTCGTTTGCGTTACATTTATTTTCCAACAAAAAAATGTGTAAATTTCAAGAACTAGAATTATCAGAGTGACTAATTATTACGGTACAAATTTATATTTTTATCAACATAATTACACAACTAAAGAAGTGGAAGCTATATAGATCATACTTACCTACGAATGACAATGAAATAGAATTGTACATTGAAATGTGCCTTGAAGCTCTGAAACATGTCACACGATAGAAGAGTATAAGATACAATTTTCAGTATAAAACGGAACCAAAAAGAGATACGATTATATTAAATATATCTAAACTTCAAAGAAGAAAATTAATAAACTCAGTACATCGCATCCAAGATCATATAATTAGAATTCGTTCAATAAAAGTTAATTCCATCGAATAAATCACATCTAACGTATAATGAACGAGTGACAATGAAATAGAATTGTAGATTGAAAGACGCCTTGAAGCTCTGAAACATGTCACACGATAGAAGAGTATAAGATACAATTTTCAGTGTAAAACGGAATCAAAGAGAGATACAATTATATTAAATGTATCTAAACTTCAAAGAAAAAAATTAATAAATTCAATACATCGCATCCAAGATCATATAATTAGAATTCGTTCAATGAAAGTTAATTCCATCCAATAAATACGATCGTAAAGGGTTCATTCTCCAATTATCGGTTCTCTTTCTTTGTGTATCCACTGCGTTTTAATTTCGCGCGATTTTTCACGATAATTTTCGTCAGTCCCTCGTTACTCGCGGCAAATACCCATCGCCGTGTTCCGGAACCGGAAGAACCGGGGAAAGGAGCGAAAGAATAAAGCAAGAGAAAACGTAATATCCCGAAGTGGAGAGAAAATTCGAGACAAGTGAGGCTCGTCGGGACGCTTATTGCGACTCCTTTTTATCCCCCTTGTCTCTTCCCGGGGGTTCGACCTCCTCCAACCATTTCCGTGCACACACTTGGCCCTTTAAACTTCCGGTCGGCCGAAGATTCCACGATAAGTGGCCAAGGCCGGCTTAAACTCCGGTAATAAGTTCGGCAATAAGTTTCAGGGAAAGTTTCCGGACTTGGACCATCCTCTGACACGCTACGAAAAGGGCTGGAACCGTTTGGGTGTCAATGGGTGGGGGGAGGAAGAAAGCTGGAATTCCACAAAATTGCCAGCGTCTGCAGCGCCACCAATCCCGCAATAAGCTCTCGTTACACGTTTAAAGAGGACACCTCTTTCTCTCCCCACGAAACGAACCAGTTCTGACTTTCTCCTTCGCTCTTCGTCTTCCTTTCCTCTTCTTTTTTTTTCCTTTTCCACTCTCGAACGAAGAGAGATTCATTGAATGAACAATTTTTCACGACGACGTTCCTTCTCGCGAAATTATTTCTTCGCTCGATTTCTTTTCATTCGAAGCCCGCTTCAAGGCTCTTTGATTGCGAGCTTTGGATTTTCGGGCAGATGAACAACTGCTCGTTGAATCTGAACGGTGATTTTCGATTTCGTTCGAGCTGCCAGATTCGACTTTTATTTCCATTTTTGGAGGAGAGACGGCGATTTCGACAAGTGGAGAAGAAGTAGATGGAGATTCAAGTGGTTAGTGTATTAGGTTGTACTACTTTTCTATATTTCCTTTACACACACACACACATATATATATATATATATACTTTTTTTATATCTGTGGATTTTATTTTTGGAGAGAAGATGGCGATTTCGGGGGATCAAGAAGGGATAGATGAAGATTGACGTGGTTATGCTATGGATATTGTGGTGGATATTAGGTCGTACTATTTTTTTATATTTCTTTTTTTCCTTTTTTAATAAATATTTTTATATTCATGGATGTGCATAAAATTATACTTCATTTTTTGAGAAAAGGCAATGATTTCAGGGGGATCAAGTAAGAATAGCTAAAGATTCAGGTGACTGATGTATTAAGTAATACTGCTTTCTCATATTTTCTTTCTTTCCCATAAACATTTTTATATTTACGAATTTTATTTTTGGAGAAAAGATGATGATTTCAAGCGATAAAGAACAAACAGATGTAGATTGAGGTAGCTGGTATATTAGGTTGTGCCACTTTTTTATATTTCTCTTCTATTTTTTATTTTTTTTTCTAATTAATATATTTATATTTGTAAATGGATAATTGCATTTGATCTTTGGAGAGGAAAAGACGCTAATTTGTAGGGACGTGGAAATATTGGAGTATTTAGCAGGCTTTCTGAACCATTCTGTTTGCTTGTAAATATGAAATTGTATGTTAGGTTGAAAAGTCTTTTTATATCATGCTTCTAAGAAGCTTATTTCTTTCCATGTTTCTGCGAAGAAAATATAACGCGCTTAAATTACCGCCAATTTCATCGTTTAATGAATTAAAGCTCATCAAAGTACAATGTTGATTATAAAATAATAAATTGATTATAAAATAATTAAAACTGAGCTTTTCTTCCATATATAGTTTCAATCTTTTAACGTTCGTATGTACATCAATATATAAAGGCATTCTTTTTAGAATTTATTGAAATATATGTTTCTAAAAATGGAGTATTTTGGACATGCATAGAAATCTTATATCTTTTCTATTTTTCAATTTCCATGCATCTTACATTCTTTAAATGTCTATTTATTTCTCAACAATTTCTGGAACGATTATTAAAAATAAAATTGCTGGTTATACGGTTTGCGAGAAACACAAGTTTCCTTCTTATCCACCTTCCTGCGGCTAGCGAAGTTCGCGTTATTAAATTTGCCGCGAAACTTCAGCGTCTGAATCCCGTGTACTCCATTATTAAAAACACCTCTCTTTTTTTCGCATTTTACTAACAAATTTCGATAATCTTCCTCGTTGCACCTCGGCCAACTTTTTTAGACTTTATCTCGTCAAAAGAACCGCGAACGATATTAATAAATGGTATGTCTTTGAAAAGCATGAGTCAGCTAGAAAGCATTCTCTATACTTCGATAATTGAACTAAATCATTGTTCATGCTTTGCATGTTTAGTTTAACCAACCGAGGAAAAGAAGTTGCTGGTCGTAGGTCGGATGTTTTTTATTCGCTTTCCACCACTCGGTCGACTAATCGACCAGCAATAATTACCATCGACCTACATCATTAGTTCTAGCCGCAATTAGCGTTTGACCATTCACGATATAGCAAATTCCAATGGAACTGGTTTTACGAGCTTCACAAAAATCTCGAGCACTCGTATGTACGTATATGTGACTCGTATAAAGTTGCTCGTGCACGAAAAATTGTAGGGGAGTACATGCAAAATATATCGGCAGGTTCAAGACCTCAAACTCGAAAAATTTCTATAATCGAACTCTGTACTATGTATTAAAAAACATAGGAAAAAATGCAGAAATAATTCAAGCAAATATGATTCATGTTTATGCTTCTTTAAATACGATAATAAAAAAAAAACAACCATCAATACATAAAAATACGTACGCTAATACCCCACTTAAAAGTTCTAACAATCATTTTATTTCGTCTTATTTCGTAATATAAAATACTTCATTGCGATAAATAAATAATATAACAGGAAGTTTACTTGTCAAGAATATTGTCATAAAAGTAGACTCATCGCAGAAGTTCAACTAAATTCTTTCGGTCACTTTCATTTTCTTCTAACACTGAAAAATATATTCAATCCGGACAAAATATGAAAGAAGTCTTATTAAAGGTTAATTAAAGAATGTAGTTTTACACCACGACTCCTCGTTCCAATCTTTTATCAAACGTCTTAGAACATTGTTCTTTTTGTTCGTTAAAATGAGAGCGTACTCGACACATAGATATTCGAGAATCGTAGCAGAGTTTTAATCAATTTGCGGTATAAAACGAGGCAGGAAGAAAAACCGAAGCTCGTATGTCCCAGATTTTCGAGGCGGCCTGTAAGAAAAGCAATTCCTCTAATCTGACCTATAAATCTGTAGGTCCTCAGCCGTGGACGATGCAATTAATATTTGCACCGGAATAAATCGCGTACGAACCGGTTCATTTGAATATAAAATAGCCGCGACCCCGGTCTTATTCCGCGCAATTATTCCAACGAAATACTGGTTATCTTTCCCGCGCACCTCGTTGCTGCCAGCCGGTAGAAAATTTCGCTTCGCCAAGGAGAAGGAAGGAGCCTTTGGTAAACAGAATTATGCCGCGGAGTCGGAAGGTCAGACAGCAAGGGTTGGCTGGCAGCCTCGCGATGCCAGTTAACTTTTAATCGGATGCAAATTACGGGCTAATTACCGCACGACCGTCGTATTAATTAGCCCAGCCTGCTTGGGAAAGTTCCGCTCAGCGTTCTTCTCCTTGTTTCGTTCTTTCCGTAGTCGATGTTCCGCAGAAATTTGACGATTCTTTTTATCTTATAAGAAACATCCTCGAGCACAATTATCAATTTTGATGAAATTCATAACGTAAACGACGGACTTTTATGCAATTACGTGTCTTTATGAAGGGAACCGAGGGGGTGGGACCTGCATAGTACTTTGTTTCGCTTACTAAAAATTACGACGAGTACTCCACTTTGTTTATTTTACATAAATATTTCTGCATGTGCGCATTCTCTGGATTTCTGCACCATTACATTCGTCACGAGTGCATAAAAATGCACAAGTCCACTTGTAATTGTAATTTCCTAAGAAATTATTCGACATGGAATTTGGGGGGAATTGGATTCAATGTATTAAAAAAAAGTCACTGAAGGAAATAAAAGTTGATGATCAATTTTCTAACGAAATAACACTTACTACCTCTAAGTATAAATCGCAATTTAGGCTTCTTTTCTTCATTTTATCTTACCATGAAAATATAAATTTGCATAAAGATCCACATTTTATTGTTAAGCGAAAACTTGCTTGCTATTTTTATTTAATTTTCATCTCTTATTCGCCGATAAACAATCCACAGATACGTGAAATATAACGTACTTGTATTTAATTGAGAAATTTTGGTTCGAAATTTTTCTACCGTTATCATCAACCTCACAGCCCTTGCTAATTACATAGTTTCGTAGTTACTAGATACCATTACATCAAACGAGATAATAATACGATTATTCGGTTCGTAATTAAAAAATGGGAAACTAAAAAATCATTTTGATTAGGAGTCTGCTGAATGGTTAGTAGGAATTATTTGCGCCAGGAACTGATAAAACGAAGTTCGAACCGGGTTAATGAGAAGCTAAAGTATCTCAGTATTCTCACTGGAATTTTGATTCAAAGTTGGTAAAAGTTTGGATATTGGACCGCAATATGCAAAAAGTTTGCCAAGTATCAAGATTAAAGATAGTTTTATTTCAAATTACTCATGTTTTCAACCTCGACCACGAAATACAGGAAATTAGGAATATTTTTATAATCCTGTTAATACGCGGACAGAAACATTTTTTTACTTTATAACCTAATTAGAGTAGAGATAGTTAGTTGCTGAGAGTCAACTGTACGTTCATACCATAGACATATTTCTATTTTTCCCTTTCAAATAAGTAGAATAATCAGAATCGTGCCAGACACTAGTAAGAGATATTCTTCTTGAAAGAACTCCGCGTAATGACGTTTACATAACTCGCGTAAGTTTTCAATTTTTCGCTTAAAATAGTTCGATTATTTTCGTTTAAGAAGAAAGATGAATGTCCTTCAAACATTATCAAATATGTGTATGCAAAAGTTTACTAGTAGAAATATCGTGGTTTGTATGGAAAAAATTCAATAAAATTCCCAAAAATGGCATTCTAAACCAGAATTGCTTTATGAATGTAATAATGAACAGACTAATAAATATTATAATAAATACGATAATAGATATTATACTAAATACAATGGTATGTCAATACTTTTCATGACCACCGTATTGTTACCATGTAATATAATGTAATGTAAACCGTAACATTTAACGAATTGTGACATTGTCCATGTTTGGTAATACAGGCACGAGCAGAAAAAGAAATTTCGTAATTCGATACTATCAGTCAATACATGATACGGGTAGCTGACGAGTTTGCAAACTCATTTTTCTCGAAAACGAAGCCTTGAACGAAAAAACTGTTACTCTTCTCTTCGACGTATTTTTGCACCTAGAATCACCATCCGACCGCTCGTATCATGATTTCGGAAAAACTCTATATATGTATTATGACAGTTATCTGTAACCTAATGATATCATTTGGAATTAATTCATAAACATTTAAAATTGAACATTCTCTTTCTGAAAGTTTTGTCCCATTATTTACATTCTTATAGAGCCTGCGTAGCACGTACTCGCTCAACGTCAGTAGATCCACGGAATTCTGGGTTTCTTGTTCTAGCGCCATATTTCGTAAGGAAAGGTGCACACGTACGAGAAGGATTCCCCGGAGACGGTTTTTTTTTATTTATCGCCGTCGACTTTCACGATAGAACCGGAAACGAGGTAGAGGGGCGGGAGAAAACGAAGAGAAAACCGTTTCTTCTTCTCTTTCTCTGTAGGGTTATGTTTTCTCGAGAAATCGCTTGCTTCTGGATTCCGACATCTCGAAACTGTCGCGTGGCTGTACGTGCTACGGCCTTGAACGAGCAAAACATTTTTCAGGGAACGAAAACGATCGTAGAACCAAGATGAAAATTCCTCTCTTATCTGAATCTCGGTTTAAATCAATTACGAAATTTCAATTGAATTTCATTCGATCGTCAGAACGTGGTAATAAAGCGTGAGTTATTCCCTCGAGAAAGTGAAAATGAAAAATGAAGATGATGAACTAAGATTGTCGCGTTCAATTATGGGAAGATTTCTTCGCCAGTGTTTTGACATTGTCACGAAAGTGGAAATTACTTTCTCTTCCGTGTATTTTCTTTTTCCACGTGGAGAGAGGCTCGTGCATTCTCATTGGGTCTCGACGATGCCCTTGAACCGGAAAATATTTCCGAGAAAACAAGGAATTTCCCACGAGTCCCACGATCGAGGTGAAAAATCGTGAAAAACATTTCCACCGAATAATACGTTCTACGTTATTCTAGGTCAACGTTCGTTTCTTGATTTGACTCAGATACACCTGAATTTTGTATTCTACGAAGGTTTCCAAATAATCGGCACGTTTCTTTCATTTGCGATTTGAATTGTACGTATTAATCAAATTTCTTTGTTGTCGTTTATTTATTATTCCAATGTTTCAAACAAATTGAAGTGTAAATAGCACTGCAATAATTTTTCTGAGAAGCTTGTGGCTGGTTGAAAATCACAGTGGTATAAGTCAGATTACTATTTTTCATAAAGTAACGCTCTATTTCTGTTTATCGTTATAAGAAATGCATCATATTTGTTCAAATAAATACAAATGTGTAAATTTATACAAATTCGTAATTTTATAAACTATATAAAGAAGTGGAAACTAAATAGAAATTTGATTCGTCCATTAAAATTATAACGATTACTTTACTTTGAATATTTTACATATTTTACTTGAATGTCACATGCGTTCTGGTTATTTTTGCATATTTAAATTTTCCATAAATGCATAAACATCCGCAATCTAATTATACCTTAATTAACTACGCTACCAAAACGACGATATTTGTGAAAATTCTAATTTTTCTCAGCCTCGATTTACATTGTTATAATTTTTAATGCGACCTATCCGTATGGAAAACCACCTAAATTCGTAGCAAGAGAGTACCACAAGTTTTATTTATTCCAACTCCTCTGAATCATTAACAATTCAATATTATCTCCTTTTTTCTCATTAATGTGCCAGGTTTCCACGAGAACAGCAAACTTTACCAAATCACTTCTACTTCACGGACTTCGAGAGACATACAGCAGAGATCGCAGCGTTTCATCTGGACAGGTAACCAAGTATTCTATCGATCGATATTTTATTAGAGAAAAAGGAAAAGAAAAAGACGATTTATGAAAAACAAGATCTCCGATGAATCAACGTTATCGGTACAGTTTCTTGGATCCGAGAGGAATGAGCGTGAAAAAGTTTGTCCTCATCGAACGGTTCGCTGTTGCAGACTACTGGGATTCCGAAGGGCGATGCCAGTCACCGGTAGAACGTTGAACCTAACGACAGAGATTTATCAGATCGCCGACGGCGAGCTGCTGAAGACGTTCTTCGTCAGCCCCGCCGGTAATATCTGCTTCCACGGCAAGTGCAGTTATTACTGCGATACGGCGCACGCGATTTGCGGAAATCCGGACACCCTTGAAGGGAGCTTCGCCGCGTTCTTGCCGGATAAATCTTTCGTTGCGAGGAAGGCCTGGCGACATCCATGGCGCAGGAGTTATCACAAGAGGAAGAAGGCGCAGTGGGAGCACGGTAAGATTTTTCTTCTCTCGAATCTAGTTTATTAACACATTCACAAGCGGTTACAGGTTCTACATCATCCTTAAGTAGCGAATAAAAGAAAGATGAAAACTGATGCGATGTGGATTTTAATAATTTTTTGTATCACCGATTTTTGTAATTATGTAGAAAAAAGCACACTTGGCTGATTTCAATGAGCTTAAAATACATCGTCAAGGTTATATTATCCCTATATATATATATATATATATATATATATAGCATAACTTAAATTATATATATATATATATATATATATATAGCTCAACTTAAATTTAACTCATTGATGCTAATTATTTTTAATATAAATAAAAAAGGATAAATCAACGAGTCGTAGATTACGTCAGATTAGTATCCGATCGTCATGAATTAATTTTTATTTCCATTTTGCCAATGCCATTTTCCAAATGTATTGTAAATTCGACTATTACTTGATTTATTATTATTTGTGTATGCTAGCAAATATACTTTTGTCATTAGATTACATGTGGAGGACATGTCGCTACTTGGCAACGATAATGCAACAACTGACAAATTTCATATTTTATTTTATCAAAAAGAAAGCTTACATTATGTTTCTGCTTTTATCATATAAAACGGTATCTTTATAACTCCCTCAATTTTGCGTTAGAAGGGAAAATTATTACTTATGTCGCTATCAATCTGATCTTGGTTTTACAGCGACACTGACTCGTCTTCAGTTGTTTTGTGACGCTACAAGTGGAAGATTGTACTGTGTTCGTGAATACTGGCATAACTTGCGTTAAGTCAGTCTTGCAATGTCGTTGAAATGACTTACGGAAATTTCTTTGTAAAAAATGTAATTTTATTTATTTTAGTTCATGTAATTTGTGTATTTGTTAAAAAAAGAAAAGAAAACACCCTCCTCTAAGGTTTACATTTTTTGAGTTGTACTGGTATAGATGTCAAGTAGCGATGTGTATATACCTGCTGACTTTAATTATTATTTGTATGTAAGTGACAAATAGACAGGCGAAGACATAGTGCGACGTTTCATATAGCAATTGATTCATTAAAAATTATATCATTTTACTGGTCTAGCCTAATCTATAGCACGTTCATTTCTTCCTTTTTATTTATACGATATTAAAAATAGTCGTATCTCTCGTCAATGAGTTAAGTTTAGGTTGGACTATATAAAAACGCGCCCGCCTACTCCAGAGTGAAGTATAATCGTAACATAAATTGTAATGAAATTTTTTTAAGTTTAAGTATGTTGACCTTGGCAATATACTTCAAGATCATCGAAACCGGTGAGGTGTATCCTTTTCCACATACTTACTAAAATATTTTTCAATATTGATAACAGTCATTTATTCTATGACTGTTCTATCACTGTATATCACATTTATTCGTCGTTTTTATGAAATATGAATCTAATTTGCAAAATTATGTTGTCTTTATATTTCTTATTTTATAAACATTCTTTTGTTCGCCACCGTAGTTGCTGGCGATGTAGTTCTACGTCACTTCAAAATCTATAACTGGTTGCCACTGACGTAGTTCTACGTCATTTATAAGTTTTTGGCTGGTTGCCGGCGATGTAGTTCTACGTTATTTCAAAATCTATAACTGTCGCTGGCGTGGTTCGGCAATGTTTTCTTCATATTTACGACGAGTTTTGTGCATTTTACTACGACCACGATTTTATGTCATATTTGTTATTACATCTTTTTCTTTTACAACTTTTAATAGCGCAACCGCTTGTTTCGTCTAAACGTCAGTTCTTTTCTAAGTTAAATGCTATTTACCAATTATTAGTGTCGTTTCCTGAATATTAGCTACATCAGTTTAGTGTTATCTTCTGAATAATTTTATATACATGCATACACGGTTGTGTACAAATAAACATGGATAATTTTTCGTGACTAGCGCAAGACGTGTTAATATAAATTATAATTTCATTATCATTCTAAAATAATCTATTTTCTAAAACAATTTTACACTTATTGTTTTTCGATCAAAATCATAATATCCCTCCGTCTTAACCGGTTGCAAAATCCATCCGGAATATCCAACCAATTTTCCACTGGGTATACTCGGTACATGGCAGAGCACGCTCTTTTTATAATACACTTTGTTTGAAGTCGATACATACGTTCAATGGTTCCCAGGATATCGCGAGTCGATAGTTCAGCGATAAGATGCATGACGGTCAAAATTCGTGGAAATCGCCGTGACCTACTTTTTCCGAAGGATTGTGTACGTAACGATTTAATAGTAGCAGTGAAAAAACGCTAAATCAGCATCATTCACTGTTCGCTGCACCGGTATCTGGATTGCGGTAGGTCGGCGCGCGAGTGCGATAGAGACAGAGATATCGAATTATTAAAAATTATACTTGCTTCGCACGGCGATATCTCGGGAACCAGGTGTTGTATCGAGATAAAACAAAAACTGGTTTAAAGTGATGAGCTCTCTGCTTCTAACGATAACTTTTTATAGACTTTATTTTGCAGACTTCGAAATGCACATGGAAAGAATATGACGAGTCCAATTGCTTTAATTTTTTGATTTTGAACAAATTGCTTTACAAATAGAAATCTCATGAAAATAGACGATACATGCTCGTATTGGTCTGAAATTCAAGCAGTATGATCGTAACAGACGTGTGATGCTTATAGTGATAATTTCAAAATGTTTTATACTACACATATACCCATAAATAGAACATTTTTCTATAAGTATTCAAATGGTTTCTCAAGTCACTCTATACGTATTTTAGACAATATTTACTGCAGCATTTGTTTCGAAGTAGTTCTTGTTATCAATAATTAATTATATACTAATTAAATATTAAGCTATAAATTGAAACCTAGAGCTTTAAAGAAACTACCATCGTTAAGAGTATATTATTGAGTTGATTGCTGAATATTTGATAGTCTGAAGCTTTAAAAATGTAAAAGTTCCGTAGCTCTTATAACCCATGTATAACCTGGTTACATAATATATGGTCGCATAATATATATATATATATATATATATATATATATATATATATATCCATATATATATCCATCGGACATTAAAATTTCACAGTGAAAAGCGATAGTTTGAGATACTTTTAAGTTTTAATTGATTTTCGTTAAGTTTAGTTAAATCTTCGTTTAATACCAACCTTCCACGCTATAGTATCATTTTAATATTCTGTAAAATAAACAAAACTTAAAACTTTAACTTTAATATTTTTTTTTGTATGCTTTCAGATTCCGATTACTGTTCTCTGGTAAAAGAGATTCCACCGTATCACGAAGGTCGCAGGCTGCTGGATCTGATGGACATGGCCGTCTTAGACTTCCTTATGGGAAACATGGACAGACATCATTACGAGACGTTCAAGATTTTCGGCAACAACACGTTCCCCTTGCACTTGGATCACGGTAGAGGTTTTGGCAGAGCTTTCCACGATGAGATCTCTATCTTGGCCCCCATCTTACAATGTTGCATGATCAGACAAACAACTCTAAGCACCCTTTTAAAGTAAGTTCTTTCAGTATTACAGAAATTCTTCCTAACTAATCATCGTAACTTGGATTCGGATAATTTCGCTCCAGATCCTATTATTGTACCAAATTCGTTTTATTGCGAACATGTTCTTTACGTAGAGAGACTCTATCGTTTTGTAGGATTTGCTTGACATTCCTATTCATAAGTAGAATACTTGAAGTTTTATACACTCCTATTATTATATATATTTGTGTATGTGTGTGAGTGTGTGTATATATTATGAAAATAACAAAAACAGCAATGAAAGAAGAATGGAAGAAAATCTGAACTTTAACCGAAGGAGCAAAGATTTACAACGTAGTATAACATTTCTACCAACAAAATTCCATCCAACGATACGAATAGAAAAGGAAGGACTGTACTGGCCTGGCGTACAGGATACTCAAAAATAATGCACGAATAGTTAATCAAGAAAAAAAAAACAGTTCCACCACACTGTCCCTTTGTCAAGACCAACCATTAATTACTGACTACATACCTTGTGCATATAGAAGAACAAAGCACCAAAGACAAAAATACAACACGAAAGCAGACAAAGCTTCAACATCACGAGACTATATAAGAAATACAATAAGTTACCTTAAGGAAATCAATATGTTCAACAAAATTTAACTCACACAACTCAAACATCGTCGCTAATGACCACGATGTGGATGCTACATAAAACATAAAAGGAGACGAAGAAGAAAATTTATAATAACAGTATGGATCTCGATTTTACCAGCGTGTACAAATTATCGATAGTATAAACGCTGTAATAAACACAACGATGGTAAAAATACTGGCCTTAGCCACTGTATAGACAGAAACCTCTACTCTTTCTAACAAATCCATCAAATATTTCGATTCTCGCCTGCACATCTCCACCCATAAATCAGTCTATCCGATCTCCTATTAATTTCTCCAATCGACACAATGCCACAGGGAACAGGAGATAGAACGAAGGCAAGATCGTGGATCTGGACGTGGCTCTAATTCGACGCTGTGGGTACGATCGTATCGAGGGCTGGTGTCGCGAGAGCGCAGAGGATCGATCTGGGTCGAATTTACAATTCAGAGCGGGGCTCCCTTCCCCTCTCTGGATGGCCTCTCGGCGGATTTCGAAAAAGGGAAACGCTGGGGAAACTTTACGAGCCGTGGCCCCGGGGGGCTGGATAAGGCGGATTTCGGAGTGAAACGTTTTACCAGAATTGGCCGTCGCCAGCATCGCTCGTGAATCTCCGCTTTGATGCGGATTCACGGGGACCAGGCTTTTTACGGCCGCGATAAATTCAACGAGAGCGGATTTCGTCGACACGCGTAGCTACACACGCGTGCACACATCTCCACGAATGTGTACCTGGATTTTTGTGTGTATCCGCGAATGTACGTGTAGATGTACGTGCACCAAATGACCGATGCACGATAACAGCGAACGATTATCGATCTGTCCGACACGCTGCTTAGGCCGTCGTTCCGTGTTCGCTAGGTCGAAACCGGTAGCTGATATCTTCCTCGCCAGAATCTCCGGCACGCGTGTTTCTCTACAAGCACGACACCTGCCACTGTCTCGATAAAAATCGAGATAACTCGTTTCGCAGATTGAATTCCACGCGGTAATCTGGATCTCGGTTCCCAGGATTCGCTGATTTCTTTAAGCCTTCACAACCTCGAGTTATCCTTCTCGTTTTCGCTCAGCTATTCATCTTGAGTTGTTATGTATGTATGCGGAATCTGTTTGTTGAATTCTTTATGGAAACAGTGGGAATGTCAAGATAATTGCAACTATTACGATCGTTGTCTTAAATGTTTCATTAGATTCTTTGATGTTTCTTTGGGTTTGATTTGGGTTTCGGTGTATTTACTAGCGCACGTTGCGATTTGATTCGAACGTGTCTCGAATATTCCACTTCTGGTTCGATACTTTGATACGTACATAATAAAAAATAACTTAACAAACCTACTAAAAACAAGATACACAGAATGTTCCTATTCGTGAAAGTGAATCATCGTATTTTTTACTCTTCGCGTGGCTGCAGTATTTTTTATGTCTCGTGACTTTTCATCTTCACGTAGAGTAGTGATTATGTTAACTATTTTTCTCTGAATAATCGTGTAATAATACGAGCAAATCGAACCCAGAGTATCGTTAATTTTGTTTTAGTTCGATTATTATCTTATTATCATAGAACATAGCTAACAGAGAGTATCTTCTTGAATGAAATTGTGCTGGTCGTTCAAGACGCATTGAAGAAGCCCACACGTTGTCCATTAAACCTGATATTATAGGATAATTGCATCCTGTGGGTACTTCATTGCAGCTACTTCATCGTGTCAGTCATGGTTACTTCTCTTTCATTATGATTTCGTTTTCATTTAGTTCCCATTCAACTATTCCAATCTGCGTTAATACGAAACACATATAGGGCGATACTGTACCCTTCTTATCAAATATATTTCATGAAATCGTTGCATTTATAACGTAACGTGATGTTTGATTAGCTGGAATAACAGTATGTCGAGGATCGTGTTCGTAATTTCTTCTCATATTATCGAGCATAGGATTTCTCTATTGCCTTTTTATGCGCTGTAATAACAATGCAGGCGAAGAGGAAACGAAACAGCTTTTATAGTAGTATAAGTATACCATTTTTTCTTTCGCTTGTAAATGGTTTGAGAAAGATAAAATTTAATCGTTTGACACTTTCACTATTATTGAAATCTAATTTTCCTTCCTCAGAAGCGATATACTCTTACATATATCGTTACGTTTATTATTTTTCATTGCATGTTTCTTTGATTAGAAATAGCATTGCTATCTTCTAGCTTCATTAATAATTATTAAGTTGCCTTGAAATTTTATAGAGAAATTTAAAAAAAAACTGAAGGTTATTCATTTCCATTGGTTTAAAAGATATTGTTATTAAACATTATGTGCAAATATACTACGATATATGTATATATCGAATAGCTTTACGAATTTTCTTTTCAGAATCTTTTCGCTTTTCCTTGATCTCACCAAATATCAGAAGTTTTCAATTTTTGGACTAATCCAATACTATTTAATATTCAATCCAATTATATAACGACATATATACAATAAATTCAATAATAATAATCAATCAATCAAATCAGTGAATAACAATACCGAATAGTTATCACTATATAATGTTGTAATACTAAATAAAACCAAAAATACAATAGCTGTTTCAAAGCAAAATTATTGCAATAACTGAGTAGCAGTGAAAGTGTGAATTATAATGTAATTGTATTTTAAAAAGCTGTTTAAAAATATGTGTTAAAGTTTCAGAAGATGGGATTCTGTTGGAGTTTCGATTCGGTAAATATTAAAAGGATCTGTCGTTCAAGATCATCAATACCCTCAAAGACCATAATCGTTCAAATGGTATAAAAGCTGTTCGATCAAGTCTTTATCCTTCTCTCGGTAGAGAGCAGCGTGCTTTTCTACGTTCCCCTGTGACATCGAGAAGTAGCCAGCCAGAAAAATACTTTTATCCGCGTGCTTTTTCCAGAATGTGCCCTTAAGTATACACACAAACCCACATATACGGGGTGTCCCCTTGAAAAACCATTATATTAATCGATCATATGTAATCACCCAACATTTTCTTTACTTGTGCTTTTCTTTGCTTTTCTGCGTAATTCGTCGTCGTAATCGTCGATAATTCAATCTCCAAGTGTGAAAAAAATGCTACTATCTAATATTAAAAATTAATGACACGGAGAAGTCGATAAGATGGCTTACGAAAAAAAGACGTTTTTAGGTCGATTCACAACAATGAAAAAGAAGAATGAAATAGGATATGGAACTCGACCAACCGACCCACACTATGATACAAATTCCACAATATGATACAAAACTTGTACCAAAAAATCTCCATTCTCGACATGAACAGGTAAGAAAGAATACCTTTGATAAGATACAGACGTAGACACTAAAGAATTAGCCATGAATATCTGTCGAAGGAATCAGAAACAGTTCAGCATCTGTTGCAATCAGATGCTATTAACAAATCATTTGATATTTCTAGTAGTGCAGAAGATTAAATAGATGCAGAGGTAAAAATACTCTCGACTATTTTAAAGAAGCTCGATTATACTACGAACTCTCACAGCAGTAAGACGTAGAGGAAACGCAGAAGAGTATAAATATAAATACAAACCGGACACCAGTTTACTGAACAGACGGGACCGAGTGATTATTACGCGTGCGATAATTAGCCACACCAGATTCTTATCTACTTATCTACTCGACTTATCTACTTTCAAAAGTATCTGTAGCTAGATGTACCTTATGTAACCAAATTCTTGTAATGAAACACATTCTCTTCGATCGCGGTCACTTAGAAGAAATTAAAGAACAATTAAAGTTCAAAAACAGTATCAACGAAATCGTAAACACGCTTAAGAATATTAACAATGTAATTTCATTCCTCAAAGAAATCAAAATGTATATTTGTCGTGTGGCAAATTGACACAGTGGTAAAACATCAATGAACTGAAAAAATCAATAACTAATTTTACTCTTTGTTTTTCACATACATTCACACTGACTCTCCTTTAGAAATATGACGCTTCATTCGCACGTCGAAGCCAATAAGTTTCAGGAAAATTGTTCTATAAATGTAGCCGAGTAATACGATCGTTTATTGGAAAAGCGAGTCAGATTGGCACGAGGAACGAATGAGAGTTAGAAGAAAGCTAGTCTCGAAAGATTTCGAAAGATCCACGAAAGATCATAAATGAAACACCGCAAAAATGCATCTAATCCGAGACATTCCCGTTCAGGAAGTCTGAAAATCAAATAGTTCACCCTGTACATACGCCATAAGTACCACCTACGAGCCGTTTGCTTAGTCGATACTTTATTCATTGCCTGTTCCGCAAGGAAGAGCCAGATCCTCTATTATCGGACCGCGTCTCGAAATCTCGCAGGATGGTTCCAGCAATGTGGAAAATTTCAAACCGGAAAAATAATTTTTCCAACATGGGACAGGAAGGAAGAGATAGGGAGAAAAAAAAGAGAGAAGATGTCGCGGCAAAACGAAGGTGGGAAGTTCTCTCGATGATAGATAGTAAGATACGTGTCTTACCGCCGAACCAACTTCTAATTACGGGCATTTGCATTTTTATTGAAAAATTTCTGTCGCCTCACGCTCGAGCTCGCTGATCAATGTGCCAGACAGAGACGAGACGAAAGAAGGAGAGAGGAAGGGGTCACGTTTTTAATCTTTCGAGTTCCGACGACTTCTACGTCCGTGGATTTGCATGTTTATTAAAAACGATCGAATTACTTTGATTCCCCGTGAATATTGAAAACCGAGGATCAACCGAGTCTTTCTTGAGAGAGGAAGGGAGAGAACAGTGGCGTGGTCTTTTGAAAGAGAATTTCGGCGACAGACCATGAACGAATTGTTCAAATATTCTACCACCTCCGTCCAGAGAGGAAAGATTTATCTTTGGGATTTTATTTTAAGCAGTTTGAGACCTAGAGCGTTAAGGTAGTCCCGTAAGGGTTTTCAAATTTGCTCACGATCTTTGCTCCGCAACGTTGCAATTTATCGCGTATTATTTAACTCTTGCGTTGGCAATCCATTTCTATTAGGTCGTTTATGTATTTTCTAAATGCTTTTTTCTCTTTTTTTTTAGGCCAAAGAATTCGTTATCTTTCTGTAGATAAAACAAAGAATTCTTTGCTTCATATATAATTTTAAGCTTCTTTCTTTTACGTATAACATTCTAGGATTATTTTTTACTTTCTAGAATCCTTTTTTAGGATTTAGTGAAGCACGGTTCGTTCGAAGTTGAATATTTTATGCTACAATCTAATACCGTTCTTTCTAAATTCTCTTCTCCATACTTCGTATTAAAATTAAATTATCAAATAGGGTCTAGACCTCTATATTTATGAAATTACATTATCATACTTAATGGAATCTGTATTTTAATGTAATGAAATCTTATATAAATAACAAATTCCTATTAATGTCAAACGATCCGATAAGTAATGCGGTTTATTAAAATGATAAAATTCACTATGGTAAAAGTATGATAAATGTGGAACTGAAAATTCAACAGAAAGGTGGCGAACGATTATAGGAGAGAAATTAGAGCAGAAGTTGGCGATTAATAATAATGCTTCATTGTTCGTTAATATACATTAGCTCACTAAAATATTCCAACATCTTTATTATCATTTACTACACATTTTATTTTTTAATTATTTCGGCAGAAAGATAGAAATTTACCTAAACATCCAAAGTCTGGCTGTAACACGTGCTTGAATGTTTTCATTGTAACATAGAAGTTCATATCAACGAGGAATAAGAGGAGAGAACTAAATCCCTTCATCGTCAGAAATTGAAACATTCCTTTCTTTTTGTTTTTCAGATTTCACAACGGGCCAGACCCCTTGAGCGAGGCGTTGCGAAGAAGCATGGCGAAGGATCCCGTGGCGCCAGTTCTATGGGAACCCCATTTCGCAGCCCTGGACAGGAGGGTGCGTGTGATTCTCCAAGCGATAAGAGACTGTGTGAATCGCGAAGACTCGAGTCAAGTTGTCCACGAGAAAACCGAAGACACTGGATCCTAGCCGTTTCGTGTGCCAGTGAAAAAGAAACTTATTATTAACAGATACGAACAAGAAAAAAAAACTAGCTAAGAAATTTTTAACGCTGATAGAGTCTAGTTTATTGTAAAGAGGACATGTGTAAAAACAAAGAAAAAGGAAAGAAACGATTAGTGACGAACAATCGAACAATAGCAAGATCGAAGACGATATATTTCATGGTTTTGGAAGACGTTTCTTGGCAAATGAATCTTATCTTTGATAAGATACTTTGTTGTTTATCGATCAACGTTAATTATCAAATATTGTGCTTCGATTTGATTTGGTAGATTTTTACGAAATTGTTACTCTTGTTGTCTTCTAATGCAGAATAATGTTACTCTCTTTTATTCTATCCTTTTATTTTTATTTTAAAGAAACTTGTATAAAGAGGCTGTACATAATGTATGTATCATAAGCGACGCACGTGAAAGAGAGTTAAGATCAAAAAATAAAACGCCCTGCTTTCTGTGTATATAAGATTAAGCAAGGAAATCGATATCGCTTTTGTCAGGGCCGTGGATATTTTACAAAATCTGCGTTTTCATCGCTGAAGTCGACGGACGTGTTATTTCGGTCGGCTGAAAAATTGGTTTCCTTAGGATTCGTGGATCATTCGCTCAACGATGAGGTCCAAGGGTTGACGATTTATCGCGGAGTTTGTCATTTACCTGGATAAGACGAACGATTTTCTGAGCCACAGTTCCTCGCGATGACACAACGTAATTCCTGCTCGGCGATCTAGCGTCGGACTTTTTTACGAGAATCCAGTTTTCACCTGCGAACAGAAAATTGCGTGAAGAGAGAGTGTGTTTTATCCGTGGCGAACGCTATGCGTGTGCGTGGAAGCAGCCTTTTTTAAAGTGTGCTTTTCGTACGCATGTACTACTGTGAATGTTCCCAAAGTGCACCTGTAACTCGTAAGTGTTTATTTTTTTTCTTTCTTTCTTGGGCTATGAGGAAAAGAAAAAAAGCTCTGTTGAACTAACCCTCGATGTATTTTCATTAGCATCAGTCTTGAGAACCATCAAAATCCTCTCCTCGTTACTTCCTTCCTTCATTTCAAGTGGTAATTTGTACTGTAGATCTTCTACATAACTTTCATTGAAAGAATTACAATTTTTCTCTCGTTACTATAAACACTTAAAATCTTTCATTCGAATATTTATGGAAATTCATATTTTTGTGAATATCGATAAAAAATGGAACCTAAATGTGCTTCAGGCATTTTATATATTTTTATTACATATTGCATTCTGTACAATTTCCGCATCATGAAATATTCTATAAATGCATAAAAATCCATAATCTATTAACAAAATATGTGCTTGATACAATTTCATTTCTACCCACTTTTGGTAACTCCGCAGATTAAACTTCGTCTTAAACAAACTAAGATAAATATAAAAACTTTTCCGATATTAATTATGCACAATTTAATATTTTAATGTCCTGGAAAGTTCTGGAACTTCTGCCCAGGACCTTAAATATCATGTTGAACTTGCCGGTTTAACAACGTTACCGATCAAACTATGACTTCCTTGCTCTTCGTCACGCTTAGAAGAAGTACAGAATTCTCGACAAGAAGATATTATAAATTCAAGTACTTTCCTTTAAGTATACTACTAAAAGTACCTGGACACTTGCTTATGTTTATTAGCAACTTAACAACAGAATCATAAGTAAGAATTATCTGTAGGTAAAATGATGTATTCTTATTTTATTATTATATTATAACGCAATACAATTGATTTTAATCGTTGAAATATTGCCATTTGTGAAAGTTAAACAAATTACGGAACTTTTCCAACAAAATTTATAATAAAATTCTATGAAGTTTCTTCATTCCCAGACTATCTGGGTCTCTAAGGTACAGATACGATAAAGAAGATACTTGTTCCATATTTAATTAATCTTTCAAGTTTACAATTCGACCAGCAATATGTAGAAAAATCTTAACGAAGCTTAATATTTGCGGGACTTTAACGAGATACGTTGATTTGAATCATTTAAATTTAAATTTAACAATTAGCGTTTCCATCTATCGATTGCTCAATTTATATCTTTTATATATTTATGTAATCAATTTACATATTCATACATTATATATTTTATTAATGTTCATATATTGCTACTAAAAATCATCCAAAGTGTCTATATAAATTTTTAAATAACAACGTACTTACGCTATTACAATTTTTGCTATGATAGATACGAAAGATTGTTGAAAATAAAAAGAAGAAACGCCTGATCATTTTTCCGTTAACTCGGCGATTTTCTACGTATTAGCAGTATTCGAATTATTGGATTTCAGATTAAAGTGCATTAACCGATATTCCATCGTTCGGGAAAGAGACACCGGTAATGAAAGGAAAACAAAGCAACCAGGTAAAAATCAATTTTTCCCGGAGTTTCATTAAGCGAATCTGAAAGATTCAGGAGGTCTTTTAATTACGTCGTGCGCCAGAATTTAAGAGTTTCCAGGCTATCCGGCCTGGCAGCCTCCATTATTAACCACGTTCTCTAAAACGTTTTGTTTTCATGCTGCACCATGACTGGACTCTCCATCGAATTTTCAGTCCCTCTTTTCAGAAAACTCATCGACCAATCGGTTTCAATTTCTTCTTCATCGACGACGAAGGAACGTAAAACGTTCACGAACATTTCCAGAGAGATTTTCAAGGACAAAAGATACTTGATAGTGTGACTAATTTAAACTAAGCCGCAAAAATAGTTTGTGGAATGAGTGGCATGATGTTAAATAGAGCAATTAAAAGTGATGACACGAAACGAAACACTTGTGGAAGTTGTCAGAAAGATGAGAAGCGACGTTTGAGGAAATTGGTACAAGAGATTCTTAATAACATTGTTGATCTAAAAAAATTGTGGAAATAATCTAAAATGATAAGTAATCTGTGCGAAATAATCTAATGATTAAGAAAGTAAGTAATAATAATAATAATAAACAGAACGAGAGAGACGTAATCTTAAAGAAAATAATTAAAAATTGAGCTGCAAAGTGTAATTTGTTAAATGATTCCGCTACCTCGACGTGTACATAAGATATACACCAGTTAAAACAATTTTCTAACTAGGTGTCTTTTTTTTTAACTATCTACATAAAAATATGAATTTACATAAATATCCACGATCTGGGAATCACATTTTCTTCATTTTTCTTCATTTTTTGCAGAAATTATAGATTTGAAAAACAGCGTTTGCTCATCGAATTATCATTTTCTCCAAAATTATTTATTTTATCGCCTTATTAATGTTTAACCTTTTTATTTTTTAAGTATAATAATTTAATTATGCCTACGATTATCCGTTAACAACGAAATAGACTTGTGAATCGCGATAGACCAATCTTCAAGTAGCAAAAGATACAAAAGTCATTTTGTCAATAGTCACGCTATCGATTTTTCATCAAGAACGAAGAAAACTTGTAAATCATAATCGACCAAAGTGCAAGTACAATAAGAAGTTAATGTCACTTCTGTCGATTTCTATGGCGTGAATCAACCCATCCATGAAGATATCTCCGATGGAACTTTCTTTACGACGATGATCTTCGTTGGAAATAATATTTTTCTGCGAGTGTTCTCCTCGAGATCGTTCCACGTAACGATACAGGTCGACTCGTGTAAGTTCTAGGAAGCTGGCACTTTATTCACAATGCTGCTACCCTTATTCCTACGAAAGTTCGCCCTCCACGAACGAAGTTTCCGCCTTCACGTGCAAAGGTAAACGGCGAATTTTCGCGGAAGATCAATAAAACCGCGCGAATAGAACTGCATCCATTCGAAACTTTCCATTTCTTACGCTGTCCGTGCTTTTAATCAAGATGCATTTACGAGAAGGGATTATTAGATAATCGTGTCGGAAGTTTTACTTCGTTCAATGGTAAAACGCGGAAACGACGCTGTTGTAGGGTTTGAAAATATTTGGAGAGAGTTCGAAAATATTTGGAGGAGCCTGTGGACCTTCGAAGAATTAGATAACAGAATTTAATGGCGCGTTTAATATAGAAATTCGCTATTCTCTATTCGTTTTAACTTTATAATTACGTAGAGTGGCTGACGAAAGTATTTTAACATATTTTTATAGAAAGCTTTCATGCATAATTTATTCTAGTCATACAAAACTCGTTGAAACTTCGTTCTAATTGCAATGAAACGCGATAATTATAATAATAATCATAACGATAATCGTAACTATATATTTAAAAACGTTTATGTTCATGGAAGTTACAAGACATTTACTTCGAAAGTGCGTTTTGTAAATGTTGAAAGAATATTTCGACGATCAGAGTCCGTTATATTAATAAACCCCGATATACGTAATATTTTATGCCATCTTTAGCATTAACTGAATCATCAAGAACCTGTATTCGTTTACGTCCGCAGATTGGAAAATATTTGCTTACAACTAGAGTTGTAAACTCATTTTGGAACTCGCTGTGTTCTCGCGAAAAAGGAGCTTGTGAAATTAAGTCATCCGTTTATTTTTTAGATATTCAACATTAATATTCGCATATTCATATATAAGTATTGCATATATCTACAATATTTCTCAAATTCCATTTCGTGTACTTAATTAACGCACATATCTTATCATTATATTTTTATATCTCATGCAATCAACCTATTTATTACAATTGCTATTCCTCGCGTTACAATCAATAAGAGTAAACCTTAATTTGTATCATAATTTCATGTCGTCGTAAGCAAAGAAAACTCCAGTTACAGGCGACTAATATATAAAACGTTACGTATGATAATTGGTCGTTTGTAGCAGTTTCTTTCGTTTCACTTGGAAGCCACCTTATCAAATCTGCAGCAGCTGTATTGGCAGCGTATCAAAGGGATTACAATTCAAAAACAATCGATTCTGTGGCCAAAGGAGCTCGTGTGGAACTCGGGATTCCAATCAATCTTGGTAGTCGTCTTAGGCGGCTTTAGCAAGTGGTTCCTGTAACCGACAGGACCGTAACACGATCTCAATCCCCCTTTGCAAGACGTGGAACCCCTTGCCACCGACATAGGGCTGGATTGGGAAGGATATATCCTGTTAATTACGCAATCTCGGCTTTGCCTATGACGTTAAACGTCCTGGCCAGAACGTCTGTTTCCTGACAGCTCGAACTTCCCATCTAGACGAATGTAGATATCTCTATATCGTTCAACTCGACGATTCTCTAATCGTTCTTCTGATAAAGACAGAAATAGTCAAATATAATATTCAAATATATTTATTCGATGAATAAATCTTGCTTTCTGTTATTCTAAAAGTACACGGTTATATCGTTACATTATATTGTTGTATTTCCAAGTTAATTTCCATTCCATTCCAATTTTTCCCAATTGGAATTTTTTTTTAAGGCTATGAATCATCGACGATCGAAAGTGTGAAAACTCTAGTAAAAAGAGATTAAAATTGAAGATACATGAAGAATAATTGTATAGTGATATTGGTTACAACGTGTAGGATATGTTAATAAATAATAGTTAGGTTAATAATTAAGAAGAAACTGTTAAATATATAATTCGGGATAGATAATGGTACAGGTAAATATTGAATACATATATAGAAAGATAGCAAGGTGTATAAATTTATAAAATTTCTGTGAAGAATTGAACAGTGCTTGTAGAAAACACTGTAAGTACCAAAATTGAAAAATTTTGATTTCTTTTTCATTGAAAAATGTTCCATATATGAATTAGAATACCGTAGCATAGAATTTAAATACAATTTGCAAAACTGTCACAACGTCACTTCTATAGAGAAAAATGTACGAACAAACATTAGTTAATCGTTTCTTGGCTTTTGTATATTTAAATGAATGGCATCTATCTAAATGAATGGATCATGGAGTGTTCTTTACAACTAAGAAATGGCACATACAGGATTTTCTACAGATACAATTTTTTTTCTAAATTTAGACTACATTAATGCACAAGTTTTCTTTTCCTTCTGAAAAATTTGTTTCTGCACTTACAGTGTTTTTTTTTTCTTTTTTTCTTTTTAATAAGCATTCTTCAATCATAAATCGGTTATTTTGGCACGTCGTTTAATATTCCCCGCATAATAAAGTTAATTTTTCGAAACTTCAATTATATCCACGTTAGCCTGGTATCATCACTCTCTCGAAATTAATCAGGAAATTTTGAAATTTGTTAAACTACAAATTGAATCCTCAGAGGAAGAGGTTGCAGACGAAGAAGAAGTCGAAGAAAAAGGAGAAGAAAGAATCGAAGAGAAACGTGGATAATGTTTATCAGGGCGCATTGGACCGTGAGTTTTTCGCTGCTCCCCATAAATCAACCCCTTAATGTTCGTCCCTTTGTGATCTTCGACGACGTTCTCAACTTTCTTCTCACTGGGAGAAATGTTAGTCCAACAAACTTTCTGCTTTCTTCCTTCTCTCTTTTTTACACTCTGATATAGATTTTTATTTGTCCGAGGGAAGAAAAGTCGCCCCTGGATAACTAACTACTATTTCATTTCATACCCTTGGAGTCAACAATGTCTGCGATACAGAGATGTAATTGTATCGAACGATGCTTCACGATTTTTCAACTAGTTTTGGAATGAGATATTAAAGAAATATTAAAGTATCCTACAATACTGTAACATTATAATAATTATTGGACCGCGAATTTTTATACAAATTCATACCGTTGAAGACATGATTATTTACTTACCAAATAATATTAAATAATTACTAAATAATAGAATATTTCATATTCTTGGAACCAGTAACCTTTATGACGCAGAGATATAGTTGATAAATAATAAATGATAAATACAAATGATAAATAATAGAATATTAAATATTATTAATAACATCTGAATATTAAAACATTCCATAACATCAATAATGGCGGCTAATATAATGAAGCATTTGAAACTTGAACATTAAATTATTCTATAATACTGCAATAAATCATATAATATTAATAAAATTATTCTATAATATTAACAATAGTAACTCAAATAATAAAATATTTTAAACTTGAATATTTTATACCTGTTATTTTGATCTAAACCAAGCATGTCGAAACGGGGAATTTCCAAAGGAGAATGTTGAAAGTTCAGCTTGAGAATCTCGACTCGATAGAAAGAAAATATACTTACGGCTTTAGAAACATTTTGTTCTTCGCAAATTCCTATTCCAAACAGCTTTCCCTTCAATCTGATTACCGTGATCGATTGATCTACCACATTCGAACTTTGCATATTCAAATACATCAAATCATTTATGAAGACGTTGCTATATGTTGATATCTCACGCAAGTAACTAAACAGAAACCTTGTTGACTACCAGAAAATCCTATTGCAGAATAATTTAGCATTTCGTTTAAAAAATAATTTATTCCCCTCTTATTGGATATTCAAATACCTAAAATTTAGCTTAATTAAATTCATAAGCAAATCCTCTAGATAAATTCAAGTATTCTATTTGCTTTACTTTTATAAAAAGTACAATCAGTCAATTCTTCACTGTCAGCACCCATTCTAGTTTCACTTCAATTAGGAATAATCTCCTTTCATATTCAAACATTTTACTAGTCGTAAATGTTTTGTTTAGCGTAATTAAATTTATTAGTAATTCCTCTAAATAAATACAAGTACTGTATTTGCTTTATTTTTGTAAGAAATACAGTCATACAACTCTTCACTTTCGACTAAGCTTATAATTCCAGTTTTCGTTCAATTGCAAGTAGCTACTTAGTATAAAGTTAAGTAGATAAGGTCAGGCGCTGATCAGACGTCGAGTCACGAGGAAACAAACTTGCGCGATTTCGTTCAAAGACACACAGCGTTTATGTTAACGTTCCTGCAATTCGTTGAAATGATTTCGCCACGATTTCGAGGTGTTTCAGGTTTGTCCTCGCTGCAGGCAGCAAACTGGCGAATTACCACGCAGCGTCGTGCTGAAAACTTTTCGAAAATTGAGGAATACTCGGGCGGAACATACCTCTCCCGTTAGTCTTTCGAAAATCCAGCAAACTTTCATTTCCAGGGGGGGATCGTTGAGATCTCGCGACGCCTTGCAAATAATAACTTCCGGTAGAACGAACCTCTACTACTAATCTACCCTTAGATTCCATCGAGTTTCGTCCATCGATCCCGTAGAGTTAACAATTTTTCCAAAATATTTGATATTGAATATTCGATATAGATAATATTCTACGGTATATTACATGGATAATATTTTTAATTAAATTCTTCGTTATTTCCTCTTGACGTTCTGGAAATTGAAATATCATATAGTAAAACGTTGAAGTTCCAATATCGTAACAAAGCATACATTTTCATGGTTTTATCGAATTCTTTTACCTGAACCTCTTGAGGTATATTGACGTATACGCGCGTATGGTTAGTTTTTTTTTTTCAATTTCAGAATAATTTTAAAAGACACAGTGAATATCATTGTGAATAAATATTCCTAGATGTACAGAATATTTTCACGAGTATAAATCTTTCGATATTCTGTGGCCATACACGAGTGCGTATACTGTCGATTATGAGCGTTACAATACGCTATGATATTTGGTTTATATCGTATGGTTTTCTCTGATTTTATTTTCTAATTATTTTAAACGCATCATGCACGGTTTACAATGTAAAATACTAAATAAAATACAATTTATTATAGTTCCTCAGCAAATGTGTGCGACTGGTGGATGTTCTAATACTAGTGAGTGTGCATACAAGCAGTGTGCATAAATTATTTTTCTCAGAAAGGTACAAAATAGTGATATGATGTTCTGTTTTTATTTTAATAAATTCATTCTTTTGATTGTTAATTAAATACTAGGAAGTACCAGTGAAAATAACAAACTTTTCATTGTTCACGTATAGAAATGTTTTTTATCCAGAAATCGAAAAATGTTGATGTTACTCTAAAAATAATATACACATACAGTTGAAATGTCGAATTTTTCTTCCTCTTTTCTAAAACTAGAAAATTCATTGTCGTGTCAGAATAAAATGTCAAACAGCAGCTGAAAGTAACTTCTGATCAAAACTTTAGATGGACGATATATTATTTCGTAGATGGAAAGAAATAGGAGCAGCGAGGTATCAAGTCTCTCATTAACCATTAATGTACACGTTATAAAAGCGGGTAATACAGATCTAGTTTGGAATCAGAAGTCAAAGGAAAAATTTCAAATTCACGTTCGTGAAACGCTTAAGAGAAGTTTCTTTCCTTCTACCTCTTTTTGCAAAATGGCGTATCGTTTAAATCTTTCCCAAGCAAATATTATATTATGTACGATCTTGGAAAAATCAGAAATCTTTGTAAAATTATTTTACAAAGTTTTAAAAACTGTAATGTTTTATGAATTAACAAATTTATTAAATTAAATAAGTAAATTTCTCCCCTTTTAAATATTCTCCAATTAGTTCACTGAACCTCACCATAGAGTGTTTGAATCTCTTAAATGAAATCTCAACAGATTTTAGCTAAATCTATCAATTATATCTCGAATAAATATTCTTTCTAACTATAAATCATAACTCCTGTCAAGTTTTACTTCCACACAGAGTCTCGAACGTTAACAAAATTAAATTTACCGATAAAACGAACGATAAAAAATCCAGAATTCCTCTCCAACTCTAAATTACAATTTCTGTCAATCTTTATTCCTCTCCAAAGTTCCCTTAAAGATAAAACTTTTCTTTTATGTTTCCCAGCGCTCTGGTTTCTCTTACCCCTTACACCATGGGAACCATAGTAATTTAGGGTTAAATTGTTTAATTTTTAAAACTTTTATTCAATCTCATGCTATTAAAAATCAAAACCAAAAAATGTAAGATATACAATCAGGTATTTTAAATTTAGCTAATTCAACAACAATTATAATACTCGTTATAATCTCACAATACTTTTGCTTTCTATGATGAAAATTACATTTTTACGTAATTTCACGTGGATTCCATTTCCTTTTCACAGAGAGAAACATCAGAGGAGCCTGAAAATGCTGATTTTTCGCAGACAACGATGATCGTTTAAAAAAAAGGCGATATATTAAAAAAGGATCTGCAAGATTGCAACGATTGTACGCAGTAGCACACGCAACATTTGAAAGGTGCAGTTTCCACAGGAATGTCGAACATTTGGATGAAATGCATTCTAACGCGTCGTTTACATAATCAGCAAGGACTCGTAGAAAGTAAACGGTGTTTCTTCTTTGAATGGACACGTTCTCGTGCAAGTATCCCTTAGAAAATACTTCTATATACATCGCGTGATCATGCAGCTGCGTTTTTGAAATAGTTATAGATAAAAAGAAAGGTCATAAGGTAGAATTAAATGGTTAATAATGAAGAATATATTAATAGTATTAGTAGCGTGACATAGTTCTCAGTAATGCAAATGTAAATTTTATATTATGTTCTTTATATCACATTGCTCATATATATGTAATAACTTGCCACATACACAATATATACGTTATTATTAGATAATATACACATTTAAAAGAGTTATACATGTAATATAACAAAGCTTATAAGTAACACATACTACTAAACCATAAAATTAAATATAATGTAAATTATTGCATATTTTCTGAATTTCATTGAATAAATCAATGCGTCAAAGAGAATTTTACAGTCATTTACCCTCGATTATTATCGCATCCAATTCTTCTTCCTCGCTATCTTCACAAATTCATATACGGAGGGACTAGAAAAATTTCGTTCATGTTCACATCATGGATGGAAATAGCCATCGAATAAATAAACAAATAAATTTTCTAAACAATATGAAAGATACAGAAATACCAAGAAATGACCAAGAATAATTAAAAAAAACTGTTTAATTAAACAGAGAAACTACCTTCCAGTCGGACGTTTGTCCTTGTTACACACTTTACCTATCTCTTTCTATTGCCGCCCGTATCTTCTATCTTTGTCACATACTATCGCTATCTCTTTCTATTGACGTTCATGAACCCATTCTCCTGGAACATCGCTGTCGCCATCTATTTCTATGGCCCTTTACATTGCCTATCCTTGTTGCACACTATACCCCCTCTCCTTCTACTGTCATTCCTACAGCCAATTCTCACAGAACACTGCCCTACCTGTTTGTATGGCCACTCGCGTCGTCTATCCTTGTCGCACACAGTCTCTGTCTCTTTCTAGCGCCCATTGAATAATCCTTGCTTGCTGTATAATACCGTCGTCCTTGTCCAATGCTATGAACATACGTGTATATCCCTGTCCTTGTTGCACACTGATGCCTTCCTTGTCCCACTCCCGGCTAGTGTCTGTCCTTGTCGAAAAATATTGCTATCCTTGTCTACGAACGTCTAAAGTGTCGCCATCTAATATCCGTTGCACCAACTGAGGGTTCCGACATCTCCCACCAGATGGCGAATAACATACTGGTATATCTCTGTCTTTGTCGCACACTGATGCTATCCTTGTTTATAAACGGCTAAAGTGTCGCCATCTAATATCCGTTGCACCAACTGAGGGTTCCGATATCTCCCACCAGATGGCGAATAACATACTGGTATATCTCTGTCTTTGTCGCACACTGATGCTATCCTTGTCTACGAACGTCTAATGTGTCGCCATCTAATATCCGTTGCACCAACTGAGGGTTCCGACATGTCCCACCAGGTGGCGAATAACATACTGGTATATCTCTGTCTTTGTCGCACACTGATGCTATCCTTGTCTACGAACGTCTAATGTGTCGCCATCTAATATCCGTTGCACCAACTGAGGGTTCCGACATCTCCCACCAGGTGGCGAATAACATACTGGTATATCTCTGTCCTTGTCGCACACTGGTACTCTCCTTGTCTGCGGGTATACCGAGTTGCGGTTCTTACCGCTCCTGTTAGATGGCAGCACATAAATTGTCCGTAGACAAGGAGAGTACCAGTGTGCGACAAGGACAGAGATATACCAGTAAGTTATTCGCCATCTGGTGGGAGATGTCGGAACCCTCAGTTGGTGCAACGGATAGTAGATGGCGACACTGGCATACCCGTAGACAAAGAGAGCACCAGTGTGCGACAAGGACAGCTATATAACAGTATGTTATTCGCCATCTGGTGGGAGATGTCGGAACCCTCAGTTGGTGCAACGGATATTAGATGGCGACACTTTAGCCGTTCATAAACAAGGATAGCATCAGTGTGCGACAAAGACAGAGATATACCAGTATGTTATTCGCCACCTGGTGGGAGATGTCGGAACCCTCAGTTGGTGCAACGGATAGTAGATGGCGACACTTTAGCCGTTCATAAACAAGGATAGCATCAGTGTGCGACAAAGACAGAGATATACCAGTATGTTATTCGCCACCTGGTGGGACATGTCGGAACCCTCAGTTGGTGCAACGGATATTAGATGGCGACACATTAGACGTTCGTAGACAAGGATAGAATCAGTGTGTGACAAGGACAGACACTAGCCGCGAGTGGGACAAGGAAGGCATCAGTGTGCAACAAGGACAGGGATATACACGTATGTTCATAGCATTGGACAAGGATGGCGGTATTATACAGCAAGCAAGGATTATTCATTGGGCGCTAGAAAGAGACAGAGACTGTGTGCGACAAGGATAGATGACGCGAGTGGCCATAGGAACAGGTAGGGTATTATTCTATGAAAATTGGCGGCTGCTCAATTGGCAACAGAAAGAGATGGAGATCGGATAGGATAATAGTTGAGGATAAACGACGAGACAGTAAAATTCTCTTTGACATATTGATTTATTTAATGAAATTCAGAAAATACGCAGTAATTTACATTATGTTTATTTTTATATTATAGTAGTATGTGTTATTTGTAAGCTACGCTGTATTGGATGTATAACTCCTTTAAATGTGCATATCATTGTATAGTAACGTATATATTGTGTATATGAGAAGTTATTACATATAGATATGCAATATGATATAAAAAATATAATATAAAATTTGCATTTGTTTTACTGAGAAGTATTCCACGCTTGAAAGTAGTGTTCGCGGGTTAAAGAAATTTTTAGAATGCAGTCGTTTTTTAAATTATTCTCCGTGATGCCCTGGGATGTACTGACTTTCCTGTATTTTACCTGTTACAAACAGAAATGCAGGTTATATAACAAGAATGGTATAAAATTTTAGTACTGTAAGATAATGCGAAGAATAATTACAATTACTAATTTATTTTAATTATTACAAAAGTAATAACAACAATAATAATAGAAATAAAAGTTGTATAATATTAAATGTATATAATTTCATGTTTGGTTAATTTATCTTCATTATTGTTATATTGCCATAGATTCGAAATCGCCGCCGGATACTATAATGTTCAGATGTGAATTGTACCATTTCTACCAAGTAACAGCTATAGTTATTTTGTGATTGTTGAATTTGCGGTTAAAAAATTTGGTGAAAATTGGGTACGTGGTTGTACGATGGTCGTCGAAGAAAAAAGTAGTGATTCGTTTAAGGAAAATCAAATAAACGATGATACGACTCCGACGGAGCAGAAGACGTATTCGATGGAAAGTATCCTTTCCACAAAGCTTTTTGCTCGCGAAAATAGTTCTGTCAACGCCATATGTTATTTCCTAACCTACATTTGTCATTTCCTGCCTTTTTTACTTTAGAATATATGTCATTGTCAGGAATTACATTAAAATAATAACTTTCATAAATTTACAAATAAAAAGCTATAAAAGTTATCTTTTTTCCATATACAGATGTGTCTATTTATGTTTGTTATATTATTGGTTTCTTTTTGACATATTTGTATTAATGATGCATGATGTAGCAATTACTACATTTATATATCATCTGTGAATTATATGTTGTTACTTAATGATTGAATAGTTCTAAAAATAATAAAAGAAGCACAGCAGCAACATGGGTTGAGGCATGGTGACTATCAACGATACCGTGGATATTGCTCAAGAAGGTTGAGACGTCTTAGGAAAGTTCTAAAAGTCCCACAAGGAGACAAGCGTCACTTTAAGAGGAGAGACATAACAGCCATGATGGTTACAGATGATAAATTTTTACAAGTTCCCCTAATGATGGCAGAACGTGCTTGGAGTTATGCTATGCAATTGCGTCAAGAGTCTAATACAGAGCCAAGGAAAAAGTTTCACTTGATATCAAGATTGAGGAAAGCTGCTACATATTCTTTACAGTTGCAAGAACTGATAGAGGTAACTTAAATTTTCCTATTTAAGACAGATTGACTTATCAATGGTAAATATATTTTTCAGAGTGTCAATTGCGATGCAAGGACAAAATTAGAAGCTCAAGCTTATGTGGCATGGATACATGGGTCCCTGCACTTTGAATTGCAACTATGGAAGAAAGCAATGGAGAATCTGAAAAAGGCTCAGGTGGTATATGGGAAGCTGGCATCTGCACTACCAGAATCTGAGCAAGTAATGTACAATGCTCGCGTCGAGGAGCTTGCTCCCAGTCTTAGATACTGTGCCTATAACATAGGAGATACCACTGCTATAGATGATTTAATGCAAATGAGAGGACAACTAAGTGGTGAGTTGTTAGCTAATTTAGATTCATTGATAGCTCAAACTCGAGAGAAACAAACAAACGCCGAAGAAGTGACCTGGCGGGGCCAGTCCTGCGGTGTAGTTCCACCAAGAGCAGCTGGTCTTCTAATCGCCGATTCTAGACTAAACCAGACATTAGAAAAAGCAGCTACGAATCAAGCTAAGATCGATTTACTAGAAGCGCACTTGATAGATTGCAAAGATGCGATTTCGGCTGTAAGAGACTTATTCAAAAATGAGCTAAAGAATAAGGACAATGACAAGCTATCTCCTCCACAGCATTTAATTACATATTTGCAATACATCAGACTGTCTCGTACACTAGAAAGGAACTTAGCATTGATCAATGCAGCAGCAGAATCTGCTAAAACAAAACCACAAGATATCGTGCGTTTATATGAGGCAGCACTTCACAATCTTGTTGAAATATCACAGCTACAGGATGATGAAGAGTTTATACGCGAGCAAGAAGCCAAAACGAAGGGATACAGAGCTTTTAAATGTTATTACATGGCGCAATCACTAGCAAATCTTCACAGATGGAGAGAAGCCATGACATTGTATCAAAGATCTGCACAACATGCAAAAGATGCGCTAGAATATGGTAAAATACTTCCAGAATCATTGAAAGAAGCTCTTGAACAGCTAGAAATTTCTATAGAAGGTGCCAAGTATACAGCACATGCACACAGCGTTTTAGAAGATGGACAAGAAGAGGAATCTGGTGTTAATAAATATACAAAAACGAAGAAACCGCTGCATGAACGTTTACACGAGTACAGAGAAGATAATGCGCTTCTTACAAAACAACCTAATGTTTACAAATTGCCACCATCTATGCAACCTATCTCCTGCAAACCACTGTTCTTTGATTTAGCCTTCAATATGGTTGAATTCCCTGATCTGAGTGAGAAACTTGGTAACCAAACTAAGAAAGGAGGTCAAGCTGGTCTTACAGGATTTGTTAAAGGCCTTTGGGGTTGGGGTAACAAATAAAGCAGGAGAAACATTCAATTTTGGATATTATCGCACATAGTACGATAATATATTTTTACCGTATTCAATCGGCTCGACAAAAACCGAGTTTTCACTTATAACAACAGCAATATTGAATAATGAAAATAAAGAGGATATTATTAATATTTGCTTGATTTTTTTATTAATGTTTAATCCCTTCATTCTGATTATTTATTCATTATTTAAACAATTTTTTGTATGACAAAATAAGGGATCTTTAGTTTAAGAAACTGATTAAATACTTTCACGATTAAAATAGATAAAATTAACAGAATGAGGGGCGTATCGCGATTTAATTACTTAGGTCAACACATAACATAGATAAACCAATACTTTCAAAATAATTCGCGAGACTTCTCGCGCTCGTTCTTTTATGTTGACCGAAATGTAGACATCACTTCCCTGCCTTCAATCTAACTTCCTTTCCCGAAAATTTACGCCTTTCGGAGTCGGTGGAGTAAAGGAAAGTGAGTACTTGGTGTATGCACTCCGGACCCTCACCGACTTACTTGAAGGTTTAGACCACCATGATAGGATTTACGATGCATCGATTACTATTGAAGCAACTCATACCGGCAATTAGTTAATCTAAAAATCCACTACATCGTAAACGGTATCCCTTAAGTCATTTTACCTTTCTTAAAATCCCAAAGTTCCCGCGACCGCTATAAATGACTAAAAATGCCTACATTTTATTTATTTTTGAGATAGTAAAATTTTTGGGCACATTAATATCAATTTTAAAAAAATAAAATTAACATCAAGTTCGCGCGCGTTGAAGTTTGGATTTCCAGGAAATTATCTGATACCAGTACCAAATATTGTTTGTTGATTCGTTGATACGCATATCGAGAAGTAAAGCGAGAACGTGATAATTACGAATCACGAGATTACTATTTTATATTAAACGTAATTATTCTGTACGCCTTTTGAATTTATTTTCATATTAAGCGAAATTAAAAATACATTAGAAATGAAATACAAAATAAAAAGTTCTGTAATATTAAGTTGTATGATTAACCTTAATTACTAAATAATCTCATGTTATCCTGTTTTTTCTCTAGATTAGTTGAATAACTAATAACAGAACTCATAATAACATGGATACTGAATTAAAAGAATTGGCTATAAAACTTTTTGATATAGGAGCGTTTAAATTTGGAGAATTTGTGACCAAAGTTGGTCTAAAAACACCAATATACTTTGATTTAAGAATATTAGTCTCTCATCCAAAAATAATGGTAAGTTCTATTGTTATAGTAATTACAATTATTTGTATGCATCTAAATGTAATAATTTATATTTGTTACATTTACATTTGCTATGTGCAGGCTTGTTTAGCTAAAATGTTATGGACATTTGCAGAAGAATGTCCAAACATAACACAAATTTGTGGTGTTCCTTATACAGCTTTACCATTAGCAACATTGATTTCTATAGACTCTAATGTGCCCATGTTAATTAAGAGAAAGGAAACAAAGACATATGGTACAAAGAAAATTATAGAAGGGAATTTTAACCCAGGAGATAGTTGTGTGATTATCGAGGATGTAGTTACAAGTGGTAGCAGTATTTTAGAGACAGCAGATATCTTACGAAGTGAAGGTTTAAAAGTAACAGAAGCTTTTGTGGTAATTGACAGAGAACAAAACGGTAAAAAAAATATAGAGAATCATGGTATTTTGATGAGGAGTCTCTATACAACCACAAAGCTGATGGCATACCTCTTGGAAGCTAATAAAATTGCTCCTAAAATTGTTGAAGATGTGACTGATTACTTATTAAAATCCCAAGCACCAATCATTCCTCTTCAAGGTAAAAAGATGTTTAATATACTTGTAAGTATTAAATAATCTGAGTACTTCACCTTCAAAAATTTCAGACAAACGATTGAAGATTCCATTCCATATTCGTGCCAGTAGGTGCAAAAATGCAATTGCTTCTAAGTTATTTAATCTAATGGAATCGAAGAAATCTACTATATGTTTAGCAGCAGATCTGACTAAAGCAGATGCTGTTATAGAGTTGGCTGATTTAGTAGGACCACATATAGTGTTGTTAAAAACTCATGTAGATATATTAGAAGATTTTAGTGATAATTTTATCAAGCGTTTAAAAGAGTTAGCTAAAAAGCATGACTTTTTATTGATGGAGGATAGAAAATTTGCTGATATCGGCAATACTGTATGTTTACAGTATGAAAAAGGGATTTACAAGATTGCAGAATGGGCAGATGTCGTTACAGTGCACGCGATCGCAGGTCAAAGTATCATAGATGGCTTCAAAAATAGTTTAAAAAACATAAGCGAACCTCGCGGTGTATTTATCTTAGCAGAAATGTCCTCCAAAGGAGCATTGACGATTGGTGAATACGTGCAGAGTGCTATAACTATTGCACAAAGTTCTGATATGGTAGTTGGAGTTGTTTGTCAATCGAATATTTTCTCGAATCTGGGACTTGTTCAATTGACACCTGGTGTAAAAATATTGAAAAGTTCCGATGACTTGGGGCAGCAATACAACACTCCAGAATCTGTCGTTAATTCTGGAGCTGACTTAGCTGTAGTGGGTAGAGGTATTACCGAAGCGGAAGATAAATTGGCTGCCACATTAAAATACAAGGAACAACTTTGGACAGCTTACATAAAACGAATAACGGATCAGTAATTTTTTAATTACTTTGTAATAAACATCAGAGTAGGGGGAAAATATATTTTTTTATTTTCGAATATGTGTACAACAATTAAAAACCGTAAATAATTGAATAACATCGACTTTAAAAAAAAAATTTGTAAATAGAGCGATGCACAAATTTATAGATTTCAATGTATATACATTATATAATAGTACATTAATCTATTCACATTTTTGTACGAAAGCTTTAAAGTGTATTTACTTGTTCCCATTAACAATGATACAGGATTACATGTACACACATGTATATCCTTTGCAATGTGCAAGAAACTCTTTATATTTCCTATAAATGCTGCCATATAAAAATTGTTATATTTATACATGTACACTCTACCTCTTTTGTACAAAATGCAATTAAATGAACCCCTTGCGATCCTATATATTATTTGTATGTAATGCAAATATTTTACATTTTTGTATATCTATTATAATGTCATGAAATTATATTTTTCATCAAAACATGAATGTTCTTTTCTTCAAATCAATTTACCTTATTTAGTCTTAATACGAAATAATAAAAAATGCGATAGTTTGCAGAGGGTCAAACTTAATTTTGTCATCACGAGCAAGTACTGTATTTCACTGGGGACGCCGTGCATACGAGATCAAATTTTTCATGCCTCCTTGCTCTGAGTGAGTTCTTCGACTAGTTTTCGAAATACTTGCGCTACCTGGCTATCAGGTAATGTTACCAGGACACTTTGACCAGTTGCTGCTAATTTCCCAACTTGTGGATCTATAGGCACTTTTGCTAAGAATGGAACATTCACCATTTTTGAAAGAGCTATTCCTCCGCCCGCGGAAAATATATTTGTACATTCCTAGAATTAGCATTCCTTGTAAATTGAAATAAAAAAATTGTTTTTATAATGTAAGACAATAGTTTATACTAACTGAACATGATGGACAGACGAAGCCACTCATATTTTCAATAATCCCAAATATATGGATTCCAGTTTTCCTACAAAATGTTATTTCTCGTAAAACATCATCTACTGCAACTGCTTGTGGGGTGGTTACTATCAGTGCACCATCGCATTTCACATTTCTGAAAGCACAAAAAGCAGAATATAATTAATTCTCATTCTGATACATCATTATATGTTATGTCCTCATTAACATGCATTCAGACAGAGTGTGTGTATAAGCTTATCAATCTCATGACTAATGCTTATCTAACAAGAAATACACTTCATTTGAATGTCACATGATGATTAATCATAGTCACATGTGAGAGTCCAAAAGCACATGACAGCAGTATTACAAATCTATGGAATATTTTTGACATTCTTTTCACAATTAATATGACACATAACATTTAAGTAATTAACTATCTAACTAATACTTAAGTAAGGAAGAAATCTCACCTTAAGTTTTCCATCACTGTAATATGTTCGTCCGAAGTTCCTGGTGGTGTATCAATAATTAAATAATCAATATCTTGCCAAACAACATCAGTCAAAAATTGTTTAATCATTCCAGTTTTCTTTGGACCTCTCCAAACAATACTCTCATCTTGATTTTTTAATAAAAATCCTATCGACATGACAGCCAGTTTTTGCTCTTTATCTGCAAACACTGGTATCCATCTATGTAATAAAATGACAATAACATAAGTAGATAATAATATTTTGTGAAAAATATATTCAAACACGAAGAAAATACGTAAAAATCTTTTTAAAAAATTTACAAAAAATTTTCCATTTTTTATAATAATAAATGATAATTATATTTAATACCCATCGGATGATTGATGAACATCTCTGCCTTCCAAATTCAACAGATAAGGCACACTAGGTCCGCAGAGATCAACGTCTAACAAACCAACCTATAAAATTTTTGATATGTAAGCAATCTAACCTACAATTTAAAAAATTTTTCAAACTTACTCGAAAACCCGACTCTTTGAGCGCAAGTGCCAATTGTGTGCTGATTGTCGATTTTCCAACACCACCTTTACCAGAAAGCACTAATAAAACATGTTTGACACCTTCCAACATTACGAAAAGAAATACGCAAACACCACCGGCGATGTAACCTCCACGACAGTCAGTCGCGTTCTGACAATTTTTGTTTTCTATCAATTTGACGTGGCTCCAGTCAAATGAGAATTTTTTCAACTACCAATTTTTCTTGTCTAAAATCCAGTCTATTCAAATTCATGCAAACTAAAGATCAAAAGTTTTTCTATTTCGTTCATACATCTCATAGATATAAAATATTTATTTTTTGGTAATATTCGACGATAATGCAAACATTTTGAGTTGCAGAATTTATCTGTTTTTGTATGAATGCATTTCTAAAAATAAAGGTACCATTAACTATTAAGTAGAAGTTCGGGAATTCTATCGCCACTGAACTGACACCTGTAGGTAAAAGAATTAAAAATTTTAGTTTCAAATTTTTAAATTACGCAATTACAATTTTTGTGACATCAATATTTTATTTTATCTAGTAAATAAGTTTTTTGTGCAAAAAAGAGGTTTATATCTAAACTAAGCAAATGATAACATCTGTATTCGCTTTTACAAGCATATGGTAATCAATAAATTTCCGTATCTATTAGCAACGGTGACTAAAAATGGTAAACATTGCATCGTGCATTGTATTTTCTTTTTTCTTTTTAAAATATATTATTCGTCAGTGTTTTAAAAATCACTTTCTTATACACATTCAACCTTTTACACTATTTATATTTTATTCGCTCTATAAATCTTCTTAAAACGAAAGTATTTTAACTCTTTTCACACTGAATACTCGTAACAGATACTATCAAGAGCGAAGCCAGCTGCTTCTGAAGGAGTGAGAAAGTCCGCATCAGACAAAAGAACACCAAAATTAGAGGAATTTTTGGACAAGCGCGATTACACCGGCGCTTTGACACTTTTGGAGTTCAACGATGACTCAGAAACTATTGTAAATTCCGAATTATGGATGGGCTACTGTGCTTTTCACTTAGGAGACTACAAACGTGCATCAAAAATTTACGAGAATTTAAAAAGGAAAGATCAAGCACCGGCGGATACGTCGACGAACTTGGCATGTTGTTATTTCTACCTTGGCATGTACCCTGAGTCTCAACAAATTCTGGAAGATGCTCCACACAGTAAATTGAAGAACAGACTGTTGTTTCACCTAGCGCATAAGATGGGGAATGAAGCGAAATTGATGGAATACCATCATATGTTGGAGGATATGATCGAAGATCAACTTAGTTTGGCTTCTATTCATTATTTGCGGGCTCATTATCAAGAGGCTATCGATGTTTATAAAAAGATCCTACTGGAGAACAGGTTGTCATCCAACTGTCTTTATTCTATTTGATAAGTAATTGGAATATCGATATTTCAAATCAAAATTATCTTTAGGGACTTTGATAGCGACGATTCGAGTATATATAGCATTAACGAAAATCTAGGCGATAAAAGTTCCGATGTCCATTTGATCAAAGAGTTAAGAAGTTCCAGGTACCCGCTTCCTCCATCCTTTTCCTATTATTCCCATAATATGAATAATTCTTTCTAACCGAAGACAATTCTACACGATTTATCTTCGAAAACTTTACTCGACTATGTTCCTTTTACAGAGATTACTTCGCGCTAAATGTATACGTTGCCTTGTGCTACTACAAATTGGATTACTATGATGTGGCGCAGGAAGTTCTTCAGGTTTATCTACAAAAGTATCCTGATAGTGCGATAGCCATAAACTTAAAAGCCTGCAATCATTTTCGCCTGTACAATGGTAACGCCGCACAAAATGAGATGAAGCAGCTTATAGATAAGATGTCCAACTCTCTCAGCTTCAGTCACGATCTCATACGTCACAACACAGTCGTACGTAACGTTAGAAAATATTCGAACCATTTTATACATCACAATACAATCGTACGTAACATTACAGAATTTTTCCAAATCGTGGACACATTTATGGATTCGAGTAAAATGAATTTATAATTAATACATACCTAAAGGAATTAATTTATCTTAGGTATTTAAGGGCGGAGAAGGTGCGTTGCAAATTTTGCCGAATTTAGTGGACGTTATACCGGAAGCCAGACTGAATCTGGTAATTTATTACTTGAGACAAGACAACGTGCAAGAAGCGTTCGAATTAATCAAAGATCTTGAACCGGCTGTCCCACAGGAGTACATCTTGAAAGGGATAGTCAACGCGGTAATGGGGCAGGAAAGGAATTCCGTAAGTATCTGCGGCAACTAAAATGCAAACTATGTGAGCTAATTAAGCAAATTGTTTTTAGCGCGATAACGTAAAAACGGCGCAACAATACTTTCAATTAGTGGGTTCTTCGGCGTCAGAATGCGATACCATACCTGGTAGACAATGCATGGCCTCCTGTTTCTTCCTCTATCGTCAGTTCGAGGAAGTCCTGGTATATTTGAATTCGATAAAAACTTACTTCTCCAACGAAGACAACTTCAACTTCAATTACGCTCAGGCACAGGCCGCGGCGGGTTATTTCAAAGAGGCGGAAGAGGCGTTTTTAAACATAAGAAATGAGAAATACAAGAATGATTACATTTATATCAGCCTATTGGCGCACTGCTGTGAGTGATCGAGATTAATGTTTAATCTTAATACCTTGTTTTGTACGTAATATCGAGTCGTACTCATGGCATAGATAATAATTCCACTTTAGTGAAGGCAAATTATATTATACTTGAGGTATTGATAGCAAAAGTGAACTTCGATATTTAGCAAATTAAGTAATTCACTACTTAAACTAGACGTGATTACAAAATACTTAGTGCAATGACTGGCTTCGTTTTGTATGACTAGTGCAACTTGCTAAGCTAGACTAACGGGAAAAATTCATATTTAGAAAAGATTAGTCATTTACACTTTCGCTCTTGATGTCTCATTTATAACAAAAAGTTTGCTTTAATTGTTAAATCTTTCTTTAATTTCTCAATGAAAATCACTGTAAGTACAAACTACATTATAACTTTCAAAATTTTGCACTTGACAACATTATAGAACATAATAATTAAGGGGTTGATTATTTCTATATTATTCTTTCTTATTCTGATTTAGATATAATGAACAAGAAACCTCAGTTAGCCTGGGACTTGTATCTAAAAATGGACACGACGACGGAGTCGTTTAATTTGCTTCAATTGATCGCGAATGATTGTTACAAAGTCGGTGAATTTTGGTATGCGGCAAAAGCGTTCGACATGCTGGAACGAATGGACCCAAGTCCAGAAAATTGGGAAGGGAAACGTGGTGCTTGTTGCGGCACTTTTCAGTATATTGTAGCTGAAAGGCAATCAAAGTGAGCGCTCTTACTTTGAAGAATCATTTTTTTCCATAAAAAAGCATTTCGTTATTTTGCAAATATATGATTCCTTTTTAATGTCATTTTTAGAGAGCTCTTACCTGAGGTCATACAGCTTTTAAAGAATACCTCGAACTCACAAGTGGAACAGATCATTCGAGTGATGCGTAAATGGGGTAAAGATAACAGAATTAATTGTTGATGATAGGAATCGAGTGGACAGTGATTGATCGTTATCGTTAAGCCTGAAACTTTAAGCCTTATCTGAAACACGTTGAACAGCTATGGAATGTTAATGCATCTTGTAATATGGCTGTGTAAATTATGTGTATGCTAATTCAAGACCACAGGCAAAAGACATTAAGATTAAATTATATTTTTGCTTTTCACACAAGAGCAATCTTAGAATTTAATATCAATCAATTACACATTACCAAAACTGCCTTTCTAGTAAATTTGTTTGTGGGGTTCTTTTGAAAAATATTTACTACAAGACTATCGATACCTCAGTTCTGAAGAAAAATTCATTTTCAACTTTATAGCTTCGTCTTCGATGGCTATTTCCATCTTTGTACTGAATACGTTCTTTCTCTTTTTAAATATGTTAGGTACATCCTTTTAAATAAAAATCAAGAAAATTTTTTACAATAAAATTGTGCTTATCAAGCTTTTCCCTTGTGGTCTTTAATTATGATAAAAGTATTTTATATACCTGAAATATTTGTGCAGAGTATCTTTTCAATGAGTCCACGGTATTGATGATTTAATATAAAATAGATATATTTAAACTGTGATACACTCATTTTATAATATAATAATAATAATAATAATAATAATAATAATAATAATAATAATAATCATCATCATTGTAATAGTAATAATAATAATTAATTTTAACAAACACAATCGGTGAATCGTAAAAACACCATAGTTGATGGCATACACCTCATACGCATACTTGCACATCTCCGATCAAAGATTCGATATTCTTCGGAACGGAATACGTTTTTTAGAAAGTCACGGAGAATCCAACAATATCTTTGATTCCTTACGTGGTTTTCTATGAAACGATTCCGATGGAATGGCTGCTGAAGTTCAGCAAAAGAAATGAAAAAGAACACCCATGTCCCAACATTATGGGCGTTCCGAAGATATTGAGCAGATAAGAAAATGCAAGGAAACTCTTGAACGATACCTTTTCAAAGTATAAATATTTTTAATTATATAATAAATCATTTCAAACGCGTATATCACCTGATGATAATCTACGTCTTCAAGTGTAAGCCGTGTCTGTCATTTAAATTCTCATACTACTTAGAGAACTACATATTTATTAAATCGAGCTTATTCTTTCTATCGAAATATTTAGGCTTGCTGCAGACAAGATATGCTCGAAATCGAAATCGTAAGCTAAAATAATTAATTTTTTAATACATTTTGACATGTTAGAAACAAATCAAAGTATAGAAAATTAATTATTTTAGTCTATATTAATTGTAATAAATTTTAGTAATATAGAAGGCAATAATTCACTAGTGTTTAATGAGTTTAAAGCTCGTATATTGCTACTTGAATTACATAAATTCATTTAAAATCATGTGAGAAATCTATACACTAATGAGACAATTTTTGTTAAATCGTTGAATTAAATTTAAAGATTTCCATTTACTATTTGCGATTTCGCAGCAGTATGTGATTCAACAGGATTATGTTTTTAATGCAATGCATACGGATCTACTATCGAAAATATAAACATTATTTTTATTATTATTAGAACTGTACCAAATGTTAGGGGTAAATTTCTAAAAAATATTAGCCTGGAATAAATTTCTAAAAAATATTGTTCTGGAATAAATTTCTACAAAAATATTGTACCGTATAAATTCGACTACTATGAATAAGAGGCAGACATTTCTAAATATTCCTAAGATATTGCTGAAATTTTGTAATAACAGACACAATCCAACAGAACTGAGAACGTAGACTATCAAAATGTGAACTGACCGCAAGGATGATAGAAAACTCTCAACTTATTTTCCGTGGTTTCTAGAAGGCGGTAAAAAGAGTGTTCCTTCTTCACAATGGTTTAAAGTCCCCATGTCATATTTTATACGACACGTTCAGAAAAATGTAGAGAAGGAGTGCCCGACATGAAATCGTCGCTACGTATCCCATATAAAAATAGCACCAGAAAAATTGGTTTCCGCGGTGCCTTTCGACGGCACGCGACAATCGTAATTTATCATTTTCAATGATTCGTGCCCGATTGACACGAATCTCTATACACGGCACTCGTTCTCCGGGCTCGTTCTCATGCGACTCTGTTTATTTTTCGTTACGAGACATGGCTAATATAGTCAACCGGATAAAATAGTCTTGCGTGTCCACACACAGCAATCGATTATTACGTGTTTCTTTAACATTCTTAGACAATGAAAAAAAAAAAAAAAGGAGGAAGGAAAAGGACATCACGGTTCCTCAATTTCCCATACATACAACAACGATGATATTTGTGTTTTCGTCGATATTACGCTAAAAACGTAGCTTACTTTCCACTATGCTAAATGTGTATGTTAATACAGTTAATGATAGAGCGGGAAAAATCGTGTTCTCCTCACGCCAGCTTCCTTCTCTCGTTCCCCTTTCTCTCTATTTTTATACGACAATCATACAGAGGTATGGTTCTACCTTTCACGCGATCCTCACTTACTCCCTCTTCTTTTATCTACGCTGTTTTTATTTTCTTTAAAAGATTCTAAGATTTTGTGCTCCCACTTTCTCACGCCTTCATACAACGTACGAGGAAAGTATCCTTTTGTTCTTTTTTTTGCGTTTTTTTTTCGTGTTTCTTTTTCTTCTTTTTTTTTCTTTTTGGCAATCTGCTAACGGCCGAATCAAAGACCGTCGCATGGGCGGCGTAGTCTACCGTATAATGTTAACGTTAAAACTCGCTGCACGCAATGGCAACGACTATGTGAAACAGGTTCTCTACGGATAATGCAACATCCTGATGCCTCCCATTTGCGGTACAGTAATTCATTGAATTCTAGAGTCCGAAGTGGTGAGAAACACTTAGAAACTTATCGTCGAAATCATCGACCTACGAACAAGAGACTCCGCACACCGATTGGTACAAATTCACCTTAGACTCTTCTATTCTATTCTTATGAACTTGTACCAATGGGTATTTCAATTCCTAAAGTATCTAAATTCGAAATTTCAAACGCTTAACTTTCGCTTAGCCCTTTGCAGTCGTTTACAGATTGAGCTTGTACATTGATTCACGGTTTTTAAAAACTAGATGTTCGTCGCATTTGTTACTTTACTTATATTCCTAGATGAAACGTAACCACTAGACTGTAGATATTTACCGCAGATTTCTTGATTTTGCGAATACGATTGGAGAAACGAGCAGAGAGGCTCGTTTCACGTGACAAGTATCGACGCGTTGACCACTGATGACGCCACGCTGGCGTCACGCGTAGTTCTCAGTTTTCGCGTTGACAAGTTCTGAGGAAGAAATTTTAGTCGCAATGGAAGCCTTTCGATATTCTGTGTATCTTTACAGATTATGAACATGCATTCCGAACATTTTTAAATTCCAAATTCCGGATATCTTTGAATATCTCATAAATGTATAAATATCTGTAGTCTAGAGATTACTGAACTGCAAAGAGTTAATTATTCTAACCGTACTACAGAGCTTTCAAAAAGACTTTCATTTGGCGGGAGGTTTCACTGTCCCCTAAGCAGCCTCTAACTTACAGAGTAGAAGAACGAGCTTCTCTAAAGTGGGAGTGACAACCTCCACGAAGAAAGGTTCATCCTTCACGATCGAAGTACTGTACGGATGTTGCATATGTTCGTCAAGACATTTCGTCGTCGCGTAGACACATGAATGAACACACGTACAATCTTTCTATGCGACGTGGAAATATCTAGGAGCTTAGATCGGTAAATTACACGGTAAAGTTAATAGTAAGAAAAAACGTCTACTTAAGAACCATGTACATAGAGTATTTTGCAGCGGTGATCTTGCAATGAAACTAACTTCCGTCATCGTGAAACGAGCGGTTCCTGCGTGTGACCAAGAGGAAGTTGGTTTCGAGATTTTCTTATATCTACGAACGATCCAGCAAGATCGAGGACGCGTGGACCGTAGAATTCGAACCAGCAGCGTACACGTTCGACATCCACGGTCCACGTTTTAAAGAGTGTCGTTTGGCATTTAAATATGGCGTTGTTAAGTGCTCGAGATTGCGAGAAATCTTCGCGAATATTTCGTTACAAGGAAAGTGTGCGATCGATGTAATCCGAGGATTCGATGTTCTACGTGAATTTTCTTGTTGAACGCGACTCGTTCAAGAGGGCAGTGTGTCGTTCAGAGTCGAACAGAATTTCATGAACGAATCTCCATGTACGCTCCCTGCTGCGAATGATCCAACACAGTTTGGAAGTTGTCGAGTGTAGTAATATCTCGTGCAATATACTCTAACTTGTGCTTGACAATAATTGCTTCGGAGAAACTAGTTAATCGAACTTATGATATCTTCATAATTTTATATAATAATATGGTTAATTATAATAAACGCAGAAACAAGTGGCTCATGCTCAAATCGATCGCACGTGTTCCTTTTTATACGACGGCTCATCGACGTGTTGGCGCAGGGCCATTTGTCATCATAGTTATTCTGTGTACTTAGTTGTTGTTCCTTGGTAGGCAGTTCACGTAAAAGACGGTGAAAATTCATAAGACACAAGCGGCTGAATGTTATATACACGTTCGCTAATTTCTGAACGAAGAGAGATTGTTCAGTGAAAGAGAAGCGTACGCCAGTGGGTCAACAAGGGAGGCACGATAATGAACGTTTTTCTTTTTTTTTAATATTAATACTGGTTAATGCAGGCGATGATTTCAATCCTGTGTATTTATAACTAGGAACTGAACATCCGAGGTGAACTAAGGGTTTCACAGAAAAATTTCCTTGCAGAGTTTCAGGATTCCTCTCAAGCAACGATAAAACGTATAATAATCGATGCGCTTTCGAGAGTTAAGGATTAGTTTCGGCGTGTGACACAACACGCGCGAATCTCGAAGGCGGATCGATGATGATAGTAGAAAAGACCTTGGTCACGATGGCATTTGATGGAAGAAATATCGCAGAAAAAAACAAAAAGAACGATTGTAAACGATATATAATCAGTCGTGTTAGAAATCGATTGTCCAACGATTAACATAGCACATACGATGAAAATCATCGCTTCATTACAGTTCGTCTCGTAATAAAAAAAAAAGAAAAAATAAAAAGCTAAAGCGAGTAATGAAATAAAAAAAGAAAACGAGAAAGAGGGTAGGAAAAAATCGTCCAAACGTTATTAAAACAAAAAACAGAGAAACTGCAGACGGCAAAAAGAAAAAAAAAAGTAGTATTGGACATAATGTAACGTTTTTCTCGTGATACGCACGATGTCTAAAAAATAATACTAAACGAAACGAATCGCACACATTGATCACACAACTTGCGGCTCGCCGAAGGATCCATTTAGCCTACCTCAGTCTGTGTATCAAACTTGGTCTTTAATTGATTTTGCCGTTCGCACGGTCCGTGGCACGCTCAAACAGGAACGCTACAAATTAGACATAGTCTCGCTTGCATCCGGATTTCTCTTTCTTTTTGAGCGTCCTTTTGTAACTGCGGGTGAGACTGTGGGTAGCCACGCTACTCAGCGCTACTTTTGTGCATGCCACGGCACTTGTTTCCTAATTTGTGTCCCTGAAAATCATTAGGAAAGCATCTTTTATATTATTTACACTCTCTTAGTGGAAGGTTTAGTATTCCTACATTGCTGTCGATTTAATATAAATTTAATATCGAGTGAAGCATAAATTTTGCTTTCTGTCATTTTGCGAGAGACTAATACGATATACAACGATTCGAAGTACTCAAACGCGTATAGAAAACATGCACACAATACACATAGTATGTAAAAATATGTGAAGACCACATAGGAAAAGTATGATAGATTCATTTTTCTAAATGTTTAGGAAGATGATAAAAATACATATAATGCCAAAGTCAAGAAGGAAGGTAGTTTTTATTGGTTCACAACATATATTGAATTTTAAAATTGCGCTTTCATAAAAGACAGGAAATACGATTGATCATATTCTTCACCTGTGGCCTTCATATATATCCAAAGTAAAATGCGTGTTTGTAAATTTCTATCTAGACTCGATTTCTTTAGTCATGTTCAAAAAATTATGAATCTGCATGAACATTCATGACCTACCAATTAGTATGGATTATTTGAAACGCACGTCTATGAACATCGAAGTACTAAAAACTGCAGTACAACTCACCCTGGCCCAGGATAATAATAATAGGGAGGCGGTCGCTCGTATTCCGTGCTAAGCGGAGGCGGAGCGGCAGCAGCAGCTGGTTGGTATCCAGGAGGACCACCATTAGGGAAGTCACAATTTCTGAAAAAATATCCCTTCGATCAGCAAAACCACGCAAGAGAAATTCGAATAATGTAGCTTACTCTCTATTCTTCGTCAAACGTGTGGAATAACGAGCACAAAAAAAAAAGAAAAAATAAAAAATATTCTCAAAGAGAGTTATCTTTTGCCATAGCGTACGAACGATGCCTTAGCGAACAAACGAATGACGAAGCTGCTGAAGCGAAATCAAAGTAAATTTTATATACCGTGATTCTCCTGTGAAATAAAGAAAAGAAAGGTGACTCGAATTCGTAATAATACTTTTACACATGCTCGTTTAAAAATCCTTGTATACGTATGTTTTATCGAACACGATTGGACTGATTGTGGCAGTGGCGGTGTAGGTATAACGCTGATACCACGCGAGTCACTTTTATTCGATCATCACGATCGCCAACAACCTGACACAATTTCTTTTTTTTTTTTTTTCTTTATTTATTCCTGCAAAAGCTCTAGCGAAGCTATTTGCTTGCGACGCAAACAAGTCGAACAAAAAGAACGAACTAAGGAAAACGAGAAGTACGGAGACACAATTGATAACAATCTGTCTTGCGACTTACGTGCAGAGGCGTATCGAGAGACGCGAGAAGTTGCCCCCCCGCAAGGTTCCCACTCACCTGGAAATAACCGGGAAAAAAAGCGTGACCAACGGGGTTGCATGAGATGTATGGACGGGATCAAGAATAACTTGCATGGTGTCAACAACATTTTGCACCTCACAACGATACTTTTATAGGTTTCTGTTCTTCTTTCCTTTTTTTTTTTCATTTCGATAACAGTATCATTCTTTATGATATGGATCGAACCGCGCTGAATGTAACAAAGCACGTTCGAACCCTTTACAAATACTCAACAAGAGTGAATGATATATTTTAATCGATAAAAGTAAAATTTATAGTAACATAAATGGAAAAATAAAATGTATTTTATTTATTTATTTTAATTTACCAGAGTTATTGAATGAGTCAAGTAGATATTTCTAATAATTTTTAAATTGGATAATTCCAAGTGATTCTAAGTGATTTTAAATACTCAATCTTTTACATTCATATGAAGCTACTTGACCCTTTCAAGATGTTCGATTCTTCAATGATAAATACTGTACAAGGTAGATCATGCAATTCATACATCTTCGATGGTTGGTGGTAGAGCAATACGATGCGGGAAAGACGAGATACTTTATCTATGATTAGGTTATCATACAAAGTAAAAGAGACAGGACATCGGTAAAATTTCTTCTTTATCCGTTTCGATTTACAAGTGGGGAGAGAAATAGGGAATATACAATTCGAGTCGTACGTGGTTCGACAAGTACTTGCAACTATATTGGGACTGTTGAAATTTGAAATGTCGCCACTGACCTGAACAAGTATCGTGCGAGTTTCTACACAGAGAGCTTGATCCCATCCTCGAGTTAAATCGAGCGGTTCGGAAGAATCAGTGAAAACAAAAAAGGTGAGAAAAAGAATTTCGCGCGATGAGTGGGAACCCTGCTCACCGATGAAGGGAAACGAGAAAAAGGGAACGAAAGAAAGAGAGATAAATGAAAGATCGGTGATGGTGAGAGATCAGGCGCCGAGATACAGGAACCGAGAGAACAATAAGTTCGTAAGTAAAATAAGAAGAAAATTGCGTAACGTGTCATAGAAAGCTGTGTTTAAGATTTTTGCTCGGTCCAAATTGGATGTTTTGCAAGACTTACTGCGTTTCTACGGATATGCTAAAGACTTTATTGTGAGGTTCTGTTTTGGAGGGGGCGGTATGTTCGTGGCTTCGCCACGTGGGGGTGGAACTGTAAAATAAACCAGAGATGAACTAGTGAACCGGAGAAATGAAAGGAGAAAATCGTCGATCTCAAACAAAAAGACACCTATTGAATCCAGAATCGTTCAAGAGCGTGGTAGCTCGCGATATTCGCGAGAAACAACCCCTAGAGGTTTCTGACAACCCCCAAGAATGCATTCTCCGCTTCGCTAGATATGGACAATATTAACAGACTTTTATTTTCTTTTCCATTCCATCTTCATTCAAATAATGCAAGATGACGATCCGAAATGAATAGAAAAAGAGAAGAGAACCTTAAAGCGGCAGCACTATTCTTTCAAACAAGCGCCTGTCTTCGAAATATTCCCTGATAAAGCCGTAGACTGACCTTCGTTTTGGAACACAGCGTCTCTCTAAAAAACTCTAAAGAATTCGGCCAATTAACCAACTATTTTTAAAAAATTTTACATGTTTGAATCTACCAGGTAAAATCAGATAATGGACAGAAATATTTCTTGTCTTAATAAACGTGTGTTTGGCTTCCATGAAATTCTGCCAATTCATCTCTTATTTTTAGAAGACTCGCGTCGTTGAACTTAACGGATAAAATTAAAAAACCAACAAAAATATACTTATCACGTTTTCCTGCTGCGATCCTCATACGATAAAGAAATAAATCACAAATTCAGTGTGTTCCCAAAACGACGCTATGATTCAGCCAAGCTATCTCTCAATATAATTTCTTTCGAGGTGCTTTATCTCACGAAGGACGGAATAATGCTCTCGCTTTAAGAAGTTTTCGACCGACAGATCCGAAGTGACTTGTTCTAACACTTACTTCGGCGCCACGTCAGAGTATCTGGAATAATGATGATAGTGGGACGTGCTCTGATGCGCTTCCGGGACTCTCTCTCGTTCGCTGTATCCACCCGCTGGACCATCGTAGCTTTCGTACTTTGCGTAAGGGTCTCTGCTGTGCGACACGTATTTCTTATCGTGAACACTGCAAGGAAAATGAACGTTTCAGTAGAGAAATCATGGGTCTTCGGGGCACTCGTCATGCGAGTTAGAGAGTGTACTATTTTGCTAAGCTGTTTTTGCGTGTTACGTGTATCGTTAATCTCCTAAGTAGCTTTGGTACACGAGACAAAGGGCCAGCTGCCACGCCACTAAACTCGTACGTGTGTTTCTTTTTGTATGTATGTACGTATGTGTGTGTGTGTGTGCGTGTAAGAAAGAAAAATTCCATTTTTCACACGACTAGTTAAAAGCTCCGAAAAACGCAAGAGCGTTAGTATATTAAGATAGATTAAATGTTTAACACCTTCTGGACTGATTCACATAATATATTAGGGATGATAAAATGTTGAATCACTGACTTACATGTTTGTTTAGTAGACTGCGGATGTATATGCAAATTGCATATGCTTCAATGTTTGTACATGCTTGTATGCAAATTTCATTTGTGAATGCAATTGTAAAGATGGAAGTTAAGCAGAGGATACTTTTGATATCCTTTGGATACTTTATGTGTATATTTATAATATCTAATGCACTTTGAATATTGTATCTTTCTGAATATTTCATATATTCGTACTCTGGATATTCCATATATGTATTTTTGCATGTCATAAGCAATCTGTGTATTTCTACATCTCTTAATTTTTGTATAAATGCATAAACAAGCTCAGTTTACATATTACATAATATAATACATGTGATACAAGAAAGTCGAGAAGGTATCAAAGTCCAAGTAGCAGATGATTAACTATATATTTTAAAGATTTTATACCTATGTAATTGAAACGATATTGTGGGATCTTCAATTAATACCATATTGCGTATAAATCACAGAATTTCGTTATTTTAACAATTGAGAAGCTTTCTGGAAAAAGGATCCATAAGAGGGAATAACGAATTGAGTAAACTGTATTGCAAGTTTTAGTTCTAGCGTTTTAATATTAGCAACGTCTAAATTAATAATTATAATGACCCTTGAAAAATTTTAAATAGATAGTAATAGAGTAATTGAGAAAAATCATTTGAAATATATATATTTATCACAGATATATAGACCCGTTTTTTAGAAAGGTTCTAAATTTTCCTTTTCTCTCTACAATTAGTTTCTTCGACGAAATAATTCTGATCCCACAATACGTTAGCTAGAGTGCTCGTCGTGTTAGAACTAATCATGCAGATAATGGGTAAAATCGTTTTAATCAATCAAATCACTACACGATTTCCCCCGGCACACTGTGTCTTTCTGATCGCGAAATATCTTAAGTTGGGGCGTGAAGAGTAGTGGAACATGACACGAACAAATATATTGTGTTTACAGCGTTAATGAAGGATTCACGTGCTACACGATCAATATAATTCAACATGCGAGCAACTTGGCTGTTCTTGTTGTATACTTACTGAGTAAGGGGTATGTTATCCCTGTCTGCGTACGCGTCATACAAATATTCACTGGAACGGAGCGTGTTAGCGGTTAGATTCCAACAACCATTCCACACATTAGACAGCTACTTTTAATTTAATATGAACTACTGCATTGGTACAATGAAAAAAATTCGATCGTCTCATATAAATTTACAAATTAACATAGAAGTACGCGGGCTGAAAATCATAGTGATGTAAGGTGCAAGTCAAGATTTTGAGAATTCGTACTTAGTTACGTATTTCAAATTTTGAAAATATTATCCCATTAGTCTGACAATTACTCGATACGTTTTCACGGTTTGACAAAATATAGAATTTTTTATGATAACAAATGTAGATGGACTCACTTAAGTACATCACAGCGATCGTCAACTCTTCGACATATAAATTGAAATTATCGGTCTAAGAATCCATAAATTTCAAACTTTTTATGTATTTAGATAATTTGCAAGGTAAATCTAAACTTTCTTATGTAGGTAATTAATCAGAGAAATACAGAACAATAAATTTGGAAATATATTGGAGATATCGGACGATCGAATAATTTTCACGAAGGACAGAGTTTTCGAGCCAAACATTATTATTCTCCTCTTTCGTGGTACGTTCTTGCGAAAAGAAGACATGTACGATCAACGCGACAAAAGTCAGAAAAACGATTAGTTGATAGCTCACGGCACACCGAGACAGAATTGAGAATAAAGGCGGTGAGCTTACAAGGAATAACGCGTTCATCGATTCGCACGGGATTCGCTCTAGAGAATTGGCGATGCAATTTTGAGACTCGCTAAACAAAGTGGTAGGATGATTCATGCCGAGTAGAAAATATCGATAAGAAAGATATCGCAAGCGCGAATATGTGCATGCTGAGGATAATATGGAAGCTCGATTAACTACCAGACCGAGACAGAAGGCTGTCAACACTTTCTACATAGAGGGTGCTCAGAATCTGCTGGCCAGAAATTAGCGAAGAAAATTATAGAAGCGATTGTTTTCAAGTGGATGTAATGTTGTTTCTAATTTTCCTAGTATATTTCATCGAAATAATGAAGCCAATTGTTTATCCCTAAACTAAATTTTTGAACGAACTGCAATTTCTTCTGTTCCTTTTCGATTTAACGAATGATATGAAATAATCCCGACCTCACAACAAAGGACAGTTTAGGAATTTAAACTCGACATGCACCGGATATCTAATTATATTTTGGAAACATTTAATAGCGTTGAATCTATCAATTGGGTTTGAACGATATAGAATGAGAGAAACTTACGCTTCGACTAGAGGTCCTGGATAGGGATCCGATTTTTGGTACAGCGCGCTCAGTTTCACGCAAAGTACTATGGTTGGGATGAAGAGAATTAGACACCAGCCCACACTCACCCAGAAACCATTCTGTGGATTACGAGTAAAAGTATGATACATTGTAATTTTTGCAATTTATAAGAATGATTATATACAGAGAAAAGTTGATCGATTGCTTACGAATGGATCTAGAACCCGGTTGCATCCTGCGACTAGCGTTGCATTATACGCGTTGGAGACTGGAGCACATCTTCCTACGTCCATCAGCGCGTGATGGATAACTAGCTCGAGGAAGTCGTCAACTTGACGAAGGAAAGCGTTTCCAAATTTGGTTGCCAGCTATAATAAAAAAAACCGAATTGTGACGCAATTACTTTGAAATTACTATCTAAATATTCTGAAATATTTCCTACATTTGATTGTAACTTAAAAGATATAAATAAATAATTGTTCACTTATACTGTGTACTCTCATTTCCTACACTATCACTATGATTATTCTGAAAATGCTTAAGATTCTTAGGATGTCTATTTTTGACAAAGTAAAAAGCTTTAGTATTTGATGATGGACATTATGTGATTATAAATTTAGAAATCTATGCATCTTTTAATGAAAAATACTTCAATACTTCCTCTTTCCATGAGTTTATTCTAAAGCTGAATGATATTCTTCCATATTTTTTCGCGGATATCCGTCAACTTTAATGTCTTTCCAAATATTGTTAGTAATCTTAATTGACGAAGAGATATTTAAAACCTACTTGTTGCACGTATTCTGGCCCGTCTTTATTCAAAAACTGCTGCGCCTTCGTCACTTCGTTAACCAGATTATGAATAGCTTCCGCCATCGAACTGTGGTTAAACTTTATCTTCTCCTCGAGTGTCACAGCCTTTGTAACCAACTGTTCGCTAAGCATTCCCATGGGTTTCACCAACTGGTCATGATAATATGCCAGGTCCATTGCGTTTTTCTCCAAACTGACACGAATGTCTTCTTGCCCCTTGGGCAATTCAGCTGACACGTCCAACAGTTGTTTCGCTAGATGTTCCAGGTTGATGTTCGTAATATTATCTGCGAGGATCTCCACATACTGATAAAACTTGATGTCACTGAGACCACTTTGAGCAAGATCGTTTAATTTCGACTTGGCACTATCCGTGAGGATCACCACACCAGGTGAGAGACTGATTTTGCGTCGTAATTGTTGGATTGTGTTGTTGATGTCGTAACGGCCGGCGTATTCGCGCAACGAGCCTATGTCGAAGATGTTGCCTACCTTCAGTACATTGTACAATGTTTCGTTTCGATGGCAGTGTCTGTCATGAAGAAACAATGGAACTGTTTTTTATCTTCGATAATGTGAGAGACGGGGAAATGCAAATACCGGTTAATAAGCATCTTCGATCGTAGATAATCTTTTATAATCTTCATAATTTTTTAATAATTTTTTACTATACACTTACGTGATTATGTAGCTCATATTCACGTCAGCATTAGGATTCTGTGGATACAACTTCTTTTTGATCTGCACAATTTCATCAACTAGGGCGAACATCCTATTGTCCTGCGGATTCTTCAAAGGTTCACAAACAGCTCTTTGAACAAGAACACCAATGACCATGTGTGCTACGGTTATCACCATTAGAACGCTCGTTAAGAGGAAAATTATCCAAACAGCCCTGGGAAAGTTCCGCAAAATGTTATCGATATCTCGAATCAACAACTGATACAACAATTTTAGAAACGTTTTTAAAAGCTTACATCATAAGAAACCGTGCCCCAGATCCTTTGTTACAGCAATCGTCCCCATAGCCATCAGGTCGCTTTCCGCAAATGCCACAGAAGAGACCGAAAGTCAGACACATTAAAACTGTCAGTAGAATTCCTGATATCCCAAGACCAAGATAGTATCTGGAAAAAATACACATGTCAGAGAGAGAGAGAGGGGGGCGGGGGGGATAAATAATCCATACCAAATATTTGAGTATTTTTCAGAGAGAAATATTCGCATATTGGGATAAAATATAATAGAAATGTTCGAACAGAATAGAACAGAAATATGCAAATATTCGAAGAGGGCAGAAACGATTCGGACGAAATGTACAATACAAATAAAATGTTTTTCATTGTTTCTCACCTGTACGGTATATACTGATCCACGTGCTTCCATGCATGATCCACACCCTTCATATCCTCGTTTATCTCAACGCCTATCCTATCAAGGAGCACTGTCATATTTTTCGCCAAAGCATCCATATGCACGCTGACTCTCCTAATACTCGCGCTCACGACAGGAATGGTCTGGTTTACAGCGTGTTGAATGTCTTTCTGAATCTTCAAGAACGACTCTTTGCCCTGGCTCACTTCTGACACGATGTTGCCTTTCATCAGCATCGTGATGTTGTTCAAAGCGGATGTGACGTTTGGCAACTGGAAAAAATCATGTACGATCGTTCGATATAAATGATCAGAATAAAAATAAGATTGTTCGTATCTATCGGAAAAAGAACGATTACGCCTGAGATGACACATTAAATGAGAACATTGTAGAACAGTCAGAGTATCGATATGGAGAGTGTCATGCTTGTGTCTATTTAAATGGCCAATCCCCAGGTATGTTAATGTTAAAGGTATGTTAGAGAAAAAGAGAGAGAAAGAGAAAAAGAGAGAGAGTGTGTGTGTGTGTGTGTGTGTGTGTAACTGAAAAGTGCATTGAAATGTATCAAGTCTCTTAAAAGCTCTTTGTAGCAGACTGACGGAATGCATAAAGTGCTCAGCTGGAAACAAAGTACGTTTAAGATGTGTTCGACAGGTTTCAATTCAGAAAAACGTAGTAAGAGAAAACTCAGTGCAAAATAGGAAACGTTTCATTCCTTCTAGACATTTTCCGTATGTGTTACACGCTTAATTAAATATGAGTTGCTTCTAAAAAATGTAAGTCTCCTTTCCTCGTGGCTAAGTTTAAAGTAAGGACAATAATTCGAAACCATTCTAGACGTCACACACTTAACAGAGGTTGTCAATTAACGATACACATATCGAACGTTTACACATAATCGAAAGTTGATCATGCTTTAGCTTATGACTTACAGACTGAAGCTATTTGGTGGTAAGCATGGAATCAGATAAGTTTACACAATAATTCTATTCGTAAACCAATGGCTGGACATCCATAAGATTAAGAAAACAAACTACGTCTGTTAGACCGTTAAATGTATAGTAACATCGCTCAGTTTTACTTTTACTAAAATTATTATTATATCAAAACAGAAAACTGATTGTCTAATTTCCATTGGTCTACTACTTGATTAGTACAGAAACACAAGCAAATCCAACAGGTTTATTAAGATTCATTTTCCTTTTTGTATAAAGTTACAGAATCAGCGAGACAAAAAATAAATAAATTAATAGGTAAATAAATAAATTAGAAAGTAAAAGACAAAAGAAAGTAGTGTATCACTATCGAATCGATGCAGAAATGATGTCATAATTTCTATCGCGGTTTAATGTGAATAAACCGAACGAGTAATAGTGGATTTTATAATAATCATCATACCTTCGGGAAGTATCGGTCCATGTACTGCATACATGTAAATGAAAATGAAAATTAGATGCATGACGAATAATAACAATTGACGAACAGATGCAACAAAAGCGGAAAATACCTTGTCGAACTCCACTTGAACCGACATTTGATTCACTTTGTAATCATGCAGCACCTGCTTGCAATTTTGCGTCTTGCAAGCCGCGAGTGTGTGAAGGAGATTGTTTTTAACACCTCGTACAACTGGAACGAATACAAAGTTTGCTAAGATATCGTTCTATTAAAATATTCACACCTTTGTTAAGTATTGAAACGCTTATAATGAAACAAGGGCAGATCTGATTATATTAATAGGAAATTATTAAAATCTTTGAGAATTGTCGATTCATTTGGAAGTTTAAATTTTATAGAATTGCATATTATCCGAATAGATTACCCGGGAAGTATTGAAATATTTAGAATTTGGAAGTTTAAATTGTAAAGAATTCATATGTTCGATATGCTAATAATAATTTCATCAGATATAATATAATAAATTTCTTTAATTATATCTACTGTATATCGCGATTGTGATTGATTTATCGCGATTGATTTTTAATTTTGATATTCGTATTATTAAATTTTCTACGATATTTGTATTAATATTGTAATTGGTAACATATCTGTTGTATCTATGATATTTATAACGTGTTATATTTCTTCTACTATAATCTATCATATTTTATATATCGTTATTTAAATGCACGTTGCAAATGATTATAAGCTTGGCTATTTGCTTCATCTTCAATTCTTTCAATTCCAATTTCAATTGTCGTTATCTTGTACAAATAAAATCTGGATCAATCATCATGTACACGATAAACGAGGTCAACAGATGTTTTAATATTTATAAATAGGATTGTACGATTGTAATAGAAGTACTCGGGATATTATCGATATTCCAACGATTAGATAAAGATTAAAAAAATGTCTGGTATCGAGATTACAATTTTTTAATAAAAATTTCTGAAAAGTTATTATTCGGATAAAAATCAAGGAAACTTCTCACATCAAAAATATATATAATATCTCGAGTAACAATTCCCTAGAACGCCGAGGTCATTAAATAAAAATCGAGAAGATTTCTGGCACCAAGAACATATAAATGAAATTTCCAACACGAATTTCTTAGAATACTACAGAAAATTAAATATCAACAATAAAATTCTCGGAATAAAAATTTCTCGCGTCATCATCGAGTCTTCTTAGAAATCAAAGATGTGGATATATCTATGATATCAGAGGAATCCGTACCGATGTCCAGTTGACTAGCGTTGGTCCTTAGATCGCGGGTGATGGTCTGCATGATCTTCAGGTCCTCTTTAATGGACTCCAGGCCAGCGACAATGTCGCTTAGATTAGTCAACGAGACCGCGTGGGAGTATTCAGCGAGTTGTTCAGTGACAATTCTACCGCTGGCCTGAAGGATGTTATTCAGATTAATTTCCAGCTCGTCGAAATTAGTCTTGAGAAGGTTATCGATCGCCTCCTTTGTGTTGCTCAGATACAGCTTCACGTCTTTCAGACTGATTTTCACATTGTTAGGAAACTCCTTGGTCCCATCCTGCATGTACTCGTTTGTTACAAAGGCGCAAACCACGCCAAACCTGAAAGTTATATCGAACCGTGGCTTCGTCGTGTTGTCTTTTATCGAGGGAATAAACAAATTGGAAAGCTCTCTCGATTGGGCTCGTTTCCATTACTCTTGATTGGATGTATTTATCTTTTTCTAGATACATTATTTATTGATACAGATATTCGTTTGAACATTCCTTTGAAATGCATATTGGCCAAGCATAAAAGGAAATACGTGTATATATATATATATCAGTTTATTTTAAATTTGTAAATTGGAGAGGGATTAATGAGAGGAAATATCGACTATTTATTTGGGTCAATGATTAACTGAAAACTCGAGGGTAATCCTCATTATCGAAAATGCATTTAACTTATTTAATGTTTGTTACCGTGTAATGCGATATTATTTGAAAATGTAAAGAGTAATTGGAATTAAATCGTGGATATTCGTGGAAATCCATATTTTTACGAAGATTTATTTCATCCATTAAGTATCGTGAAGACTATATCTTGAATATTTTTACGCGTAGAAACTTTTTCTGAATATATAGTCTGATTAAAATAAATCGTAAAAAAAGGAAGTACTTACAGAATAATAGTAGCGACCGCAATGAGCACCATGCTTAGCATCACTTTCCTACAATGATCGTGTTTCTTGTCAAAGGGTTGACTTCTGGCGCCACAATGGCCAGCACATCTACAGCAACAGAAGAACAAGCCTACGCAGGGTAAAATCGCAGCCAGAAGAAGTCCAACGAACGTTAGGCCAGCCAATCCACCGTAATGTGTCGCGATTATTTTCCATTGGGCCAAAGAATACTGGAACGTTGGTACACCATCCACAACAGTGAACATTCCTGCAACAAATAAGGACCATTGTCACATTGGTAGAGCTAAATAGCGAGCAATAACAGATTTTGTTCTAAAATCTCTTATTTTAATTTGTTCTAAAACATCATACATAATAATTTTTTATAAAGAAGATCATTAGACCGAGGATTCATTTCTGCAATTTCTTATCTTTATAAATACAGTAGGAAAAATTGAAACCCAGCTGGAAATTTGTTCCACCCACTAAACCATCGTAACGACCGCTTTATTTTGGGTATTTTGTATAAATATTTATAAGGAAAGAAAATTGAAGTACGGAGAGTAACAAGTAGAGTCACTGTTACTTAACGATTAAAAATATTCTAAAAATTATTATTTCTAATTATTTAAAAGTTTAGAATTTTAAAGACTGATGAACAGAGAATCTTAAAATTTAAATCTAGATAGTGGATAAGATAGAAGATACGAATTTGTAATGTTTCGAAAACGTCAGGCATTCATTAAAAAATTTTTAAATGTCACCTTTACAGGATATTTTAAGATATCAAAATACATAGCGAGATCAAAAAAAAGGCACAGTATGCCCCTTTCGATTTCTATCTTAAATATTTTTTTTATCATCTCAAATAAAAGAGTAATTAAGCAGTAAGGCAGAGTTAAATAGGACACCCGGTTGTATACCTTAAATCATTTTTTACACGAAGATCGTTGCACATTATGCTAGTTTAAAAATAGCGTATCATTGACGAAGAAAAAAAAAGAAAAGGTGAAGCACGGAAGGAGCGAACAATCGGTGAAAGGGAAGAGAAGAGAAGCAGGAGGAGCAGCGGAGAACAGACATTAAAGAGCATATTTTCCATCTGCAACCCCGATACCGCTTTTTAGGGCGAGAACAACGGAGAAAACGAGGACACGGTCGGATGTAGGACGTAGGTCAGGAAGGGTTGCCAGGTCGAAGGGTGAACGTAATGAGAACGGAGGGAGGGAAATTTATTTCCTAGTTACTCCTGGGAAAAATGGATCAAACGTCGATGACCGGTCGGCCATAGATTAAGACCCGTGGACCGCTGCATTGATTTTCCGATGCGCCATGCGGTAGACATTCTACAGGACACACATGACCGTCAAGGTTATCCTGTACAACACGCATTCGTTAAACGATTAGTATAACCGTTCGAAAGAAATGGATGTATTCTTAGAAACTTTGCTTTTGTTAATAAAAGATCTGTCTCTTCGTTTCTCTAAGCTTGTCTTTAAAAAATCAATTTCGGCGGAAAGGGGAAACTTGTCAATTTTGTGGAACGTAGCTTAATTTACTATTTTGTACCTATTCGATTTAGTATTTCATATCTTTTGTACTTGTCCGCATATTTTCAGATTGATTTCAAATACTATCGATATATAATCACGATAGTCGCGTCTCATTACGATTTTAGCGAAATTTTAAAATGTTTCGTGTAATATAGTAAATTCGTGAAAAGATTCCGCAAGTGGATATTCTATAAATGTGTTTCTGCGAGTTTGAAATATTTTCAAATTTTGAAGAAAGACGAGGAATAGGAACAAAATTTTCCATAACACAATTAGCAAGCATCTTGACCAATGTTTATGCAATTACAGGAAACTTGAAGCTGAATATATGAAGAGAATGCATATTATTACATAAAAACATATAAAATATTTGAAATAAAGCGGTCATTATGATATGTTCACCGAGTGGAATAAATCTCAATTTTTATTTTCATTTCTCCAGTTGCATTCGTAAAAATAAGAAAGATAATCTGCCACGAATGCAATCGTCCAGTTACTACGACATGTCGCCTTGAACGACATGTACTGTTAGAATCGAATGCACGGCATGGTCAGGTTAAACCGTTTCATGCAGCTTTTGCGGAGACTGTACGACCGCAATAAATCCACCGGTGCACATGAATTCGCGTGATTCCTCGATATGCCAAGCGGCAGCTTGCACCAGTAACTTTGCGATGCACTACGTTTAGAAACTAGTACCGACGTATTGATAAGGATTCCTTTTGCATACGAATTGTTCCTGGCGTTTTACTAGCCGACTACCTCGAATCTCCATACCAAATATAGATCTTCGTTTCACTTTTTCTATTTCCGACTAACGAAATTAACATTGTAAAATATTACGTACAACACACACACACACACATAGCGAATAAATATATACTCAACTCTATTCTTAGATTTTTATATTATTATATTTGTATATTTTAGATTTTTCGTAATATTGAAACAAAAGTTGACGAAATGGTTTATGCAATTTCATATTATAGAACAAAACCGAAGATATAAGGAACAAAAATGTTCCTCTTTTAAAGTGTTGAAAAAATTAAATTTCCTCTGAAAATTATATTTTTAGCTGTGAAAAATAGATTCTTGGATTTTCCTTTATTTTTTATTACTTCTATTGATCTGTCAGGTATACTATGCACAAACTTATTTGAAGTTTCGTTTTGAATATCCGCCCACACGGATTTTATCCTTTTTTTTAGATTCAACGATATTCTCTGTAGGTGGATTCTCTCGATCCGTGAAGCATTTTTTGCTAGAATTCCGCACGGATTCTCGTTTGGGCTCAGATCAGGACTTAATGCTGACCATGGTAGTGATTTTATTCCGAAATCTTGAAACCACATATGTATCGTGGCAGCTAGATGAATAGGAGCATTGTCTTGTTGAAAAATTGTCTTTTTGGTTCCTAGTTCAGTTATGAAAGGCAATAATTCGCCATGTAAAATCTCCCGAACAACGACGGCGGATATGCTTAATGTATTATTATCGTATTATAGTATATATATCTATATTATATTATATTATAGTATTATTATCTATATTTTATAATATTTATATGTTACAAACCATGTTAAACTGAATTTTCTGCATTATTCATACGCTCGTATGGACAATGTATTCGCAAAAATATGAATTTATATAAAACTCGGCAGCCTAGTAAAACGTTAATAATACTCGTACCTAAAATTTTATATATTTTATTTGCGATGAAATTAAAAATAAAAAAAACAGCTACAGCCATTTATTATTTGCACGTACGATGTACTGTGCGAATAAAAAATTTGATATTTTATTCGAAGAAATATTATCCCTGCGATATAATAACAATATCGATACAGGAGGGTAATGTTTAAATATCTTGAAAAATGGAGCATTTTGTCAGATCGTCGAAACGAGCCATGTAATTCGTGGCTCGAGCAGCAGTTCATCCATTTTTTCATTCTGCGGCTAGTTGATTTTAATTTACAGAGTCGAACTGCAAGCTTAATCGGTCGCAACGAAATATTTTCCACTGCGGTGCATCCAATCGGGGAAATTTATCTAAAAGAATTATTCAACTGGAAAAAAATAAACACAGTTACACTCGTTGCGAGTTTCCATTCCAACGCTAAATAAAATTAACAGGACCGTAAAAGATTAAACAAAATTTTTTCCCAAAATACCTATGGAATCATTTCTGAAAATTTTTTCACCTCTTGTTAACGATGTCGAAAAGCTCAAAGTTACCGAGGAATAGTATCTTTTATGATGACATATCATACATAATAATTAACATAATCGTACATGAAAAAGTCCCGAACGTATGCAAATATCTTTTTATTTCTTTATTTGTCGTAACGTAAAGAGAAGTTGCAAAAAATTGTTCACACCGCTGTAGACATTTTGCGACAAACTTTTGATTAATTTTTTACGGTTCTGTTAATCCTATTTAGCGAACAAATGTTGGAATGAAAGCTTGCAACCACTGTAACTACGTGTTCGCTTTTTCCTGGTTGAATGATTCTTTTGGTTAAATATCCATACATCCTTTATACGTATTTTTCACGATGATTTTCATCTACGAAAATTGAAAAACCTCGGTTAGATTGTTTCAACGTCTGACGGAAAAGAGATTCAGTGGTGAACAGGGCAATTTAGTGGAGGTCAGTGCGAACCAATTCTACGAATTGTGGGACAGAGAGCTAGTCAGTGATAGTGAGTGATAATAGCGTGAGCAGTAAGAGCGTCGTTAACGCTTTTATATGCGAGTTTGTATCAGGGGAACGCAGGGAAGTGCTTGTTCTTGCAATCGTTCCTGGGGGAATAGTCGACGATGTGTGTTTCCGTTGAAAGTTAAAACCGCGACGTATAAAACCGTCATAAATGAACGCATTTTTAAACATTAAGAAACTTACAGCAATTAGTATCCTCTTTTCTCTTTGTTAGCTCCTAAATAGAGTTCATGGTACTTTGATAAGGATCTTTTACAAAGTGAATTTCATTGAGTCAAGTATCTGATAACGAATATTTAAAAAATGTATAAAATTATAAAATTTATAACATTCGTGCCTCGAACAGAGTTTAATATCTATCGATAAATACAAGAAATACAAGATTTTCTGAGAAAGAAAATTTCACTGAAACAAATACATCTTGTGACAGGTGTTTTAAAAATCTAAATGAAAAATTACAAAACTAATATTTGTTTTCCAGGGTTTATTCTTTTATTTGCTAACATTATATATTCAGCAAATAATTTTTTGCACATTACCAAATAGTTTCTCAATTTTTCTGAAAAAATTCTTTGAGTCGTATCACTTTTGAAATATATGTCTGGAATAATGTACCTGTATGATCTAAAACATAAAATAAAATAAAATTCCTTCTAGTTTTCAAACAAATGTAACGAGTAAGTATCCTGACTCAGCTTTGTTTATGAGCATTGTACATCCACTTCTGAAGTCTATCTTTTCTACGTTTTTCCACAAATACTTCCTTTTCTACATGATTCGCGAGATAGAAATACCAAAATTCATCTCTTAGGACATAAAGAATGGATTCCTTTAATATTTCTCATCCTTCCTTACGTAAAGGAAAAGTTGTACGAAAGCGGTGTTTATTCACGACACGTTTTAGCTACTTTTTCCTTCGCGTGTTTTGGCTGTGTTGCCGGTATCGCCGTAACTTTCAAGATAGTGGACATTTGTATCGCCTGTGGATCCTTTTCATATTTTTGCTGTTCGTAACTTTCGAAAAACCCGAGCTGTTTGATAAATTAGTATGTCTCTCGAAGGCTCCTCTGTTAAGCAAAACCGCACTGAAATCCTTTTCAGTGGCGAAAAGAAGTAATGTGAATTTAAAGGAAGTCCAGTTTCCATCGCAAGACGCTTGCTTCCACTTCGCATAAAATTTTTAATTTATCGAAACATCTTAAACTCTGCGAATTCAGAAGAAACGAAGATGAAAGAAAAATAATATTTGCCGTAAATTTGTACAAATGTTCTTCGTTGATTATTTCGAAATAAAGAGAAACACGAAGAAAAAAGGGAAAACAGGGGAAAAATAGAAAATTCTAATAGAGAGTTCAGTTACACTGAGCTATGATACTTTTGAAACACTTGATTTATAATAATAACTAGAAAAGCTTTTGAGAAATTGCAAAATAATAATTAGAAGATAAAGGCAGTGGAAAAAGATTAAAGTGTTTTTTGTTTTCGTGCTTATGGTTGGTAATGTAGATGTTATAAAAGATCATGATAGAAACCTACGACAGGGTATTAGCATAATCACGGTGGAGGTCAATGACTGGGAAATCGATCGAAACCCTGGACGACAGTGAGTCTGTTGCACCGGTGCAACGAGCGTTCACCTGACTGTAATGCCCTTCTTTAATTATTCAAAGGATTTTCCAACCGCAGTTCTTTGACCCACGTTCTTTATTATTCACCACAATAGATTTTTATATTAATCATTTGCCAGTTATATACACGAGGGATATTTTTATATTGAAAAAACAACGAGGAAGATTAAAATTAGCGAAATGAAATTCTTGCGATAAACAAGAATTTGTTCTCCCTCAATAAGGATAAATTATCGATTTTATATCAATCAAATACTAATTATGTGTACGAAGGATATTTATAAATTAAGATAATGAAGAATAAGGTTAAAATTACAAAATTAGGATTTTTATAATAAACGATGAATTCGTTTTACAATTAGACTACTAAAAAAGTATTTATTTACAACTCTAAATCTGGTAATGATGAAATTAACGTTTGAATTTGATATTTTTGTTTAAAAAATCGCAAAATGTTCGACTGTTTGTGGTTGATAATTTTTATTTGTCATTTCTCGTGTACTTAATACCATTACACGATGCCGTGATACAACGTAACCATGGCTTTGTAACACGAGAAAACCTCGACCTCCGTGCTCAGTCGATTTCCGGTTCACAACGATGCACGAGGACTAACCAGCAACGTTAGCTGAAGATCATCTTTCTGATGAAACGCTTGAACACGTAAACGACGAAGATAATCTAATTAAGAAATCTAATTCAAATATCTAATCAAAGTATTCTTCGCATTTTAATAATCAACTTACCTTCTTCATCTTGACGAAAGTTCCGAAAGCGAAACTTCCTATCTTGAATATTTATTTTTTATCTTAAAATCAACGCAAGTAGATTAAATTAATTATAACTAGAGCGCGGAATTGTATGTAAAACGATTTTCCATCTAGGTTCTATTTTCTTAATTACGTTCTGAAACATAATTTGCATAATATTCTGCGAGCTAATTTTAACGCGCGCTGTTTAAATAATAAACATAGGTAGATAATAACTTGGATTTCGAATAAAATCGATCGTTTATTTTCAACTTAATTTTGTTAAATTGTTACTTCAGTGTTAGGTGAAATTGATATTTTACTAACATTGATACAATGGAGCTTATCCGAATAGCCTGCTATCTAAAACATAATAATTTACAAAAGTTGGTAGTTTAAAATAAAGTACATGGTATATTTGATCGTCCACGCGCATTTTTTTCAAATATCATTGAAAATTCTATTCTAAGATCATGACACGAGCAATTTTGAAAGAAAGAATTACGATGAAATAGAAAAATATAATAATCTTTTTCACATTCATACTGATAAATGTTCCGATAACAGACTGTTGTATCAATCTATGTTTTGCTAGCTAAAGTTCCACCGTACCAAGAAAACGATTGAGAAATGGTATGAAGGTTTCCAGTATAATTAAGAGTCAAGGCTGTTTCACAGTGTATTAAAGAAGCAACGAAAAACAAGGGAAAACGGTTTTAAATCCGCCTAACCGAGTCGCTTTTCACGTTATTATCCGAGCCTTCCTTCCTGTAATCCCAAAGGAGGCGATCGCTATTACTGTAATGAAGAAATCCATTAACTTTCAGTACGGTAAATATTGGTACAGCATGTATTTTCATCGAATATTTCCACTTGGTTGCTCGTTGATATGCGATGTTATCGATTTATTATCTCATCGCAAACTTACAAAGAATTACACACCGGCTATCGAAAGTATTTGAACACTTACCATAGGAAACTTTTATGTTCATATTACACGTATGTGCTATGAGAAACATTTTGAATCTCACTAGCAGATTATGTTGCTCAATTTTAAAACCGATCTGAACGTATATAGAAACTACAAGATTGCGAAAATATAAAAAAACACATAAAATAAAGGAATAAAAAGTATTATGAAATGTATATTTTTATGAATATATTATGTCTCTTATACTAAACATTTTCAAGTTTCATCAGCATCATAACGAAATACGCTTGTTATGATTATGTTGGTACAATATGAAACGAATCTGAAAATGCATATAAAAATTATGAAATTTTTAATGGACAAATATTACTGATGTATTTAATAAAAACTAAAAATACAACATGATAAGTTATCTAGAACATATAATGAACGTTAAATATGATTCCACAGAATATTACGTTTATTAATGTAGTTTAAAAAAAAATCAGAAAATTTCTATTCAAATTAATATTCACATAACCAGTGATAAAGAACACACGCAGGAGCATATAAAAAATGTTAAACTCAGAATTTAACATTCCTGCGAAACCTTCGCATACCTTCATATATTTTATAAACTTTCAGATCTGTTTTAAACTGTACCAAGATAATCATGATACTCGAGACTTCTAATAAAATTTCAAAAAGTACCATACAACGCTCTTGGTATATTTATAAAATGTTTCTACAAATGTTCGAACACTTTTTTCAGCCACTGTGTACTTAATCCAGAAACTAAATAAAAAATAAGTCTGGTGATATAAAAATTGAATATAAAAATTTTTCTCCCGTAATAAAAAAAAAAGAGAGAAAAACAGGGAATATGCTTCTGTGGTTTAATATGGTTTAATATGCTTCTTCAATTATTTTTCCATTTAATGATAGCGCTTTTCATTTACAGACAAGAAATTCGATATACCAGGGTAACGAAATACCTTTGTGACAAATTACGAGGGACGGCAGTGAAGAAAAAAGTCCATTGAAGAGGTTCCACATGATTTGTAACTCGAGTTCGCGTCGTTCTTTTCCCTTTGCTTCGTTTTTCCAAGGTCCGCTAGACACACATCTCATTATTTTCGAGGACAAAGTGGTTCGCGCTTTCCTCCCTAACTAAAAACCCGAAGACACTTCCGCTTCTAGTCTTGTCACGCAGCTTTCGCCCCCTTTTCGTTTTGTTTTTCCACGGCGCGTTTCTTCGTTTGTAAAACAAGACTATTCACCGTGCAAACGGGTGCTCGAGTCGTTAGGAGAAATCTTTATCGACGTTGCGATTAAATTAAATCGCCGCTTAATTTCTTGCAAATTATTCTTCTGACGATTCGCGATTAAGCGACATTACCAATCGATGAATATCGGATAAATCGAAAGGAAGCTTTAAGATGTACGCTTTCAGGGAAGGCGTGAACAAATGGAGAAGATGAGAAATCGGAGATAATTAGTGGAACAATCGATACATTTGCAATTCATCATTTTTGTTAGAATTGCAATCTTTCTCCCGAACTTTCGTTTCGAGTATTTTAAACAATCGTGAAATGTGAAGATGTAATAATTCGGAGCGGAAATCGAAATACAGTGGTTCTTAATCTACGAGAGGCAACAATACTTTTTTACGAAACTTTTTACACATTTTTTCAAAAGTATAATTCTTCTCAATTTAGCTCACTGAACAATTAAAATTTACCAAAAAGAATGGATTAAATATTTGCAAACTTTTTTAGATAACGAAAGCTCTTTCGGTCGCTGGAACAGGTTTGAAAAAATTAATTCGTTTCATAACGCTAGCCTGGTCCAACTTCTTTGGCAAAGTTTGAGCATCAAACAAATTGCAAAATTCTACTGATTTTTTTAACAAACTAAAAAAGTAATAAAAAAATAGTAAAAAGAAAAGATGAACGATTGCCTTCTTAATGATATTGATAATGATCAAAAGCAAATTAGTTTCTCACGTTCTGTCAATTAATTTCTATCATTTTGTAGATAAAGGGAATCCCCTCAGTAAACGTGTTAGCTGACGATGTTCGAAATTCCAAATTGTTTCGGTTGTTGAATACACAGCAAGGTTTGAGGCGAGACTGACATGTTACGAAGAAGACAGTGGCCTGGCCGAAACTTCCGGTACATTGTCCGAAAAGGAAACGTGATCCTAGGACGTGGAGGAACGTTCGAGTATTCTGTGAGTTGTGGCAAGTTTAAATGAAAAGAAAAACGACCGAAAAAAGTAAGGAAAGGAAGCTATAAAGTGGAGATATTTCAGGAGTCTAGTCTTCCTTGGAGTTAATTATTTTTAGCGTTTCTTTTTTTAATCGTGGATATAAAAAGATTGAATTGGAGAACGAGACAAAGCCAATGGTTTTCTGTTACACGATCAGGGAAGCGTGATGCGTATAGGAAAAAAAGGGGTGTACTTGTATCAAGGAAGCCAATAAAGCTCCAGGTGAAGTGCTACAAGTATTGCATAACGTTGTAAGACGATAAATCCAAGTTTAGAATTGTCTAATGTTATCTGTCATCTAGTAGACCATGTGTAAAAGCATTCTTTTACCATTCTCTTATGCGATAACGAAATACAACGTGTCTACGTATTTCAGAGACATGATTTCTCGCTACCTTTCGACGTAAATGCGTGTATCTATAGAATCACAAACGTTCGATCGAATATAACTTTGCGTATTTATGGAACTTCAAATGGCAGTTGATATTAGATTTATGCAGATTCTGAACGGCGAGGTGATGGAAAAGCAATCTCAGATATTCTGAAAATGACGCGTTTTAAGGAGATTCGCAGTTCTTGAAAAATTGTAGGTTTTGAAAGCTCGACATTTCGCAGCTTCTAAACGCGAAAGTCTAAAAATGTCCACGTTTTACGATCCGAAGGCTGGTAAGTTTACGGATTTAACGATTGGGAAATTTGAAAACCTCGAGGTTTCGTAGATTCGAAAGCTTGGAATTTTGGATATTTTAAGATTCGGAAGGTCCGAAAATTCTTAATCAGACGGCTCGAGAGTCAGGAAATTTCAAGATTCGAAACTTTGCAAACCGCTCGATTCTACGATAGAATTTAAACGTTTGGAGATTTAAAAATCTGACGGCTTGAAAATTCAAGTGTTTGCGAATTGGACAGCTCGAGGATAAAAAATTTGCAATTTGCGCGACCGCAGTGCGTACATCGCGAATTCCACCTAACAGTTCTCCTTCTAACGTCCAAATAAGGAATGAAAAATGGTCTTACACGTGGAAAGACGAATAATTTAGGGAGGCGGTTATGCAGATAGGAAGAACAGGCGATATTACGGTACCTAACACGTAACGCGGTTATAAGTCAGAGTCTCGGAACAAGGCCTAATAGTGGAATACGGCTTTCTCCGGTTGGAACGAGGTAAAATCACCGCGAGGCCATTCCGGTAATCGCGGCCGTCCACCACTGTCCTTCGTCTAGGAATATGTAAGCGCTTAGAAAGTCATTAACGCTTCCCACGCGGCTCCGCTGCTTGCACAATGCGCCATAGACTCGTATTTATCGATGAATGTAACGAGATACGAATGCAACATAATGCAAGAAATAAACATGCAACGCTAATCATCGAGCATATATTCGAAAGTTTTGCCCGGCAAACAGATTACGTGTGCTTTTTCATTCATGCTGTTACGTAGGTAAATCATTCAGAAGCAACGGACCAACTGGTCAAATTCAAAATTGGAAAACGGAGAAAAGAGATGACACGTTGCAATTTCTATTTCTCAAAATTTGTCTCCGAATTTACTATTACTGATACCGTGTGCTTTTCTTTTCTTTCTTTGTTTGTCGATGAACAAACGTCTGAAAGCGAGTCATTTATTTCCTGAAAATCGAACGTTAATCACGTTGGTGCTCGATGAAATCGCGAAAGTGATCGAAAGTGGTGTTGAATCGTTTCAACTTCTGAGAAGCTGGTACAGTGAGTCATACAAGTAACGATGTAGATATTTGATTTCTTTTCGGAATTCTTTTTGTATGGAAGTTTTGTAGATCGAGACAGACGTAATATTTAACGCGATTAATAAGAGAAACGTGGATCAAGGATGTAACGACGAGAAGTAACGGGACTGATTTCAACCTCGACAAGTTTCATTGGAATTACGCCGCTGACGTGTATTTAAGGAAAAAGATAATCTGGAAGGAATATCGTACTGTGTTTTGTGAGTTAGAAATAAATAATGTTTGAAAGTATGAAAGAACAAAGTACTGAAGCGTTTTTTAACTCAACAAAAAAAAAAAAATTGGAATTGCAGCAAAACATTTTCTCTTTCGTTTTCTATTATTCCTCATTTAGGGCAGTTGTGTTTCACAATATCAAATTTTGAATTTAACATTTCTTCGTATGCTCCTATGTGCACATTTTATCACTGGCTATGTCAGTATTAATTTAAATAAAAATTTCTCGAAATTTATGGTAGTTACAAGAAATTGAGGTACTACGAACTTTTACAGTTTACTAGACTGTAAAAATGAAAAGTTCGTTATACACCTCAATTTTCTATAATTATTGTAAAACTTGGGAAATGTTAATTCAAATTAATACTGGCATAGTCAGTGATAAAGAATAGTGTTATATCATACTAAAAATTATAAGGAAAAAGTTGAACATGATGCAAAATAGAGAGAATAATAACATGTTTTATTCTGATATAATATTCATGAGAAAATATGAAGTTGTGACGTTATATATGGAAAAATAAATTTTCGTTTCCTGAGAAATGCAAAGCTTCTGTTTCTAATTTACAAAATCTTCGTTGCCTAGAATCTGGTCAACCTTTTTTTAAAAAATTCTTTTTGAAACGAGAATTTCGAAACAATTTCTTGCATCGATATCTTTAAATTAATATTTTCAGTTGCCACAGTTGCTTCCTTCTTCTTTTTATTGGAATTCACGAAACACACAGTTCCACGTATACGTGCATGTATGTTCTTTATTCAAGGTTTCTATTCTACCCTTACTTTCTCAATCTCTTTGAAGTTCGCATTAGAAAATTGCACTCGCTCGTTAAAACTTGGAAACTACGAAAGTGGATAACTAACAAATACTAAGGTTTGGTAAAAATAAGAACGAAGTCAGAGAAAAAAGTTAGAGAACAAAGTAAAAATTTATGAGACAGCCTAATATTTGAAATCCCGAAAATTTTTCGTTTATATATTTTTTATTTCACTTTGTATATTGCTTATTTAAAGTTCCTTATTAAAACTTGAACAATGCAAAAATTAAGTTTGGTTCGAAAATTAAGAAGAAAGTTAGAATTTATGAAGCGACTTGATATTCGGAACGTGGAAAATCTCTCGTTTTCATCTCTCTTACAAAATTAATCGCGCTTCTATCTATCAATCACATTAAATATGAAAAATTATTTAAAAAGAATTTCCAAAAGGATTGGCTGAGATCTGAAACGACCAGAGGAAAGTATCAGATGTCGGGCATCGCAAAAAAGACTGCGACTTATATCCAGATGAACGATAATTTCCATAGGTTACGACATCGAGACCAGATGAGAAAACCTACGCGCGGAATGAAAGTAACCGAGAAGTCCGCAAAACACAGGACAGAAAGTATCTCTCCTCCGTGGAACAAAACCGCAGCCAGAGTTGCGAGAACGTTATTCTACCGGAAGCTGGGGGTTCCCCTAACACCTAGACAAAACGAAAGGGAACAGACCAGGGAGAGAAAAAATGGAGGGAGACGAACAAATACCGGTTCAGTGGACTCGACGATGAAAGAAGACGATGAGATCACCTGCGAGAGCACGGATGAATCAGCGACTCGTATACCTAGTGATGGGATTGAATTGATGATACTCAAACAATTTGATATGCTACAGTGACTCACGAAAGTATTTGGACACTTTGTTACAGAAGACTTTTGTGTATGTGTAGTATGTGTTATGTAAAACATTTTCAAAATTCATTATCATTATAATGGTACACACTCGGGCGATCATGATTACGCTGTTGATAAAGCTTGAAATAAATATGAAAATGTATATAGAAGATATCAAATATTTACTGCTAACGTATATATATATGCAATAAAAATTACGACATTGAGATTTAAATTTTAATCGACTGTTTTAAATACATTATTGATTTTTGAGATTATGGGGTATACATTGTCAAATTTGATTTGAGATTTATCAATGTTAATCATGATTGTCGGGTCTCGTTGTAATGATAGTGAAATTTCAAAATGTTTCGTATTACACTCGTATCTGACATATTCGCAAAAGATTTTTGTAAGTGTTACAATACTTTTTATTAATTTATTTTATGATTTTTATTCAGTGCCTGTTATATATATGCAATAGGTATCCTATAACTTCTATATACATCTTCGGATTGGTTTCAAATTTTATCAATATTATCACAACAACCGTGTTGCACTATGATCCTAATGAAATTTCCAAATGTCTCGTACAAAACACATGATACCTTCGTAAATGATTTCTATAGGTGTTCGAATATCTTTTATTCATTTATTTTACACGTTTGCATCGTACTACATCTTGCGATCTTTCTATATATTACGAAATTGCTTGCAAAACTTTGCCAATATAATCTTGACATTTGCATTTAATTATAATGCCAATGAAATTTCAAAATATTTCGTATAATACATAGTGCTAGTGAAATTAAAAAATACTTTGCATAGCACGTAAAATATGTACATAAAAATGTTCTACGCTAACTATTGCTTCCATTTTTCACCGATATAACAATGAAAATTCCATTTCACTAGGATTTTAATGAGATTGCAAAGTGATAACGAAATTTAAAATTACTTTCTATACAATATACGATATGTGCATTGAAGTTTCCCTATGCTAATTATTCAAATAGTGATTTGATCCACGTTTTTCATGCGATACGATATAAATACGAGATCCGTAAGGTATTATCGATAGGTATGAACGCGGTATCAGTCCAACGCTACGAGTAGCGGGCTTCTGCAGGATCCTAACGGCACCACTCGAGAAATTAACGACCTCGGCTCGTGCACGAGCACCGGGCACGCGCACGGGTCGCGTATTAAAAAAAAACTGAAACCGTAAGAGGAGAGACAAAAAGAGAGTAGAATAAAAATCGAGCACTGGCTATGGAAGGGTAGATGGAACGCGTATAGAACAAGAGCGTCCTCGAAAATCCTGCGTCGCCGGAGGGAGGAATTCTGTGCTCGTGGAAAGGATCGATCGAACACGCGGGGAAAATTGCAACTGCGCCGCCGACTCACGCGCGGGTCAACTCGTTACGCGATTAATCTTCCTAACTGCTCGATTATGCTCGTTCCCAATTGCTGAACTGAAAATAATACAGTGCTGTTTGTAGGCAAAGAACTTGTAAATTGTGTTGGAATTCTACCGAGCCTTGAATTTTTCTTTAAATTCTTGGTTAAATCGTCGCTTAAGAACCGTATGTTAAATGAACATTGGTCCGTTAAATTGTATTGATTATTATTAATACAATGGACCGAATCGACATAAAATGTAGAAAATAAAAGTAATAATGCGAAGAAAGATTAAATCTTGAACCATGTAATTTATAAAAAAAAGTCAATAAAATTTCCGGAAAGTGAAACATTAAAAATGTAGAAAATTTCTGTGAAACGCTATGAATTGGTAATATAAAAATAAATAAAGCTCGCAATTGAGTTTTGCGGAAATTCAGAATTTAAGCTAGTCAGGTGCACTTTTTCTAAATTTCTTAATTGTATTATCCAGATATCAAATAAATATTCGATTCTCGAAGAAACAGACGACGTGAATCTATAAATTCGTTCGTCGCAAAAAATGACATAGATGAAAATGACTATAAAATAGAAATTTCAAGATATATATTAAAAAGCAATACTTATTACGTTCTTGCTACTCTCAACTTTCCAATTTCGTAATTTGGTTTAATGTAACTTCTAAATGGCTCAATTTCCTTACTCTCTATACTCCTTTTGCTTTATAATATTCTTCGCGATTAATTAGCAAGCAAAACAGACATAAGCGAATCGTAATTCAGAATTTAAAACTCGCAAGAAATATCTGCAATGTCGAAACTTGGCTATACGTTTCGAAATTTGCTTTTCATATCGATCTTGCAAAATACACAGGCTAAGAGCTCGGCAGTGAAGCCAACGAACGACGAAATTTTCGCGTCAGCGTAATACTGTAATGAATATTAACCCATTATATATCAGCGGTCTAAACGAGAGCAGATCGTAAGAGGAGGTGGGTTAATCGCGGGGCGGCCAACAAACTCTTCGACTCCTTTCGATTTCAATATTTATGACGTTCTGAGTGGCCCGTTCCTTTGTTGTGGAGGCGGCAGTGCACGGCTGCATTCAACCAGGCACAAAAGGAACCATAACGCGAGCGACCAAAGAGGAGAAAATGAGAGAAAAGGAAAAGCGGTGGTGTTGCTCCCTACGCTCGTAAGTCCGTGAGGATTTGAACGCTTCTAATTATCGTAAATATACAGAGTGTCCATTGTAATATTTATGAACTTTGTCAGTGTGTTTTATGGATGTAGCAGGAAGTCCATAAAAGAAAAAAGGATATGAAAAGCGATAAAAAATAGTCTCTTTTCTAACAAGGGAATCCCGGTGAAACAATACTAATAACTAAGAGCGTAGCCGTAATTCGTACGTGCCAGTTCTTTACTTCAAAGGATAAATCGACCCTTTTATCCGAGTCGGCCCTTTTACGCAAGTGTTTATACATCGTAAACGGCAAAAGATATCAAACGCTGGCTGAAGTAAACGTTACACCGTGTCTTGAGACCTATAAGTCTGTGCGAAATTGTTTTTGTAAAGATCATCTTTTCTAAGAAAACTTGAAACGTAAAATATTTTCGCAAAAGTACAGATGCTGAAAGGACGAGAGGAAAGGTTGAGAAAAGGAAGTTCCGCAGGAACCTGTAACACGGTTGCAAGTTTGAAAGAGATGAGACAGTCAGTGTGCCAAATGCATTGTCTGTAGTTTCGTTGATCTCGAAGAGCCGCTTTCATTTCACAATAATTTAATGAACTTCTAAGCGAACCTTCCTCTTTCTTCGTATTAAACAGTTGCATGTTAAACAATAGACCGAGCTAATTGGTTCGCTGTTTCAGTGTTACTTGCACAGAGCTGACTTGTTCATTCCGTGATAGGCCCACTTGCGAGAGATAAGAACCCGAGGCTGCTACGTTGATAATTTCGGACGGTCGTTAACAAACCAGTTTCATGAATGGTGCATAATTTATTATAAAATTCGAAGAATTTGTACCTAATGGCGCTGCACTCTTTCTCAGATTTATCGATATTAATTAATAAAACCTTTATTTGTATTGCTGGAAAGCTTAAAAATCTTGCTAAAGTATCGCTCGTATAATAAATTAAGGAGTGTAATAAACGCGCGTGTATTTTTTTCCAAGCTTTTTTACAGCCGAAAACAATAAGAAATCGGGTCACGGAATGAGAGAACCGTTATGCGCAGCGCGTTAGTGAAAAACCATATTGCCGGTGGAGGGTTAATAACGAAGAAAATAAATGGCTTTAATATTTCTTTTACCGGTTCGGGATAAAAGAATTTTTCTTACGGTCCAGATACAATAACGAGAAGAGTAAATGGCTTTAGAATGATAGAAAAGAGCAAGAAGCTCGCGAGCATCTGCAACGTTGCGATTCCAAGCTGCGCGCGTAGATACACAATACTGATCGAGCGATTCGTAGAAGTTATTTGAAGAAGATAAAACTGCTGCAAATCTAATCTCTGCGAGAGAAACTTCCAGCGAGGTTCTTCTCTCATAAATTGTTCCTTCGAACGTTTCAGAAATAAGACGCGTGATAGGATTCGCTATGGACAGGCGCAGTAAATAAACAGCGACGTATAGACGCGTGAATAGAAAAACAGAGCAAGAAAGAACGAATTTCGTATGCGTTTCGTGGATTAGTGGTAGGTTGTCTTTCTCATGTTCCTAATTACTTTAACGACCAATGTCCCGAGTGGAAAGTTAATTTCGTGCTGTAATCGTAGCTGGTAACTGCTACGGTCACGTTGCGCCTCGTTCCAGGCATCATTATACCAGAGTTGCGTATGCATAGGAACGCAGTGACTACGATACTCACTGCGGTAACATCCTCGTGACAAATATTATTATTTCAAAAGTATTATTCTTCGTTCGTGTTTTTAATGCTCTGCAAAATTGTATTTACTCCACGATGCCAGTAAGATTATTTCATGATCCTTCAAGTTCTATTAAACCTACGAATATAAAAAAATTATTTCTCTTTCGTGAATTTGATGATCTGTAAAGTCCTGTCGATCCTACGATGTCAGGAAGCTTATCTTCCGCTCGTATTTTTAGTCATTTGGAAAATTCTACTAAACCTACAATGCCAGGAAGATTATTTCTCGTTTATGTTTTCAGTGATCTGCAAAGTTCTATTAATCCTACGCATATAAAAAAATTATTTCTCTTTCGTGAATTTGATGATCTGCGAAGTCCTGTCGATCCTACGATGTCAGGAAGCTTATCTTCCGCTCGTATTTTTAGTCATTTGGAAAATTCTACTAAACCTACAATGCCAGGAAGATTATTTCTCGTTTATGTTTTCAGTGATCTGCAAAATTCTATTAATCCTACGCATATAAAAAAATTATTTCTCTTTCGTGAATTTGATGATCTGCAAAGTCCTGTCGATCCTACGATGTCAGGAAGCTTATCTTCCGCTCGTGTTTTTAGTCACTTGGAAAATTCTACTAAACCAACGATGCCTGGAAAATTATTTCTCGTTTATGTTTTTAGTGATCTGTAAAATTGTATCAACCCTACGATTGTAAAGAGATTATTTCTCTTTCATGGTTTTGATAATCCGCAAAATTCTATTCACCATACCCATTTCGAAAAGATTATTTTTCCTTCATGGCTCTGATGATATGCAAAATTGTTTTAGCCCGGTGATTTCGAAAAGATTGTTTTCCTTCCATGATTTTGATGGCCTGTAAAATTCCATTAGCCCCGCGATGCCAGCAAGATTGTTTCTTGTTCATGGTTCTGATGACCTGCGAAACTGTATTAAACCGTTGACTTCAAAAAGATTATTTTGCTTTCATGATTTTCATGGCCTGTAAAATTCTAAGAAGATTGTCTTTCTTTCATGGTTTTCATGCTCAGTAATATCGTATTAACTCGACGATTTTTCACATTGAGGATATTTCTTGTTCTAACTTTACGTCCATTCTATCCATGAAATTTACTGTCTTCATACTAAGTTCCGGACAAATCCATCTAAAAAGTATTATTTCTAGAAAATATTTTTCGTGTCGATGCACCATCGTTGTATCAAGTTTCGAGCTGTATAACATAATTGATCTTATTGTTTTTTTTTAAATAGCCTTTCCATTATCTACCTAATGCCATTACTACCGTTTTAAACTTTGATCACCTTAATGCTTTATCGATATTTTTTCTTTTGAAATATTCTAAATATTCATCGTATTAAGGCTCTACTATTATATTAAATTCTCAAAGGTATCGTATCCTCGGTTCCATTATTCCACTTTTCCAAATAAATATTTTTCCTATCATCTACAAAATTCCATTAACACCATTTCTTATCACCAACCTTCGAACGTTCATATTATCGGCATATTTTATAGAAAATCTAATACTCTGAATATCAGCACACATATTCCTGTCTTCAAATATTCCAACTATTCCAACAAAATCCCATCAATTTTCATTATACCCCCAGATTGCATTATTAATGCCATTCCAAGTAACCTCATGTCTTGATTATCGCGAGGTACCTTTTCGTTAAAATATTTCAAATATTCTTCGTGTCAAAGAACCGTCTCGTCGTTGCAGTAAGCTTCGACTTTCATACAAGGGATCTGGTTATCCATTTTTATTTCATAAATATCGTCTAAGAAATTCCATTATCACCAGCTTCCAACGTCGATCTTTAAATCTTTTAAATATTCACGAAGAAAATCCTATTCACGATAATTTTTATTCCATTCCAAATTACGTCATGCATTTTAATGTCATTCATACGTAGCCTCCTATTGTCTTAATTATCGCAAGATATATTTTTCTTCAAATATTCCAGGTATTCACGAACAAAATTTCCATTCGTACTTAATTTTCACGATATCCTCCGCAATATTAATGCCTTTATAAGTAACCTACTAGCTTGATTATCCAGTGATATCTGTTTCTTAAAATATTCCAAGTATTCCTCGTGTCAATGCACCGTGTCGTTATATTAAATTTCGACTCTCGTGCGGTCGGTCTCATTATTCGTCGTTTGTATCGGTAGCGTGAGTTTCTTCTACTACATGAAGAACTGCTACCTCTTCGTGACTCGTGTATCGGGCAATGTCGGTCGCTTTAATTGCTAGCCGGGTGTTAATTCGGACTTCTCTCGGCTCATTCGGGAGTTGGCCCGCGCTCAAGAAAAGGAAAGAGGGGGGAAAAAAAAATAAAGAAAAAAAAATATATCGTCGTTTTCGAGAGGCCCCTTGCAGAGACAGCCTCGAGGTTGATGGACTTTCAGCTTTGACCGAGATGCGGTTTACGGTAGTAGCAGACAGAATTCTCTTTTGCTCCTTGTACGATCGTCAACCATGTCAGAGAAATTCCCGATGCTTCGTGCAAATATTTGAGGAAGAGTGCTTCTTTTCTCGAGGAAGTTTCTAGCGCGGCCTCTTTCGAGCTTCAAATTGAAGTAGGTGCCAAAAAATATGTAAATATAAAAAAAGGAAGAAAAATAAGAAGAATGGTTTTTACGTAAAAACGTATTAAAGAGAAGAAAATCATTTTTTCGATCAAATATCATCAAGTAATCGAATGTAATTGTAATATACAGGGAAACTTGTAGATATTGAGCGACAGTACTTTGAGAAACGTAATGGTTCAGCTAATTATTTCCATTTTCTTTGACCTAATCGATTAAAGATGCACGATCGAAGGGAGCTTGTAGAAAAGAACCTAAGTGCTGAAATTCAAGAATTTCGATTTTTTATTGGAAAATGTTGCACGTACCAATGAGAATACTACAATATAGAATTTACGTGCAATTTCCCTTTCTAAATAGTTATTAATAATGCTAGGTGTCATAAGCATCCAACCATAAAAAAATAATTGCCAATAAACATTAGACAACTGTTTCTTGGCATTTATCTACGCCATTTATCTAAAGGAATAAAAACCATCGAGTTTTCTTTACAGCTAATGGGTGGCACATACAGACTTTTCTACAGATACATTTTTCTTTTTCGTTAATCTGCAATACATCGATACACGAGTCACCTTTTCCTCCTGAAAAACTTGTTTTTTCACATTTGCAACATTTTTCTTACAACAAATACTCTTCAATTTTTTCCAGCGAAATTGTTTCCGCAAAGTGAGTTGTGTCAACAAATATTACGCGCAGTTCTTTTATTCACTGACAATCCACAAATGTCAATTTGAAACAATCAGATCGCGTTTACCGGTGTTTGTTCGTTTTTTAACGCGTCCAAGACAATCGAGCGCCGCCAGTTATCCGCGCTCTGTTATCCGTTTCTCGAAAACGAGAAATGTAAAACAGGCGGACATACATCGTCAACTTTGCGAAGAAGGACACGCGACGAATGATTAAATGGTCAAAAGATGTCGTAGAAACGTTACGTCGTGAAAATATGCGTGGCGATCGGCGAGGCGACCAACCGTCTACTCTGTGGTCAACGATGATCTGGTGCGTGTGACCGAAGAAAAAGTTCATGAGAACGACGATCCACAATTTCGTCGCCTGCCATTCGCTTCCCGCAAGTTTCACGGTCGCGTGTTCGCGAAATTGTGTCGCGTCGTCTGGATTTTTCGGGAGCTACGCACGCGCCGAGCATCTTGCTATGACAATAATGTACCAACAATGGTAGAAGCTAAAATTACTCGTTAGCAAGTTAGTCGAGTAACGTGAAATGGTAAAAGTAAAAATGGTAAAACCTGCGTAGAAGAGTATCGTACGTCGTGAAAATTATTTATCTGAAGGTCACACCTGTTGATGCACGCTCAAACTTCGTAGCGCATAAGAAGAGCGACATTCGATTGTCGTTTCGGCGGCAGACTTTCGCGTTCTGACAGTTCTTACGTTATATTTTTATATTATAGTTTTCGTATCAGAGAGAATTTGGAAGATAAACGGAAAAAGGATTCATTTGCGTTGTGTCATGCTCCACGAGTTCCACAGAGGTGTAACGGTGGAAACTGGCGTAAAAAATATTCAGAAGGTTTATCAAGCAGTAGTTCTTCGTAAAGCGAAAAGAAATGATTTGAAAAATTCCAAGCTAGTCGACGACCCACGCTCTGATCGATCTTCTTCGATAGACGAAGATGCTAGATGCCGAATTCATTGCAAAATAATTTGCGAATTTCAAAGGAAGAAGAGGTCACAGGGGAACTATTTTATTGCACGAAGAGCTGGCGCATGGCTTGGTAATTGGCGCACTAGAATATCTATCGTTGAAAAACTTTTGACACGTAGGATCGCCGAGACAGGATCGTTCGAATAAAAGCGAGGTATTAAACTGCGGAAAATTTAAGTTGGAATTCCTGACCGTTATGGACTCACAGCGGGTCGGGATTTCCGATGCGTTTCACGACGAAAGAGAGGAAGAGGAAATGGGAAAAATTCATCGTTGGTTATCAAACGAGGAAAGCTCCGTACCTTCTTTGATAAAAAAAAAAAAGAGAATTGGAAACGCCGAAGCAACCGACCTCCGTTGAAAAACAAAAATTACGAATGAACCGTAAAAATGAAATTTCTGTACGAAGTACAGTTGAAAAGTCGAGCGTGAAAAAAGTTGTTAATTGCCTGGAGTTCTCCCGGTGAATTCGTTAAAAAAAAAGTTGCTAATTGCCTGCAACTCTCCTGGTGAATTCGATAAAAATTCGTCGATCGCGCGATATATTGCGAAAGTTTCAAGTTTCGAGCGCGTTTGTTTTCCGCGAATCGATTTCCGAAAACGTGTCGACGAGCGTAACCTTTTCAGATGGCAATTACGATCTTACGTTGGCGATCGTCGTTCTTCGGGGGCAACGTGCCAGCTGCAACGCTTTTCACCGATCGCAGCACCTGCACCAGCAGTTAAAACTGTGTTATTCTTGCCACCGAGGCACAAATGTTCGCAAACACTTGGAAACGTAAACCGCGAGCGCCGAGATAAAATCGCGATTTTCCTCGATTCGCGCTGCAGTATAGCAACGATGATACTTTGCGACTTCAGAATCTCGCACGACTCGCTTGCTATCCTGATGGAACGAAAGTTTTGTTCCATGTAGTGGACCGCAGAATTATTTGCAAAAAGTTTGTTGGAAGAGACAACGCAAACATAAAACTTTTTGTTGAAAAATAGTTAGGATCGTGTGACAAGAAGACTGCAAGAGAAACGTGGAAATTTATGGTGGACCATTTACGAAAAAATAAGTTACGTGTCGCAATCATTTTTTCGACAATCATCGAAAGAATTTGCAGAAGTCATTGAGGCGGAAGGATATCTTATCAGATGTTTTATCAGCGTGATAACTAGATCGTGATGCATTTATAGGGAATTTGCAAGTGCGAAATTGCGCGATCATAATAAAAGAAAACGTACATAAATACGGAAAAATATATACATGTAAAGTACGGTGCTTTGTACAACAGTTGGTAGGCAAACCAATTTTCCATCGAGGTTCTATCTTTTTAATTATATTTTTAATGACATGAATCCGTATAAAAATCCGCAGTCTGGTGATAAGTTTTATAAAATGTACCGATAATCTTGTAGCGTGAGAACGTACAAGGAATTATCATAACCTACTTTCTCGTAACTGTAAGTTACAATTTTTCCAGTTTTGTTCTACGATTTTACTGTTTCAGAGTTTTTATTGTTTTATTTTTTCGCACATTTTTTACCTCCTATTATTTCACCATACTATCTCGTATACATTTCCTTCTTCATACTGTTTCATACATTTTCAATTTCGCTTACTTACATACATTTCCTATTTCATACTAATCTCATATATTCTTGATTATCCAAACAGTTAATTACTAGATAATCGTGACTCACTATAGAAGTACATGAGTCCAACGTCTTCCGATAACCTGATTCGGTAGTCATATCTTTTCTACAAACGCGATTAACGCTAAATCTCTTACGTCATGGCGGATGTGCTATTCGTTTCCGTTTCTTCCGGGTTTCCACGAAATTCTAGGAAAGCAATTTATTCGAGGCGCGTGCGAAAGAATTCCTGCCACGTGCATACACGCCGCAACTACCATAATATGCATCGCAACCGAATGAAACGTATTTGCACGACCAACATAAATATTAATCACGCAGTAATCGCGAACGATTGACCCTAACAACGCTATATAAGTTTAGTCCAATAATCAAGCCTTCTTCGGCCACTTACAATTAGCAATTATTTACATACTTGTCGTCTTACGGATTTTCTAATTAACGAGCTAAGTAAGTTCAATTTAAAGGAAGATAATACGTACTTTGCCATTGTGTAATTTTGATTTTATTGCTTTCAACGCTGTTAGTAATTATTTCTAAATGGAAACAGGTCTTAAATTCTGTACTACAGTGTTCCCATTAGCGTGTACGACATTATACGATAAAAACGCTCATCTTTTAATTTTTGCACTTACAGTATCGTCTACGAGAAATCTTCAATTCTTAATTTATCGTGTAAATATGCTTGCAAAAGCGTAAGTAATTCTTCTTTTTAATTAAAATTGTAGGAACTTTTCAAATTGAATTTTCCAATAATTTTCAATTTAGAGCGTTTGAATGGTTTCCAAGTTAGTGATAACTCGGAAATACCGTTCAGACGCGTTTCTATCGCACTCTACCATATATTAGCGTGCCTGTACGTGTTCATTGATCGTATTCCCAGAAATCGTACGACCACTGTTTACTCTGTTCAAAGCAATTTCTTGCTACGTCAAACGAGATTGTTGCTATCGTGGGGTTTTAACAAAGCGTTATCGTGTGCACTGATAAATTGTGCATTTAATTAGCAAACGTGCTCTCGATCGGTATGCAAAATTAGCTCTCTCGCCTAATTGGGATTAACGACCGTGGAAATAAACATTTACGCATCCTTTACACATTCCAACTTCGTCAAAAATTCGTACAACGAAATTCAAATTTTCCATTCTTCCGCTCTATAATATCAAAATCCTAACATCAACTTATGGTTCCTTTATTTTAATATTATATAGCAAGATAGTTTGCTCTAACTTTTATTTATTGCTCGTAGAATAAATAATTACTGATTTCTACTTGCTTAGATTTGAATCATTGTATCACGAAAGAATTGCCGTGTTCCGATGATTTTCGAGATTATCAAGCCAGCGTGCAACGATATTTGCAAATAATACTCAATATGAGTTTCTAATTAATTAACCGGATAACAAGGCGGAAAAATTGCAACTAAATGATCTTACAGATATGGTCGTGCTTTTATCTTAAACTACATTCTTTATAACTTTCTCAACGTTTCCGGGAAAAGTGACAATTACACTTTTTTACTCGCTAGTGTGTGTAGAATCAGGCAGTAAAGGAATGTTTCTATTTCCCGCTAATTTTTATCGCCTATTTTTAACATCCTCCTTTCATCCAGTTCTTCTTCGTTTTCTTTCCTTATTATAAAGATTGTCATAGGTGACAATCGCGTATATTGCGCATCTTATCGCGGTGCAATAAATTCATTAGTACGCCGCGATAAGATGCATTGTAAAATTGCCTTAGGTGGCAAAGCTTCGTAGGACAATAAATTCATCAAGGAACAGAACACACTTGTGATTCATAACTGAGGAGGAACAATAATTATGATTCTTTCCCGTTATAAATAGCTGACACGGTTACTTGATGTCGGGCAAGGCCACAGTACAGTAACCGGTGTATGAAAGTCGTTAATTATAATGAATCTCTTCTATTCAAGTGGAATGACTCCCTTTTAGGCGGCCATTCTTCTCTACTTTTAAATAATTCGAACACGATCTCCTTCTGCGAAAAAATTCCATGTTCCTCTGCTTTCATGAATGAGAGATGTGATATCTCGCGTTGAAAAGTTTGATTTTAGTCCTTCGATTGGGTAAACGATATTCTTTAATTCCAACTCCAATTTGTTTTTTTCTTTTTTTTCATGTCAATGGATTCGCTTCTCTGTTTAACTTATGGGAAAAATAGATCCAAGATCATCGATCGAGCGATAAATATTCAACGTTCTATGTTAGTTCAGTTAATCTATTTTAGTTTTGAAAGTGGAGTTGTAGAATGTTGCGCTTCCAAGAAGCGAGCAACTTTGAAAACTGGCATAGTTAACCACTAATAGACAACAATTCATATCTTTTTAAAGATTTGTTTTACCTATCAAACGTTATAGAAAGCGCTATACTCTGAATATTCTATATATTTTTCCGTATTTATGCGCGTCTTGTTTTATTACTCCATCATCACAGCCATCTTGTCGAAACGCAGAAGCGAATAAACCACAACTATAAAACTGAAGCAAAAACTGTAACAGAAGGATCCAACTTCCAACGTGTTACACAACTTCCACGACTTTGGACCAATTGCACCAAACCGAAAAGCGCAAAAAAGCGAGCCAAAAAGGAAAAATGAAGAAACAGAGGAAGAGGAAGAAGAAGGAAAAGAAGAAGAAGAAGAAGAAGAAGAGGATCGTTGGTCTGGACGTTGGAGCATGTCTGGAAAAGCTTATCGACGGTGAAGGAGAGATCATAAATTGCGGCGAGAAGTTCCCGGAGCGAAGTTTTCTCGAAACGGCGAGAACAATGCCGGACAAATTTATGGGTGGTCGTTCTCGCGAAGAAGGAGAAGAAGGGTGGCCCACCCTCCTCATGGTTTTACGACAGAACGACCTGGTATCCGCCGCTTCAGCAGAACTTGATCCCGAATGAGAATGCGGCGCACGTAAATCCTCGTAAAAAACTAGAACCTGGCTCTTCGTCGGCTCTCTTCGAACCGGATTCCGATCGCAACACGCCCCGTATAAGGTTCACGAGCAATTATAATCCAAGGAGCCTTGGCCAGCGAATACAGTGTGTCTCCGCGTCTCGTTTCTTTTACTCTTTTTGGCGAGGTGTTTATAACTCGCGGCCGAATCGGCTCTTTGCGAGCTGCAATCGACCAAACGATTAAACGAACGATTGAATTCAACGAGTGTTTAACACATCGTTCTCTGATCTAGTTTCTCGACAGCTGAATTAATCGATGACTGTGCGGCATGCTGCGTGAATTGGCGCTGGTTGCCGCTAGTCTAGAAAGGAATGCTTGTGAGTTATTCTGTCTCTGTGGTGTAGTATTTATTTATTGGGTTGGACGCAAAGTGTTGATGTCTTTTTTATACCGACTTCGGAAAAGAAGGAAGATATTTCAATTCAACATGTATGTATGTATATTTACTTTTTGGAGTGAAAAGAACTAATTGTTTTATAATCAATTTTTTCTGGTTACTGATCCTCCATATAGTATTCATTGTTACTTACGATCTTCATTTATCTACTCCTGTTTCTTCTTCTTCTGAAACATGTTAATATTTCATAATCGAGTTTCCTGGTAAATCGTCGTGGACGTAATATTTGTTGCTTCTTATGATTTCCTCCTATGTATCTTCCGTTTATCTATTTATAACAGCTTTCATCCATCCTTGTCTCTTTCTTGTTCTCTTTTTCTTTCGAAAGGAATTAGTTGTTTCATAATCGAGTTTCCAGGTAATTGGTCATCGATATATTTGTTGCTTGTTATCAGCTTCTTCCATCTATTCACGTGTCTCTTTACTTTTTACCTTTTTGTTTTCCATGTTACTTACAACCTTCTTTCATCTATCTTTCATCTCTTCGTGTTTCTTCTTTGTTTTTTAGAAGGAAAGGAATTAGTAGTTGTTTTATAACCGATTTTCCTGCTTATTAGTCTTTCATGTAATATTCTATGTTAATTACAGTCTTCTTCCATTTATTCATGTTCTTTTTTGCTTTTCTCTTCTTTTTCAACAGAATTAATCGTTTCATAATCGAATTTTCTTGTTATTCACCTTCGATATAATATTTCATGTTGCTTATGATTTTCTGCCATCTATTTATGTTTCCTTTTAGCAAGAAACGTTTCCTCAGCTCGTCTGTCATTTATCCTTTCGTTAATTACTTTGGACCGACACCGATAGAAATTCCTTTCGACTGAAACCTTTCTCCTGATAACGTGGCTATCGGACAATCCACGAAAGTAAAATAAGTGGCAGCGAATAGCAGAAGAACGTCCTTAAAAAGTTCCTCAGGATCGACCAAACGAAGCGTAACGAATTCCATTTTCTAGTCTCTCTTCGCATCGAGTTGCTAAGTTTCAGTCGGACAGTTATTCCAAAGAATCTTTCCTCGAGACTAATTCGACGACTTTAACGTTGAATAATTTTCGCGATACCATTCAGAGATTGATAACGAATTAACCTTGAAATGAGAATACTCAGAGCTTTCTTAAGTCGCGATATTATTAACCAATTTCTGCGTTAACAATAATTATATAAAATTTTAAAAATTAATATCCTAGAATCTTCGAATTCATACGTTTCCATTTAGCTCTCGTTTTAGCAACTAAAAAGAATTTTATAACGTTTCTTCAAAAATCTCTCGTATTTTCGAGACTGTCAAGACTGTTTTCGTGTTTTGCTCCAATAGATTCGTTTCTTAACTTAATTAATTTACGTGTTCTTGATAAACAAGGGAGCAAACTGTTTTGGACTCGAACAACCAACGACGTTTATTTCGAGTATTCGTCGGACGTTGCCGGTGGATCCGTCTTTTCACTTATTCACGACGTTTCGCATTCACGTCTCGTCTATCCTTTTCCATGCTTTTCGTGCGCACAATGGCAGGAAATTAATACGTACCCCTCGTCTCTGGCGGGATGAAGGTTCAACGTGTCCTTGCATAGAGATAAGCGTAGGAGGTAGTTATTTGAGCTACAAAATTCTGAGGATTCCATTCGGATAGCGAAACACAATTTTATGTCTTGCAACGGGTAATTTTAGTGCGGGGAACCCGGTGAAACCGTTCGTAGATACAGGATCTCAATTAGGCAGTTTTACGATACTCTTGCAAGACCATTAACGTTCTTATCTTGTTCCTTACATTTTTCTCAGACTATTAACCTATACCGTTATACTTTTTAAAGGTGCTCAAATTATACTCTAATTTTATATTCAACACGTTCGTTATTACATCAAGTTGTAACAGAGTTGTTCATTACCGGCCGTACTCTGCTTCTTTTATTTTTGTGCGCTATATTAGGCGTACGAATGAATAATTCAAACTTTCCAGCGAGACTGAAAGTTTATTTTTAAAAAATACCGCGACTTGTTTCGTCGAGATTTCCGCCCTTGCTTTCTGCAATTTTAGGGCAAGATTGTAGCGTGACAACATGACAAAATCAAGTGATTTTTATGAATCTTTCCTTTTTTTGTAGATTAAAAAATATTACATTCGTATTTTAAGGCTACATTTACATCCCACAAAGATCTAGTCCCATATAACGCTGGTAATTAGTCTAAGAAAATTCAGGAAAATCACTTGGCTCTATTGTCGTTACACGAGAATCTCACTTAAACCTTCGCTTGGAAAAAGCAACTAATATTTCGATTGAACAATTTACTGTATTTTCTCTTGAAATAAATGTTGAGTTTCATTGAAAAACTTGGCTTATTCATTTGCAAATCTAACATTTAATAATACATGTGCACTTTCACTACAATCGACGACTGTCTGATTTTCAGATGCGTTTCTGTTTAAACCAAGCATATCAGTTATGTCGAGGACAAACTACATTAATCTTGAAGCAGATTTTTCTTTATCATTATTAACGTTCTCTAAGACGAAGCATCATTAAACACTTTTCATATTCAGTATTCGAAAATACGTGAATAATCTGAATAATCAAAATTCCATAAATCTTCTTGCTACAATAACCAAGTGTGTCAGGTACTTTTCAGCCAAACCACGCCGAGCTTGAGACAGATTTTTATTTATTAACGTTCTTTAACACGAAGCATCGCCATAGTTACACTTTTTATATTCAGTATTCGAAAACATATGAATAATCTGAGCAATTAAAATTCCATAAATCTTCCAGCTATAGTAACTCATGTTCAGTTTAAAGATACGCTCGGAGAAGGTTATTCCAAGCCTGGTATTAAATCTTCGTTAGATATCGAATAAAACAGCGCGAGTCAACAAGTGAAGAAGTACACGTAGGCGTGCAGCGGCATAAATCTTTTTCTTGCCGATTTAGCAGGTTGGATCCGTGCATGCTCAAGTAATCCGAAGCTTTTCTGCTTTGAAAAGGGAATATCCTCGAGCCTTCCGCTCCATGGAATTCCATGAAGCGTTTTCTGTTTGCGCGCGAGAAGAAAGGGCAAAGAGGATGAGCCGGCGAGGGATGCTAAACTTTTTCAAAAACACTTTTCCACGCTAACGAATTCGCCCCTGTGAGACTTAACCCTGGAATTATTAACTTCTGCCACCCTGCTGGCTACAAACTTCACGAGGAAGAAACGAATTGTACAGTTGGTCATGAAAATGTCGAAATATTTGTAGAGACATTTGATGAATATATCGTGTGTCTTATACGAAACATTTTGAAATTACATGAACACCGTAATGAGAATTAACTATCGTGATGGTATTGGTAAAGTCTGAAGCAAACCTGAAGATGCACATAGAAGCTATAAGATATTTGGTGCAAGTAGCAGAGATCGCAAAGTGTTTAAGCATTCGACTATTTATTATATTAAGAAGACTGAGTATTCTGTGGCTTCTTATTATATGTTTAACATAGCTATATAGTATCTTTCTTAACAAATACACTGGCTACAGAAATTATTAACTAATTAGCATATGCATATCCAATGAAGTGTTTCTTTTTTACTAATTTCTACAGTTCAGTTTCATAATCAATGAAATTTTTGTAGTCATAATATACCACAAATTTATAATACACTTGGATCTAATTACTTAATCTGAAAAATTAAATACAATAGTGTGCACCCATTTTGTAGTACACTGTACATATTTGCAGTAATTATCTCGCAAGTTGTATATGCATTTACAAATTCATTTCAAATTTCTTCAATATAATCATCGTGTTCCTGTCTCACCACAGGCTAAATAAAATTTCTAAATGTTTTCTACAACGCACAGGATCTACGCGTGAAAGTCTTTTTATGATAAGCCATCAAACACTTTGATCCACTGTAATCCCAACGGGAAATCCAAGTGGATAGTGTTTCATCTACCGAAACCTTCGTTCATCTTCTTCTTTTCCTACTTCGAATCAATGAACGAATTGAAAGAGGGACGTCGAATGTCGTGACGTTTTCTTTCATTCCTTTCCTCTTTTCTTCCATCTTCTTTTTCTTTCTTTGTCTTTTTTTAACTGTCGAAAAGAGGATGAAAAGCGGAGCTCGCGCCACCCAGAAATCCAAGGTTCTTCAAACAAACTTGAACCCTGCACCGAGAGAAAAGCTCGACGCGCACGCTTTCACGCTTGCCTCCCTTTTCTCCATTTGCCGGATCCACATTCGTGCACGCTGAAATAATCGGCAGCCCTTCTTTCTTTCAAAGAGATCATCCTCCAGACTTTTTCTCCTTACAGAACTAGCTGCGAGAACGAAGGAAAGCATGAAGGGTGATGGACGGGTTTAAACGATCGGTACAGTCGCGTCAGAAACCGCTCTTTCACGCTGCTAATCTCTTCTATTAATTCTCAGGACGTACGTCAAATTCCTTTCTTTATTATCCAATTGGAAAAAGCAAGTGTGAATTTTCCGATTTATTAAAAGAGAAGAAGGACGTACGTCAATTTTCATTGCTTATCAAGTTTACAATTTACTTTGAAATGAAATGACCATTTCATTGATCACGTTGAATTTACCTGCTACAATGACGCTAGAAACGTGGAGTCTAATCGATGAATGCTGTTTAGGGGCCTCCAAAAATGTTCGTCAGAAAGATTACTGAACGATCATCGGAATTACATAAAATACGTTTGTTGATACGCAAAGACTGAAATGATACGAACTTTAGCTTGGCTACTAAAAAAAGACGATGTTTGTTGAATCAACAGGTATAGTCGTTCGAATATTCTACGCCTATTCTGAAGTGTTCTGGAAGATTCTTGTTTTTAAAGTTTTCCAGAATGCGTGAAAGATGACCGAATTCTCCAACGAGACTGTGGAAGTACGTTTACTATCGAAGTTTTCAAGGGAATTTTCGACTGGCCATCGCATCGTGCTTATTTTGATTGTTACACACGAGATTGATTTTAAATATTCGCCTAAGTGGATCTCAGATTCCGACAGATTAGCCGGAGGATCTTTAAACGTAGATGTTAATTATTAATTTCCCTATTGGTTTGACGAACTAAGCTTTTTCAAATTTGATTTAGCTCAGGGACTGCAAAATAATTAATAGCTTCAGACTGTATTGTATTGTAGGGGAAGTGAATTAATATAAATGTGAATATTTTGAATTAATATAATGAATAAATTGAATTAATCTAAAGTCGAAGATATCAAATAATTATCGAGCGAAGAAGAATATTTTCCTTCTCGATTGTGTAGTATTAAATAGGCGAAAAGAAATAATGGATATGTCGGATGAGAAACTTTGTTCCAAAGATAAAGAGGATGTTGGAGGAAAAGAAAGATAAGTTTAAAGAAGGGTTTGGTAGATGCCTTGCTCGAATTGACGAAGGAATGAGTTATGGAGAAGAATTTTTACAAAAAGCATTTTTCTAAAAAGTGGTAGCCCAATTGCTTTTCTTGACAGATGTTCAATCAACTATGTTTTCCTACATCTTACGATTTCATGTCTCTCGTACAAGTTTTACAAGCTGAACAGCACGGTAGTATTTGAGATAAAATTAATTCTGTTCCAAAGTTTTCTTCAAACAATATCAATACACTCTTTCTTATCCGAGAGATTGTAAAAAAAAAAAAAAAAATGAAACTGGACCTGTTCAAATTTGCTTAACGCGTGAATTTAAAAAACGCGTCATCTATGTGGTATAGTGTATCAAAGCATTAAAATTTCAAAGGAGAACAATTTCGTGGGAAGAAAGTAACCGTAAATTTCTATTTTTCGCCATAAAACTTTCCGTCGTAGTTGCAATTTCTCGTGTTTTATCTTAGCGTGGTTTCGAGCGATGCGTCGTATTTATGGTAGGACGTAAAAACGTGGGCCAACGTCGACGGCATCCCCTAGACCGGATGTTGCCCTCCCCCTCTCTGGTGGCGCATTCACCGAAATTTCTATTTTCCATGCGGAAAAAAAACGAGGCAGACGGACGTAGACGGGAAAGAAAAACGCGAAAGAAGACACGGAAAGGGGTGGAAAAAAGCGCGAGCGCGGCGGAAATGACACGATAAAAACAATGGCCGTCGACGCGGAGTGAAACGCGCGTTATTGTGCCACGAAAAATCGTGAAAAACCCGTAGAGGAGGTCGGATTAAACAGAAATGTGAAAAGATAAGGCGCGAAGAACCGAGCGGATTTCACGAATGTCCGCCTGGAGAAAGAAATTGGAATGTGAATTCATAGATGAGAAATGAGTCAATAGGGAACTGAGTGGATGAGCCTGGTTGAGGAACTACAAAGAATGTACGTAAGGGGAAAATATGGTGATTCACCAGCAAAGTGGCCATTTGGAACGGTATTGCTACTATACATGCATATATGCTGCCTTCTGATATGATGGAGAAGAAAATAAGTTTATTTTTTGAGGTGAATCAGATTCTATCAATTTTCCAAATCTTTCTGTTTGAATCAATAACTACAAGTATCTTCGCGTCTTTTTACATCATTTTATATATCGCCCCAAAAATTAAAAATTTCGTCTTTCATATGTGTAAATTTGATTTATTCACGTTTACAATCTACGAGAATATTGATTATACTCTGTCTGTGTATTAAAATTTGAAGCTTCATAAAAAGTGGAGCTGATGAGCTTAACTTCTGAACGTTTCACATATTAAAATCTTTTCGGATTTCTATTCAACTTTACAGTGCCAATAAACGCTCGTATTTTTCTCTGAGTAAAATTAATCTCATTGTAATTGTACCTCCCTTATCCAAAACCTTTCTGAAATTTCCCTTAAATTATTTAATCCTATTACAATTGCACGTTGCGTAGCTACAAGCTATAGAACCTGCCCTATCCATGAACCATACAATTTTCCTTAAATTAATCCTATTACAATTGCACCTCCCTCATCAAAAAACTCTCTGAAATTTCCCTTAAATAACTTAATCCTATTCCAATTGTACCTTCCTTAGCCACAAGCTATAGAACCTCCCCTATCCATAAACCACACAACTTTCCTAAAATGAATTAATCTTACTAATTAATAGTTTATTATTAACCAATCATAATTGCGTTTCCCTTATCCAAAAACTCTTTGAAAATTCTCTTAAATAACTTACTCCTATTCCAATTGTACCTTCCTTAGCCACAAGCTATAGAACCTCCCCTATCCATAAACCACACAACTTTCCTAAAATGAATTAATCTTACTAATTAATAGTTTATTATTAACCAATCATAATTGCGTTTCCCTTATCCAAAAACTCTCTGGAATTTCACTGAAATAAATTAATCCTATTTCAATAGAGCACCTCCCTTATATCCACAAACTCTCATATCTCTCCCGTAAAAAAAATTAATCCTGTTACAATTGCACCGCATTCTACGCACAACTCGCCCCCGTATTGTCACCCCGTGGCAAACACACTGGTCAAAGTTTGCCCGCTTTATTATTGAATTTTACGCGGCCGTACGCGTGCACTCGCGTGTACTCGCGTGAGTCACACGAAGGGAAACAACATTCGTCGACTCGTATCGAGCCTTTCGAGCAGCGCTGACGTTCTCTCTCTCTCTCTCTCTCTCTCTCTCTCTCTCTCTCTCTCCCTCGAATCTTTTCTGCCCTCGTGTGTATGTTATATTGTTACACACGACCACGCACAGCCAGCCTCCATGCGCGTGGTGCGTGTGATTGTGCGTCTACACCCTAGTTAGACGCCGACACTGACTCACGTATTCTCACATTCATTAAATAAGTAGTATGTAAAGTCTCTCTGCGGGTCTTTTTCTCTTTTGCTCTTTCTTTTTCCCCCCTTTTTCTCTTCCTCGACAGCTGCACACGATGCTTGCTACTGGGGAGAACTGGAACGATCAGGCACTCTCCGACTCTCTTTATTAAGACTATTGTCTTTATTGCCGGTATTTTTCTTAGGACACTTATCCATTTATTCGGTCGTTTACTTTGCTAACTTACATATTTAATCGACTGCTATCTTTTTACGCCGCTCGATTTTTCTTCGCAACGACTCGCACGATATCGATTACGTTACATCGAGATGGCACCAAGATTTATAGTGGCCACAGGAAACGTTTGTTCATCGTTATATTTATTGCAGCGTTTGTTAATAATTATGTTCAAGTGTATTATGTTTGATATATTATTTGGTAGTACTTTCATATAATATAATTATACAATTTTTATATCAAGTTGCATATTGGTAATAAATTAATAAAAAATTAATTAAAAACTAACTAGTAATCTAATATCTATAATCTAATATATTAGAATTCATTATACAACTCGTATGATGCAAAAGAAAAAGGAAATGTGGAATGTGACAAAAAAAAGAAATTCGCTTCATTGGAAAATAAGAGTATGTACGTACAAATATCTTTTGTAGTCATTGAATATTGTATATTCGCTGGTTCGTTCGTTTTCGTAGCTTTCAAAACAGTCTTTTGTTTCTACTGACAATCATTGTTACACGCCATTGCTTGAACAGTTTTGATAAAGGAAAATTGTTGAGGCTTCTGGTTAAATTACGTGTACAGTTATTTTCGTGTGGTTATATATATTTAAAATATGTTGGATAATAATACAAGACCAAAAGAGTTCAAGTTAGATTGCGTAATTTTAAGCTAAGTTTAAAACTACTATTCCGTAAAATTACTATAAAAAAGTGGAGAAAAAATAATTCCATCAGAACTCTGTTGAACCGTCGTTCCACTGTATAATTTCACTTGCCTGCCTGAACTCAGTGGAACTGTATTCTTGAAAACTACGCAAAGATCCACGCACGCGCGATGGAAGCAAGTTCTAGACTTACACACATAGAAAGTAAGACATCGAACCACGAAATGAAACGACCCCTTAGGAATTTTTTCTCAAGCCAAGAAGCTGGGGAGTGAAATTCGACGAGATTCTGACTCAAAGAAAATTTCGTAGCGTACGCTACGGATATTCTAGAAAAAGATTTTTGTCTCTTAAGCGCGTCTCAACATTAAAGCACGGTAAAATATTTGCAAATCCGAAAATTTAAGTAGGTGCAGCATTTGAAAATCGTAAGATTCGGAAATTTGGAAATCTGGGAATTAAAAAATTCGAAAATTTGCAAATCTGAAAGTTAACAGATTCTAAAATATAGAAACCTGGAAATTAAAAAATCCCAAGCTTCGAAAATCTGAGAATTGAAAGATCCAGAATTTCGTAAATCTGAAAATTAAAAGATTCTAAAGTTCGCTAGTCTGAGGATTTAAAAATCCTAAAATTTGCGAATCAAATTATAAATTCTAAAATTTCTAAATGATAAAATAAATGATAAGAATGATAGAACCTGGGAAAGAGACTTGAAACTGAAATGTTGCGTGAAGCAACGTTTCTTAATTAATGTCGATTACTCAAACGAAAACTACCCTTTGATAATTGTTGCTCGAGTCAAAGAATTCGAGATGAAATTCGAGCTCTGGCTTGAAGAAAATTTCACAGCACGTGTTATAGACACTACAGACTGTATAGACGAAGCTTTTCCGCCTCATGTCGCTTAATCGGCGATCAAGAGGCACGTTGAACCTCGGATATTCAAACAGGGACCGCGCAAACTGCAGTCGAGTGCAGTGAGGAGAGAAGAGCCAAGTGCATGACAGACACGCTGCAATGTGTGTAGAGTGTCTCGTTTGCTTGTATGCACCTGCAAGACACATGTTGTGCACTGGTTTCCAGACGGAGAAGATGGGAACGGTCTCTCCACCTCGACTAAATTTCCGCCAGCATTCGTGAAAGAAATTTCCTGGTAGACGTTTCATATGTCGATACCAGAATTTTTTGGAGAAATGCACTGGATGGCTATGTTAGTATTTGCCTGCGATATATGAAATGTCCGATCCTGAAGGAATTACAATCCAACGAATGCTGAGAGAGACGCTTTTACAGAAATCAGACGTCCATATAAATAGAGAAAAGATTTATTTTTCAATTTTTTCTCTTTTTTTCTGTATATTATATAATTTCAGATTTTAAGTTCTTGATATATAGAAATGGAAATTGTACTTTTCTTGTATAGGACATTTCGTTCTTTGCAGTTTTATTCATATAGAACTCCAAATATAATATTACAAATGTAGGATTTAAGGTTCTAACGTTGTAATATATAGAATACCAAATTTTACTTTTCGAATTTGAAACCTGCTGTGCTTCAAGGCACCATAAATATATATCACTTTAAATTCTTATTCTGTGATATACACAATACAAAATCTCACTTTTCTAATATATAGTGCTTATAAGATATATCTATAGCACGTTCTCCAAATTCTTATTTCGAGTATTAATTATACACCAAATTACAAGTAGTAAGTAATACAATAAATTTTCTCTGCTTATCAGCCGCCACTATAAACGCTATAAAAGTTACAAAATTAAGGTTACACGTAAAAAGAAATATTCCAAATTTTGCAAATTTCTTATTCCCTGTTCTCGAGGATTTTGTTATCACCGTATCGTGTTATTAACAGATTTGATGAATCTAACCATAGAATCTATTCAATAATAACTAAATTAATTTGAAATATAAATCTCTGTCTCAGAAAAAAAAATTTCAATTTTCATTCAAATCATTTAAAGCTACTGCGAATGAATTATTGGCTGTCGTTTAGTTACGATAGATTTTTGCTTTTTTACGCAATACATCATCCAATGATAAGCGATATTTTATTTCGTTAAATTCGATACGTGTACGCTATCGAGGTACATATCGCCAGTAGGGTTGGTTATCGAGACACGCACAATTCGCGTATTTTTTCCACCGGCACGTACGCCAAGTGTCACGTTCATTAATTTTTGTATAGCGTGCGCACGAGTGCACTTGATACGTGACACCGATAGGGGATGCGGTAAACGAAAATAGAACGGATCGATGGTGTTTTCACTGAAAGAACGAATACAGGTATTACGCCACCTGTTGTAAACCGATTTCTTTCGCGTTACTTCGTCCTGTTATTACCCGGAGGAAAAAGTCGAAGTAGTTCCATGGACGACGTAAGCTGATGAAAGACAAATCTGGGTGAAAAATTCTGGATCTTTTTCGTGGATGCATACGCTATTGCGTGCAGTGTAAAAGAATGCGAGGTCGAATATAGAGCAAGGTGTGCAAATTTTGTAGCCCGGGAGCTTTTTTAGTATTTACTAGAAACTAGATCTATTTTCTAATCAGAAAAAGTTTGTGCAATTACCTCGAGAACTTAGTAACGAAGGCTTGAAAGCAATGTTTTACAAAAGTTCATGCAAACAGGGTAAAAAGTGTTTATGTAAAAGGATGCGTTTCTCTGTTGTTGAAAAAAATGCTTCTAATTTCATCCCCTTAGCTTTATATTATATAATTATTATATAAATTAATTATAAATTATTATACAAATATTTGTACATAATGTATGTATAATAATTATAATATTGGTATATAGATATCATCTTAAAGTCCATCTTTCATCAGCGTATGAATTTCGAAAAATGTTACAAAAATTATTCGGAGAATGTAAAACTACGCCTGCCTAAATTTTTTGTTAGAAGAATAAAATAAAACAGATTTTATTACGTTTAACAAGATATAAATGAATTACGATTCAATTTATTATTAAGGCAGTTTATGATATTGATTGAATCGTTATAATTAGAGTCGCTGTGTACTTCTCTTCTTCTCTTTAGCACTGCAACTCCAACGATCGACCATCCACTATTAGCAAATAATTGAAACCATAGGAAGCTATAAACTTGGTGATGGGATGATATTGTTCAAACAGAGATCGATGTAAAGGGCTAGACGTCGTTTTCACCAGATTCGTGACACGACAATGACAATTTCATCGGCCGTATCCCGTAGCAAAGTGCAACAGGGGTGGAAGGACCGAAAGTAACGAAGCGAGACAGTGGCGACAAAGAGGGACGTTAATGAGCCAGACGACGCTGGAATTGAATTCGACGCCGCGCAAAGCGCTCAAACGAACTTTCCTTCAACGACAAATTGCCATGAAATCCTGTCGAACGTTTCTTGTTCTGACGGTCAGTGAAATTTCCAATCTGCTGTTATTACGATCGTAAAACATCGAAATTGTGTACTCGAAAATTAAGAAAAATAAAATCCTTTCTTAATACTTTTTGTATACATTGAGGTCATTTCTCTTCATACTTTTCGTTTGTCTTTTTCCCTGTTGCGCTTCATTCTGAAAAGACGAATTTTTAATTGGAACATTTAGAGCTGTTGAGAAGAGCTACGAATGTTAAAAAATCTATCAAGGGATATTTAATAGAAGCTGGCAAAGCGGTAAAATGATACTTGAAATGACACAAGAGAATATCTTCGAGCTTATGCGTATCTCTGAAATTTATGCCTTGCAGTTGTTGCAATTGCAGTGAAAAGAATTTGTAGCGCGCCGAAATAAAAAAAGACAATACTTTCCTCTCTCTGATTACTGGCAATAATTATAAAAATATTAATTTTTATATGGAAATCTTAGAAGTATTAGAAAGTTGTAAAAAGGAATTATATTTCTTTTTTTTTTAAGAAGGAAAATATATTAAAGACCATAATTGGCATCTTGTTTGCTCTTGTGCTTATCTCCGAAATCTTGGGATTTGAAATTATTGCAATTGCAATAAAGGTAGAATTTGTAGCACGCCAAAAAAAAGGGACTCATAGTAATGACTATAATAATAATTATAATTCTCCAACTGTGTCATCTATAATTTTCGATTGAATCTTCTGTTGTTTTCCATTATTTGATACTTCTCGGGTTTTCTAGTTAGATTAAAAAAAAGAAAAGATTCAGAAGATTGTGATACTGTTCGAATTTCATAAGCACCAATTTTTCGAACAATATAGTCCGAACAATATATTTTTTGCATCATTTATAACGAACCGGAAGATACTAATTAAAAATTATTGGGTGTGTTAAACGGAATTCTCGGAAAATTAATAAAACGCAATTATGCAATATAATAATAAAAACGTTAATTTTCGTAGAATTCCTAGGAATATTACAAAGACCTAGAAAAAATTGTTACGCTTTGTCTTTTAAAGGAAATAAAATAGCAAAAACCAAGACTTGCACTGCAGAATTTTCTCTCAACTTGAGCCGAGGTACAGAGCGAACAAAAATATCCATTTTTCTCAACGTTCGTTAAATCCGTGCCTTTTTTACGTGGTCGTGTTTCTTTCTCGGCTAACAAACGAGTTTTGTTTCATTCATGCGAGTATAAATATATAAGTTCTGGCTGGCTGATTTTTAACGCGGGGAACGTGATCAGAGCTGCGTAAAAATCGCAAGAAGTATTTACGTATCATCAAAACGGTGTATATGTTCCCATATTAACTAGCAACGATAGCCATCGTGTTTCCATATAAAATAAAAATCCATCGAGAATGTTTGTACGAAAAATTTTCATAGCTACGAAATGATTCTACGGAATCTCAGTTTGCGAACGTTTATCGACAGCGAAGATCTCAATTGAATAAAATATTTCTCAACGAAAGAAATGCTAATCGTGTGTTTGCATGGTAAAGTGACATAATATAAAGAAAAATCCTACGGGGTTCATTTGTCCCGCAGTGGCAAAAATCTGACGATTTACGGTACGTGGGGGCTTATTTATGGCGCTAAAAATGGAACAACGCTGCTGGTTACCAAAGATGACCACTTTATATTATTTTGTTTTTATTATACATTGTATGTTTCATATTATTATGTTATAAAATTACTTATTTATTATGGAACTGAAAAATGGTACAATTCATTATGTTGCAATATACTTCATAAATCTTTCCAACATGAAAGTGCAATATGAAACGTATGTCGAAATGAGTACGGAGTTACGGCAGTCTCGTACCGCTAAATAGGAAACGACATTATGGCCATTCGATCAAAATTGCTATTGGACACTGTTGTCCCATACCGCCTAATAGGAAAATCCATCATGAGGTCTATTTGTTCCCGATGGACATTTTTTTTTGTCACCACGAACTTTCGTTTATCACCAAATAAAAATGTGTCCTTACAAAACTCGGCGCAGTGACCGCGTTAAAGAAATCAGAACCATCGTTCTGCAATTGCTGCGAACTGGATGCTACCGCCAGATCACTCGCTCTGTGAATGCAGAAGATTCGAAACACAGAGAGACAAAGCTACGTACAGACGAAGCTTTTAGATTTTCTGCACTTTATATGCAAAGAACTTTCGAATAAATTCACTCAGAATTCTTCTTTGTTTTTGTTCCCTGGTTGGGCCAGTCCTGGAATTTCGTTTTCTTTATTACAAAACTCTATGGAAAAAGTTCGACAAATAAATTTCTTCGCCCATCGCCGAAGATCTCTACGAGATATTCGAATATCTGAACTTTATGGCCTTAAATGTACGTTAGAAAAATGATAGAAATTATAGACGTTTGTTCTTGCGAAAGAACAAAAGGAAATTTCCAAAGTGGGATATTAAATTGAGAGGTATAAAATTAACGTGTGTAGTTCGCATAAATAGCCTTGAACCGTCGATTTTATGTCACGGGGACATCAGCCTTTTGATTGATGTTGTTTGTAAGCAGAGAAGAGCCTTGGATCGCGCCAGAAATCCTTTTGATAAGCGGTTTCCGCGGACGGAAATGTTGCAACGTCGAAAAAAATTCGATTTGCTGTACGAAGAATCAAATTCGTCATACTTTTTCCAAGTTCTTTTCGCCAACACTTTGTCATTCGGAATTAACGTTCGTTATTCCCTTTCATCTTCCCAAGCGACGCTGAATTCGTCCCGTGAACTTTTAACGTCTGCCTGAAATTCACTAATTACCGAGTCGCCAGCCTGAACGAGATTAAATTTTGCTTAACGACCGTGCAGCCAGTAAAATATCCTGTGTCTAATTAAAAGCGTAGCCGTGTCATTTTCAACTATTAACTGTACGAGATTTGTGGAAAATTCCATGTTTAACTCTTTATGGTGTTGCAATTTTTTTATTAATTCGACTGCTATTTCATAGTTGTGTATGTAATGAACCAATGCATAAGATACCATATGTAGAATGATACAAATATGTAAAACATGTTGATATTTCGTAAGTGAAGGTAAAACGAAAATTTGGTTCACATGTGTATTATAAATGTTAATGTATTTGTAAATTCTAATATTAATATTTCTAGAGGCAAAGCAGAGATTTAGTTTAGAAATTCATATTAAATATTAACGTGTTATACTGATATTTATAATTATAATGGAATATTAATACAATAATTAGACTGTCAATGCGCGTGTAAATTAACAGTTTTATAAATGCTATTCGAAATGCTAGAATGTAAGCAGAAATTTTGTGTTAGATTTCTATTAATTATTAATTCAATGTTATTTAATATAATAGTAACAGACATACTAAAACAAAATTCTGTTTAGCTTCGTTTTTTGAACAGCGATTAGAAAAATATTAACTCGCATAAATATTCGCAATCTAATTATTAAATTGAAAGATACTGCTCTGCATTTTATGGAAAGCTAGCGTTTCTGAATTGTATGTCATTTTCAAAATGAAGATGAGACATTGTTTAACGCCCCTATAATGTTCCTAAATGTTTATTTACAATTACGCTGCAATTACGATTGCCTCTATTTTCTACCTAAACTTACTCACAGATTCATTCACGTCGTTTAAAGCTAAAAAAAGACCTGCTTTCGATCAGGTACAATACAACAAGGTTATATTAATCTGACGATACGATCACATCATATGGAATATAATTGAACACAATAAGAGACTTAATTCACGTATAATAGTAAAAAAAAAAAAAAAACGTAGCCGCGTAATGCGTACATTGCTTTTCCTCAGACATTGGTAAATATTTTCCAATATTACCTGTCTGGTAAACTGAGAAGTGAAAAATTATTATCTCTTCCTCTGTCCTCCATATATTTACCTCTACAGATATTAAGGTAGATCATGATATATCATTGTAGATACAAACGAGGTCAACGTGCTAACGACGAGTTGCTATTGTTTTCCACTGTTATAATTAAATATTCAACTGGGACGCAGCTTAAATCGATCGAGTTTTACATAACCGCACGAAATAATAATAAAACACACATATTCCGCAGCGAAAGGATTAGACGACCGAGAATCTACAATTCACATTCTAAGATCCTGCAATTTGTCTACGAACTATTTTTAAACGTAAACGCAATTAAAGTCTGGAATAAAATATCTTGTTGCATCACCTTGAATCAATTATACCACGGTAAATCATCGAGTGCAGTTGCCTTTAACTTACGCCACAATAAATCATCGGCTGAAGTTTAGATTAAGTTATTGCACGATATTGCATCCCTGTATTTATCAATGTCCTCGATGTAGCAGCTATATCTTTTTGTTTCATATTCTCATGAATTTTTATCGTACCAATCTAATCGTAACTAATGTGTTTCTAAGCTCTCTGTATTTTCTAATACATCCACAGTTACCCACCGTTTTCTATCTATTCAAGTAAATGTACTTGTATCTATTTGACACTCTTTTTTTTAATTTTCTCTTTCATACAACAGATTTTATCTTTACCTTTTCTATTATTCAATACACAATCCTCTGGAAAATTTTCAGTAGCTCGATCATGATAAAGGAGAGCGACTTTTTTAATTTTCTGCTCTTATCTACACTATCATTCAGGAAATGTCGTACTCAACCTATCTATTCAGATAGCAACTTACATACTTTTAAGGAACAGTGTTGCGAAATCAGCTTTCTGATTCATAACCCTCCATTTATAATACATATCGCTATAGTACGATATCGTTACATACGATCAACTTCTAACAATACGTTTCCTTCGATGCGAACGACAATTAAAAAAGTGTCCGCGTCAAAAGTTCATTACGATCGTTGGTTTATTCAAGAAGAAAGACAGTGTGAAACACGATCATGTATCGAGAGAAATGGATCAGGTTGGACGCTGAAGATACTCACTTTCTTATAAAGCTTCCCGAGTGATTCACTGAGTAAAGCAGATTTAATGCGTTCTGCTGCACAAGAGGCACAGAGAGATAAGCAAACTTCTAGAAACTACGTGTGTAGCGTACGTATGTATATAGCGCCCTATCAGCATATCAACTTGCCAGCTTTCTCCTAACACGCATGTATTATTCAGATTTTTGTCCGACGAAACAGACAGTTTAGACTATTTGCTTCTCTTTAGACTATTTCGTCCTTCTTAATCGAAACGTCCTATTTACAATTTTAAAAAAGCCCAAGATCCGAGAACACTCGTTGTTTCTCATTTTCTTACTTCATCCTTGCGCGTCTTTGTTCAATATGGAATATTTAGCTACAATTTCTTAGCCGTGTAAAAAATAAGAAATATTTGAATGTACAGTGGCTACAGATATTTTCTCTTTCTTCGTGGAAATGTCTTATCTACGATTTTAGGAAAGTCGAGGATCCGAGAAATCTCATGTTCTTCGTTTTTTTTACTCCATCCTCGTGCCTATTTATTCCATGTAAAATATTCTCTTCTCGTTGGACTACTTCGCCTTCCTTACATTATTTCGATGTCGTTTTGGAAACGAAAAAACTGCTGTACAGACAGGACACGTTAACTAAAGAGAAACTTTGCACAGCAACTTAAGGAAATAATTAGAAAAAAGAACAAAATAAACGAGGAACTAAATATTTCAATATCGTCTTGAAAGATAAAAAGCTACTGTACCGATAGGAAACTTTTAAGCTAAAACATTAGTATTATTGGCTATTTTCTTCCATTATTATCAGTTACTTTCGACGATTAGCAGCACACGCGTTTCTCACCAAACCTTTTCCACCAATCTTATCGCGATAAGTAAACGAGCGGCTGGCAAGTGTCTGCCGTTGAAATTTGTTTGCTAAGCAAACTCTGTTTTTCGGTGCAACCGTATCGCACTGTCTCTTCGTGGCTGTCGGATGCGTACTAAGTGTATGCATATTTCGTTTCAAACGTCATTCCAAGTCCGGCAACGAATGATAATCGTACGATGTTTGGATTAAACAAAGTATGATTTATGAATTATTATTACGGTATTATAATACTTTCGAGATTACCGAATTTTTAGTTTCGCGAGCATTCGTCGCGAGAAAATCATCGTTCGCTGAATACGATCTGAGAATTATCGTAATATTTTAACTACAACACCGATGATCACGCGTTTATGGGAAATTTAATCGTCAGCTGGTGTATTGATGGATTATAAGTGGCCAGAATAATCAATTTCAAAATACGTCACGTTACTTTGTATAACTCGACAGAAGTTGTTGTTGTTCCATGAAATATGAACAACAAATTGATATTAAAAATCTTCAAATTAGTCTAGTCCAAACATAATTGTTTCGGTCATTACGTAGAAAGATCTAGAGAGAAATCTACAATATGCAAAAATATATCGCTACTTGGTATTAACAGTGACAAATCTAAAAAAAAAAAATGACCAATTTGCTTTCATCGAGTGCGAGTTCCACGTTATGTTTCTATTTTTATCGTGTCAAACGGTACGTTTATATCCATCGGTTGTGCGTCAAAGGACAGTTGTACTAACAAGGCCTGTTTTTAGTATTCAAAGAAAAATATAAATTTTAGAAAGCCTCTCGTCTAAAATTAGCATCTTTTAAGTTACGCCGCTATCGATCCGAAGCAGCGGTACAAACGTACAATATTACATTATTTAAAAAATGAAACGAACTTTTATTCAGTTTCCACTGCTTCAATTATAATTAGACGAAAGATTAGATCTGCATGACATTTGAATAAATTTGTATAAAATTATTAGTAATTAGTAATTATAATATCATAATGAATAGTGAATTTTTCTTTTAAATATGGATGTTTGTTTTAACGTGAAAACTCATTTTAATGCAGCGGATAGTGTACATCGGAGAGCGTATCAAAGAAAAGGAAAATACGCCAGCGACAGAAAGAGCAGTGGAAAATATCAAAGAGAACGACGGTGGTATACCGAGAAATAGAATTTTGACGAACAAAAACTGATGTTTCGATATCAAGAAGAATAGAAAAGAGGATTGCAAGAACGAAAAGACCTACGAAGGGACACTAAGAAAAGAGAAGAGTACAGCGTTAAGAATCGAAGAATAAATTAAAGCCGGTGTGAAGAAGGAAAAAAGGGATGCAAGCATCCAAAGTGTAAAGACCGAAAGAAGAATTAAATTGCGATGCTTCGGTCTTCTCTTTTAATTACTGCAATCTTCCTTTTTATTTATTAGTTTCTCCTTGTTCGGATTTTAATTTAGAATTTCGATTGCTTGCGATGTATCTCCGATAAGCCGTCTGATGAAATTCCTCGCGTTTTTCCAGCCGTTTGTCCACCAGCAGATTTCAATTAAGCAAAGATGAAAGAAGTGTGGCCGGTTCGTTTGAAAATTCGCAACGGGACCGGAATTAAAAGTTGTCGACGTGATTTATTTGCCGACGTGACGGAGCTTCGATCCGCTTTCGCTATGCGTCGAGAAATAGAAATTTACTGCCTTGCCAAATCTCAAGTCCGATATTCCCGCGTTTCGACGGAATTCCCTTCGGAAAAGCTGATTCTTCCACGATGCCCATCTTCCAATTAACCTCGCCGTGTTCCTTCAATCATTTTACACGCAGTCGCGCTTTCTTCCCTGTCGTTAACACGTTTGCCCAAATTTGAGAAAAGTACAGAGTGGCTCGTAAGTCGCTTCCTCGTTCAAAAGTCGTCTAACTTTGTTCTTATTGCGCGTAAAAATCAGTTAAATTTACAGCTGTTTGATCGCGTAGCTGGATTACGCCTGACCTACTCTGATGGCACGTAAAAAATACTAAATAGCACGATCATGTGCTCCGAAGTACCGTCTCTTCTTACGCTAAAGTCGTCTTTTTACGTTACTCGGAAGAAATCGTAGTTTATAGCAACGCCAATAAATCATGTCGTTCGATACGCATTTCTGTTCATAATCTTCCAACAGGTATAAAATTAATAGAGTATTGTCAGGCGCAAACGACTTGTAACAGAACTGTATACTAAAGCGCATTATATACCCGTGAATAACAATAACAATAATAATAATAATAATAATAATAATAATAATTTGTTAATTTTTGTTCCAGGTTTTCAAAGTTCGTTCTCTGGAAATTTACAAAGGGCGCCATTCTCCTCGGAGCAGAGAGTAAAAATAACCGAATCCTGTTTTCCAAATCAATTGAATTTTATTTTCAAAAGCGACGCTGCGTTTTTTTAGAAACTCGAAATTCGGTAGAGGACTAGAAACAGAGCTGAAAGTCCGACAGAAAAATAGAAGTACGGCATTCGTTAGAGTACGAGAATGTTTCATCACTGAGACAAATAAATTGCAGACCATTTAGTTGGTGAATTATTATGCAAGAGAACCGAGGTTTTTCTGATATTACAAAATTTAGTCTGCTTTTTTTCTCTTTTTTTTTTTTTGATTGGAGAATATCAAACGTGATGGGAAATTCACTGTCAGACCGTCGTCATCGTTCGAACGCCACGTGAGCTCTTCGCTCGTACAGGAAACACCAGATTGACGATGCTTTTGTGCGAGAAGCTGGATCGATAACGCGTGTACTGTCGCCATTCAGAACGATCGTTCGAATTCAATAGCCACTACGTAACGATTCTTCGTGGAAAACGCTAATAAAATCGAACGAGAAAGCGGAGCGTCAATGGGACGCGAGAAAGGTATTAAATTTGATCAACTTTTTCACGGACTTTACGACGTCCCGATGATTGAGTTACAGGCACTGGAAATTCTTTTAGAACTGTGTATTAATTCCTGATAAAAAAAAAATATAATCGTGTTCAAATTTCAAAGATAAAGATAAAAAAGAAAGAGAAAGATATGTAAAGTCTTGTCAAAGTTGTTATTAAATTTTCCAACGTAAAAATGGATAAAATAAACTTGCTGAAATTTGTACTCTTAAAATAGTTCGACTCTAACTTTAAGCTTTCTAGGTTCTGCTTTATGTAATATCGTGTAAACTAGTTTTCTATTTTATCCAAACAATTTAGATAATTAATTCAAGCGTTCAGAGGGCGAACTTACGTTAATAAGGTAGATATAAATCTTCTGGAATTTTTACTCTTGAGATAACTCGAGCCTAACCTTAAACTTCTCGATTTCTGTTTGACGTAATGCCACAGCTTTCTAATTTCATTCAGACGATTTAAATAATATCAATTAGAGGCCGCGCGATCAGTGAAAAATTGGAACAAGTGCACTTTTCCACAAGAACGGAGAAGTATGAGAATGTCTAACATCGAGAATATTTAATATCTATAATTATGTATATGTTTCGATATTTATCAATTAAAACATACAATTGTAACATCAATTAAAAGCCTCGCAAGTGGAAAAGTGAAACAATTGCATCTTTCCCATAAGGAGGGAAATGTATAAAAAAAGAATATTACCAAGTCTTTGTAACTATCTAGTATCTATAATTATGTACATGTCTTGATGTTTATCAATTGAAACATACAATACCAATCAGAAGCCTCACAAGTGGAAAAATGAAACAATAGCATCTTTCGCATAAGGGAAAAATATATAAAAAAAAAAAAATGATATTGCCAAATAATATCCGTATATTTTAGCGTGTAGAAACAACACGAATTTTTCTGTTAAAAGCTTAATTTTCATATATAAGTTTATATCGATGAACGTACAGGATACCACACGTTATTGAAAGAAGAAAAGAGAACACAGATAATTTCTATTATCATCCATATACATATTATGACACACAATTGATCGAGTTTGTCGCAATTTTCTCAAGTCGATCACTTTATCGCTAGTGTCGTTCTCTTATTCTCGCTAACTGTTATCAAGAAACGCAACGTCGAACAATCGATATACAGATCTTAATGATCATTTTGCACAATCTGGAAGTAACATTGCTACACTGCTGCGTGATAAACGACCGATTCATACCATCTTCCAAGATTCGATTGTTATCTATAACGCAGTATGTAACACTTTAGCAGGCGTTCAGTTCTAACACAAGACGCGAAGTCGTATATAACGCGAAGAAGACACAAAGGAAAAAGAAACGAAGCGAAACGACGCTTGCTCGCCTCATAAAACAATAACTGCTAATAAGACGCAATTGTTCGTACCACGGAAGTAATAGAAGCAACTCCGAGAGCCTAATAAAACTTCTCAGTTCCATCTGTCGCTGCCGACTTTACGTTAATATAATTATCGGACTCTGCCATATTTATACAAAATCCATATTTTTATGAATCCAATGAACATTCGTATCTTTCATATTTATAAACACTGGAGAAATTCATACTTTTGTGGATATTTTAAATATAAGAAGAAGGTGGATATCGACTCTTGTCTAATATAATTAGTATAATGTGCATATTTATGCGAAATTCGTATCTTTCATATTTATAAATACTCGAGAAATTCATACTTTTGTGGATATTTTAAATATAAGAAGAAGGTGGATATCGACTCTTGTCTAATATAATTAGTATAGTATGTATATTTATACGAAATTTATATTTTTCACATTTATAAATACTCGAGAAATTCATACTTTTGTGGATATTTTAAATATAAGAAGAAGGTGAATATCGACTCTTGACTAATATAATTATTACACTGTGCATGTTTATGCGAAATTCATATTTTTATAAAAGTAATCGAAGGAACGGGGCCTAGGTAGAAAATCGTTTTATTTATCAAAGATTATACAGAGTGGTATATTTCGGATATTTTATACGTTTTGACAAATCGTGCGCATTCTGTGTATATTTGCACCTATCCAAGTTCCCTATATGAACGCATAGAAATCCACAACGCAGAAGATTAATTACGATAACGATTGTATATAAAAATTCTAGAAAAGAACAAGCAAAGAAGAAGATAAATGTGTTTGCGTGATCTCATTATTTCAAACTACATATATATGGTTATGTTAATATTTCTCCACAATCCTCTATCACTTTAGATAAACTGTAATTCCACCTTATCTAAAACGTATCATTGTACAGATAGCAATTAATCGATTTAATTGAATTAAAAAATTGATTTATCATTTAGTCGATTTTCTATTTGCTAAAAGAGACGCGCGTTTCCGTACGCAAGTACAAAATATGCGAACATACGACGCCACAATGCGTTGCTCGAATGGTTCGAAATTACAAGAGCGGATCCACGCTCGGATCGTTTTCGCATGAATTCTTGTAAGAAGCCGATTTACCGCTTGGCAGTCCACGACAACAATTTCTTTCGAATCAACTACCATTTTTATCCCTTTCATTGATCGTTCGATCGTTTTATTGTTCATGCAAATCTTATCGATATTGAAGTAGTTTGTAGATATAGATGTAAGTAGTTCTATCGACTCATTCAGCACTTGTAGCATTCATTGTGAAACTTTTGCGACATGGATTTTTTAAATATTTTCTCTATATTTGACGCTTCATTGCACTCGCGCTTGGAAGGTTCTTCGATAAGACCAATGGGTAATGAGAGTTATTTTAGATAGTATTATTTTTATTGATAGCCTGTGCGTAATAGAGTATTTACTATAATATTTAGTACATGAAACCTATTTACATTCCAAATTCTTCAGTCACGTTGATGAAGATATAAAAATTAGTAAAAATCCATAGCGAATATAGAACAAACATTGTCAAAGATAAAGTGCGCAGGTGCAATATATTACTCTGCAATTAATTACTATAGTACATTTCATATTAATACTAATACTAACACAATATTAATATACTTGATAGTATACTCAATAATACATAATATATACAAAAAGGTAAAATAAATAATTCTAAACGATATACTTGATAGTACATAAATATAACAATACATATACAATAATATATAATAATATAATAAATAATAGCATATTAATATAGCAATATATTTTAGGTATAACGTATATCAATTAATATACCTATATATAATAGTGTATTAAAATATATCTTAATCAGATTACACAGAATTCGTGGCAATGGTCGCGCTAATCGAAAGTTCTGAAATTTAAAATTCCTACAAGGAAACGCTGTCTCATCAGCAACCACGAAGCGTGTGTTAATCGATACACGTTTCCTTGGCTTCTCTTAGCCAAATGGAATAACAGATTGAGAGCCACTGAGACCGCTGGCAAATAAATAGATCACCGACGAAGCTTCTTCGATTGTCAATGCTCTTCAGAATTGGATGAAGAACGATAGCAGGAAGGAAGGAAGGAAGGGAGGAAGAGGTGAAGTAATGCATTACTGGCAAAGAAGAGGCGGAAAGAGGTGAAACGAGTATGGTAGACGACACGATGTCAGGTCGGTTGGACGATGACGAACGCTCGCTATCAACTTCCTGCTAGAATTGATATAGATGCGCGGGCCCTCTGTTCCTACTACGTTAAACGCGACGAAAGGGTCGTTGATCCGGATAGTTCAGCAAGTTATCACCTTTTTTTCCCAACGATCGACGCTGTGTTTCGCGTGGGAATTCCTGAAACGTCGGATCCGATGGAAACGCCGACGAGTTGTGAAAAAAAAAGAAGGACGGAATTTTTCTGGCCAATTCGAGATCAATCGAAAGGCGAAACAGGGAGAGATTGATATCGTCGCGATGAAAATTGAGGAAAAACTGTCGAGTTGACGAACGCATTGTATCGTTTCTGGAATTTCGGGATTTTAGCTTTCGAAATTCCTCGAAGCCTAACGTTGTGTTAGATGATACATTTTATTTGTTTAAGTATCCTTGACTTATTTTTCTCATCGAGATATAACATGTTATTTTCTTCCTGGAAAGTTATACACTTTCTAATAATCGATGAAAATTGAGGAAAAAATTGTTCGGTTAAAGAACGTACTTATTGGACTATTTAATATTTTTCGGAGTACAATGGAATAAATGGGCTGTCGGGAACGTTAAGAATACAAGAATCTTGTAGTAACAGAGAAAATAATGGAAATAATGCATGCATAGAATATAATGGAATGAATCGATTAACAAAAATGCCAAAAATATGTGCTCCGAGGAATCCAATAATATTGGAGTAACAGAGACAATAATAATAATAATACAACCGTGTTTTCCTTTCACTTTTCGGAGAATATAGCTTCTCATCGGTCAAACACGTAAATACAAGGGTCTATAAAATCCTTGGTGATAGATATAACTGGAGTGAATGAGCTTATTGATAACAGAAGATCACAGGATGTTTCTCTCTTGTAAAAGCAATCTCGTAATCTCTCATAACAACATAAACTCAACCAGAAGAAAAACGTCTTTTCGGAGTACACTTGTGTTTTTAAAAGAAATTACGCGTTTACACTGCAAGATAGAATTATACGTTCGATTTTTAGCGTCTTCAATGACGCTATTCTATTCACCTTTTCTATTCTATTCGACCACTATTCTATTCTCCTTTTGTTGTTGAAATTATCATACGGAAATACGATAAACAGATACTCTGAGTTTTGTATTACATGCCTGTGTGTATTATAGCTAGGCTACGAATTTTTGTACATTTATTGCTGCAACTATTCGTTCTTTCTCGTTCAACAACTCATCGCATACAAATTCGGAAAATATACATTACGAAATCAAGTAAATTTTGTACTATTTATACGTACGATTAATTGCCGTTATTTGCAAGTAGTTTTATGTTATAGTAATTTAATTTATAAGAAACAATTCATATCTAAGTATATTTATAAATCACAGAAATCTCCATAAAACTAAATAAACTTACAATATTATTCAGCAGTGTATCCTATACCCTATCCACGGTTTACTTGGGCATAAAAATCTACTAACAACCTCCTACGTTATAATATACCCAAACCCATATCGAATTATCCTTAGAATCTCGACAGATCTCGAGAATGAATCCAATTTAATTTCATCCAGCATGGAATTAAACAATTGTAATATTTTTTTTGACAGTGATCTGTTTACCAACAAGCAACCGGCCATTTTCGAGCGCGCGATACAGGGCGTAACCAAAGCCGCGTAAAACCTGTCCCTAACCCTATAACCTATAACCTATAAAACCATATAAACCATTGTAACAAAATTCTCCAACGATGTTATCACTCACCCTCGGGATAGGCTTGCTTGCTTTGTACGAAGTCGATGAACATGTTGGTCACGTTGTACAGCTGGCCCATGCCCTTGGGGTTGAAATACGTGGTGGCGTTGTAGAGCAACCCGGTCGTGTTCGTTCTCGTATAGTTGATACCCTGCGATGCCATGATCCCGTTTAGCTGCCGGTCCAGATCCTCGCTGATCACCCGCATCCGATTGGTTAGCGTCTCCTGGCAGTTAACTGGACACGACACCAGAAGAACAGAGAGCAGCCCGAAAACCGCGAATCCATAATGCACCACGGCACTTGGCCGAAAACCACCGAACAATACAAGAAACATAACAGCGACTTGCGCCAGGGACGCGTCGCTACGAACTGATGCCTCGGCTCGTCTCGCAGGTACGCGGAACCGAACCATCCCCACTCCTCTACCGCACTCGAGCCGAAGCAAAGCTTCGTGCGTAGTTCGTGTCCGCTCGTTCCTATCGTTCAACGACCCCTGGAGTATTTTCTTTACTTTTTTATATTTATGTACTCTCTTTATCGATGATTTCGTATTGTAATAATTGCAGTCTTGTATAGTAATTTCTATGTAATAAATATGTATAATGAATGTTTTGTAAGGAATATTTGATGTCCTTTTTCCTGTAATAAAATGTTCCTTTTGACATGCCTGATCCATTTGTTCCTAGCTTTTACTGTTGACGCATCCTCGCACATTTTTTCATCTCCTTTATATATTTTTATCGCCTACTTTCTATTGCTTTTTGTATAATAATTATAGATAATAAATATTTTATGAGGAATATTTACTGTTTCTTTTTTTGTAATAGGAGATTAATGTTAATGTTGCTGATTTACTTGTTCCCAACTTTTACTGTTAATTCTCCCGCATTTTCTGTATCTTCCTTATACTTTTTTTCATCGCTAACTTTGTATCGCTTTCTGCATAATAATTATGTATAATGAATATTTTATAAGGAATGCTTGTTTTCAGATTTTACTGTTGAAAAGGAGTGTATGATGTTCCGCGAATTAATTTAAATTTGTAACCTACTTTGGCACTGTTCTTATTGATATAATGTTGAATGCAATTTGAAGAATGTCATTTGAGTATTTTTAAATTCTGGAGCATCGTGATAGAGGTACCTTTACCGGTTATAAGGATTGATTTTCGCGGTCTCACGCGATTGGTGGAGGCTCGAAAGTCTGGAGAACTGACCAATCATAGGGCGTGACTTTTCCCGCAAGTTTGAAACGCGCGTCCTTGTTCCTGAAGCGCGAAAGATTGTGTTTTAATTAATTGTGGTGTCACGGGCATGACAGGAGGATTGTTTTTCTGCGGTAATTGCAAAGACAAAAGGAGGAGCAACGGCAAATTAACGTGAGAATCGTGACGAAAGATGCATGACGTTTCTTACGTCATTTAATTGACTTGATGCAACTTTCCAAGAGATCTTTACTTAAAAGAATCTTGTGTTGACACTGCACCGAAACATCTTGTTTATTTACATCATCTTGTTCTTTAAAACTTGTTAATTTATATTGATAAATTAAATTGAGCAAAGTAAATTTATAATTAATATGAAACTAATTTCAAAAAATTTCTTTCACTTCATGAATCATCTTTTTCCATTCCAGTAATTTCAAACACATATTCTGTGACGTAAAATAAATATTACACAATTTTATAATTTGTCGACTAATTCAGTCTGAATTGATAACCAGAAAGATTCGATCTATTTTTCCATGTTTGACAAGTGGTCAATTTATTCAATTTGCCTTCGAATAATTTAACTGGTTGTATAATCGTTCGATAATCCACTTAAAAGATAAGCACCGCGAATCTGTTTCGTGCAGAAACTTTGATTAATCAAAACCAGTTGGCACAAAGTGTTACGAAAAGTTATCATAGCAATTAAAGGTATTTAATTTCGAGTCGCTGATAAGCATCGTTGATACGTTTATGATCTGTAGAATTCATGTTTGGATTGAATATCGTTAACCGATTTTTAGAATCACTTTGCTCGATAGATTCTAATCTTTAATATGATCGGTATACACTGCTGACCACAAATATTAGAACACATACTCGTCGCATTTTTATACTTTACACGGATTTTTCTAATAAATTTTATTTTATCTAGTATTTCGCACATAGTGCGAATAGAATGACACATTTATAATAAAATAACTAGAAAATGAAAGCAGTGAAAAATATTCAATTCGTAAAACATACTGATAAGTGACCTAATACTTATTTATATCTGCCAGTGTATGTAACCTATATTAAAACCGGAATTTCACGTTGTGCATTTATCGAAAAAAAAAGATTTTCCATGAGATGTCGAAGAAGCAGAATGTTGGAAACGGGTGTAGCTGCAATTGGCTGTTTTCATTGGTGCCAATCCATACCAGTCTGGCCAAGCTTTCACGAAGAGATCCACTTTTGTGGACTAGTTTAATCGAACAACCAAAAAAGAGAAATAAAGAAAAGGGAAAGAAGTCGCGGAAAAGGTCATTCCCCGTAATTAAGAAGAAAGTCTCGCGGAATTGGCAAATCAAGTCCGGTAACAACTGCTTTTAAGCAAGCCATTTGTCGCGTGAAACGATTGCTGGAAATGTTATTTCAATTTTTATGTAGACCTTTTTATTGTTACCGAGTATAAAAAGTGACGTTTTATTGCATATCGTAACGGTGTTGCAATGAAGTACAGCGCGAACGATTGAAACGAGTCGCGTCGGACGAACTGGTTTGGCCAAACTCCGAGTTTCTATCGTTTCTCATCATCGAGCCCGGTTAACACGTAGCAAACCGCAGAAACAGCGGATCCAGGTCGTGACATCGAAAACTGCATTTCGATCGACTGTTGCCTCTGCTCTCTGATGACCCGAAAACCACCGCCTAGCGATCACTTAGATCGAGCATCTGTTTTTCCGCAATATACGACCAGAATCGGCACTTATTCTTGGAAAAGAAAAGAAATTTTTATGGAGATCAGAATATATTCTTTTGTTTTACGAGCTCTACGATTTGTTTTATTCAATCTTAGAATCTTTATTTTTGTGGGAATTGGAATTTAGAATATTTTATTTTATACAATTAGAATATAGAATTTTTAACTTTGTGTGAACTGCAATTTGGAATATTTAATTTTGTGAGAATTGAAATTAAAAATTTTCAATTTTATGGGCATCAAAATTTAGAATATTTACCATACCAGTTTATTACGGAAACTGAAGTTTAGAATACTAAGAATATTTAGTTTAGAATTAATCGTTAGAATATCTGATTTCATACTAGTCAGAATGAAAAATTCCGAATTTTATAAAAATTAGAATTCTTCCATGCAACGTACCAATCTATTCTTTTCGAAGAAAACGTCTTGATCGTCGATATTAATATTATAAACCCATTGTCTCTTTTGTTAACAGTTACTTCAGGAATCTGCAATAATTTATATCAGTGCACGTTGTGAAATCAGAAAATATTGATTTTTTGTTTCCCCATCGACGAGGGAAATTCCAACTTTGCACTCTGCTAAGATTCAGTAAAAGTATGGAATGTATCTTCCAGAAAGGTTTATAATTTATAGCAGTGAGTACCAGACTGTTCAAAGTAAGAACTTTGCAAGCGGGGCTTACAAGTTGAATAGCCATTGAGGCAGCCTTCGACGTTTCATTTAATGGCATGTTAAAGACCGAATTTTCTTCGAGATGCGAAACACCGGCTCTACTCTTCGGGAGTAACGTAGCTAGTGAGCTTTATTTGCCGCCAGTTTCCTGAAACTTCTATCTCTAACGAACAACTATGAAATTCCTTCAGATCTGCAGAAAGCTTTAATTAAATTAAATTTAATACTAAATTTCCGATTTGTACCTAAATATACAATAGATGACTGGTGAATCTGCCCCTGTAATACATGAACGATTGAAATTAAGACACGATGATAATAAATGTAAAATGGATTTTGATTATCAAATCGTGATTTAATCGAACGATTTAATTTTACTTTGAATAACGTCAAATTTGCAGATGATTCCTTGTTAGAAACGTTTTCAATATCTAAAATCGTACGAGAACAAAGTCATTCAATTACCCAAAGAACGCTGTTATTCCATCAGTATGCGTCACTATTAGTTCTCGTAATCGAGATTCTACCGTGTATGCAATTGTTAAAAGCACTTTCGTGTTTCCATTCATATAAAAACTAGAAGGTTTAAAATCCACTATTTTAACGAGTTTCGTAGTTCCAACAGCGATCTATTCGAACTGAACTTTCGTCAAAATCACTTTGGACTAATATAAAAACTAAAAAAAGAAAAAAAGGAGAGAAAAAGTGAAATCCATCGTTCTAGCGGCTATCGATTCGAATTAAAGAAAAAAACGTTTTAACAAAATTGTTTGCATACTTTAACGAATATATAAAAAACCAAAGATCTGAAATCCACTGTGTTTAGCCGTACCATTGATCGACCGATGTTCAATTTCCAATGACTGTCACAACTGAACGTGGAGGAAAATAACGTTTTGATCGAATTTAATAATCATCATCTACAATTTAAGCGTGTTTTACAATCGAAAAGAAGAAGACTAATGTAGGCTAATTCGATTCGCTTATTAAATCGACGCTGATCAAGTACCATAATTTCATAATACTATACAGGTGTTAATTGAGAAACGACGGCGGTGTCGACCGATACTATTCGAAGAGAATGCTTCGTTACTCTAAAGAACGGTTCGTTAGGATGAAACATAGGGAGGTTGCTAAAGGTGTAATTAAAATTACTGGTGTAGAGAGGCGGCATATGAAACACAGTGACACGGGAACTGCATCTGAAAATAGTCCGGAGTAGTTCCAGGCGGCGCATTGAGACGGTTTAAAATTGGCATAAAACTAGGCTACACATTCCATCCGACCCTTGAGAAACGTTCTAAGCGCATGCAATCATTGTGCAATACTCCCTCGTCGTGTGTATTATTCCTCTATATAAATAACACGCGTCTCGCACGACTATCAACGTCTAACGATCATTAACCCATTAAGGATAAACAGTGTAGTAATCTAAATTAAAAGATAAAACTATCGTCGTTTCATCAAGATACAAAAAATATGTTAGAATAATAAATATTACAGAATAATATTACACAAGCCCGCTATAAATTATAGATACGAAATGAACTTCTATAATTCAGAGAAAAGAAGCTAGTTCGTCATAGTGCTGCAAAGCAGTCCAATTTCGTCAAACAGTATAAAATTGTAAGATCTATGGCGAGATGAATTAATATCGTAACAAACGAATAAGATACAACATTTTTAAGGGGGTGTCCTGAATTAGAATGTCAAAAAAATAGATTTTTTTTATTGCATAAATCGATAGATTAACTATCTAAGAATATGTTTCCAAAGTGACAGAGGTCAATTCTAAATATTTCCAAAGATATAAAGCCGAATATTAGCAAGAAAGCTTTTCTGCAAATTTATAGAATATTTTTGAGGATCCACAATACGGATTCAACAGCTTTTTATAACTTTCTTGTTGGAATCAACTAAAATACGAAATTATAAATGAAACGTTGATCCTCAATGGATTGAATACCGGCACTTACGAGCTAAATTAAAAGTCATCGATCATTTCACGCAGTGAAGATCATTCTAAAAGAACAATAAATACTAACGTTGCGAACGATCTACGTCTAGAATTAAATTAATTACACGTTCTCTAATTCGCGAGGACTATGCAGTGGCGAACCAAGTGGAACGGCTGTTCAGCGAATGTAAAAATGTAGATAGGTAGAGAACTTATTGTTACACGGCGTAATTTCTCAGCTTCATAGGTTTTGGTAGTTCCTTGGCGGCGCTGGTTCTGTCTGATGGGATTTTTGGCATCTCCAGAGCTGACGGTAGGCTGGTGTCCTCATGTGGGTTCAACCAATGACTCGTTCTGAAATCACGAGAAAAATGTAGATCGTGTTCTTCTAATTTTATGAGCCAACGCTTTGATGAATCGTTGAATTACATCGAAGAGGAGCTTCGTTTGTATTTCACATCTTCAAAATTCCAAGAAATTCCGGACTGTAATTTTGAACGAAGTATTATAAAAATAAGAGGGATTATAAAGATCCAATTACGTTACTTCGCACTATTCTATCGATCATCTCGATGCATCGAGAAGAGACCTTGTTCATATGCTGGAATATCTGAAAAATTGGTAAGAAACTCGAACTGCAATTTCGAAATCCATTCTATGATCCAAGAACAAAACATTTCCAAGGTACGAAAGATTGAAACTGCGTTACTTTGCTCTATCAAAATGGGGACACGGAAATGAGGAAACCTTGTAAAATCACGCGCAAGCACCTACAATAAACGTTCGTTATCTTCTGTCCACACCGATTAAGATAAGAATCTTATGAAACGGTGACAATAGAGAAAATTTTGCGAGCATTTTGTTCATTGCAAATAGCCGTTATCGTAGTAGGAAGACAACATACGCAAAGACAATAAAATGTATACCTATAGCTTGGTAGAAATTCAGTCTCTTCCGAGAAAGCATCGCCGAGACCGTAATCCGCATCATCGCTTGTTGTGCTATCGGACGATTCATTTCTCGTCTGACTCATTGTCTTGACGTCTGTATTGTTCCGATTTCCATCGATAAACTGATTCCTCACGGGAGCCACGATAAGAGTATCATCGATCGACACCTCGTCGTTCGCTGATTTATGTCTCTGTTCAACGTTATACGCTGGCTGATCCTCCATCTTATCTGGATAGCGATGTAGCACATTCTTCTCGTAATAATACTGTCCAGGCTTTTTCACTCTGTCGTTGGCTATTTGAGTAGTCAACGGTCTTGGAACTTCACTGGTAACTCGATTCTCGAGTCTGTCGACCTCATTTCCGCTTTGACTCGCCGTGATGATTGTCACGCTGTGAATTTTCGACGGTTTAGGTTGCACATTCTGGTAAGGGTTCTCGGGTTTACTCGTCTGATAATCGCTAATCTGCTGCGCTGGTCTGTAAACAGGAGTCGAGTGAGTCGCTATATCATAATTGTTCTGACTGGCAGGCCAACTACTGAACTCTTTATTATATTCGTTATTCGAAATTGGTCTTGCAGAGGAACTTAAATAGAAAGCGTTAGGGTGGACGGTGGTTCCTTTGTCGTTTAAGCTTGCGGTAGGTCTGCCAGGAAAATCAATTTGATAACTTGATCCATAATTACTATGTATTGGCTTCCTATTTGCTTCTTGATAAGGTCTATAGTATGGATCATTCATTACAGTCTCCTCAGTCTTCTTATCAGAAGAGATGGTAGACCAGGTGGTATACCTATTTTCGGTATCTTTTACGTAATCATGTTGGCTATTTGTAGGTTTGATGTTAGTATCTTCAGAATCTTTTACATAACTCTGTGGGTGGTATGAAGTTGGTGCGTAGCTCTGTAAATTACCAGAATCTGTTTGACCGACCAAAACCACAGGCTTATATTGCAATTTCTGCCAAATATTGATTCCATGCCCTTGATTATTGTGCTCTGGCGAATCATAAACAGGCTTGGCCGATGATTGACTTTGATACTGTGAATTAGGCCACGAATTCAATTCAGGTCCATGATCATATGGCTTATAATTAGCAACATATGCGTCCACATCTTGAGGTCTCTGAGTAGAACTGTAAACTGGTTTGGACGATGGTTGACTTTGATACTGTGAATTAGGCCACGAATTCAATTCAGACCCATGATCATGTGGCTTATAATTAGCAATATATGCGTCCACATCTTCAGGTCTCTGGGTAGAACTGTAAACTGGTTTGGACGATAGTTGACTCTGATACTGTGAATTAGGCCACGAGCTTGGTTTAGATACATGGTCCTGAGGTTTATAATTTGTAATATAAGCGTCTACATCTTGAGAAGGTTTCTGAGTAGAACTAAAAAAAGGTTTGGACGATGGTTGGCTCTGATACTGTGAATTGGGCCACGAGCTTGGTTTAGATCCATGGTCCTGAGGTTTATAATTTGTAATATAAGCGTCTACATCTTGAGAAGGTTTCTGAGTAGAACTAAAAAAAGGTTTGGACGATGGTTGGCTCTGATACTGTGAATTGGGCCACGAGCTTGGTTTAGATCCATGGTCCTGAGATTTATAATTTGTAATATAAGCGTCTACATCTTGAGAAGGTTTCTGAGTAGTCAATTTTTGGAAGTTGGTATAATAAGTGTACAAAGTTGGTCTTGGACTGGTTCCAGGGAAACTATCAAACACAACATCGTTAGAGTAGCTAGGTCTATATCCTTGGCTCAAAGGATTAGGATTATTGGGATCATTGTAAGCATATGGAACATAAGGGTAAGCAGGATCTCCTAGAGGATGCGCTATTATCATAGGTTTTGCTGGAAGATAAGTTGGAATAGGCATAGATCCTTCAGAAACTGGTCTCTGTATTGTTTTCTGGACCAACGAGGGATTCACTTTTATATTGGATCCATAGATAGCATCATTCACAAAGACAGGTGAATTAATTGCATTATTTTGTACAACTATGGTTAGATTATCTGTAGGACCAAAAGGCTTCTTCACGACAATCCTGTTCTGCTGTTGAACGCTTGTTTTTGCAGGGTTTAAGTTATGAGAGTATAAATCTGTAGATTTTGAAGTGGTTGCACTGACTGAAGCGTACTTCTTTATTTTATCAATGATCCCTGCTCTTCTAAATTTTGGATCTCTTTCTGCCCATGATTCTAAATTCAATTGTCCAATAATAGGATCGTTGCAAGGCCTACGTTGATTCTTCAGAGTATCCTGTGTCAAGAACACAAATGGTTGTATAGTCTCTATATTATCCATAGTTGAGCAAAGAACTTGAGCTAGAGTGACTCTCCTGATTTGTTGGAGCTGTCCAGGTGTAAAACTGCTTTCCTGCTGAGAATTCTCATACCAAAATCTGTCTCCTCTACGTATATTATTAAATTGCTGGCCAATTATACAAGCAAACGTGGGTCCAACTAAACCGCTCTTTACTGATTTCTCTGCAAGTCCTCCAGTGAATAAATCAATATCTTCGACAGACGAGTAGACTAATTTGAACTTTCTAGCCGTGGATGGTGGCATAACTCTCTCTAAATCGTCAAAGCTTCTTATCGGCGATAGAGCACAGGGCTCTCGCCATCGTACGTATGGCGGAATTCCATGATCTCTGCCTCGTTGGATGTTGATCGAAGCTAGATCCATTCCAAAGGGGAATCTTGGAGTTTGAAACAGATGGTTGGTTAACTCTTCGCTTATGTGCTCGTCTCTTCTTTGGGCGTTTTGATTGATCAGACCAAGAAGAAGACGATCCACTGAGCCGGCTGTTTCCAGATTTGCTGGATTCATGAACTCGTTGTGGATGGAAACATCTATAAGTTGAAGAAATTATGAAACTTTTGGTACTTTATGTTGTATCGTGATTTTCTAGCTTTCTGATGTAGCAATTTTTATATTTTAATTAGAAAATTCATTGTACATTGTATTTCTAGATAGAAGATTTTCCAAGATAGAATACTGACTGTTGAAAATTGGCTGATGATCGCTGTTAAATCGGACGAAGCTCTGTTGAACCAGAGAGTGACCAAAGCGATAGGCAGCCGTAGAAAACGCATTCGCGACAGTTGGTTTCACTGTTGGGTCGTAACCTTCGTAATAGCCTTTCTTTAAGAGTTCCAGGTCGAATATTTTCATCACGTCTTGACCTGGAATGTTTCAATCTCCGTTACCTCTATCTCTACATCCTTTTTCAATTATGCTTAATTCTGATATCCGATTATAACTAATCGATCGAGTTCCTTATATTCGATAATAGCCGATTAATATTGAAGCTATCAAACGATAAATAGGACATTTTAATCATGAAGGAAATCCTCGTCACAACTATCATTACGAAGAGTTCTCTTATGGATTTATTATTTGACGATGTATAAATAACATTTGGAAATTTTCTTCGAAAATAACAAAACTATGTTTCGATGTTAATTCTTGGCGGAACTAGCCAATCGTCGTAGTGTTATAGGTATCAGAAGAACCAGAATCATTCGAGTAATTCGATTTCCATTTGAACGTTCAATTTACCAAGAACAATAGGCAGGAATTCTCTGTAGGTGATGTGCTGGACAATGGACGCGACGATTCTCCGGGATTCTTGAAATAGTTTCTCGTCGCTCCAATGAGCATTCAACGCGGCAAGTTTCGTCGCGATTCTATTGTGAAGTCTCAAAAACGCTACGTGAAGAGACGTGAGGGCAGGTTGCTCGCCGAGACGACCATCGCCAGCTTTGAAGCAATTCGTGGACAATGATCCGCGTCTACAGAGATCGGAATCGAGTTTAGGCAGCACCGGTCTCTGCGACTGAATCCTCCCATATTGCAATAAACCTGTGAACATAATGATATGAAAGTATTAAATATTAATCGAAGTTAAGAAATTTATTCTTATTCGGTATTTTTAAAATTGACATAAATAAAAATTTTCAAAAAGAACGGGATGAAATTATTTTCTACGAATTCTAATTGAAGAAGCGAAACATTAAACTTATTCTAATCTTCTTCAAAGTTTTAATTCACTTTCGTTGATTGATTTAAAAAAGAAAAAAGAAAAAAGGGTGAGAAAAATTGTACGTGTGAATTTAAGGAAACGAATTATTAAATTAATGGAAGTCTGTAATTAAAAATACGCAACGCTGGTCCTCTTTTAAAATTTTAATTCCCTTTGGGTGCCTTAGGCCTCTTTCAAATTTTATAATATAAGATATAAAAGCATAAAGTATCGTTCTTGAGTGAATTTTTAGATAAATTAAATTTATAATAAAGTCTCACCGTTCCGAAATAATCGTAAGGAGTCTGTTTGAAAGGCGTTGTTGCTGTATACCACAGAAGCATCTAGATAACTTGTCACCTGTGATAATTGCTCTCTGGGGCCAAACTCACAATCTTCTTTCGGTGCTGAGCCGCTTCGAACGAACTCTAAACATTTAACACCCAAAGGACCGAAGAAATTATCGTGTTTGCTTACTGATATTGGCAAACATTCTGGATGCTGTGGAGATATATTTTATTCTTAGAAAAATCAATTAATGAGTGGTGGAGGATCCAGTTATAAGTGCAATTATGTACCATGAATTCCGGTGGTTGGAAACCGGATCCGAATTTCAGACAACATTGTGGTATAGAGCCATTAAATCCTCTGCCTTGCCCGGTGGCTAAAGGGAGCACATGAGATGAGAAAATTTCTGTCTTGATGGTTCCAATATTGTTTAGTAATTCCGACTAGGAAAATTGAATATTAAATTTATGGAAATCTATAATTACGTTTCAATTGACAGAGTTCTAGTTTCCTTCTGAATGTTAGCTGATTATCGTTCTTTGATTTAAATAGATTCTCAAATTAGTTTCCTAACACGTTTTAATGAAAGTCACATTGGAAAAATGGAACGTTAAATTTATGTATTACACTTGGTTTCCTCTCAATTTTCAAGCCGCTATCATTCTTTGATTTGCACGAATTTGATTAGGTAGAATTTGAGAATTTTTTAAGGAAGACTTCACGTGTTAAGGAATAATTCGGATTGAAAAAATTGAACATTCAACTTGTGGAAACGTAATTATAATTAAACGTACGGAACTATCATTTTCAAAAAGTGCTGAAGATTTCCACCTGTTAAATCATGATCGACAAACTGTCCCCACTGCATGAGCATGTGAGTAACAGCTTCCAAGGGGACATCTTTGTCTTCGTGAATCACCGTGGTCACTAGTCTTGCGGTAGGAAGTGGTCTTCCTGTCACCGATTTCCTGATACTCTGAATGCCATCATCGTAAACCGAAGGCAGGAACCTGACGAACATCCATCAAATTCATTATCTTTCCCTAGTCAAATTAATCCTGAAGCTTAGATTATTCGTTCAATTAAAATCACTGCATTTATATACCACAGGCAGGAAACACGATATGGAAACATTTCCCAATTTTTGTACTAGTTTACAGCTAAAAAAGAATATCGCTAATTGCGAAGAAGATGCAACTCTTTTAGAAATAGTTGATAAACTTATGAAATTTCGTGACAAACCAATGTCATCTTCGAAACGTCAAGGCAAGTGACACATATCAAGTAAGAAAAGAGAAATTAATGTAAATTACTAATGAATATAATATAAATTATCAAACAATTTTTTATAATAATATATAATCTGTACGATGATATAAAATTAATTGACAATTTTATATTATTTTGTATTAGATATAGATATAAAATTGCCAATAGTATACACACTGTATCAATTCCAAATAGCAATGTAAAAAAAGAAATTGGAATGTAATACGTTATATATTTCATGTTTAATAGAAGAACAATCCTAAAACACAACGATGTAAGATTGATACAGTAATGTATAATAGCCAATCAATTTTATCTCATTGTATTTTAGGATTGCTCGTCTATAACACACGAAAGGATATAATTTATAACGTTGCTATTTCTTTTTACTGCCATTACTCCCGTGATTTTCATTTAATGAATTACCTTTGCATAGTGGACATGGCGGAGCCCCACCATAGATGCTGCAGGTTATTGCAGCTTCCATCAGACGTTCTGTATCTCAAACTGGCCGGCGGACAGTTGGGAACTCCTCTGTTTGGGCAACCACGTTGAAGTGGATTGCTTTGACTGCGACGAGACAGAAGCGAGTCTGCCGGAGTATTCGGGAATCTTGAGCAAACAAGTCGTCGAAATTTCGAGATTAAATAAGAGTGCAAAGTTGCGGAAGGCAAGATGTAACAGACGGTGTTCTTACTTTCTTCTGAACAACGTGGTGCTCTGAAGAACCGCGTATCCGTACTTGGCGAGGAACCTTGCTTCTTCTGTTTGTTCGTTAAAAACTGCCACGTGCCTTGCAGGATTGTCCGAGTCCAGGTAAAGACCTGTCCAAGTTGTATTTAAATATAAATTTTATACCTTGTAATTAGGCAAGAGGTGTTGCAGATCGTTGTTTGTATAGTTTGTAGATTTGATTTGTGTTTATATGGGAATTTTATTGGAACTGGCATTTACACAGTGTGTTTCAGTTTTCCTGAAAATTTTTTCAAGATAGTAGATAGAAGAAATTGTGAGAATCGTATGAGAAACATAAGAGTAAATATGAATGTAGAGTTTGGAATATTTTGCAACGATCTCTATTATTTAAATTAATAATTGTGTTTCAATTATTATACGGAGGTTGGACAAATAATGGAGATACTTCTTATATATCGTATACTTATACACATGTCGTATAAAGGGATATACATACATATACATGATAAAGACATATAAGAGTTGTTTCAATTATTTTGTTCAAATGTATATTGAAAATATTATTTTATATATATAGATGCATATTGTATATATATAATAAAATGCATATAGCTAAAACTTTTAGTAATAGTTCAAATCAATAATTTTCAATTTCTTTCTAACAATATTTAATATCAACAATTCGTCCAATTATTTCTAACATCTCGACACACGAATTTCCCTAAGTTCCATGAATAAATTATCTCTCTTGCACCCTCGAAAAATCTTCCCAATTATTCTCCAATCTTTTTGAAATCTCCTACAAGAATTATGCCATTTGAAATGGAAAAGCGATTGTTCAAGAACTATGAAAAATCTCACCCATTGAGTAAAGCATCGGTTCCTTAACAGTATACAAATCCTTCATGGCATCGAGCCCAAAATTAGCCGCCTCCAACAAGTCGTCCTCGTCGGGCTCGGTTTTTCCTTTGTAGTCAGCGTCATAGTTATTTCTTTCCATCGAAACTACGTCATCCATTCTATTATCCTGCACGGTTGTCCCCAATGAAACTGCTCCCTCGGGATTTCTCTGCGGATACTTTTCCTCGTCCTTTTCTCTCTCTGACGACTGCGAATTCCTCTCTCGGACTCGCTCTTCCAGCTTCGAAAATCGATCCTCGTTGCTCGTACTATTAGTTACGTTTCTCTCAAGACTCGCCGGAACTTCTTGATCGAACGAATCGACAGATTGTTCTACTCTTTGAAATAATTCTCGCACGTAGAGCAGAATCTGTTCGTATTGACTCAGATTCTCGGGAATAAATAAAGTTTCTATCGCCTCGGAATTATCATCGTCTTGATTGGATCGGTCGTTGAACGTGGAATCGTTTGTTGGTCGAAGAGTCGAAGGTACTTTCGCGGAAGATGATCGCAGAGTCTCATGGTTCGTCGCTGACTTCGACAAACCGGAGGAAAGAAGGACGAGGAGGACGCTGGAAAGTAAAATTCAATTGAAATTCGACCTCTGAATGATATTCGAAGAATCATTTGCTTCGTGGTATTACAACTTTTTGAAATCTCGTTAGCACCGTGTACCGAGAACAAAATGTCCTGGTTCTGCGATAGTAAAATTGCGAAGCAATGAGAACACGTGTATACAGGTTACAAGAGATCTATCGCAAACGTATACTTAGTGGAAAGTTAGTATGCAGCATGAATAATCTTAGCCTTAATACAGTAACTTCAAATCTGTAGTGCAGCGAATTTTTGCGAAAAGTACATGAAAAGTCTTCAATTGTACTAAGATACAAAATATAATATATAGGTATATTTACAGTATATACATATAAACTACATAATTGAAGACGCGTCGCAGACAACATTGCAAATACGAAATATCAAATTTTTAAATATAGAGTAGAAGCTTATGCGACTTAAAATTATTTTCAAAATTTCATTTGCCTTGATTATTATACGATCTTAAGCGTACGATAATGCAAATTCGTCACGAAATTTTCTATCTTCTATTTCAATCTATTTTCTCATTTAATCCTACTTTAGTCTATCCCAAACTATCTACTATCCTTCTTTTTGCTAAATATAGTGAAAATTCCGAGAAAATTAAATGTGCCATTTATCTATTTATTCGCAAAAGCTGTAAATACCAATCCTGTTTGTCTCTAAATAACTCGTATAAAAAATATATTTTTTCTACATGTTCTTTTTACTTTTATCACAAAAGTATATTTTAGAACGTTCCCGAGTAAGAAGTGTTATAAAATCGGTGATATTTAACGTGTATGTGTTCGAGCACATCTATCGCTTAATGACACTTACATTGTCTTACGCGGATGAGCTATGTTGGACATACCGATGGTTATCACCTTTTAACGCTATTAGTAATTACTTAGAAACGGAGACAGCTTTTAAATTCCGTACTACAGTGTACCCATTAGCACGTAGGACATTGCACGATAAAGGAAACAGCGTTTAAACATTTTTCCGCTTACAATGTTGTCTACAGGAAATCTTCAATTGCTGATTTAAGTAACGAATGAACTTCAAAATATTTAGAATTAGATTTTACATGTATCTGTCGATGATTAGCCTACCGAGGGTTGACCAAAGATGGTCTCGTTACATATTCTGGCTTATTAGCACAGTAAACAATTGTCCGTGCTTCGTGTATGCTTCCAATAATTATCTCGTACGAATTTAGCAAATTTTAGCCACATAACTACAATATACGTGTCTCGCGAGATTTCAAAATGTTTCATACAATTTGGACACGGAAAGTTTGTAAAAGTGTTCGAATACTTTCGCGAACCGCTGCAAATCTTTTTCATCCTTTCAATAATATTCGAATGGAATTCGTGCACCACGACGTGGATCTGTGAATAAAATTTCAAGAATTTCACTGGGCGAGATTAGAAACTTTTACGCGGAAATGAAGAAGCTTCCGTATGAATATATTTCGTCCTTTTATCTACGATCTTCCATTGCAATTGCCGCAAAACGTTCCACGACGACGTGATGTTCAGTTTCGCATTTTCTCGGCCGTGACATTAACTTTCTCACGGGATAAATCGCACAAAAGAGCAGAACGTGAATGGTTGTGTTTCTGGCACGCGTTTGAATGCCGTTCGTTGCAGCACGTGCAGCCACCGCATTTGCATTCCATCGCGTTAGCCGCATTTAATTGCACCGATCGCGGTAGACCGATCGACTCCCGATCGACGATACCGGTTGTCCGTTCTGTTCTAAACGACCTCGTCATTCTCGTCACGGTGAAATCGAACTGGATCATCGATCACCGATGCGTACGTACGCATTCGTAATATGCAAATAACCGTTAGCAGAATTTTTCTAGTCAATTACTCGGCGAGAATACGAGTGAATACAGAGTGGTAAACAAGCGAAAAACGAACTTTCTTCGTGGACGAGCAGAGATTTGTCTGTGTGTTGAATACCTTGGCGAGTTTGTAATTTCGCTGTTTGTTTGATAGTCGATGACATCGATGGAATCGAAAGTGACGATTTGATTTTGCTATACGAAGAGTTTATCGGAGTTGAAGCTACTCTATTAGAGTTCAATGCGAATATTGATATTTGATATTACAGAAATTATAATAGTCTTCTACTTGTTGATTGTAATGCTAATACGATGACTGCAACGCATAAAGCCGATAGTATGTAATCATGGTAAACTGAAATATCTATTTAACTAAATTATAATAAAAATTACAGTAAATGCGACGAAAATGAAGTATTTACGTTTATAAAAGGAAAATGTAAAAAGTATTCCCGAACGGTTGAGATGAAAATAAAATATATTTGTGTTTATGAATAAAAAGGAAATTAGAAAGTGGAGGATAATGAACGTTAGACGATGAGGAGAGTATTGAGCAACTGGGACGTAAAACTTAGAACTGGAAATGACGGAAATATACGACAAGATGTAATCGACGCTGAAGTATAAGAACTACTGAGTAAATAGTACGTAGTATTGATGAAAATTAATTCAATGGCGAATAACGACGAGGCGAAATTCCAGGTACTATGACCAAGTAACACAAATCTTTATTTGGAATGCGGAGAGATGTAACGGGACCATAGATTGTAAGATGCTGGAGAACATAAAATCATAACACGTTTTCCTTCTTCACTGAATATAGAAAGGATGTACGGAAAAGTTGTTAAATTAGCAAAGATAAGAGACATAGACGTTTAAATGAGAAATACACCTAAACGAACCAGAATTTTAGCGAAAGATTGTGAACGAAATATCTCTATGATGAGAAAATTAGGATATCAAATTAGTTGCAAGGGAATGAAAATATAAAAATATCATAAAATCCTAATTTGTAAAGCAACGATTCTAAAAATCCACTTAATCCTTTTACTACTTTATTACGTTGCTGTGATAGACAATCAATTACTTGAATAACGAACGTACGTATTTGTTTCAAATTACTCCTAATTTTAAAGTATTACGTTTTCTTTACAAAAATACTCTGAAAATACACTATAACAATACCTTTTTACAAGCCAAAAAACAGTGGTTCATAGACGGAATTAACGATGAATTAATGAGATACAAAAGTACAGGAACTCACAAAGTGGAAGGACGAGTATCAGGAATTAACTAAACAATGTCAATTAATCAGATAGAAAATTTGAAATATCCAGACAAAAATCGAGAAACTCGCAAAGTGCAAGGATACATATAAAGAAGATTTAAAACCAGCCATAGAATGATTTAGAATTATTGAGACAGACTGAGATCCAGAAATTGACAGAGTGAGAGAATTCATATTGAGAAGACTTAGAATTAACGAATTTGCTGAACGATTAATCGATTAACGAGACTGGAAGATCCAGATATCCAGATAAAAATCCAGAAACTCACAAAGCTGTAGGATGCATGTCAAGAAGAAGGATCCCTGTGAGGGTGCACTTCGACCTAGATCACGCTTTAACCCTTCCCTGTGGATCAAACAGGCGCGCAGGAGGTGTCCTTCGTGATACGTGGCCTTCTCGAGGACGGTTCACCAAGTACTAAGCTTCGTGGAGGCCGATCGACCGGCTTTTTACTCTTTTTACCCGATCGGCCGGTCGTGCACCTTTTTCTTGGATTTTTACTGTTACTCAGGCTGCCCTCCGGGCCTCACCTCTTTGATTTCGATCGAGTGTTTCGCGATATACTGCCGGCAGATCGTGAATCCTCTCTCTCTCTCTTTCTCTCTCTCTCCTCCGTGTATTTACACCACAACGATAGCTGTCCGAGTGGAAATGAAACGAAAAGAGAGAAGCATCGAATCCGACTCGGATTAACGCCTCGAGGAGACGTCGTGCCTGATTCCAGTTAGGACAGCCGTTTGCAAAGGAGATCGATACTATGGTAATTCGTGGCTCGTACTATATGCATGGTCTTTAATCTTTCCTCGCAATATGATTGGTTCTTTCGTACGTTCGATTGGCTGACAGGGAATTTTAATGAAGATTTGTCGGAACCAAGGCGAGATCGATAATAATTGATGAATGATGTTGAGCGGTGTTAGCGGGTGTTGGTGGTTGATCGATGGTAATGGAAGATGGGTTTTGTTAAGATAAGTAAGATTAAGGGTGGAGAGTCCGTGTTACTTTGTTGTTGTTTCTCAAATATTCTTTTTAAACATCGGTCAAGGTTTCTGCTCTGCTCTTTCTAAGACGATAGGATCAGCGGATGATATGAAATCTTTGCTTATCGTCGTTCAAGATATTTTCTATCGTCTTGATAAACAATATCATCCTGTTGATCTTCTGAATCTTCACCTTTATCTCGTTAAATAAACGGTTGATTTCTTTTATTGAATTTTTCTTCGTGAATTAAAAATGTTTAAAAAATTGATTCATCACCGAAATCTCTATCTTTACGCTACTGCGATTTTCATTAGAAAAAATATATTTTTTATCCCGTCAAATAAATGGTAGAGATAATATATTTAATTGTTGTTCATGAAAATCAATTTTCCATTAAGAAAATATTTTCTTCTTGTACAGCTGTCATATGCATATACATGTGTCAATATTCCATTTCCAGAACATAGTAACTAATCATGTTGAAAGTTTTCATGATTTTAATGCATTAAATATCATAAAATAATAATGGAAATGTTGATAGAACGAGTTAGAATTCTTTTGAAGGTGAATGGATAACATGTAAAAAATTCGTCTAATGATTGATTTATATTATTGTTGCTTTGAGAATTAAGTGATACGAACCTTATCAGTGCCTGGCGGCTTTCTCTTGAGCTTGCAAGCTGGCGATCGCCTTGCCAGAGCCGTACAGCACCTTCGCGCGTACCTGTACTCTTCTTGTAGTTGTGCAAGAGCTTCCAGATCCGGAGGAGCCGCTTCCGGTCCCGCCACCGGAAGCCGAGCTTAACTGCAGTGTGGTGCCTGCATAATTCGCACCCCTGCAACTCGTACAGCCCTCCGACATTCTGGCTTCCTGAATACCCGTTCGTGTTAAATGCGAATGTCTCTCCTGAACGAAAGTACACCTTACAATCGTTGCAATGGCCAACGAAACTCATCATTTTATTACAAATTTTGTATAATTAATTTTAATAAAATTTGAAACAAACAACGTTTATAGTTTTAATTCTCTAACCTTCGAATTTTTCATCTCAGCAAATTTTTCCGATATTCTGATCTTATATCAGTATAATTAATTTTAGGGAAATTTGAAATAGAAATTTGATAGCTTCAATTCTTAACCATTCGATTTCTTCATGTTGTAATTTCGTATACTTAATTTTGGGGAAAACTTGAAATACAATTTTATAGCTTTAATTCTTAATAGATACGGTCCCGAGATTCTTTTACTATTCTCTACTAATCGTTCATTTATTTCGTAGCTGCAAATTATACGCGAATTAATCCTAAAGCGTTACACACACAGTGACGAATAGATAAAAAAATAGGTACAACCACTTCAGACAATTCAACCGAGATTATATGGTTGTAACTTTCTCAATTTTTCGATATTTTCATTTCTAATTAATTTTATTTTCTATTAATTTCTAGTTTCTAGATAATTATAATCGAGTTTAAATACAAATTGTACAACATTTATTCTTATATTATATCTCTTAATTTTCGAATACTCTAATCTTGACCTTATAATTCTTCTTTCGATAATTTACTACCTTCGATGAGGATGCAAAGCTATTACTCATTCGCCACGGTCATAAATAATAATTAACGTTTCCTATTTTAAATACAGTCGAAGGCTGATTGAAATTATCAACTCGAATGATACTTAAATATTCACACTCGACTTCCCTGTTTGCTCCTTCGTCCACCGAGTGCAATCCATCAATACGTCGACGCGTTCCATGGTAATTACCCGAGAAGAACGCGAATTAATATTGTACAATGTCTCGTTATTACTAACCGATACTCCGCAATCTTTCTCTAATTGCTCGACTGGTTTTATCAGTAGTTGGAGGAATATTATTAGCGTCTAATTTTACGTTTAGTAGTTTTGAGAAATGGCAAAAATAAATCCGTCAATGGCTGTCTTTAAATTTAATATTGCACTTTTCTTTCGTTTCTCAATTCCCTAATTCGTACATTTCAATCGCAATGATCTCTATTTACTGCCCTAAAACTGACAAGACTTCTAAATCATCGCGAACTCTGAATTTAATTTTCCGACTTCCCACAATTACTTTTTGATCTTCTATTTCGACGCTAACCACGAAAAATCGTATTTCTTCCACGATTCGAAGAATGAACAGAGACAACAGAATCTATTTTTCCACTCACAGTTGCGTTAATATTAATTTAATAATTACTATAAATTTAGGAAAATCGTTTATCAACCTTAGATCCTAGGTTTAAAATTTTCTTTCATTTCCACCTCTTTCATTCCTTAGTTTCCTATATTTAACTTCTAATTCGCGATACATGATTCCTACGTGGAATCTCGAAAATGAAGAAAATCGACTATCAATCTCAGGCTGTAAATACAAAACCCGGCTCTTCTTCTTTTTTTATATCTTTTTTTTTTCACCAGCTAATTTTCTATATTTTTCGCTATGCCAACCGACAGAAATGCTGCTCCTTCTTCGATCGAAGAAGTGAAGAAACAACGAAGTGGACGAGGCACTACAATACAGCGAGCACGGCTCTGACCCGCACGCCGTTCACCATAAATCCGGGAAAATCTGGGTTAATTATACTAATGGCAGTATAAGGCGAGCTTTCCTACCGATGACCTTACCGGAAAAAGGCGAGACCCCGGTAACTTCCCTGGCGCGATCGTTAAAGCGAATTTTACGATGCGAGGCAAGAAGAATTCGTTCTTAATGCAACGATATTCCTCGATTTTCTAAACCGCCCCGTTTCGTGGAACAAGAAAAAAAAAAACGAAGTAAAAAAGAACGTGTTTAACGCGAAAGTAACGTTCAGGAATTTTTCCACGCTCGGTGAATTTGTCTTCCCGAACGAGGGGCCGTTTTCCAGGAAAAATTAGCGGAGGATACTAAACGAGAGAATCTAATTTTCATGGTCGTTTGCGATTAATAATAAGACGTACGAGACTCCTTTAACACGTTCGCCAGCGTATAAATGGGAACATTTCGTTTTTGTAATGTGTGTTCGTTATACAAGGTGTGAAAGAATATATGGCACCCACTTCGGTAGCTGATTGTACACCAAAACACAATGTAAAACAGTATTCTTTGTCTGTTTTGGTTTATGAAATACGATGAATTTATCGTGTACGCAACATGTATCGAAAATGTTGAAATACTAGCGTTCAGAATAGAACAAGCTTCTTAATAAATTTGGTAAACCACATTGGCAACCATTTAGAGTGCAACCGAATGTTCTGTAAAGGAAATTGAACAAAGGAAATTAAAACAGAAAACTCGTCGTATCTCGTAAACGAAGATACGTACAATATACGTACCTTTTTCATTGTTTTTACGTGCACAGTAAGCTCCCACAAAGGGTCGTACATGTTCTGTTACACCTTGTATATATTCATTATACATTCGCGAAATTGCGAAGCGTATAAGTAATATGTTCGTAACATGTGGCAAATTGTAAAAAATACGCAGAGAATGCATAGTGTTTCAACAAAAATGTATCTCACATGTGTAAACAACCATATAATCTCAAAATAATTATGTTTGGTAGAGAATAGTAAAAGAATCTCGGGACCGTATCTATTAAGATTCTTAAATATGTATAATAATATAAAAATATAGTAAAGATATATCGTATTATATCATTGAATATTTTGTAAAAAAGTACAAGAAACAGAATATGATTTACTGCGAATGTTTTGTTTCACTAGAGTAGCGAAAATGTTAAATGGAAGACTAAAAACATCTTCCGAAATTGTTTTCGCAGCAGTCGACTATCCTCAGCGTCTTAAGAGAAGAATTTTGAAGCGATGTGATAAAAAAAAATACTGCGTTCATTTAACAGCTTGTAAAAAAATAAAATTAATTCACTGCATCACTTAATGCTTCTAAAAATCAGCAAAGCCTGTAAGAACATTCCTGAATGAACCAAACATCGAAAGAGAGAGAAATAAAACTAAAAGCGATCTCTGCAGCACGAAGTCGCGAACAGTTACATCCGGTCTTTTAACCCACTGCCTTACAATCTCGATTGGCGCTATTCCCCCGGTCGCCGTTCAAATTTGATACCTTCTAAAGTCTAGCAGAAACCATCCTCAAGGCAATCTGAGTCTCCACCTCGACCACACGTTCACCAATAAATAAAACCAACCAAAAAGAAAAAGGAAGAAAAAACAACCGGGACGAAACTCAATGAACAAGTAAAAAAGAACTCACAATAGCCAACGAGTCGGTAATAAAAAGCTATGAAAATGCACACAGTGCCGACCAAAAGTATTAGGACATCTGATAGTACTTGTTTTCACGATAGTTTTTATTTTCCAGTTATTCCGAATATACCGGGTTACTCAAAATTTCACGTATTCGCAGGAAACTCGAAACTAGACAAACAAAACTACATGGGGCACGCCAAATAAAACATCAAAAGTATACAACTTTCTACACAATATTTGATGTGTAACACAATTTTCTACCGAGTTTGTACTTTTTTAACTATACTCTGAAAGGTCGGAGTTTCCGTAAAAAAAGCTGTGATTATAAATATGGCATTTTGTTCGTGCAATTTTGTCTGGAGAGTGTTAAGAGTAAAATTTATTTGAACTTTTCGATAAAGCGGCTGTCCTAATATTTATGGCCGGCAGTGTAGGTCGAATTGAAAACGTACACGAGGAATCGGGTGACGTTATCCAGTGAAGGGAAGAGGCATCCTCCGGCTAATGCTCTCTATCCGTGGTACTCTATGGTAGCTCACTGCCGGTTCACAATCGGCGACGACGTCCGTGCCGGTTCTGCACGTCGACCGAACTGATCGCTCGCGACGGCCTCGTGGTAAGCCTCGCCACGGCCGCACTCGTCTCTCTTTTCTTCTTCGCCGGGGTCTTGACTGGCGATCTCTCCTTCGTCGTCGTCGTTGTCCTCCGAGAACGCGACGTGTCCCCGCCAGGAGGGGACAACCCGGAGAAGTGGCCTCCACTCTGAGCCGCTCTTGCCTTGTTCTGACTCACGATCCTCAGGTACAGTCGTTCCTGATAACACCACACGCCGCACGAATTGCTCTGATAAGAGCTTCTCCGTCGTCTTCCAGCCTCTTCGAACAATGCAGGATTCTTGCTCCATTCTACAGAACGCTGCCATTATTCTGTATTCTTCTTGCTCTATCTTTTCGTCTTTTCGTACGTGGGTTCACGAAAGTGTGTATTCGGCTGCTCGCGGATACCTTTTACGAACGTATTTTGTGACTTGTATGGAACGTTTTCAAATTTCACTGGCATTCTGACGAGACTCGTGTTGTACGTACCGCGTTGGTAAAGTTTGACGCGAAACTTACTGAGGTCTTACGTGTAGAAATTACAAGATTACTGAGGTAATTACAGAGATGGAATCGTGCTTGACACATGTTATATGTTTCATATGGCTATACACGCTTGGTGTATATTAAGTTCTACTAAATATATCTTTACGATAAATAATCAGTTTGGTTGATGACGACTATTCATGCCACGTATTAATTTTTTACTATCGTAAATATATCTTCGCAATAAATGTCTTGCAGCTTCGATATACAATTTCAGATTGGTTTCAAATTTGACCGATATAATCACGACTGTTGCGTCTCATTATAGCGTTAATGAAGTTGCAGAACTACTCGTGTAACACATACGGCGATAACGGAATTTCAAAATATTATGTAACACGTAAAATATATATGTAACATATTGCATAACGCATACAGATATCTTCGTGAGCCAGTATAGGTTCACGAAATTCTTCTTTGTTCGTGCAGCTGAGACAGCGCGTCTTTGTTCGGATGATTCTCCTCTGCCTCTGTTAATCAACGTCTTATTTTCTTGGGTTTTGTAGAGATTGAGGTGATCGCGGTTGTTAAAAGCCTGCGAACCATATTATTAGCATTATCCACGGAGATTATGCTATTAAAGTTATGATGGGAATATACGGACAAGCAATCTTTATACGGGATCTTGAATATGAGATTAAGAATTATGTCCGTAGAGAGGTTTCATTTTTATAGTTTTTCTCAGTTATTCGACGTTATGTAGGTCTATGCATTGTATTGGACGTCGTCAATTTCCATAATTAAAAAAGCGAATCCTACGACTTACGAGAGCCAGGAGAACTCGAGAGACGATGGAATTAAAAAAAGAAAAAAAAAAGAAAGCAAGACAGATAAAGGTAGGATTATTTAAGGAAAAGTAGCGTGATGGCAGAACTGACTGTACTGACGTGATACGGGGACATTGGTGAAGGAGAGAGAGGGCTTGCAGGGGCCACAGATCGGTACGCAGACCCAACTGCGAAACCTAACCTTCGATCGGTAAAAATTCGACCGGCGAATGGCTGGACCTTGTGCCCCGTATAAGTCTTTCGCAATATAGTTGGCACACGTGCGCGGGAGCCTGAAAGATCCGTGTAAAATCAGGCCCTTTGCCAATCTTAGGGCCCACCCCACCACCCAATCTCTATATTTTTCCTCTCATCGAGATCCTTCGCATTCTTGGAAAATTGTCTTTAATTATATTCGTAGTTGCATCAACTATAAAGTCTGTTATACTATTCTTTGTAGATCTGTTCCCCCTTAAGAACTCGAAGTGGTTCTTTGTGTTGGCCTCGCTCAAGTTGTCCTTTAGCGATTCTGATTTTTGTATTTCGAACAGCATAAGAACAGAGGTTCTGCTGTGATTATTGGATCACAATCAAATACAAATATATTGGAGAATTGAATAATTGAACTTGAAGCATAGAATACGAGGATGAGAAGCATAGAGTAGGTGTACAGGAAAATAAAATTGCTTAGAAGCGTTGGAGGCAATGATTTCTAAATTCAACCCTCAAGTTGGGGAGATCTTAATCCTTCAATGCGTAACATATATTGGCAATATATATACACCTACGTTAAACATACTTATTTTGTAAAAACGATTGTTTGGTTTGTATTGAATATAATGTAATGATATGTTTCTTTCTTAGATTATTAGACGAAATACTACGCATTTATGATATGAGGCCGGAAGCCATCTTAAGACAAAAGACGAGGAGATTACTATAGATAAAGTGAAATAAATTTCCTTCTTCCTTGAGAATCGAATATTAATCATATACCTGTGCGATGAAACGAAAAAATTGACAGAGTAAAGTTAATGAATTTGTCTTCCGAGAGGCTGAAATGGTCTTCGATAGAATACGTATCCATATATAACTACGTAATCTATGTGCAATGATTTATGTACAATAAATTACCTTCTTCGAATCGAAATATATACTTCGATCCAACATATTGGTACAAACTGTTGGAGATTCTTTTAGCCGTAAGAAGTTAAATCATCGGTTAGTTACGGAAGTACAAAAAACACGTTAAAAATGTAAGTGTTCCAAGCACCACTCCTTAGCTGGTAACAAAAAATCTGAAGTGTTCGGCGAAGTGTAACCCGGCTTCGAGATCCAGGCAACTGGATATCCTTTCCAGAACGAATTGTTACACATCCTCTGTTCGTAGTCCACGTTGTTGCAGTGGATGCAAGAAGCGTCGTCGAGAAAGAACTAGACGGTCCAGTTCCCTGTCAATAACTGGAGCGACGATGCTGGGTGAATCGATCTCATTGACACCGGATTTGCCAGGAGCTTCTAGCCTCGTTCTACACAAGTTGACCTACTGTTTCTTATTAACGTTGTCTGTGGTATTATACCTCGTCGTATCCCAACATCCACGACACCGTTTTTTTCCAAAATTTTCTCCCTCGCCTTCTTAATCTTTTGATTTTAACGTATTCGTTGCTACTGACGCATATGGGGCGTCGATCCAATCTCTCTTTTCGCGATTCTACTAATTATGGCATTTTAGCTTCTGTTAGCTTCGATCGAGTAACGTAGAGAGGCATAGTAGCTTCGATTATTTCAGTGATATCGATATAACTGACGCAGTTTCAGTTTTCGCGCGCTTCGATAAAATTACTCAGGCAAGCAACTGAAGCGATGGACAGCGCGTTGAAACGAAAATTAAACCCATTAAATGCTTTCTAATAAACAAAAGAATGCAACTTTAGGGATGCGAATGTTAATTTTCATTAACTAATCGTAATTAATTTACTTTCTAAAATCTACAATTTCATTGTATTCCAAGGTTCAAGAATCTTCCATTTTTAAACTCCTTCCCCAAATAAGGAGACTCTTTCTTCTCCCATTCTAAACTAATACATTTTTTCCTCCATGACACTAAAACGTTCTGATTTTTATTGTTAGAAATTTCCTATCTCTGTCAGACTAAATCTTGCACATTATCGTCATCGTTATCCAAATAACTTTCCATAAATTTCATTTCCCAAAATTCCTAAATCTCCTAGTTTCGAAAATTGTCTTACTCCTGCCACGTATTCGCATTTCCTTGATTTTCGGTCTTCCACGCTGCGCAAGAAGCCGAGCCAACCCATGACTGGCTGCTCTATCTCCATCTTCTCGAGCGTTTTCTGCGAAGGAGAGCGAATATCAATCAAATTATTACGGCAATCTGGTTCTCGTGACAGCCTCGGGAGCACTTCTAAGCACAATGCGGCGTGTCGTAATCCATCGATCGAAAGACGTGCGAATACAAAGATCACAGATGCGCCGAGCGCTGCATTTTCGTCAAGGAGGATCGCGTTTACGGCATCCTGATGTCGTTATTAGAGGCGATGCGAGATTGTTAGGAAACTGGGCTGCATTTGCCAACTTTCGTACCGTATTGGGGTTAGGTGGTTTCATCGAAAACAAATTTCACAGTGGAAGGGTGAGAATTGTCCCGTACCAGTTGGCGTTTTAAACGGGTTATCGAATATTCCGAAAAAGTTTGTGCTTTCCAAGCCAGGCGTGTAATATTTCCGCGGCTCGTTCATATCTCATTTTCAATTTGAGGATATCAAATATTCAAATAATCCAAATATACAGATAATTATAATTATGCTTCGATACGAATATATAATTATTAAACCACGTTGAAAATTATATAGGAATTTTCGATTCTTAAAGTTGCTTTTCTACGAGCATCTGACTCGTAAATTGACAATTTCGAACGATCGTATTATACGCAGACAGATATATAATGTATAATTAGTTGAACTATAATGTATAATTTTTGGAATGATTTTAGTCTTGGCTTTGGAGGCGGATGGAAATTAACAAACATTTTTTCAGAGCCGTTTCAGAGATAGAGTAACGCGACGAACGAACGCGAGAGACCGATGCTAACCGAGCACCGTGGTATCCCGCTATCAATATCGTCAGTGGGTCAGTTAACAACGGGGTCAGCCGAGGGCGAATCCGGACTGCGGGTCAACCAATCGCCTCGTGCGGTTCTGTTCTGCTGACAATGACTATTAACTGTATATGCACCCACAAAAGCAAATTTACAGGCATTGCAGCGACGTAACTTCCAAATTTTACACCCTTTTAACATTTACCCTACTCCTTCGCTATTTTATTCCAATATTTCCAGCTCATATTTCTTCGACGATCGTTATTCAATCAAATTAATGAACTATGCTTGCTGAATTTTCAGTAAATCTTGGAAGTTTGATACTCTTGAAAATCTTTATTTACTATACTTAAGAGGATTAAAGTGTCCATTATTCCAAAATAAGATTCATCTTAATGTTTCAAAAAATTGTTCCAAAATATTTGATGAGTCTTTTGAAGATGTTTGTCGATCGCGATGACGCAAGGAGCATGGTGAATAAAGGCATTGACTCAGAGCGAATAACGCGGTATTGTTGATGCGATTATGCGAACTCCAACAGTGAACTCCTCCGGTAGAGCGTGCATACGGTACTGAGAAGGACAGGTCGAGAACAGTCCGGTTCCCATTCGGATGGAACTTTGTAGGCCTGAGCAGCCGAACATTGTAGATAAGAATTTCCGTCAACCAAAGCTTCATCCTAATCTCCACTCAAGTCACGACCCAAACTTGTACCAAAACCTATACCCAAACCTTCACCCAAGCCACGACTCAAGCTTAAGACAAAGATTTTGATGGAAGTTTGAGTGAAGATTAGGGCGAAGGTCTGAGTGAAACAAATACGCGTCTAAAATACATTTGGGTGTTCTTCGAGCGTAGAAAGTTTCACCTAAATCGGAGCCGAACCGTTTGCCATCTTCCTCTGTGATTTCAGTCACCTAGTAATCGCTGTCTATCGTGCAACTGGATTGTGATTAATCATGGCGACGCTCATCTCTCAGACTTCTGTCTCTCTTCAATCGATCTTGCAATACAAGAGTGCTATATCTGCAAGCGGATCGCAGATATCGAAATATCTGACTTTGGCAAGTTTTAATTGACAGCAGTTCAATAACGGGGATGCTAGTTTGTGTTTGTACAGCGATCGTGTTAAAGTATGTTTGCATTTAGTGTTTGAATATCCGAGTCCCGATATTCGTTGATAATTTTCTAAATTGCCTTCGTTACATCTGTATGCAAATTTATCGTAGTCACGGCACTGACAGTTATTAAAATGCCAGGATATCGATGCCGGCTGTTGAGAATAAGTTGCCTGACCTACGAGGGGGCACCGTTCCTCGGAGGCGATGCCCTGGCAGTTTTTCATTACCACAGATCTCTTGGGAACTAGCCGGAAGACCAGAGTGCACAATTACACCAGGTGGGGGATAAATAAGGAGTAGGTGGCAGAGCAAGATGAGACGAGAAACAAGACGGAAGTGGGTCAGCGGGACTGTCGGTCGTGAGGGTCCGGGTTCATTTTGCCTCACCTCGAGAGACGACTCGCTCTGGCTAATGAAATAAAATATACGAGCTCTAACGTAATCGAATGAATTTTACCAAGGCCAAAAGAAACATAAATACAATTTACTCGACCTATTTCCAAAATTATTTCGAGCCGGGCCATAATTTCGATCGACTTCTTTTAGTGTTCTATTTTGTGGATATTAAATCGTTGCTGTCCAGGTTTCTGTAGTTGAAATAGCTCCTCTAAAATAAAATCCCGATTTGGTTAAAAATAATCGACTTCAATTTCTTCGATAATTTTCATTTATATTTTATACATACATAGATTTCTTTGAATATTTACAAGTAGTTCTTTCATCTTGCGTTTTTTTTTATTTCTTTGTTTTTTTTTTTGGAACTGCTGTCTGAGAGGAAAACCAGGGCTTCTCGAGTCTTAAAATTCGTTTTCCTCCCACAGTAACACTTAACTGCTAATGATTATTTTACACTCAACATCGATAAATACTCAAGTAGAGCTAATAAATTTTCTAGCGTTTTGTTAAGATCTTTTTCCCATCATTCTTCGTCTACTGCCATTCTTCATCACACACCTCTTCCTCTTGGTTAGTCACATCTGTTGATATCGACACACAGACAAATTTCCGTATTTCCGTTGGAAATGCGTACCGTTCGCGTCCCTCGTCGAACGAGTACACATTCTGCCAAAATATAGTAAAAATCTCTTTTTCATCTCTTCCTCCAACTCCCTACCATTCTCTTATTTTCTCGATAAAAAAATATCTGCATTGTATATTTTCGTTTAAACTTAGGTGGCCCCTCGACGCACGATACCACTGTTTTATTGTTTGAACCCGAAGCGAATCGAATTTTCAAGTTTCGTTTACAAAAGATAAAGGACGGATCTCCAATAGCGATGCCAACTTTTCTTACACTAATTATCATATAACGAAAATTGAGAGATTTATAACATTTCTTGTAGAATACTCAAGTCGCGGTTTTAAAATTCAATCATTGACAGAAATTTAAGAAGACGTATCGTCTTAGAATCTTAAAACATTGTATACTACACGAAGTGTCGGACAGCGGTATCGTATGATTAGGGTGTATTTTACATTTTCCACTCTGCACCATATTTATCACCAACGCGTCGTCTAGGTCGCTTATTAGGAAGTCCTCGAGTGCCTGGAATTCTAACAAGATCGTCAACAGCTTGAAATCGATCTCGACACGCTCTTCTTCTCCGACGAAGTAGCAATAAAGAAGCAAACGACGTACAATGCTCGTTCGACGATATAAAAATTCTACAAACAGGAAATACTCTAAAACAGAAAATAGGTTTGAAGAACACGAGAAACAACGAACACAATTATAATGTAATAAAATAACCGCGGTCTTGACGAGAATAAAAATCTTAATAGCCATAGTAATACTCTTTCTTTTATTTCTACGCAACAGTCTATAAGCCTCTTTTATCTGGATCACGTTTCTTCTACTATATTTTAATGCGTAATAGTAATCTGCTCTAGTCGCAATCTTCCAAGAACTTTGAGTGACTGATTCTCTTTGAATGTTCAGGGCGCTTTCATTGTTCCCATTACTTGCAAACAAGAAAACATTAATGGATAGAAATTACTTCGTAGTAAAACAATGCAATGTTAACAGATCGAAGAAACCGATTCATAGAGAAGAAATCGTTTCGAGGATCGTATTTCTCCTGAACCTGGTGACAAAGGCTCAGTCAAGCAGAACTACTTGCTGAAATAAATCCTTGGGTGATTAGGTGGATTTAAAAATATAAATATAAAACTTCTTCTATCTCGAAAAGTTCGTGCTCTCAGTTCATTCTACGTGTCCAAGATTTCTTATCGAAATTGGGTAATCTTTTGGAAGATAAAGAAAGTTGGGAATAAGAATAAGAAAAGATGTATCTTGCGCGTAGCTTGGACACGTCGAATACAATTGGGACAACAATGAGATTTCTTAAGCATGTGACTCGTTTATAACCGGTGACGCGTGTATATCGAGTAAAACACTGAGATCGGTACCTAAAATATAGCAGTATAATATACCTTGAGTATTATCCATCCCGTTGGAACGCTATCTAGTCCATCAGCGCAAAATTACAGCAGTCGGATCGAAAACTCGTTTGGAATGTACTCCGGTTCGCCTAAACGCAATTTTAAATTCTCATCCTTTCAGACGATCGTCATTCTTCCCTTTCACTTCCCTACTTAATTACGTGTAATTTAGTTAGAGCCTCGAGAGATACAATTGAAAACTTCTCGTGTAGCCAAGCGTTTATTTTATGTACATCTTAATGCATTCTGCATCTCGTGAGGCGACTGGGAATCTACATCATATATTCTGTATTAAAATGAACAAGAAAAATACAGTGGAGAAACAGAAAAATGTCTATAACGTCTATTTAATCTCGAATTACTACGAGACACAGAACGCATTATACTAAATGATCTTTGGCTTCTATCGCCAATTATTAATGAGACGCAGCATTTCTTACATTGGTAGACATCGTGAACCGCGACAGGAATTCTTTTTTTCCCTTTCTCGACGTACTTTCTATCTAATCACAATCTGTTTCTGTTATCTTCCCTTTCGTTACTTATGCTATAAATACGCGGTGTGCTTGCTGCTGTGCTCAAGGGCTGCAAGGACGTCTTGTTTCTGCCTCACGTACAACCTGCCCTTTTTCCAAGGATTCTGAAGCTGCAATAACTTGAAGTCATCTCTCAAGCAACGCTCTCTGGCACCGATCACAGCCACCAAGCAAAAATTCGGCAGCTCGTCAGCCGTATAAATGGGCCCTTCTTGACCCTTTAACACTACCGCCATGTTCAGCTGCTTCACAACTAGATTCACAACTTCTCTGGCCGTGGTCCTCGGAGTAACGTGTAACTTGAGGCTGGTTCCGGAAGCCAGGCCGGTTTCGTAGGCCGCGTAAACCTGCAAAAATACCGGGTCCATGGTCAGACGATGCCGTTAGGTAATTTACAGACTGTACAGATACAAATTGTCTGCTGTAAAATCAGCATATGCAGTGACATTTAGGTGGCAGCGCAGTGACAGCACGTTGCTCGATGCATCTGGCTGTTGTTAACGACGAATAGTAAATTAAGTAAACGTTAGTGTTTAAAACATTTGAAAGAGAAGAAAAAAAAAAAGAAGAAAAAGATTGCTTACCTAATGGTAGTAACAATTTAAAATGACATAGATAAAGAGATATGCAGCACGCATTCAGATCAAAGATTTTTATTTATCGTTAGAAAAATTATACCTAGATTAACATGGAAACAATCTTGTTACGTTAAGTTGAAAGCTCGGACGAAATTTCATGCTCTGCTAGATCGATAATACACGAAAAGCGTAATCTGGAAAGCGCATCTGAGCGAGACAAGCACTGAAACTTAGCGGTGTGTGACGGCTTACTCATATGTCTGCTACATCGGTCTGCACTAGAAGACCAAGTGAGCTGTTTTTAACTACAATCAGGTTAGACTTGTGTTCCCTACAAGGAAAAATATTATTTAAACTCAATGAGTAGTTTCCCAATAGATAATAATAAGCTTTTGCGGTTTAGAATTGGAATAAGTGTTATTTTAAGGTAGCTTGCGCAAGGAATAATTCCTTGGCTAATGGGAAACAACCGTGACAAATTGTACTAGCTGCTCCCAAGATTATTACGATCGTTGTTCGTAATTGTAATCCCCCGTGAATCTTGAGAATGAAGCAACGATCATGTTGTAACTAGCAATAAGACGAACACGATTCTTTTCAGAAAAGAATAATCTTCCGTGGTGATTTCTGTCACAATATTTAACTACACAGGATCCCAATCCTGTTATTTTATTATATATTGACTCTTCCTCCATGTAAATTCTAATTTCTACTTGAAAAATTGATACTTGGAACTTGACAAATATTACCTGAAGAATGCCCGGCAGAGGAGCAGGCATTAACGTTGCTTCGTCTTTCTCCTCTTCCAGTTGACTCTCCAAGGAACCAGTGGCCGTGGCCGCGACGCTAGCAGTGGGCTTGGTCGGTTTGCTCTTCGTATGTCCACTCTTTATGCAGACACTCGAGTTAGGCGTCGAATACTCGTCGCTACTTAGCGAATGCAAACTGTCGGAATTGGTGTTGCTGACACTTAATAGACTCGTCGTATTTGTCATGGCTGTTGACACGCTTAGGAGCGAGCCACCATAGATCATAGGTTTTATGCTGAGTAAAGGACTGGTGCTGGCCGACGCGGATGTGATCGTAGCTGACCTATTTCTGGGACTGTGTTTGTATTTCGTTAGGATCAGAGTGTCCTCGGATTTGGAAGGCGGTAACCTGGTGTTCTGTAATGGTACCAGATGGTTGTTGCTGCCAGCGCTGGTCGCGTTGCTTAGATTGCTGGGGCTGCTCATGGGTACCGTAGACTTTGCAGGCTCTGAGCCGCCCGACACATTTGAAGTGTTGCTGCCTTTGCGAATATACTGGCCACTGGGCAATTGTTGTTCGCTTTTACTGAACTCCGTGGTGAGCAGATTTGAGGAAGAATTGGACATGTTAGGTCCTGGCCAGCTGCCTCGACCTGGACTAGATTTCACCAGCTTCGGATCGCGTGGCGGTAATTGGAGCAAACTTCTCTTTAGGCTGTTGCTGTTGCTTCTGTTTCGGTCGAGGCTGAGCAGGTGCTTCATTGAAATTCCAACTGTTTGTGACGAACCCTGTAGTTATGAATTATAGAGTTGTCTAATGCGATATACTTGGATTTTAAAGAATTTTACACAGATCACAGGATTGGTCAGTTCAACTTACGCTCTGCTGCGAAGAACCGCGATCTCTAGCGAACGTGATCACGTCTATGAGCCACCTGGCTCCTTTCCACACGGTGTTTACTTGAGTCTGTAGATCTTGCAGCCTGGCCAACTTATCCTTCGCCACGCTTAACTCCAGAGAACTAAAGGCTTCTCTGTGGTTGTACTGAGCTTGCGCCGTGTCGAGTTCAAGAATGCAACTTAGTCTTGAATATCTGTTGATCACATCCTTCTGATAGGTGTTTAAGTGAACCATCTCGAATACTTGGATGGGCAACGAGAGAAGATCGCCACGTTGAAGAAGGATTTCTCTGGTTCCAGGCACGCAACAGGCGGTTTCTGCAGGAGGCACAGCGATCAGAAAGGACACATCGTGAGTCAGATCGATAACTTCGGCGTCGTAAAGTCGATGAAGCAAAGAGTCTTCAGGACTGATTTCCATGTAATTGAACAATCGCCTCGCTGTAGCAGCGACCAGGTCGACGAACAATTTCTGCTGTTCTGTACCTTGGGCCTCGTTTGTCACGTTTTCTTTCTCTTCACAGTCTTTGACCGACGCGTCTGATGCGTGAATGCGAGTTATCCTTTTCAGATAATCCCACTCCTCGCTATGGAAATATAAATAACAATGATTAATAAACTCGCACTGATACGTATGAAGGTACTATTTTCCTCTACTCAATACTTACGCAGAGACGTGTGGGTTGTCACGGATTTTACAATGAGGCAAAACATTAGGTGATTTTGCGGGTACCACGACTTGTATAAGATCGACGCTACTCTGCATCTTCAGGTAACCAAGATAAAGCCCCTTTGATAGCTTGATACTGCTAACTTGGTGGTAAGTCATCTGTTCCTGTATACTGGCTATTAAAATATCCGCTACGTTACTATCTTCGTGAATAATGACTTTCTTCGTGACTTTGCTGAGTGGCAACCATCTGCTATTCAACACTGAGATCAACTTCGGAGATTTGACGTAATTCACTGTGGAGAAAACCAGAGTGCCTTGAACGTCTCTAATGGGTTTATGGTACAGCTGACCAATGTCTTGTATACACAGCGCTGCCTATAAGAACCAATGATCAAAAATTACTCATCGGTCTGTAATTAATTTTGATCTTTAACAAATGTTTAATAATTTTATATAATAGGAAACAAACCTGCATTTGTGCAGCAGCCTGTAAAAGCTTTATCCTGAAGTGATTCGTTGAGCTGCTGTGACTTTTCTCCATATTTTGACGGAGAACTTTAACATCGTCCCAAGTGCAGCCCACTTTCATCAACCAATGGAAGTCGTTGTAAATACAGCTAGGGTAAGTCTCGTCGACTTCGATCACAGGCAAGAAATCCTCGTTCGTTACCAATATTTTATCCTCATGATAGAGTAAACAGGCGAGAAATACACCGCGTCTTAGATTCTTCTGAAACTTGCTGGTGGCCGAGAAGAGCTGTTTTATCGTTGTCTTCTTCTTGTGATTACGCCTCTGCACGGCCGGCGTTTCTTGAGTGTACTCTGGGCGCCTGATATCCGTGAATAAAGTATTCAGCTGCTCCAACCGGCCGGCAAACCTTGGCACTCTGCCATCGATGTCTCTCCAGCCTGGAACAATAGTTACGTGTCTTCACTTTGAGTTTTAAAAACCTCGATAAACCAAACGATCAGTACGTGTGCAATGCAAATTCTAAATTTAACTCGATTCGAATGCAATCGAGCGAAATCTAGGCGCAAGTTAAATGCGGATCAGATTCGAGATCGATTTCGTTCTTTCCAGCTGTGTTATTCGATGTTTTATATGTAAAAGACAAGTGACAAGTTACATGTCCTATCTTTTATAGAAGGACAGTTTTAAAATTCAACATTTGCAGAGTAAATATGTATTTTTCTTACTTCCTTGAACATTTAAAAAATATCAATATTGAACGTTATTTATGTAGACTAATATCGATTAAACTAACATAACAATTAAACATATTCGTTTCTTATAAGAAACTTATACCTTAAGACTTATATCTTCGAATGTACAATATTAGATTATTTCTAACTATTTCATACTGAGATACTATTTTTCAACCAAGTGGAATAAAGGTCAGGAAATTAACACAGATAGTCTTCTGCATACGCTCTTCATTCGCAATTCAATCTATAGAAAAGAAATAAAAAAAATGATCGTACTGCTAGGTGTTACGTGGGCGGGTGTCGAGTTCCTGAACCTGCTGTAGCCCTTCAAATTGCCAGCAGCTGCTCGAAAATAATACTTCTGTCCCTGAATCAGATCGTCAATCCTGCATTCTCTTTGTTTCATATCTAGCACCTCTCTCTCACCACAGATCACCGAGAAATCTTCTTTGATACTCCATTGGACTTTAAATTTCGTGCAGATTGGAGAATCATGAGAATCTGGTTCTTGAAACCTCACTGTTACAGAATTTGTTCCTGTGACGTCCACTGCGACCAAAAATGGCATGTCTGGTGGTCCTGAAATAGATTAGTATTGTCAATTTTATTTAAAAATTTTCTACTCTCGTATTAGCCGCTAATGTTTATGCATTTTTAGAAAGTTTAATCTTACAGAATGCATACAATTTACAAAAGCATCTAAAATATCTAAAGTAGAGTAATTTTTATAATATTTAGCAGGTAAAGCAAATTTTTACTTAAATTCTGCTTTTATTTTCTTTTCTTTTTTTATTTAGTCGCGTAGAAAAAAATATAAAATCGCATAAACATCCGTGATCTAATTATTACTATCATATCATCAAAATGATACTTGTGAATGACTTACTCGCTTGATCGAATCCAAGCAACATTTTTCTAAGCGCTCTAGCTCTTCTTTCCCACAAAGCGAGTTGCTTGTCCTCCGCGCTACCGCCGCATCCCGTGAGATTGTTGTGCTGCGACGAAAAACTTGATCTATGACTGCTTGGTGGTTCCAGGAGGGTAGTCCCACCGCTGCCGGAAGTACTGCCGCCGAGTTCTTGAACTCTGTGTTCAGCCTCCAACAGCAACGAAGCCAAGTGACTGCCCAGGGACTCTGGAGATTTGACTGCGCAAACAGAATCAAAAAGATTCCTTGTGAAAGTTCAATATGAAAGAAAGTTCGAGAAAGACCAAAGAAAATTGTGGAGAAATGAAAGATAAGTTTTCAATTTTTCAGAGTTTAAGTATCCCAGTAGAAACGTCTCTGGAGAATTAAATCGAAGTTCAGAAGAGAACCAAGGCAGGCTCTTATAATTTATGAAGGACAATGTTATAAAACCAGAACCAAGAGAATCTCTCGTATGATACTAAAATTCCATAAGATTTCTTCACATAATCATCCATCCCACTATGCTTACATCAACTGATATTCTTAAAAAGAAGAAGAAAATGTGAATATAAAAATTCCTTATTTGTATCTTCGAATCTCACGAACTCACAATTTCGCAAATTACGAAGCAAAATGAGAACTATAACAAAAAAATAAAAAATTTCTGGCAGAGAAGGCCAATTTTTCAAACGTTACGAATGGACTTTGTTAGGAAACAATTTAACTCTCCGTAGACCGCTGGGAAAATTACGAAACAGACGAAAAAAAAGGAGAAATAAAAAAGTTGGTAGACGAAATTCAAGAGTGGACTATCGAGGAAACGCGTAATCGAGTCAATTGCACGAATCAACGTGGTTTGTGAGCGGAGAATAGCGCAAAAATCATCCGGCTAATTGAGCCGATTCAACTCGTACCCGGTGTTTATGAATGTAAAATCTGCGGTGGTTTGCATCCGGGACAGACGGTTACGTCGCGATCGTTTAGCCACAATTGTGTCCACATCGGATATCGATTTTCACTTTCTGCCGAGGGACTTTATCTCTGATCGGGTCATTTTACAACTTTCCATGTGGTTTCTGACAGTAACGAGAGATTAAGATATCGATGACGAAATAATTTTTATTTCCCTTCATTCATAAACTAAGCTTCTTACAGTGTGGCTATTTCTGTTCAAAAAGAATTCTCTAAAAAATTTGATCTAAACTAACGAGACGAAGATCAAGATAAAAGAACCAGGAGAAACGAGTCTCTAGTTTCTAAACGACTAAATGTGAAGAAATAATTGAAAGAAATGTTTCGAATAAATTAAATTTAAGTTTAGAAATTTGGAGAAAGCCCATGACAAGTTTTTCATTTTTGTAAGAGATTAAGTGCACTCGTAGAAATTTTTCCAAAGTATTATTTACACATTTCGATTAATACAAATCTTTTGAGAAAAAGCGAAGACAGATATTTAACTTTCAAGAGATCAAGTGTATTCGAAAGTGTTTTCTAAAGCGTAGATTTCGATTGATAAATGTTCCAGATAGACCAAAGGCAAAGTTTTGATTTTTAAGAATAAAAGATAGAAGAAATCGGAGCTAAATTAATAAAACTGTTAGGCAGAAACCAAGACGACATTTTACATTTATGTAATAAGAAAAAAATCTTGATTTTTTTTCGTTGAAGATTACATCACGCTTTCACTTTAAATAAAACAGACTCGTCCGAGAAAAGTGGAGATTTTAATTCAAGAGACTTTAATGCCGGCATAAATCAGGTTGGTAACAGCGTTACATCATTAAAATCTCCGAAGTAAACAAACGAGTATTACATTGTAGAACGTGTAAAACGTGGCGTAAAGCGATGGAATTCCATTATAAAAGTAATTTCGCTCTCGTAAGGAAGATTATTCGTCTTGCATAAATACATCAGATTCGCTTAACCGTTTCAATCGAAACTTTAATCGGCGAATATTAACTTTGGCGAGAGTGAATTACGCTAGAAATTAAGAGAATAACAAAGAGTAAACGAACACGGGTAGAAAATTCGATGTACGCATACTTTAACACGTGTATGTATGTCGAGACCAGAAATGTTGCTCAAGCCAATATATTTGTTACGATATTTTAAATTTTAATTGAAATTTTATCTTGTATCTTGGCGCCTCTTCCTTTTAATATGTCTAATAAATGGTATTATTTCTTTGAACATATGTTTCAATTTAATTAGCAGAAAATTTAAAACCAAAGATATTGTTGGAGTTAGCTTTAATTGAAATTTTATTTTATATCACGTCACCTCTTGCTTTTCTTACGTCTAATGAATCATATTATTTCTTTGAACGTATGTTTCAGTTTAATTAATAGAAAATTTGAAAGCAGACATATTTTTGGAGCTAACACGCTTGTTGCAATATTTCATATTTTAATTGGTATCTTTTTGTCCCTTTCTTTTAACAGGTCTAATGAAATGTATCTATTATTCTCATAATTCATACAAAATTGAACACCAAACGTGTTATTGAAATTATTTTAATCATCCTTTTATCTCCTTTTTTCAATACCACTAATAAAGCGTACTTCTTCAATCTTTTTCAACACATGTTTCAATTTAATTAATAAAATATTTGAAACCAGAGATATTGCCGAAGTTAATATATCCGTTGCAATATTTCAAATTTTAATTGAAATTTTATCTTGCATCTCGTCGCATCTGCCTTTTCATATGACTAACAATAAATAATTGTATCGCTCCTCTGTACGTATGTTTCAATTTAAATAATAGAGAACTTGAAACCAGACATATTTTGGGAGCTAACAGGCTTGTTGCAATGTTTCAAATTTCAATTGAAATTTTTATTTCTATCTTTTTGTCTCTTCCTTTTGACAGGTCTAATGAAGCGTTATCTATCATTTTCACAATTCATACAAAATTGAATACCAAAAATATTATTGAAAGTAACATCTTTGTCACGATATTTACGCTTTAAACAATCTACGATAGACGATCAGATAGTAAGCGATTGTACGAGTATTTCGGAGATTATCCTGGAAGATTAGATTAAAATGAAAAAGCGCTATCGTAAGGGCGATATCGCATTAATATTCGTCGAAAAGCGAAAGAAGAGAGGGAAGATTGTAGAGTTTAATTATTGGCGGAACGAGATTCTACGCTTGCGATTACACTTGTAAATTGGCAGATGAGGAGAAAGGCTCGGTGGAAAGTTTCTTCGCTCCTTTCCACAAGGCTCGAATTCTCGTTATATTTTTTGTTCCATCGCGGTCGAAACGCAATAAAGCTCGACTGCATTTTTATTACAGACTGCGCAATACTAATAGGAATTCTATCCTGTTCGGCTATTCCTCCCCCTCCTTTTTTTCATCACTAAAAATCGCTACGTTTTTTTTTTCTCTTTAATCCCTCTCCAACTTTTAGGTCACTATGAATCCATCGTGCAATCTTTTCGAATTTGGTCGTTCGCCACATACACGAGTAAACTTTCACATTGAACTGTGTATTTTTCGGATAGTGTTCCCTGTAGCCGTGAACCAACTCAAGCTACCAACAAATTATCTGGCGAGTGGGAAATAAAAAGATTTTAGAGTTTCCTGCCATTCATCAAACTTCTCTGTACTTTTTTTTTTTACTCTGACCATACAAACGAGAAATTTGCAAGCGTATTGTTTTCCGAAACAGAGGCGACCTATGGAGAGGCCTTCAATTTACCTGCTTTTCCACGCCGAAACCGCCTGTATCGAGGTTTTTCGCGAAAGAAGCGAAAGAACATCGATTTGATTCGACGAAATAAACGACTCCGCAAACGCTGTAAATTTCTGAAGAATCTCTACGAAGTTTCTCATTTTCTGAGCATTTTTACCCTCTGCCTCGATCTTTCCCCCATAGACGAAGGAATCGACGAAGAAAATTTCTAAGTCCTTTACTCATGAACTTTATAATTCCTATCTCGCGTATAACAGGAGTACCGCTCGGTTATAAGAGGAGAAGTTTTTAGTCCTTAAAGGCTATCATGCGAGAAGCTATCATCAACTATGAGAGGAGAAGTTCCCAACCCTTAAAGGCTATCACGAGCCAGAGAGTTCGTCTCGTTACATCTTTTTTAGATTAAAAAATTAAGAAGTGGAATTAAGTGTTTCACTATTACTAGATGATACTGGTGAAAAACATTAGATGGAAAACCCAGGAGAAAAACCTCAGCGTATGATGGCCTTTAAAGATCAAAAACTTTCTCTATCTCTTTCATAATGGAACAAAACTTTTGTTACAAGAAGAGATAATTGTATTATTAAATTATAAAATTTATGACTGAATTACAGGTTCTCTTTTTCGATTCTCCTTTGCTGGAACCTGAAACAATTTCACGTAATACAATCTCATAATAAAACGTTCAAGTAAAAAATGATCATAGTCTAATGATAACCAAATGAAATAAAACTTGAACGATATTAACACATAGTAAGTATTACGTACTTTTGTAGCCAAGTGGCGCGAGTGTTTAATAAAATAAACTTCGTCGAATCTTTGTTCTTGCGAATTCTTACATTAACAAAAATTGAGAAACCGATTGATCAGATGATATAAGGATTTACATAGAGTTAGACGAGCAAAAGAAATAACGATAAATATACAATTTGGAATTAAATTAAATTAAATTAAATTAAATAATGGCAATGTTATCGTTAAACCATACTTCGTAGAATACAACACCAGTGAAGATTTAAAGTTAAAGGGTGTTAAAAGAAATTTCACGCTGAAAAATCGAGAGCTGGATAAACGTAACAAACGAAATTTCCAATTGAACTCCTGTGTACTTACACTGGTTACCCTCCTGTGCGCCGAACGCGACCAGCATTTTTGCAAGCGGCCTATTGTTGCTGAGCACCGCAACATCCAAGGGTGACAGGCCGTCGCTGTTCACGCTGAAAGAATTCAATTCACACCGACGTTACTCCTGAGAAAATATTAATTGCGAAAATCACGCTAAAATAATTTATCATATCTAACGATTCATCGATGAGATTTCCTTTGAATGAAAAAAAAAAGTAGCAAGAGTCTAATACAAAAAATACACGAATTTCCATCGTGCGATCGTAGTCGTATGTATGGGATATATATATACGCATAGATTAAATAAATCGCAGAATCCATGGAAAATTCCAGCGGATACCGTGTGCCTGTGTTCGAACGGAAAATAAACGGTTACGCCTATTTCCGTGAGGTAATCGGCATCAATTTCGTTCCGGGATAAACGTGCTTTCGCGAACTGCCATTAGTAAACTGGGACAAAGAGAGAAGAAGTGGATAAACGGATTATCGTGGCAGCGAATGGACATTCAGCGACGATTACGACGCATGTACACCGATTGCAATGCAAACGTCGACTCGCGGATCGCGATCATTCGATTACGCATCGAAAGTTCGATGCGTGTTTGTCATTTCGTATTCCACACGTTGCGTTCGATCATTTTCGCCATCGATTCATCTTTGATATTACTTTAACCAGTTAGCTGTCGCGACCTCTTTGAAAATTGTGTAGCTGAAATATGTCGCAAAAAGCAAGCAATGACGAGTATACTCGTCGTACATCGAGTATTTGTGGCTGTTGTAATATAGAATTATGTTGTAATGAAAAGATTGTTTTATTTTTTAACTTTGCCACTACAATTTACTGCAATTATCAAGTTGCAATTTAAACAGCAAATTGTAAGCATCTTTTAAGCACGACGAGTGTACTCGTCAGGAACAGCTAATTGATAAACAGGTTAATCGATATATACAGGGTGGTAAGATGAGATCAGAAGGATATTCGAATGGAGCTAAGTAATTTTCTCTGCAATTTGCCAAATTTCGTTATGAACGATTTCTAAGTACTTGAAGCAATTTATCGGTGTTAAAAAATGTGACATTGGAAAGTATTTTTATATTATGGGTTCTTACGTGAAGGCTCTGATTTGAATGAAATTTGGATGAAACTTTGTAGGCTTGAAGAACGGCCAAAAATGGCACATACATTAATTTTATTACTCGTCAGGAAAGTAATTCTATCTTTTTTTTTTTACGTGAAAATGAAATACGATCTTTTATCAAATAATATATCAACGACAACTAATGACGCGAAGTTCAATATCGATAAGATGTTGAAGCTTAGATAACTCAAGTATAATCGATGTCGACTGATTAGAATTTAAAATACTGAATTTGGTAAAAATGTGAACAGTGACCTTTTCGTTCGAGGGATCACCAAAGTTTCATCCTTTTTCGTTCGGACTATTTTTCTTGTGAAAGTACGTGTCAAAGAGGAAGTTTTAAACTCCTGTTTGTTCTCTCCGGATTGTTCTTTGAATAACAGAGACTTGACTTCGGTACTTCAGAGTATCACTATATTAAGTTCTCATAAAATTCCATAAAAATTTACGATCAAATTTCAATTTGCAATTATACCAATTCTGCGACACGCTGTACAACAAAGGACGGAAAAACAATTAACACGCGTTACGTATGACAACGGAACGTTGCATCCAAGTAACTTTCGACTTAAGTAGATTACATATCGGATGAATAGTTATTAGCGCGCACAGCAAGCACGCTGTGGAATATCTGCGTCTATGGTGTCCATTTACTCGACTAAATCTAATTATCGCCGGGGATTGCAACATATCTAACGAGCCTTATGTTACGGATCGATACGATTACAATGTAGGAACCGTGTAACGTGTCGAAATGCGTACGAAGGGTTTGTCTAGACCCTAGACAAACGGACGTTGCATCGAACGCTAATTAACGCGAGCTAACGTACTACAAGGCACCGAGCAAATTGGAATTTACTATCTCGTGTCTCGACTTTGTCCCGTTCTGCTTATATCAAGATCCACCGATAGGCTAACAAACCGTGTATCGATGTGCCAATGAATTTTATTCGAATAGAATTTTACGAGGAATCGTGTTTTATGGTAGCAACTGCTCGTAGATGTTCACATTGTCTTCGTCGTGTCTAGCGGTTCGCCAAGTTGAGAAATTTTACGTGCAAAAGTAAAATTTGATGGGAAAAGTCAAGTTTCTTCGTTGTATATTATACTTTGTTATAGTTAGATTGTGGATTTTTATGCGCACTCGTATCTTTGCGAATATAAGTAAAAATGTTGAATGGATATTTTACATATTTGTTGTGTATTACGTGCGTTCTCGCAATTTTGCAAAGTGCAATTTTCCACTTTCAAATTTCCTATAAATGCATAAAAATTCGCAGTCTGGTTAAAGCATCGTCGTGTAGATTTAACACTAGAACTACCGATAGTTAACACGAAGCTATTTCTTCCAAAACCTGTCAAAATGACTGGTTAAAAAATACGTAATAATAGAATATTTTTATATTTATTAATATATTATTTTATTACAGAAGCAATTCCATATTATGTAGTACATTTTTGGTATTATTAATCCATCTGGGACCACGAGCCCTAAACGAGGCTTGACAAATTTATAAAATTGTAGAACCAGTCATTTTGACTGGTGTTGTATTTCTAGTGTTAGCATCTAGAATTTTCCTGATATCTGATATCATCGTATCGAATGATACGCAGTAAAAATTTAAAAAACGTGTGGGAAGTTGTAGAAAACGAGGCAACTGGTTAATTGGGGTTCGATAAACAGATTGTAGGACCCTTTTACACTTTGACAAGTATCGATCATTTTGACTGGTGTTGGTATAAGTAGCCTTGATACAAAATTATTTTCAGTTTGAATACGTAAAAAACAAAATAAAATTCATTATATTATTCTTTGAGTTATCTTTGCGAAAGTTATTACATCATTGCAGAGAAAAAATATAACACGAATTAAGGAATTTTAAAATAAAATTGTAAACCCAGCCAATTTGACTGCTGTGGTATTTCTAGTGTTAATGTAATGGACTGTTGCTTGTCATAGTTTGTAATAAAGGATAAAAAAAAGAATTAGGAAGAAATATAGATGAAGTCAGTGTTCAGAATTTTGAGTGGAACAGTGAGCACGGACAGGCTCATTCCCTTTAGAAAATTCCGAATTACATGTCCTCCCAGAGCTGTAAACCTAACGACTCGGAGGTCAGGTAAAAAACCCCTGAAAAGGACCAGCCGGAGGGGCACGATGGAGGGACGAAACCCAACGGCTGGGAGAGAAAATCAGGAACGTAGAAGGACAGTTCATAATTAGCCAGCGTATCGTACGGTTTAAATACTTGACTCTCAACAAGATCTTAGCACGGCAGTGTTCATCACTTCATACGTTAAGTTATACAACAAGTGTAAATATAGTGCTGGATAAATCTAACACTCGATCTATTTAATCTCCTCCACCTTGAACGTTAAGTCATTCGAGGGCCATTCGAGGTACGCGATATCGACCGATCGGTTTGACCTGACCGGTTGCTCTTTAGTCGATAATTCGCAACAGTCAGTTTGGCATAATACAGGTGAATATTATGGATAAAATGTAAAAAGATAATTGATAAGTGCGGTAAAGGTGTGTACCTTACTTGATGATATTAAATGCTTGATTTGTGAAACATACAGTGGCAAAGAAAAGAAAGTTTATAAAATAGGAAGTATAAAAAGACACTACAATCTTACAAAATGAATATAGAATTTAATGAAAACAGCGAACACACATGTATATCATAGACTAGATGATCGTTAGAAATATGATAAGAAATTGTTAGCACGAAAGTTATTAAAATTCACAGTGTATCAATTTTAAACTCTCTTTTATCCGCTACTGTATGATATCAGTCGCAAATACGAGATATAAATAGTAATAAATATTAATAAATTCATAAAAATAAACACTTTTATTCCATTATTCCTTTTATTCCTCCTTTTCTCTCCCTTCTCTGCTCCCTCTACCTTTTTTCCAAGTTACGTAACACGTTGCACATTTTTGCAAGTAAAACTGCAAAACTAAGAACACGGTTGCGACAGACCAAGTTCGATATTATATTCAATTCGACGTCACCACTAATATATCACAATGACATGAAAGCGATCATCGAAAATAAAATCAAATCACTGCGGAACTCGACATGGAAAAACGAAAACACGACGATAGACGTCCATTTAGTCCGAGATGATATTTTCCAAAAATAGACCTGCAAATCCGTTGGGCAGGAAATATCAATCGATATTCATAAAAGACTGAGAATAGGTCAAGCAAGCTTCCTCCACTTCTGCTTAATGGCAAAAGAAAGACCGAAAAAGTGTAATACTTGCAATAAAAAAAATCACAGTAAAACGCTTACTAACTGGGTGCCTGAAATTTCAAAACGAAAGGAAACAATGTAACATTCCAGGCAACTATAAGTCGATCTTAAAGAAGGCGGAAGTATTAAAACGTGTCTTACAGTTTCTCAAAAAGACACAAAGCTCTTCCAACTAATCTAAACATATAAATATAAATATATTTATATTTATATTGCATAATATAAGGCGCTAATAATCCTCAGAGATGGACGAAGCTCTAAATAAATAAATTAAAAGAAGAAACTACTATTAATATACTTTGTAAGTATAATAAACTTATAATATAAAATATAATTTCAACAAAAGATGTCTCGATCGAATTGATCGAAAAATTTCTATCTATGATCATAATCGAAAAATTTCTATCACGAGAAAGTAACATTTGATCCAGGAACGCGCGCTTTTTATCTTGAACGAATCGAGCTTTCGCCACGCTAGAGCAGCGAGAACTAAATAGAGGTTTTTGTTTTTCAGAAAAAAGGGCATAAATAGGGCAGCTGGAATTTTCCTCGTAAATTCTTAACTGCAATCCGAGGAGAACGATATCTTTCGCTCTCGTTGGCAGGATACGTTTTTCCATATGGAATCGACCATCAATTTCCTGTATCGTAAATTGTTATAGAGGATAAGAAAAGAAGCTAGGTCTCGGAAAACAGACCTGAATATTTTTCCGCTGAATTTCTCTTGTTCCACCAATTCCACGAATAATCGAACGGATCAGCCATATGAAAATCAATGAAAATTTCCCTGTTACTCTTCTGGCGGTATGATTTGCGAAAAATAAAATATCTATAGTTACATCGAAATAATAGTCTTCAATTTTAACTGAAAATCTAATAGGACGTGTTACTTCAAAATTTGTCGTGTACCATTAGAGAAGACAAATTAAAGTCATCACCTTTGCTAGTAGATATAATTAATTGGCGAATTTCTTTTTCATTTATGGAAAATCTAAAAATGTGCATAATAATAGATCTACGAAAATCAACAAAATATTTGAAGTACGAAATAAATCTCTTTCTATATTCTATTTTTTTAGTTACGTTCACAAAAATATATTCATGAAAATATTTTCACATATTGTTTCATTTCGGTTAAAAATAGATTACGCTCTGTATCTACATTTGCAAGGACTGAAACCGACATATTTTAAACTAATTTGTCTTTATCAGCTTTTAACAACGCTAGTGTTACACCGCGAATTTCTATTCGTTTACGAAAAATTTAAGAAATGCACGCGTAATATACAAAAATATGTAAAATGTTTAAAATAGAACATCATAATATAACTCAATAGCAACAAATCTTCGTTAGAATTTACTTTCCTCGATTATGCTCATAAGAGTATTATTAATTTGCATAGATAATTCACAGGCGAAATAACGATTATAAAGGTTTCTAATTAATTGTCTACATGATCAACCACGATTAAGACGATGTAAATAATTACAAAAGAGAATAATTATCAGGTAACTACAATGGCTTTAAAAAATCGATAAACGTTGGGAATAGGAATCGGGTGCACGTTTCAGAGGATCCATCGTCCAATCCTATGTTAATTGGCTTGTTTTCTGGGGCTGCTGGCGAAATTAATTAACAGTTGCAATTAACCTACATGAGAATCACGTGGTGTGCCATCGTTGGCCGGTTCTTTGCCTCAGTCATCGAACCAGCGCGTTATATCGCCAACATTTTTCCCATTCGCCAAGTGTTACATTTTTGTTTTTCCGGTTGTCCGTGCGTGAAAATTTCATTCGAAATGTATATTCTTCATTGCACGTGAAGCATGTATTATTAAAACGTTTCCAAACGGACCGTGAAAATGAAAATGTTCAAAACTCTGGCGAAATGAAATTCTATCAAAAGCCGGAAAAATATTGGGAAACTCACCTGTTCACATCTACGTCTGTCGACTCCAAAATCGTTCTGGCTTTGTCGAGATGGCCATGTTCCACGGCTGCGAAGAGGGCTGAAAGAATTAAAACGAGGAATAAATTGAAACTGCCGTTCATAGGAAAACAGTAATTTTCCTTGTGGAAAGAACGTTGGAAATTTTTATTGTTCGTTAACGAACCGGTAGACGCTCGTTATATCTTATTAATTCATTTCGAAGTAAGAAACATCAAATGTATTAAAATAACGAAGAAAATACTATAGATGAGAACTCTAAGAAATAAATGAATAAAAATTGACCAAAAAAAGAAATTGTACAGTGATGAACAAAAGTATGGACATGTAAAGTTCCGTATAAATCTATGTAACGCACGATTCTTTATCTAATTTGTTTATCAAATATCACTTCGGGGGTTGAAGTTTAAGTATATCATAATTCATTAGCATTAAACACACGTGTAGTAAAATGAATAATAATTATGGATTGTTCTCAACGAAACGAGAGATTTCAACTCTTGTAAAATCGGCACTGGAATTGTTTAGAAACCCAACATAGGATCAAAAGTGTAATGTAAAAATAATATTAAAGTTGACATAGAAGATTCTTACAATTTCAGTTCTTCAAAAATAAAAGATCTACGTACAATTGTTTCTGGACAACCGAAATCATAATATCAGCTCTCAGTCTTTGAAAATTCATTTTTTAACATTTGAAAATTACAAAATTAATTAGAAACGGAATATATATGTTTTTAATTAATACAGAATCTTCCAACTTAACTTATGCTAGTACTTTTCTTCATCGCTGTAAATGTTTAAAAAAGAGGAACTCCATAAAGAAATGAATGGCAAATAAAGAAGAAAAAAAATCAAAGATACCATGCAGGTGTATGTTGAGAGACTGTGCCGTTAGGGGATTGATGTGCACCGACGAAATATTGTTCGATTGTTGATTTGGCTGTTGTTTTTTCTTGCCGAAACCTTCCAGGAACTCCATCCCTTGCAAAGAGTACAGCTCTGCGTGAACACAAATCAAAGCAACTGGATAAAGACAATCCGCCAGAGGAAAAAGTTGCAAGGAAAGTCTTTCCGCGTGCAGAGATAAATAAATAAGCACACGGCTGGACGACGACGGACGCAAAAAGGGATTTTAAAGGAACTAGATAACAAAATCCTGATGAGTGTAACTTGATTGTGCAGACCAACTGTCGCATAATCCGAAGGAGAGCAGAATTTCGTTCCTATTTGTCTTTACGCAGTATATACAGTTAATTCAACATTCTTGTACAAAGATAAACACAGAGGAGAAGAGTGTTCTTCGCGAAAACTCGAATATTTTATTCTTTCTTATTACGTATTGCGTAATTTTCGTCTAATTAAAATTCCTTTCGCGCGTTCTCTCTCTCTTCTCCTCGCTTGCAGTGTCAAATGAAGCAGTTAGAAAAGAAAAATAAATTACAATAAGCTGTCTGCAAGGGAATCTCTTCCCCTTGGCTTCATTTTATACGTGGAAAATTGGTAAAATTACTTTTGTTTCGTAATATATTTATCGACCTAATAAATACAATAATGCAGCAACGTATCTTATATTGAGAGTAAAATTGGACTAACAGCAATATTCAAAAAATGGAGTAATTCGCTGTTGAAAATAGGTAGATGTGCAACGATTCACTTTGGTACGTTAGTTGGTTTTATTTAGAAAAATGAATTCCTCCGCTTCTTTGGAATAAATTTATGCCATAGATTGGCAGAAACTCGGAGAAAGTGAGACTTAGTCCATTTCTGCTCTCAATACCTCTATCGTAGAGTGTCCTGTGTAGGCATTGTGATTTATCAACAGACACTTCAGATAAATAATTTAATTTGCCTAAAGAATTCGAAGAAGGTTTATTCACTGAATGTGTGCGTGAAATTATGCAATCCGTCTGTCTATATTAATCGTAATATCGTATTAATTATAACTCTCCGCTAAAATATTCCTATTTATTCCCTGTTTCTCATAACATATGATCAGACCGAAAGGATTGATCCAGTTTATTTAAAGAACTCGAAGGAGACACGTGTCTCGAGTATACGATATCAAGTATCATATATTAATCTGACTATCTGCATTAATTACAGTAATATATAATAATCGTTAATATAAAATATTATATTAAGACTTCGTATGGTACAAAAGAATTCTCTTCTAAATGCGCTCTAAAATATGAGCCAATTTAGCGGAAGAAATTCGACAAATTCTCAAAAAACCTGATAGCCCATACTTGATCCAGAAGTGGTCGTGACAAGAATCCTATCCATGGACTCGGCATCCCTCGAGTCTTTCATCGACTTCTTCCTGCCCACCGTCACCTTGCTACGAAAGCTTCCACCGCGAGCATTGGTCCAAAAATTCGCGATATTATCCACCGTCCTGATCCTGCAGGACTTGGATGAGCAAACCGAAGTCTTTCGAACTTTCTCACCATCCTTCCGCCCTTTTTCCATCGCGTCGACCCCGCGATCATCCGCCTGCCAATCGAATAACGTCGTCCCATCGACCGTGTTCAACGCCAAACTGCTCCTCGCCGCCTCTTCGTCTTGTAAAACCACGTCGTTCACCGACAAGCTCCTAGCTTTCGTTGCAGTGAACACGGGACGATTGTTCTTATTGCACTCGAAATTCGCCTCCATGTCGAACACAGTTCTGTCCTCGGCGGATTTCCTCGTTTCATCTTCCGTTGGCCTGGCGGGATCTACGACTATAGTTAACCCAGTATCCTGATACGACTTCTCGATGGAGCGTTCTTCCTTCGCTTCGACGTGATCAGAATGCTCAGGTTCGAACACGAAACTGGAAACGGACGAATCCAAGGAACTGTCCAGCCGGAAAGTAGGATTCTCGTAGGACAATTGGCCACCACAGAGAAGGTTTCTCTTCTCTTTCTCTCCGTTCGACACTGACGAAGTCTCCTCGTTGCTCTTCCAACGAAATATATGAGTTACTCTCGGGGATGAGACGTCGTTGTTCCTCTTCGATGATTTCTCCTGCTCCTTGCGACTCTTGCCCATTATTCTGTCCGTAAGGCACAACTTGCTCTTCAGGTCCCTGGTGATTTTACGAGACTCCAGCTCGCTCGAGGAAATCGAGTGTCCCAAGCTAGGAGACGTCGAGAGACTGTTGAGGGACCTGTCAGAGTCTTTCGACGAGTCTTTTGACGAATCGTTGGGAGGAATCTCGAGGCTTCTGGTTGGCCACGTAGTCTCTTCTACGAGGGACGTTTGGTTTCGACGTTTCTTCGTGTCTCGCAGTGGCACTGGGGAAAGATCGAAGCCAGAGTTTAAACGAAGACTCGCGTGGTTTCGCAGCTTCGACATGAGCTTTATCGATGCACGAAAGGATCTCGACCGCTTTAAGGTCGACATCCTGTCGCTTGACGATCGCCTCGAGAGCAATTCCATTTTGGGACTGGACGCGGACAATTTGCGAAATTTCATCTGGAGGATCCTTCGATGTTTGCGGCTGATGTCTTTTAGTGTTCGGAAAGTTTGACCTAATTTTCTTCGATCTCAGCCAACTTGACCTGTGCGATCACGCACAGTGTATTACGTTATGGTATCACATTCGGTTCCTTGATAACTCGTGGCTATCCTCGTTGATAATTTCGTTGAATATGCACAATGTCTGACTAAATATATCCTTCGATAGAGACTCATGTTACGTTTGATTTTCTTTGGCAGGAAAAGAGTCCTTTCTTCGGGCTACTTCTTTGGTTTAAGTAAGCTGAAATGTCACATTCTCACGGTAACCTCAAACGCTGACGATATTCCGGTAGTTAAACCACAGACTGTTCTTTCTTTGGTCAGGCAAACACGATGAACATTTCCTACGAACGACTGAAAGTGTCGAAAGAAAAATTTACGACAAATGCCAGGTATCGCGAAATATATTTGTTGCGAGAAATAAACGTCCATTTGGATTACAGCTTATAAATATACTTCGTTTCTCATCAAGGTTAATAGCTCTCTTTATGACGACATTAAAAACACCGATACGTGCAATCGCCGTCACTCGCGCTACAAATAAAAAGTAAAAATCAATAGTCTCCCGAGAAGACTAAGAGAAGAGAAAGAAATAAGAAAAGTAGAAGAAACGAATGCAGTCGTAAGAGCAATAACGTGGATCACGTTTTAAATCGAAATCCTACTCAATTCTACCGTTCTCTAGATCCATTTGTAACGAGTCCCTGGGCTCGCTAAACGGTTGGATCACTCACAAAACGCGGCTACACCGGGAAAATTCATATTCCACGTCAAACGAAGAACCGTAATTTCTAGGAACACGATAAGATAGGAGTTATCCGAGTCAGCCGAATTTCAATACCTTGAAACGCGATCTTGAACTATGCACGAAATAATCAAACTTGTATAGTACGAGCCATTGTTATTAAAACAATGAAAAACGATCAAACAATTGGAACGATCCTCTCGTAGGGTTGTTTGATCTTCTATCGTGTAACAATTGATGAAAGAAACAAATTAACTGGCAGAAATAAAGTAACATACACACGCCACAGAATTACGTCAGTTCCAGCCGAGAATATCGACATTAGCCTCACAGACTTTCATTTTGACGAGTAGAAATTACATCCTCGTAGACAACCATAATCTGCGATGTTGAGCTTGCAACGTAAGTACGCGATACGTGTATTTCACAGTTTATCACGCTGGTGTTAATAACGAGTTACATAATCTCTTTCCAGATGTAGATGGTTTAACTTTTGCTTTTTATAATCGAATTTCAGGCGTTCGCACGACAAATGACATATACATAATAGTTAGTCTGACTGAAATATTCTTCTGACCTTGATAACTCTATCCGAACGAACGAGGAAGAAAATGAGAAAATTTGAACGCTATCGCAGACGAATTTCAGATCGACAGACGCTCGTCCCGACCAACACGAACGAATCCGAACGAATGCGTGTCACACGACAGACTGACGTATGCTCGCAGCGAAACGATTTTATTATTTACTTAGGACACGCACCCGGTCGATTCCAGTGCGCCAACCACAATTACCCATTACGAAGAAGTGGACTGAACGTCGACTCTTCCTCCTCGAGACGAGCGTGACAATTTGTTAGCCCAATCAAACTTATTGCCGGCGTCCGTAGCTGGTCATTGGATCGCCAAGATCGAGGGCATTGTATCGAGAGTGGCCAAAAGAGTAAACCGAAATGGTTAGAGCAAGCATCGAGGAAGTGGATAAACGGAGATTTGATTCTCCAACGTCACCGATCTTCTCATTTACTTCTAATCGATATAACGCGATCTTAATGTTTCAATCGAATAGATTGATTGCCTCTGGAACTGTTTCCTGGCGAGGGAATACGCGCGATATTTATTGGTTGGATTTAGGATTCGATTTGAGAAGCATTTAAAGAGAAGAATTTATGGGACGAGTGTTTCCTGAAATTGTTTGGAATTTTTGACCGAGGGATATGGGAACTGATTTTGATAATCGATTTCAGATTTACTGAAGCACCGGAGGAGATTAAATCAGATCACAAGTATTTTCTGAAGTCGTTCGCAAACTTCTGTACACGATTTCAGTGGATTTTCGTAACTGTTTTAGAATACGAATTAGGATTTCGCGAAATACATAGAAGCGTTAAAAAAGAATTTCTAAACTGGCTGTTAGAAGAATACATTTAATACCTCCTATTATACTTTCGCGATTCGTCACGAGAAACTAACAAATGACTGATTAGTTACTTTTCAACTTCTATCGTAGAGATAGATGTTTTGTTAATGTAATGATAGTTTGGGATTAATACCGACAACGAATCTGTACAAATTTGTTTCATTTGGGAAGTTTCGAGATCCGTATTTGGTCTAGAAATTATTGATAATTCGCAAATGTTCCTGCATTTGTTACTTTAACTTTCATCGTAGAAACAGATATCTGGTTAAGCTTCGTCAGCCATGGAATTAGTACAGAAAACAAATCTCTAGGACTTTCCTCGTTTTCACAAGTTTCAAGCTTCCCGAGTATCTCACAAATTATTGACAATGCACAAATATTCTGTTGCTTCAATTATTATGCGTCATAGCTATAGCATAAACGTGTCAAGTTTTGATAGCTCTAGAATCAATCTTCGTGGAAAATCTGTAAAATATTTTAATTTTGAGAAGATTTACAATCCACACTCGGTGTATAAACTATTTAAATCTACGAGTGTTCCTACACTTATTGCTTCGATTATTATGAAATATATTATGAAATAAATAAATAAATAAATATTACAGAAATATGTAGACATGCCTTAAACTTTGATACTATTAGAATTAATTCAACAAACGAATCCGTAGAAAATGTCTAACTTCTAGAAGTTTTAGGCAGCCTGAGTATCTCACAAGTTATTGACAATGCACAAATATTCTGTTGCTTCAATTATTATGTGTCATAGCTATAGCATAAACGTGTCAAGCTTTGATAGCCCTAGAATCAATCTTCGTGGAAAATCTGTAAAATATTTTAATTTTGAGAAGATTTACAATCCACACTCGGTGTATAAACTATTTAAATCTACGAGTGTTCCTACACTTATTGCTTCGATTATTATGAAATATATTATGAAATAAATAAATAAATAAATATTATAGAAATATGTAGATATGTCTTAAACTTCGATACTATTAGAATTAATTCAACAAACGAATCCGTAGAAAATGTCTAACTTCTAGAAGTTTTAGGCAGCCTGAGTATCTCACTCAAATTATCGACAATCTATAAACAATTAGTGAAGCTACCGAATTTACCGAAGATGAGTTGAAAATACCGAATCTCTGCAAATGCTCAATCTCGTATAAGTTTGAACGCTTCCTGCTTTTACTCGTCTCCAGTAACTAACGAACGTGACTGACAATTTCTAGATTTTACTGCGACCGTATCTTGACCGGTTACACATTGCGGCTCTTGTAATATAGGAAACACGCGCTTCGTTCACCGATATGCGACTAGAAACGAACAAAAGCAATTGTGTACTGAACTTTGCCCATAAACATCGAGGAAACCTGGAAACCGGACAAATGGATGGTTTGTCGACGAATACAATTAGGCCAGAAGATGAAAGTGAAATAAGTGGTTTTGCAAGCTTCACGAAGAAGACGCATCTCACCATTGCAATGAAGAATAGAGATCGATCTGAGCATCGATCTCATCCGAATATTCTTTTTGAGATCAATCAGCTGGATTCGATAGAATGACTATTGTTGTCGACGAAACTTGTGATTTGAACGCCAAATAGAAATTCCTTGCAGATATATGCGCAGGGAAAATCGACTGGTCGGCCCTTATCGAAAAGTAAACGGTGTCACGAGAGAAAAAAGACGTAGATGCTAAAACCAATAAAATAATACGTAAAAAGAAAAATCGATGGATATGAAAATCGTTGTAGGAACGAGCCGAGGTAAGTGCAAATTAAACAGAACTGACGGAAATGATATTATAAGCACGTCGATGATTAGATAAACTCGACAGACGGAAGATTGGAGGCTGGCAGATGGTCGAATTGTTAATTCTGAAATGTTGATAAGCACGCAGCGTAAAAGAATGTACAGTGGGACACACAAGTCTATGTACGCTTATTGAATTTTACGTATTTGATTTATAGAAAAGAACGAAATTTGCAAAAATGTCGATCTTCGATGCCAGGAAGATCGTAAATCGTAGGTCGTTTTTGATACCTGTGCGGCAGAATATAAATTTGTATTTTCTACATATGTTTTACTCTGGAGATAAAAATTAATAAATTTTATACATTTCTTTACGTATATCATTTTCTTATATAATGTAAATTTAATAAAATTCAATATTTGGGTTCTAAAGATATTAATGTAATAATAAGTCTACTTTTTTTAATGAATTGTGTTATCTATTTAAATATGTAAGTTATTTATATATAAGTAAATTTAAATATAAGTTCAATCAACATAAAATTTGATACGATTTCTGAATGCAACCTAATCATCGTTGTTATAATTATTTCAGAATTGAAGAATGTATGTAGACTTATGTAAGAGACTGTATGTTTTGCAACCAACCGGACTGCAGAAACACGAGCAACTTCGACGTACTCGGATCGATCGAGAGAAATAAAATCGCTCTCTTGCGATACAGATTGAAGTTCGTTAGAAGTTAACGAGGTAATTACGGCTCGTCGAGATGATAATGGGATAATTAAAGCCAGAGGTAAGTAAATTGTCAGGGGAGGATTGATTTGTCCAAGATCCCATCGACGCTCTAAGAAACTGGAGAAATCAAGCGGCAGCAATTACCGACTTTGCAACTTAAGATATTACAAACTCTACAACAAGCAATATTATCTCTCAATGATTCCTTCAAACGGCGAAATCCTCCACTTTCGAACTTCAAATATGACAAAGACGAAAGCAAGCAAAATAATCTTTCATTGATTCCTTCAAGCGGTAAATTATCGGCTTTAGAACTTGAAATATTAAAAAAAACACACGATATTATGTTTCATTAATTTCTTCGAGCCGCGATTATCGACTTGAGAGCTTCGAATATTTAAAAAAGAAAAGCAACCAATATTATCTCCCAGCAATTCCTTCAAATGGCAATTACTATCGGCTTCAGAGCTTGAGACTATCGAAGAAAGAGAAACTATCGATATTTCTTTCGAATACCTAATTTTTCCGAGTGGCAATTATCGTGGTTAACAAGCGGGAGAGTACATCAATTTCTTCATCGAGAAAATATGTATCTGGATATACAATAGTAGAAGGGGTAGAAGAAACAATAGAGAGATGAAGAGGATACGTAGCAGTGACTTCCTCTCGTTTTAACGTCTATTGTGCTAATAGCCACTAATAACGCTTCCGTTTCCCCTTTCTTCTTCGTGATTACTGTCTCACGATTGTTACTACGAAAGATCGTATCGTCGTAATTCCACGCTCAGATTTCCAACGACGTTAAAGAACCAAGAGGTTCTACCACCTAACGAGATACACGTTCGCCATTTATATTGCCTTTCGAATTCTCTCGATATTATAGAAGCCTATTTCGAGTCTCATTTAGCTAGAAAATGCAGCAGAGCAACCAGTGCCACGGTAACAATGTTAACAAGAGATCTCTTTTTTTTCTTTTCATTCTCGATAGAGAGAAGTGGCTTTGCCGCATCGAGACGCCGATTCCATCGGATGGGCTTCAATCCGAGGATATTACTTTCCTCGGGAGTCGAATGAAATTAGAACTTTTACTACTTCCCTGTCGAAGCAACTTTTTCGCCACCATTAAGAGCTCCAAGCAACGAAACTGGATTACATTACGGAAAATTGCTTCGCGTTTTCTTGTTCGATGGAGCTGGATTAATCACCCTTTGGAACGTGCTGGAGGGAATAACAGAAAAGACAGGAGAAATATCATTTTATGGCCAAGTCGTGATTTTTCGCGCCGCTCGATGCCACTTCCCCTCGATACCAAATGAATATTCGATGACCAAAATGAAATTTCTGTCATTGATAATGGTTATGCGTAAGCAAACTAAAATTAACAAAAACCGACGAGGATTGCCGATAATCAAAAAAACGTTTCACGTTTTATGTTAAGGTAATATAATTAAGTCAATAACTTTTAAAATTTGTCCTATGGCAGTTACAATGTCCGATTTCAACTAATTATTGTGTCTTGTACGAAATCATAAGCTTTCAATGCCTAATACTTACAAAGTGTAATATGTACTTTTTTACATTTCTAATTCTAATTTATAAAAAGATTTATCATTTTATTATTACTATTATTATTTATTTTGCTATTATTAAATTGAAATTTATGAAACAAAATTCTAATTTATATACAAGTATAAATACAAAAGGACAGAAGTATATTTATGCAAAGTATAATAGTATAGAGACAAGTGTTGTATGAAAAATCTTTGCTAATGTACAAGATTGTGGCAAGCGAAAATCGGATGCGAACGTATGAATTTCGATTCGGGGGCGATCAGAGGCAACGAACATTGTTCCTGGGGATCCAGGCGCGGGAAACCAGGAGAAAAGACAACGAGGGCAAAAGATACAAAAGACAGAGTAATAAACGGGCATCCAAGCCACTGTTTTATCTCTGCACAAGCGTCGACGCGCTGTCACCGAAGCAGAAATCCTGAAAAAACGATTTGCGGCTAACGGGGCCTTTTATAAGCCACGTTTGGTTCGATGTGCCGGGTTAGGAATCGAACGACCACGTGTCCTCTTTGTTAATCCTTCAAAAGAAATACGAATACCGATTTGGACCAAAAATACGATATCAAAGGAAAGGAGGCCTGGAAACTCTCCTGACCCTGACAAAGAGTAATTAAAGCATCTGTCCTCTTTTATCGCGTCGTGCTCGTTATATCTCGTCGATAAATTACAAAACATTTTCTCTGAAGTTACTGTACTCTGGCATTGTTAATATAGCGTTGTTCCGTAACGAACCGCGTGCCACCAGCAAGCCATCGACCGTGAAATTAATGAATCGTTAAGGAAAGTAATAATAGGGAAACGTCAGGTGAAGAAATAACACTTTTTTACGGTAATTCTTGGATCCTCGCGGCAGTAAAATTAAGACAGAAGTTGATATCGATGTTGAAAATTGAACTAATCCTTTGAATATTTACATATATTGTCCATATATCGTATACGTGTATTTATTTGATTTTATATTGTATTTATGTATGGTATTATATTTATTTTATAAGGTAAAAATAATTTTCTAAGGACAATACGTAACTTCTTGTGAAGTGAACAAATTGTGTTTATAAATTCAAGTTGCTTATTCAAAAATCCAATTTTCTATCTAAATTAAATATACTCAGTGATGTGTGTTGCAGGATATCTGCATCGTTGATAGATTTCATTATTTTCGCGCGGATTTCGATAAAGTGAAGTAGAATCCTGCTTTCAGCGGATCATTTCTCCATTATCGTGAAATTTCCAAATAGGACGCGTAATTCATTGAAACTAGAGAAACGAACAAATCGCTAAAAAAAGAATACTACAGAAATATCGATTGATTATTAAATATATCAAGGTAAAACTAAGAAGAGAGTCGTTGGTAATGTTAAAAATAAAAAACCATATCGGACTAATAGGCTGAGACAAAGTGAAATAAAAAAAATTCTCTAATAAAGCGCACGATTCGCGAGAATTAGGGCAATTAAAACGTAGAACGGCCTTGGACAGATGAAAACGTTAACAATGGATCCTTTTGAGGCGTTGTCTCCCTTATCGAAACACCGTCTACGATAAACTGCAATCTACTTCCTTTCCCGCGTAAAACTACGGTTCTTTGACACCAGACGAACGCCTCCTTCCGCTCGTCAAGCTCTTTCAACTGACTCAAGACGCATACTTAATGAATTCGAACGACGTGTTACAAAAACATAGCAACACGATGAACACGTAACATCAAGATATCACTAGACTGTGAATACGCGTAATACTTAAAAATGTACAAAATGTTGCAAGTCAGGTATCCGTTATACAACGTACATATATAATTTATAATATTCGGAAGATTTATAACGAAAAACAAATCTCCATTTAGCCTCTATTGCCTTAGCGTTCTAATTAGAAATTCTAATATTTAATTTCTTCAGTATTTCAATTAGTATTTCTTGATATATTCCATCTCTTCCTGTTCATAAAAATACTCATATATACGCGCAAATATTTGCAACGTAATTATTACATTACAATGCGAAATTAACACCTAACGATTTTGGTAACATGAACAATTTATATAAGTCATAATATTTACAGGTTGAGATAAACCTCTATCTGTTTTACTATTTCTTTGTGTCCATAAAAATATAAGATTACGAGGATACAAGACTCACACCTACGATGAATATTGTCGAGACGTCCCATTACAAGCAACGTCCCTAATTTTTCATGATTATAATTTTTAACTCGTCGTTTGGTGAATCATAATAACGAGAAGAAGGCAAACTGCCGTGAGATCATATGATAGAGACGAAGCTAAAATATTAACCCTCGGCGAAGGCTGGATCAATTCTGACTCATGTAGTTTCACGTTTATTACTTTCTAAGTTACATTTAAGTGTTATTATTCCATCAAACAATATATGAACATGATTTTGATAATGAATTTATTCTTTAAGTGGATTTTGCTGTCATATTATAGTCAGCCCTTCGCTTTATTATTATGACATAAAATAAACAGTGACTCAAGCGCTGTTGGGAGGACATTAAAGCCAGGAAAAGATACGTAATCATTTTTAATTTTCATTCTAAGAAATATAACGTACGCGCTTAACCTTAACCACTTATTAACGCTGCTATACAACGCATTACTAACACGAACGGCCAGACCAGTGGGCGTTAAGCTTAACGTTATAGTAAATAACATGCTTACGAACAGTTAAGCTTAACGCTCAATGACCACATACTATGTATGTATGCATTATTTTCCTCAGAAAAATATTAAAAAATAATGATCTTCCTCTGATCTTACAAAATATCATACCTTTAATATTTAAGCTTCCCTCTTATTATTTAATTAAAGTGTCTAATTAAAGGAAGATAAATATATATATACATATATACATATATGTATGTTGAATTAATCCTGATGAAGTTAAAATGTTTTTCTCCAAGGAATCAACGTTTAATACGTTTTTCGAAAATTCTATATATGAGATAGTCGAAAGAAAGAAGACAATGTCTTTGGGATATCAAGAGAAATGTGAAGAAAAGCGAAAGAAAATACCTAAAACTGGTGGGAAAATATCCATGAACGAATCGACTTATGGTTATGCAACCTTCCATGCATAGAAGTTTACCTCGCAAGGACGCACGTGCGTCCGTTCACTACCGTTCTCGAATACCATCGAGAGCAAGTCGACCATTCGAGTTGAGATAGCGTTCATCGTGTTTCCCAAGAAGGAAAAGGAACTATGTACTCTTGTCTGACGACAGCCATTTTCTGCTATAACGCGGTTGCACACTTCGCATATATTCGAAAATCTCATTCTCAACCTTATTTCGCAATTGGAAGTTAATAAAATATGATAAAAATAATTTTCTTTCTTCTAGAAAAGTCTCTTCAGGTATTACTTTAATCGTTTCAAATAATAATAGGTTAAGTACGAAGAATACGATAAAAATAATTTCCTTTCTTATAGAAAGGTTTGATAATATATTAATCGTTCCAATTGAAAAGGTAGATCGAGCGACAATATGTAGGAGGAAAAAATATTTCACTAACGTATCGATTGATCTGGCGATAAATATTAAATTCCAATACTTGTCGTGGCAAAAATGACTGTCTGGATACCAGATACGCCTGTCAGCGTAATAGATTACCTGTATTTCGGATGTTACACTCGCGACACGTGATATTTGTGTACACTCTGTGACACGGTGACGATCCCAATTGTAGATCGACACCTTATACCTCTCTAACTAGGTTAATTCACTTTAACGACCTGTACACGAACATTGTGCAGTCCACATTTATAAAATGACTAATTAAGTGACAATCAAGTTTGCCTAGCAATTACGTCGCCATTATTGTTCGTATAAAAATTTACATAACCTGTATCTTCTTGACAAACATATACTAAATTCAATTTGTCAAATTCTTGAAAAACAAATACAAGGTAACTCGCTATAAATTAATTTTTTAATTATAGATAAAAGAAACTGTGATATGCTATTTGAACGTTTACTCTTCAAGCAAACGATCGATTTCTCGCGCGTTACCGACCGAGCAGTGCCGTTTGGAGGCAAGCGTCCCCTGTTCGAAACTTAACCTGTCACCTTCCACGCACTTTTCATTCTGTTTCTCAATTCACCACGTTTCACCGCCAACTCGGAATCTCCTTACAAGTCGTCGACCAATGTGCCTCGACCGCGTAACCAGTTCTCACAACACTGATCAACAATTTCTTCCTCCAACCTCTTCATGTTCGATGTTTCTTGTCGTTACCGGGTGGTTATGTTTTCTCCATTTTATTTTCTTCCTTTTCTCAGTTGTAGTTTTCTCCGATTCATACCAAGGCACACACTAACGAACACACTTTCACGGAGGCTAAACGTCACATTTTTCACGATCGTTTCTCGACACGAGTTTCATGGTTAAACACACGGTACTCGTTGCAGAGCCGGCGACAACGATGTGGCATTACTGGCGGGTACACATGGAACGCGACCCTCGGCGGTCGAGCAAACAGCTGCCGTCTAGCCCCCACCATACCGGACGCCCCCATCGTTCCAGCACTTCGTTTTGACTGTACCCTTCTACAGTCTGCCTTTTTATCAATGAGGCTTGGACATCCGAGCGATTTCTTTCGTTATAAAAATTTAATTTGTTGGCAATGTTTGGGAGAAATAAAAACGTTTGTTGTACGTGGTTATACGCATATGGCTGCGTTTCAACGTGGATGTATTTATTATAAGAGCGTGTAATAATTAGGCTGTGGAATTTTATATTTTCGTGGAAGTTTAAAGCGACATTAATGTATACAACGAATACAAACGTGCAAAAATATAGAGTGCAGCCGAATAATATATATAAGCAGCTACCGACGTGTTTCCTTATGTAAAGATAAGAAGAAGATACATAATGAATTTTTTTCATACGGCACGACGCTCCGTTACCGAGGAAACCGAGCCTGAAAATTTGCAAGGTATAATTGAACTTGGCTAATTACCGACTGGGTAGGATCAGTCAGTAGGGGTTTATTCTATGCGAAAATAAGTAAAAGATGGCGAATAAAATTTCCGTTTAAGGCTTCATTTTCAAGAAAATAGAGTCTGGGCCTGTTTAGTTAATTGGCCTGATATACGCGTATGATAAATTTTCAAATTTATTTTTCTCAGAAGCAAAGCGTTTTGCGGAATAATTTTATTCTACGTCTTCGATTTATTTTTACTGCAGAATTAGCCGTGTTCAGATATACTCGATAAATTTTCAAAGTCGATTTTCTCAAAAAACGAAACGATATATGAAAAAATGTTATTCCATATTCTTTTCTTATTTTTTCATAAGGAATCGCTTCGTGCCTGCTTACGCAAGTTATTCGGCTGCATCCTGCGTATAGAATATTCAAAGTACAATACTAATTATAGTACTGTAAAAATATGTATGTTTTTAATATATTAAGCCAAGGGATCGTTACGAATTTACGGAAAATATAAGAATTCAAAAATGTATAGAGCGCAAATATACCAAGTAGAATGTTCATTGTTGATATTGTAGAAGTTTCACGTGGACCTATCGAAGAAATGAAAATTATTTTGTTGTACAAAGTCGTACGTGGCTGCATTTTAATGTGAATATATTTAACGTAAGGGCGTGTAATAACCAAGCTGCGGGTCTTTATGTGTTATGCATATTGTTAAATAACAAAGGCGCGACATCTGCAATAAAAATCTCATTTCTAAAACCTGCGATGTTGCCTGTGTCAATATTTGAAGACAAATTTTCAGCGCTGATCGAACAGCTGTGTTTTATTCTGCGAGATATCTCTAACGTTTTGCGTCAACGAATTTAATTTCCGATAACTAGCTTCAAATTCCACTCTTAACATATGCAAAACCCAACTGAAAACTAACACACGCGAATTATTGTAAAATCCGTTTTATTTTGATAGGATAATAAAATATGTATCTTCGTGAGATGATCGCATCAACCCTTCCAAATTGCTTCCATTTCTCTTTTTTTTTTTTTTTTTTCAGTGGGTACGTAACTTTTCGAATCCAGGTAACTTTTCCGGTGAATTCATGAAAAGCAGGGAGTCAGAAAAGCATGATACCGTGACTGGTGCAGTTTATACAGAGTGTTGGATGGCGAACAGGTATAGAAGGGTAGCTACAAAGGCAGGTATATACAAAAGAAGCACGTTTCCGGCGAGCACATGGCATGAGCCGATTGCATTTCTCAGACATTTTAAAATGTCATTCTTGTATGCTAATAGTTATGCTTTGTATTTATGCAAACACAGCGTGGAATGCAGATACAGATTTCTACAGAACACGTAAACGCATTCCTTTATCATATTTTGAAAAATTTTATTTCTTTATTATTTTATTATAGAATTATGGTAAATTTATTTTTGCCCTTTTCATGTAAAGAATGAAATTAGAAAAAACGAGCGGTTGTCAGTAGACCACGGTTTCTTATGCATCCGTGGAAAATTTTAAAATACAAAATTGCATAGAATGCACATGATGTGAAAAAAGATGTACAAAATATCCAAAGTATAATACTCCCTATAATACTTGGTAGGTAAAACAATTTTCTACCGAGGTTCTACTTTATTAATCATACTCTAAAAAAATAAGAATTTCCACGGAAATTCGTTATTTAGTTATCAGGAATTATGTTCGCCAATGGAAAAACTTAGTTAGCTCACAGAACGTTCTCCAGACTCAGACATTCAGTCACACAGATTTTAAAGATTTAATTGACGACAAAGACTGATATGCATTTCAATAATTATAGGTATAGATCATTAAGATACAGATTAGATAATGAAAATATAATTGACACTGATACATCTCTCGTTCCAGTATCTGTATTACTATTCCTAATTCACTGGAGTTATATATGGAGATATATCAAAGACACTGGAGTTATATTGGAATTGTAGTTACAAGGGATTCCTATTGCTGAATTAATCCATTCGAATACAAAGCGAACAAGCTTACAACAAAAGACATGAACAATATCATGAAAGAAAAGCACAGGATTAGGGAAAGTAGTTAGTAGTTTCGTTCGGTGAAACTCGGCAAGGAAAAGCGTGCATTGTTCAATGAGAATTTAATTTCCACTCCTTGGAATGGTGTATGAACAATGCACGGCTTTGTTCACAGGAAAGAGAATGTACAGCCGTGAATGAATCTCTGTGCTGATTATAATCGAAAAAGCAAACTTCTATTTACGATCCAACACCTTATTCACGTTTCTATACGCGAGCTTTAAAAAAATTCAATTCCACCTTCCACCTCTTTTTTTTTTTTTTTTGAATGAAAAATAGTGCAAAAGTCCAAATGTAATTTAACGGACAATCATTTTTCTGTAATATCTTTGTATTCCCAAACATAAGAACCTTGAGAAGCATTTTCATACTCGAAAATCCAATTCCATTTTCTCCACTTTTCGAACAGAGAATCAGATCCAAATCTAATTCAATAGGCGCTTAACTTTCACACCTACGTATCTTAAAATGCGGGAAGCTTGAAAAATATTTCTGTAAACGAAAATCCAATTGCATTTTTTCCACCTTTCAGCCAAAGAATTACTCGAAAATCCCAATCTATTATAATTTGATGTACAATTAATTCTTCCTATTTACGGGTGTAAGCGAATACACGACCCGATTGGGGAATATTTTAAGAAATGTTCGAGGCAAATAAATTCGAATTAAAGAGAAAAACAAAACGCAATCGATCGCCGTAATGGTCTGATCTCTCGAGTTTCTCATTAAGAAGATAAACCGCAGCGTGGGTAAGACAAGCTGTAATTAGTTGACCTGAATGCACGCGTAACCGGGCTTCCTAATTTCCTAGGAAACTATTTTCCACGTGTATTTCAGTATTCGAACGAGAATAAGGGGATGGAGGACGGGCGTATAGAACTGGATTTAATAAATTCGTAGCGATAGAAGCGGGAATTGTCTGGTGAAGAACGAACTTGCTGTATGCCAACTGACAGGTCTCAAGAGGACTCGTTAAACGAATGTGAGACAAACGACACCCAAGAACCACTCAACGACGACCAATAAAACCGCGGATAAATCCCGAAAGTGTTTTCTCTGATATTTTAATGAAAAATTCACCGGTCCTGATTTCGTCGTTCATTAAGATCGCATTTTAACATACGACGAACTCAGACGACGTGAAATTTCAATTAAACTGCCGATGAATGATATACAAGATCGATCGAGTTCGATTTTCTATAATTTCTTCAGAGTATTGTAATTTATAATTCTCATACGACCGATAGGATTATAGCGTTAGTGTCATAACTGGATTATACCAAAGGTGTTGTAATTGCATTGCAATAAAGATATTATAATTGGATTATGCACCTGACTTGAAATAGTGTGGAATATTAAAAATTCGTTTCTGCTTTCACATTTTCACAAAATTAGAAAGTCGGTATATACAGCGGTTACGCTAAATATTGGCACACCGTTTTGTACGACTACAGAAGTTCGTTATCATCGAAATGAGACGAAGAACGTGATAAAACAACGCTTCACTGGAAAATAACGGCGTATGTCAATCCCTTTTGTAGCCACTGTGTAATTTTCCTCAAAGCAAACTTTTTCTTTATGTTGATGTCATGCAATTTTTGGAATGAACTTTTTAATTACGAGTGGTATAATTTTAATTATAAATCTAGCACATTTTTAAAAGTCTATTCAATGCGATTTCTCAAAGTAATTTCAATGGTAAATTGTGAAAGATTAATGCAACTTTTTAAAATCGATTTAATGCAATTTTTCAAAGTAAATTTGATCGTCGGTTGTAGAAGCCCGGTAGATCTTTTGAAGTCCGTTTAATGCAATTTTTCGAGTTAATTAACAATCTTTTCTTAATCGATTTAATTTTTCAAAGTATCTTTAATTATAAGGCGCAATTAAAACTTGTGAAGTTTTAATGCATCATTAATGCAAGCTCTGCAAGTACACCGGTAACTAGAAAGGCTGGATGATCGTTAATTAAAAAGTGAAACCACGTAATACACGTTCTATGTTTCTATATTGTTGCACAGGTGAAACTGTACGTACATATAATGTTATAGATGAAACGTGTTCGTAGTATGTTTCTGCCAATTTAGAGAAACCGTTGCAATTAGAGTAGTTACAACGAGAAATAGATCAAAGACACGGACCGTACAGCAAAGAAAAATATAGCGGAACGTGATACAGTACGTGAGTAGCTTTGAGTCACGAGACACGCACCTACATCGGCGGACCTCTAAAATGGAAACTACTATACGAATTTCATACTGCTAAAATTTTTCCATGGACTTTTTCCAACGATTTTTTTAAAGGACTTCGTTTAATCCAAAAAAGTGAAAAATTGGAAAATTTGTGAATCTTCGTGTTAAAAAGAATTTCAAACCTTAATTGGCGCCAAAATTTTCTCAATTTTCTTTCCGATGAGATCGACTTTATTTCGCGAATTTTAAACAGATAATATCGTGGTCGAGAGATAAATGAGATGTCGCGGAGAAATTCTGCGAAAAAAAGGAGGAAAAAAAGAAGAAAAAAAACGAGGAAGAAAGACGGAATTCCCCCGAGATAAAAGGAAAAAGTGAAAGTAAATCGACGAAGAATACGCAAGGGAGAGAAAGATGAAAGACAGAAGAGGATAATGCATTTTTTGCACTACAAAAGGTAGTTTATACTGCAATTTATACTTACACTGGCATAGCCAGCGTTGTGTATGATGCAGTTAGAGGCAAACTCCTCGAAGCGTTAATATTGTCAGTGTGAAATATGCAACGTGCGGTTGAATTTTGAAAAATTCTTACGAGCTGCCGGCACAGAAGAAAATTAAAGAATTATCGAAATAACGCAGGCTACACGTAAAGCACTTGCCTCGCTGAAATATCAAAGGATACGCTTAACGAGAATATTCATCAGAAAAAAGATTATACAGGCAATAAAAATTTCATGTGAAGCACGTTTTTTATGCAAATCTATGATTTTCTAATTACTTTTACGGAATATACAGTGGATCGTAAAATTATTCACAGATACTCGTAGATGATTAAGGTTCGATGCTGTAAAGGAAACTTGGAAAGTTACAGCTTATAATCATCATAAAACCCAATTCTTAATATTGTATTAAATATTAATCTAAATTAATTTTATCGAATATTAATATTTCCAGACAAATAATTTTCACAAAATATAACAACGATTTTGAAACATAGAAATGCGCAGGGAATTATCATAGTTCGTATATATATACTTTTTTTTTCTTCTTATTTTCCTTCAATTTAAAATCATTTTATTACAATCAAATTAAAATCATTTCATATGACTCTATATAATTATTATACCGCTGCTTGGCATCAATGGCGGCACAACTCGAAGGATTTAAAATTTGCTTTTATCAAATCCAAGCTCTGCATTATGTCTCTACTCTTATCATATGAAACGGTATATTTATTCAATTTATTTAACTCCATTCTATCGATAATGTCGTTAACAATCGACAATAGCCGAATGTAACTAGAAAATATTTTTCACGTCGATAATGGTTATCGGTAATCAAACAAATTCCCGATCATTTATATCGGCTACTGATAATCAGAAAATTAAATTTCCTTCATCGATAGCGGCTGCCGGTAGCCAAACAAAATTTTAATCGTTTATAACTGTTATTCGTAACGAGAACGATTAAAAATTAACATTTCTTGATTTAATTCTTCGAGGAATTTCTATCGCACTTATCGATCACTGGCTTCCATTTAAATAAAAACTAATTGTCACTCGATGACTCTTTTCATGAAATAAAATGTTTGAAACAACCGTCTTCCTTAGCCTCTGCTTTTTCGCAGCTGCTTCAATTGCAGCACCGGTACGGCGATAATTCGTGCGTTGTGCAAAACATTAAAAAATCTCATTCGTACGGTACATTTCATTGGAATATCCGCACATACGTTTCATTAACATAATCAACGTAGACGTGTCTCTTTGCAGCATTAAATTTCTAAATGTTTTACGTAACGCGCGTAATATATTCATAAGGAATTTCTATACGCGTTGGGATACTTTCGCCAGGCAACTATAATCACAAGGATACACATTCGTAGTAATTGAGCGAATTGATGAATATTTTGATGAAAAAATAATATTGTAACGTATCGATGATCGAAATTAAGAATGCTGTACCCGTTCTTCCCTGGAAAAAAGGAGACGAAGATGAACGAGTCGATCGTTTCCACGCGGATCAAAACTTCGACGAGATAAAAACAGTGGCGCGTGTAAAACACATTTTACAACTTACTGTGAGAGAAAAATCGGAAATGAGAGACTGTTCATTTCCCTTGGCGGGATTGGATTTATTCTGTCGAATGGATTTCGCGTTCGCCGCTTCCGTAAATTCGCTAGATTCATATTGCCGATGTAGATTTACGTAAAATCGTGATCGAACCGTCGTGCGTTAGCACACTACAGGCCACGAACCGCATATCAGACGATTGTATGCTGCGTATATATTTCCGTATACACCGATTTCATGCGTCACATATCACGCTCGTCTATCGAAACACGTGTATTAGATCTGCTGTTTGAATTGACGTTGGTTCATCTGTCAAAAGCAGCCTTTACAATCGATGTACAATCGTGAAAATAAACTGGCACCGCGATATGTAATTTTAAGATTCATTACATCCGATCCCTACAATGACTTGTAACATTATTTGTAACATTTATTAATTACGAGTACTTGTAATTTTTAATTTATTAAAACGATAGCATTTATTTATATTAATTACGTAGCCTTTATTTTCCGATGAGAAGCTTCGCTTTTTTATCGGATTCTACATTTTAATTTCGTGGTATAACGTAAAAGATAAATTAATTCTTTTAATAATACGGGAATACTATTAGATGTACTTGGGCCTGATTAATTAGTGCGTGTTGATAACCTAACGGTTAACGTAATTGGAATATTAACAAATACCAATGGTGTTGGAATACTTTTTACAATCATTCTAAGTTACAATGTCGGAATTTTCGACTTCGTTTATCATAAGGTAAAAATTAGATCTATCAATGGACAATTTATCGATTCTTCGATTTGGAAGATTTGCATTTAGGTTCCACATTTTGTTTGAATTTTTGGAGAAATGTTTTAGGAAACGCTTTAGAGATGTCAAGATATCATGTAATTAATAACACTGGTAAATTGACAAAAGTTACAAGTTACAAATTCTAAACTTCCTCTTTACGATTGTACAATTTTTTATTGAATCGACAGCTAACTTATAATTTATAAAATTCTTTGTAAACTTTCGCTTGCATTATTGCCAATAAGCCGTACTTTCCCAAAGATATTCCTGAAATTTTCGTTCTTCTACTACCAACAAGTTGTCATTTGCTAAATTTGCTCGCAAGATTTTCTTTGCCTCATTACCGACCAGTTAGAATTTGCAAAATTTACTTTTACAAAGTTTTATCCGCTTTGTCACCAACAAGTTTTACTTTCTAAAAATTCTCCATAAAATTTCTCCAACGAGTTGCTGTTTATCAAATTTACTCGTAAAATGTTCTTTCCCTTATTACCAAAACGAGTGACAATTCACAAGATTTACCTATAAAATTGCCTCGTTTGTATCATTACGTTTCTTTCATGAGAAAAATAATAAACAAAAAGAATGTAACTCCATTTCACCAGTTTGGATCCAGAAATAAATATGCGACAGAGCAAGTGCATAGGTTAATCAATAAAATAAAATCAGCATTCGAACAAAAGAAGTACTGTACAACCTGTTTCTTCTTTTTTTTTTTTTTTTTTTTTGGACACAGAAAAAGCTTTCGATGAAATATGGCACGAAGACCTGCTGTGTAAAATTAGACAAAACTTTCCTCCACCTTATCACCAACTTTTGAGATCGTACCTTGAAAATAGAACATTTTTTGTTAAAATACAAAACTCGATTTCAGAAATCTGTAATATCGAAGCAGGTGTACCACAAAGCAGAGTTGTGGGACCAGTACTATACACTATACACTGCAGATATTCCTACCATTACTGAAACCTCAATATTTACATTTGCGAATGATACTGCAATTATGGCTACGCATGAAAAGCCAAAAACGGCACACAACGTGTTGCAACAACATTACGTTTCTTCCATTACCAGCAGACGCTAATTCATAAAAGTGAAATTTGAAATAGAAATTTGAAAAAATCGATTTTTTTCATATTTTCAAAGCTTAAACCTTTAAAAATATGTCCTTAAAAGGATTTTCTAGATTAATAATTCTTTTCCTTTTTGTTTGTCTCACATTACTAGTAGGGTTGTAATCGTGACAAACTTCGCGCCATTTTTTTCACACCACCCACTTCATCAGTCTGTAACTTTTTGAATTTTTAATTTTTTCACTATTTTTCACGTATTCTTTAAACATTAATAAATACCTTGTAAAAAAATGAATAGTAAAAATATTGTTTGTTTTTTTTATTGCACCTAAAAAAATACCTAAAATTCATGCCTTTAGAAGACCCCCTTAAGCAGTCTCGTTTGTATTACACAAGCAAACGTCTAACAAGTATCTTGTCAAATATAATAACACGAGTACAATGATGCAAGAGGATTCTACAATAGAAACTACATGGCAGCGAGCATCAGAGAAGCGATCTGCATTCGTTATTAAACGTAGGTGTGTCCACACGTGGCCTGGTCGATAAAGCTTCTGCGGTTATTCGTTTCCGAGTTGTCGATTACAAAATACGTCGTACATCAAGCGAATTTAGCGCATGCGATCCTGCACGAGCATCTGTTACGTGCCTTGTCTCCTTCCTCTTTGAAAATTTCCTCGTTAAAACGAGTCAGGACAATTGCTATGTTGTGTAATATTTTCTACGATAATCTGGCTAAACGCGATACTTTTCAGAATACTGTGATTTTGAAGCCACCTGGATTATTGGAATTGTTAATCCGAGGCTTTCGGGCTTAAACCCTGTCTAATCGTTTTTGCGCTGCAAGATTTCGCTAACGGTGCGGCAAGCTTTACGATATCGGTATTAGTATGTCTTTTATGGTCTAACGTAGCTAGCTGTAATATTAACGAAACATACGAGCGCAGAAACGATTGCACGTGGATTAAACACGAAAGACTAGATTAATATTTCGTATATGTGTTCTTAGTGTTACGTTGGTATCTTTCTAAAAAGCTAAAAAGTTTCTTCGGTTTCGAACGATATGATAGAATTTTTATCGATGAAATCTTGTGTCAGATATTCCGACAGAATCGCGATTTTTTAATTTTTATTGTCGAAAAATTTCTATCGCTTGAAAGGCTACGACGATTAATATGCATCATTTTACCTAAATTTCGTTTGAAGGATTTCGACGTAATGTCGTTTTGGTATCGTTAGAAAACTTTCCCCGGCTTAGAAAAATATGATAGAATCGTTTATACATATGTATAATGGCTCGTGTAAATTTGATTTTAGATATTAGTTCCACGAAATCTCGTTTCTCTAAAAACTTCATTCAGGTGACGTTAAAAAAATACGACAGAATCGTTACAGATAACATTGTTCAAATTTGATGTTAAAAATTTCGCCACTTCGCTAGCGGTTTTCCACGCAACCTCGTTTCTCTAAAAAGTTCATTCAGGTGACGTTAAAAAAATACGACAGAATCGTTACAGATCACATTGTTCAAATTTGGTGTTAAAAATTTCGTCACTTCGCTAGCGGTTTTCTATTGGAAATAGTACGAAACAATTATTTCTTCATCAAAATGTAAATTATCAATTGATAATGAACATTTCCAAGAATATATCACCTTCGCAATGACGTAGCGAAGAGCCACGTAATGCATCTTCATGCGACTGCAGTCTTGATTCACGCACATTATGTGGTTATTATCATGCTACGCTATACTCGGCACAATAAGGTCCTTCACGGACAGAATTCTCCGCTGTCGTTCTCCTCTTATGACATTCCATGTCCATATCTCACAAATATCCCCGTCATTCTTTTACACTTTATTTGTTTAACGTTCCATCTCCAACCATCGAAGGGTTTCATGAATTTAATGCATCAATTTTTTACGTCAATACCATCTTGTAATATTAGTAAATTTTCTATTTATCGATTAGACTTCGTTTTTTTTCTTTTTTGTAATTTGACAATTTTACGAATTCAAAACTGACGACTCGTGATTTAACAAATTTTATTTCCTTTATTAGTACTGAAAATTAGACGCTGGATTTTCATACAAATTCAGAGGTTTGAAAACACAATTAGGAAAGTAGAAAGTTAAGTAGAACATTGTTTCACCTGGTGAAGTATTTTACTAGTATTATACCAAGTACTTGTAAATTTCTTACAAATGCTATGACTAAACTATCTACCGATAGTTGGTCATTTTATCGATTCCTTTTATTAATTCAGAAATTTTATTCATTCTGTGTTATACACACAGAAGCATAGCGCTCTAAAAGTAGCCTAAAGCTACGTAATTTACGACCACTCTATATAATACTATATAATTATCTACACAATTCAAATGTTCTAAATGTATAAGTAACGATCTAAAATTCCACGTAATGTCTTACTAATTTGAATTCTAACTATTCAATCAATTCCAGTTAATAACTTAATTACTGAAATAATTTGAGTCCCACGTAATATTCCAAAATTACGTAACGTTCAAAGCAAACTATGTATTACGAATTTGTCTACGATATCAATCGAGAAGCGACACGTTTCTACTACTTTCACTCACCTACCAATTTACAATATATCCTTTGTCCCTTCTGTATTTCAAGTTTCTCCAATATTTCAATTCCTCATGATCTTCGCGTTAATTCAACGTTCACTTTCTACTTGCGATTTCACTGTGCAGCTATGACTTTTCCAAGTTCACGCTCGTTGAAATCACTGAGAAGAAGATCTCTCGGGGCTATCGATTGAACCTTGAACGTGAAAAGAGTAACGCGGGTACTGCACCGGAAGATAGGTCCTTACGACAGCAAGGAAGGACACCGACTGAAAGGAAGGCTTGCAACAGATGCATAGTACTGTTGGGCATCTGGGCATGACATCGGGGCAGGTGAGTTCGAATTTCGTTAGGCTCAGGGCCGTACACCTCATTGGAAATACGAAAAGAGCGGAAGAAAAATCGTACAATGGACGTGTCTCGTCAAATTGTCGATGAAATTTTGTTTTCTTTTTGGGATGTGTGAAATTATGCAATTGGAAAAATATTGGGTAAAATTACCATTAGAAGCAACAGAGTTAATTCCACGAACAATTTTATCAGCATCGATTTACTTGAATCGTAAAACATCCGAAAATATTTAATTCTGAGAATGTTACACGAAATATTGAATATTCCAGCCGTAAAATTCTCATTGAAGATTCTGGAACGAGTTCAATAAATAATTGTATTACCAGCGACGTTGCTTTACTCGTGAAATATATAAAATTACTCGACTTGGAAAATGTTATACGAACTAATAAATATTTCAGCTACTACAGTCCCATTAAAGATATGCGGAAATATCCAAAGCTATCCACTTGCAAAAATAACGGAGAAAATTCTCATTAAGTGTTCTACAATTAATTCAATAAATAATTCCATCGTGCTCGATCTACGTTACAACGTTAGAAATATTCTATGAAAGTAGATCGTACAACTATAACAATCCTAAAGCTACTCGAGATTAGTTTGAAATTAACGCTAAAACTATCGGTAAAAATGAATATAATCCAAATGACAGTAATCAAAATAAATTTATCTAGACTAATTTATCTAAATATATCGTGTAATTTAATTAAATAAAAATCGATATTAATTTTGGCAAAAATATCCGCATGTTTGCAATAATTGCAAAAAAAAGAAGAAAATCCGAAATCCATCAGTTTGACAACTCTGGTAGCTCTGGCGTTAATCCAGCAAAGATTCATGGGATTAAGCGGAATCCGACTTATCCCGATAACGAAGATTCCAGGTCCCAAAAGTCGTAGAATTTTCTTCGAGGCGGTTGATGGAAAGGCGAACAGAAATTAGCGAACTCGTAGATGATCTACGCTGCTAGGCTGACAAATTGGACGATCGTCGAAAAGCGGATAAAAGAGCGAAGCCTCAAGGCCACCTGCTTTTCGGTTCACCATCTACAGGGTGGTCTGGAAAAAGTTGCCAACCTTCCAACGAACTTTCTCGGTCTTCAGTTTATCTTGGTTACTATCCACAGGGATAACAACAGTCGAAAGGTGTTAAAATCTTCCTGTATCCTTTGGGAGCTGTACGATCAGGGATAGAAGGATCTACGATGATCATTCGTTTTGGCTATCACGAATGAACGCGTAAGGTCTCTATGGTGTACCTACTACTTATCTACGTCAGCTATTTTAGTATTTTTTCTCTTCCCTTTTTTTTTTTTTTTTTTTTTTTCTGAAACTTCGAGTCTGCAACGATCGGGAATTTCCAAGTTTTCCGATAGTACAGTGGCGGACAGAAAAAGTTTGTAAAATAAGAAGTATGGAAAGATAGCATAATTTTACGAAATGGATTTGTATCTAATAACAGTAATGGTTAAGTATAATGTAAATCATAGTACAGATGATTGTTAGTACTGCGAGGAAGAATTGTTGGTACGAAAGATATTGAAATTCATGCGTGCCGATGTTGAACTTCCCTTTATCCGTCGTTGAAGTTACATCGTTCGTGGAAAGGCAGGACCAATCGGAATTTCTGTAAACGAGGCAGCAAACGTGGAATTACATGGAAACAGAATTCCTGTTCAAATACGAATATTCGTGGTAAAATCTGTCGGAGGGTGGTTTTCCGTGTAACAAATTATCTAATGGGGCTATGAATGAGATAGAGACTCGGTCGTAAATCGAAATTAGTAATATTAACGAGAGAAATTAGTTTGCAATTCCTTTCTAAAATTTGTAATTATTCAAATATGATGAATATCGTTTTTATAAATGCTTAATGGAATTCCAATATCCTGAATATTTTGATTTTACCCACTTGATGACGTATCAAAGTTAGTATGCAATTTATTTTCTTCTATATTCTCAATTAAATTAAATCTCTCTGTATTCTGTACTATACATCTTATTACATGTCGTATTAATTCTATTTCTAATTAAATAGGAGAAATCGCTCTTCAAAGTTCATTCCTTATTATTTTCCAACAAGCCTCAAACTTTCTGTATTTCGTTACATATTTACATTACTGAATAAATTTAAAAAAGAAATTCTACTAAAATTAAATAAAATAGTAGCGCCAAAATATATAGGGTGAAATATTTATTTTTGGAGCACCCGGTATATCGATACCTGTAATACAGGTGCCGCCCTTTTCCGGACTGTTTTTCTTCAAGTCTGTGACAGGAAGAAGGGTGAACGGTAGTGTTCTCGTAACGGATAGTTTCAAACTACCAACGTACGCGGGTAATTTGATGCAAAATTTGCATCGTGCAGGAGATAAAAGATTACGGAGAGAGAGTACGCAATCGGGTTTCCTCAGGATCCATAAATAATATATCGAACCATTTACCCGCCTGATATCCCATCGTTGTACCGCAATTAGACCATCGCGGATACAGTTACGAACCGGAGAGATTCGTTAACGATGGAAAAAATCAGATAATATACGGAATTTAAAATCTTAGTTTCCTAATGTACGAGGTTTCCAATTTTACTCTTCTGACACAGAATTTCTTGGGAGATGCTTTAAAGCGCCATAAACATTGAACGACTGAAATTGTTATTCCCAGTATTAATTACAAGTCAAATGAAGTAAAGTTTGTAATAACATACTGCAACTTATATACCTCGATTTCGTAATAAATATATTTTACTGAAGCTTTTAAGTACCGCTGTATTTCTCTTTTCCCATTTGTCCATTCTTTTTCTTTCTATTCTTTTTCCATTTGGCTGGAAACGAAGAAAATGTACTCTTGAAAGCACCGGAGCACGTCTTCTTTTGCGTACATTCAAAATGCTCTCTGACTCACTTTCTCAGGACCCATTTTCTTTGTCATTAATGTCTCTATTACTGTTATCACTACAAATTTCAATTTCTTTTTCCCCTGGTTCACTTCTTTCACACTCAGAAAATTCACTATCCTCGATATCAGAGCATTCCATTGATATCGTTTTCGGTTTTTGCAACAAATTGGATGCTTCCAATTGTTTACATTTTCAAGAATAGCTTGTAGAATATTGCTTTATAAAACGAGAAATCAGGTCTTATTCCAACGACTTTTTTTTTTTTTATAACGTTTATGGACCAAGAAGATAGGTATTACATGAATATGTTATTCACAATAAACAATGAATTTCGGTTGTGGGGTGGTTTAGGCAAAAGCACCGATGCGTGACGGTACAGCATAGCCATAAAATATTTTGTGTAGGAATTTCTTATTCCAACAATTGTGCTCTAGAGAATGACCAGTCAATTTGACTGGTACTGGTATAAGTAGCCATGATACAAAATTGCTCTCATTCTAAATGAATGAAACAAAATTAAAGTGTATTATATTATTCTTTTAGCTATCTCTGAAAAAGTCATTACATCATTGCGGACAAAAAATATGACATAAAGTAGGAATTTTAAAGTAAAATTGTCACACCAGTCATTTTGACTGGCGTGGTAGTTCTAATATTAAACGGATAAGGAGAAAAAGAAGAAAGACTCACGAAGACTCCTATTCTTTCGATTTTACTACGATTATTGAAATGTCCAAAACTATTTCAAAGCTATCAACTACGACTGATTATCAGACAGACTCCAGCCCGTGGTCAGTCGGTGGTTGCTATCGGTCACTTTCTTCAAAATTGTTGCTGGTGAATAGCGGACTGACGTGGACGTTTCTGGAGATTCCACTTCCGTGTACAATGTCCTGCTCGTATTATTAGCGAGAAATAATTTATCACCGCAGGGACTTTCCTTTGACAATAACTTCCTAGGATATATTCTACCGTGTCGTCGTTAATAATTAATTTCTACCTAACCAGAACAGTTTCTACCAACAGTCTGTTTAGTCTTTCCAACACGAGGGCAGCTTTCGTAGCACGTAAACTGCCATGCGAATTTCATATACTTTGCTCTGGCAGCCACGATATATTGAAATATAGCACAGCGTAACATTTAATTATCGCAAAATATTCTTTCGCGTTTGCTTATTTCCTTCCCCACGATGTCATCCAAATCGTTCACGTTGTTCGCAATCTCTTGGTCCACGAAATTTATCTTATTTCGATGCTTGTTAAATATTTAGTAACGCAGAACGACTAGCGTGACGGTGAACGTGTTAGCCCCGGAAGAAAACGTAACCTTTCCGAGGAAGATCGCACCAATTAAAAAGCTAATGCAGAGACGCAAAAAGCAGAAATTTCAATTGCAAGGAGAAAACCAGGCAAAGCTTAAAAAAAAAAAAAAAAAAGAAAAGAAAACAATTGCGGAAAGAAAGAGAAAGATCGAGGCACAGTGAGACAGATATTTTGGTAACTGCAAGTGTCACGCAAGAAGAGGCAAGTTCCAATGGTGGAGCACTGTGAGGAAAAAAAAGGACTCGCAGCTAGAACGTTAAAAAAGAGATCTCAGCGATAAAAAAGAGCTCGGTAAGACGATACATTAGGTTGCAAGATATCTTCAAAGCAAAACACGTGCACGAAATTCCTACGATATTCTAGGATTCTACGATGCGTGTGCCTGGAAACTTAAAGATGACGGATCACGGCAGCGTGAATCTATCGATGTGGAAATATATCACGACTCACGATGCTACGCTATATATGCCAAACCGTAAACTGTGTATACACATAAAGAGGAAAGCAAACCGTATTCTCCGGGAATATTCTCTCGGTTGCAGTCGTAAAATCGTTGCGTAGAAATCGCCTCGTGATTGTTCCGCAGGCACCAGGCCACAATTGCCGAGATAACGCGTCAGTTGCTGCACGTTTTTATCGCAGTGTCATGTGACTATCAAGAAAGCAATCGTGTTTTTGCAAACGATGTGCACTTCACGCTTGGATCTGTTTTTGTTTCTCAACGAGGGGAAACGTGCACCACGTCTCATCCGGAATTTCAAATTAAGTAATGGATCGAAGTTTGTTACGCGGCGTATTGTACCACTGAAAATTTCATGCCAACAGATAGCATCGGCCCACATCAACAGAAGTTCGCTGCTGCTTATTTATCTTTCTAGGTATATCTCGTTAATTGTAACAGACAGAGGAAAACTCTTGATGAATATCGCGAGAAGGAAAACAATTCGAGACGTAGGAAATTAGAGAAATACGGGAATATTGCGAATTGTGTTCTTCGTCGTAGTTTATACGCCACGATACTCGTAGAATTAATATTTTTTTTAACCAGAAATTACATCTTCTTACGACGATAGAACTTGACGAATTGACGACTGAAGATATTTATTATTGTGATTTATATCAGAGAAATTAAAATGGAAGATGCATGAGGAAATATTTACTGCATGAGAAAACAGCGCAGACCTTCGTACTCTGCGAACGATCATTTAAATCCGCCAAAAACGTAATGTGAAGCTACGAAATTTCTACAAGAAACTATGAAACGATCATTTTCTCATAGTTCTAGTATCAATCTTCTTTTCCTAATCGTAACTCCACGCTTAACGAAATAATAAAAGGAGGAAATCGTTTTTTGATATGACAATACTTTGGGGCTCCCCTGCAGCGTAGCTTTTCGCAGCCAAAAGTTATATTTCCATAAGATTAGAGACGTTTATGAAATTCCCTTTATGCACAGTAAACTGTAGTGCTCGTTTTCGGCTAAGTGTTTTGGAACCAAAAATTATATTTCAACAGGAAGAATCTTTAATTGTCATTTTACTTTATCGGTTTTCATTTACATTATTAAGGAAACAGACATTTATGAATTTTTATCCATACGCAAATTTTACAAAATTTCCTCTCAATCGACATAGCGTACGTAAAGAATTAAGGAAATAGGCACTTGGGACAAACGTTTGCAAATGAAAAATTGTTCCAGCGGTCAATAAAAGAGTAGATTTCCGCTGGCCGTTTCGCGTCGTATACTTCAACGAACAGACTGACCCTGATCTCTTTTCGTTTCTCGCGTATTCGCCGAACGAGAACCCATTCCCACACTCCCACACATGATCGCGTGCACAGAAAATAAGATTCTGTACGGTACAGCATGTCCGCTTCCGGCATGGAAGATAACGCATTTACAGTAACACTCGGACGTTTTTGCGGATAGAAGCTGTTACGCCTTCGTGTTTTTTCCACGTCCGCGATTTTCTAAAGAAAATCACTTTGATTCGTATTACGTCCATCGATCTTTTTTAATTTCGTCGACACAATGAACAAGAGATATATATAAGCTTCCAAAGCATTTTTCGATATCGAAGCAGCAGAGATTCTTTTGAAGCCTTTTCATCTTTGCGCGTTTTTAGGTTTCTCGGAGAATTCATTTAACGTATTGAAAGAGGATACGTTTGAAGCAAACGATGTTGGAATTTCATCCTCATAAAAATACAAGTTGCTGCTTTCGTATAAAATTCCCTGTTTCCTACGATGGTTACGATTGAGTTTTCCAATTAAAAGTATAATAATCGTTGCAGTGTATAGCGCAATATGTTACATTACACGTTTCCACGATCGCATTGTTTTCAGTACAAACGTTTTACAATTAGCTTTTGATGGATTAATAACAGAAGAACGAAATAACGTTCTAGCTTTCGTATAAAATTCTCTCTTTGCTGCGATGCCACATTACGATTACGTTTTTTAATCGAACGTATAATAATTGTTGCGCTATGCGATGCGATACGATACAATGGACGTTTGAACGACGACATCGTTTCCAATAGAAGCGTTCTACTATCAGTTTTCGATGGATTAGTAATCGAAGAATGGAATAAAATGAAAATAGAATACACGGAGGAAGAGACACCAACATCAGTATGATTTAGAACAAAGTGGCGAAAGGAGAAGAATGAGAAAGTGAAAAGATTCCGTGGATATCAACCTTTGAATCTCAATTTGAACCCTAATCGTTGCTCAGAGCGACGTTGGTGCAAAAATAAAATTTCATCTTCCTGTTCCACGTCAAATATTTTTATTTCCCATGCTCTGATTACGCTATCTCTCGCGCGAGGAACAAGCGAAGAAGAAACGTTTGTCGTATCAATCGCGCTTTTGCGGGACTTTATTAATATTCATAATTCATATTCGATTAAAAACGTCGGAAGAGCAATGTGTATTCGATCCATCGCGTACTTTCACTCGATTCGTACAGTGGATCACTTTCTTCGACTTCTAAAACCTGAAACTGTTTTTTTTTTATTAATGTCACGAAAATGGAACATCTGGAATTGTACATGATAGGTCAACCGTGAATTTTTATGCATTTATGGAACTTAGAAGCCCACTACATGCAAAAATATATAAAATATGCAAAGTATAATATGCACATGTTATTTAATTAAATTGCGAATGTCTATGCAAATTCGTATTTTCATCAACATAATTAAATCTAGGTTTTTACTATGCACCAAATATTGCAAGGTTTTATTTTTCTCATTAATAAGGTTATATAGGTATATAATGTTCTATTTTGTATATTTTGTTGTATGATGAAGTAAATTTCTGCTCAAATCCCATTATCTTATTTATACATGAATATACATGAACTTATATAAAGTTATTATTATCCAGTAAAATATTTCATCATAATAATATTCGTATCATATTCGCTTTTCCCAACAACGGCAGACATCTCCATTGTATTTTAATCAATCACATTCATTTTCTACAGAATCTTCCTCTAGTTAAAATACGTACAACAAAACACATTATCAGCTATTCACTTTAAATAAAAATAGAAAAGGGGAATAGTAATTGGTGTTTCCAACATTAATTTCACAAAAATCATGAAATCATAGCTACCGAAGAAAGCTAGAAATAGCATAACCTTAAAAAAACGATAGATAGAGATGCACCTGTGTCGTCCTTGAAAAAAAGAAATGGTGGAATGAAAGAAATGGAGAGAAACATACCCTAAGTTTTCATCCAGCCACGGCTACGACACGTTTCCATGAAGAGTGAAAGCCAGACGTGACAGTTTCCAACGAGAGGGAATTAGAAAAGTAACGGTAGCACGGGTTACGTGAAAATTTCTTGCCGAAAACTCTCGCTGGGTAAAACGAGGCGGACGCGTCGTTGCACCAAATGCAGAAACCGGTTTGCTCTTCTCACTGCGGGATGCGGCAAGGTCCTCCACCTTTTGCACCGTGTGTCCCTCAAAGCTTTGCTCTGTTCATTTTCGTCGCGTCTCTGTCCAGGGGACGCTCTCGATATCTGGCGAAACGATATTGTTTTTTCTTCGACCGCATCCTGGCACGCCACTTTATTTCACGGATGTAAACTTAAAGAAAAGATCACCCTTCGCACACGACCAACGCTTTCTTCTTAATATCCACCACTTATTTATTACACGTTCTAGAGAATTGTATAGCGTTCCTTTTACAGCTTCATACGTGTATGTCCTCTAGAAGCTATGACAACATTAGCACGACTGACTTCCCACGCCAGTCCATCAGACCATGCTGACGTAATTAGCTTAATGGCTATTCCGATCCTTTGCACCTTCTGATCATCTAACTTCAATTCAATTCAATCCCAATGCAATTTGGAGTCGTTTATCGAATGCTGAAACGAACATCTTTCACTGGTTATATCGAATCACAAAGGGTTAGAATCTTGGAGCTCTTACTTGTTTTAGGTTAAGTGAAACAGGACGAGTCCCAAAGCAATTTGGAATCCTTTATTAAAAGTAGAAGTGAAAATTATTCACTCGATACGTCGAATCACAGAACGTCAGAATCTTGAATCTTCTTTCTGTTTTAGGTGAAATCAAGCTCATGTATATATATATATATATAGGATTTAAGAAAGAATATAGATTTTATTAATCCCAAAGGAATCTAAAATTTATCACAAATTGTAATAGAAATTTCTTACTCAATATATCAAATCACAAAGATCTTAGGTTAGATGAGACGAGGAGGTTCCAAACGAATTTAATATCCCTTATCACATGTTATCATAATAATATTTTATTCAAATATTGAGTCACAAAGCGTTAGAATCTTGAATCTTCTTTTCATTTGAAGGAGTCCCAATAGTCCGTTCCGAAGGTCGTGATTCAAATTCTATACTCGATATATCGCATCATAAAACTCTTAGGTTAGACGAGATGACAAAGTCTCAAAGGAATTTCAAATCCTTTATCACAAATTATAGTAAATTTTTCAATTGCTATATCACAATCACAAAACATCAGAATCCTACATCTTCTTTTTATTCTAGGTTAAACGAGACGAGTCCTAATAGTCCTTTATCGAAAGTCGTACTTAAAATGATACGTTCGATATATCGAATTACGAAACGTCAGAATCTTGGATCTTTTCATTTTAGGTTAAATGAGATGTATGTATATATAGATATACGATTTCAGAAAGAATATAGATTTTACGAAAGAGCATTTCAATCTTTATGAAAACGAAAATTGCTCTCGTGGACATGAAAGACGAGGTGGCGGCGTTTTAACCGGTGATAAGTGCGCGAAACTGAAGTAAGGTGTAAAGTGTCGACTTACTAACTCTCGACAGCGTGCAGGTTACGCGACCGCGAAGTCTGGTTCCTCGTGTCGTTGTAAGGAACTATCGTGTTTTCTAAAAGCGATCACGTTACCAAAGGTCGCTCGAATTACCAGAAAGTCCTGGTCAGAGGATGGACGTTCAATCGGATGCTTCCTACTAACTTTACTGTTGTCCCATTATTCTTCACCATTCTCGGTAAATCCTCTAACAAAGACATGTTTTCAGATAGTTCGAAGTTATCCAAGAAATGCGATATTTTCTTCGCATCTTTCGAGATTTCGACACCATACACTGCACCATGGATAACGCCGCTTTAAATTTAGACGACGTTCAACCAAAGAACTTGTAAACTTTATTGTAATTACTTAACTCTAACCTATAACACCCGATTATCGATGACACGGTGTAGTCGATGAATCACTGTCGTTAAGATATTTCTTGGATTTTCACGGAGAAACAACCGACCACTCGAACAATCGTGGACTGAGAGCCTCTTTAGACAAGCGACTCAGAGTAGCCAACCGCGTGGCCAGACACGAGGACGTAAACAAAGCGTGAAAGACGATTGGCCGAGACGATGGCTGACCATTCAGGTATGCCACATCGTCCGGCGAAGACTCCTGTGGTCTGCATTTATCATAAACTACCGGAAACATAACGCGAAACATTCTTTTATAGAAATGAAATAAACACTGAACCTATCACAGATTGTTGTTTCAGAAGCAATTTCTTATTATTAATCGAGAAACAAAGTTGAACAATCAACAGTCTCGAAGGAAGCTTCTAAAATTTTAGTGAAAGTTTAAAACGTTTAACGACGACCTCGATCGGTATCTTCTCCTTCAAATTGAATAGTTAAGTCGAACGGCCTGAAAAGACGCTCTTCAAATTCTACTGAAAGTTTAAAACAAAGTCCTCTTCTTCGAACTCAACTCGAACAGTTTCAAAAGGAATCACCCAAATTCTAATTACGATCTAAAACAAAGAGCTGGTCGACGTTCCCTTTTCCAAACGAAGCTATTAATTCTCAAATGTACCTTTAATATTCACAATATAATATCCTCGAGTATTCGGTATCACTCAATTCAACTCTCTAGAAGATTATTCCGATCATCAACTTCTATACTACGTTCAAACACCAACATGAAGACGCTTCCTTCACTTTCACTTTATTGTTTACATGCCCGATGTCCAGGTAGAATCCCGACGATAATCGTACACCGTTACACTTGTTAGAAGTCGTGTGTCACGTGCTGTGCAGAAAATTCGCGAAAGTGACTCGAGTCGAGGCGATCACAGGTTCCAAGTCGTTTAGTAAAGAACCTCGCAGGTTAAACGCTAGCCAGGTAGTCGGAGGCGCGCACTAACGTCGGAATCTCGTGTTACGTGCCACAATAGCCGAGAACACGTGAAAGGCCCCCCGGATGTCACGAAATTCACGAGGCTCGTGCACCTTTCTTAGTGGGAGCGTTGCTCCCTTCTTGCCGCCAGTGGTGGGGATAACCGGTTTCTTCTTCACACATCCTCGAGTTGCTACTAAACGGGCCTAACGATTGGTCGAGACGAGACGAGGTTCAGGGACGTATCTAATGTTGGTCTCTGGTTATGATGGATGAGAAAGTTGCGATAATTAGAAGGATATTGATAAGCGACGTGAAATAAAAATTATTGTTGTACAACGCGTAGAATGATAGATATCGTAGTTGGAAGATTTGATTATGATGATATTTAATTATTTAGATATGTATATACCATCGTAGTATAGTAGTGGAGCTATTTTGGATAATTGCGTTATTAATAAATTTCCTTGCATTTTCTTGTATATTTTTTTCCTTTTTTTTTTAGATGTTTGGTGATAAAATAAATAAAATAGTGGCTGTAGATTTTATGTGACCGGTTGAATTGTGGCGATTTTAAAATTATAAGGAAATCAATAATTTATAATTTGTAACTTGGCCATTTACCAATATTATCCACCTAATTTTTGTATAAGTAGTTTTCATGGATTCTTTTTATTCTCCTGAGACCTTTTGAAACCTACAAATTTTTCCTGCCTTCGGACTTTTCACCTCCAAAATTCGTAAAGGATGAATCACTACTGTAATGTATCTTAATCTATTTTTAAGCTATGTAATTTACAGTGTAGTAATATACATCGTATCTTTCCTCCTTTAGTAAGACAAGCCACAGTATTTTCTTGATTAAACAATATTCAGTGGAACATTTTTCAATTATGTTTCCAAAGATTTAATAGAAATTTTTCTTCTTTTCGTTTCTTTTGTAGGAACGCCATCGAACTGGTCTTGTCGTTCGTTTAAACAAGATTAATTGTTTTTTTTTGGAAAACTTGTCGCAGCCAAAGTGAGCCGAGCGAAATTTAACTTTCACGTCCGTCGTAATAAATGCATTCATTAGTGTACTCGAGATGATTAGGCGAAGTAGGAACAAGTGGAGCGTCGATGCGAAATTCACGAAACGAAATAATAGCGTGGCGTTTCTGCAGTTTTGTTTCGAACTGGCGGCATTTCCCAGCGGCGGGAAACTACTCATCGCGAAATTGCTCCTCGAGGACGAAGTCGTCTGTGAAACTATAGTAAAATTGAACTGTCATAACCATGCTCTGCTTGACCAACATATAAATACAAATATCAGAAGCTGTACAATTATTGCATCGCCGATTGTTTCTTAAGCCCTTGTGATCTTGCAGTTGCTCACAAACGTATTTCCAACGCTTGTACGGATCTTCTACGAATAAACGATTTCCTGACTTTTGCGTTATTCGATAGCTAGAAGAAAGTATCGATCGAGATATAAGTTCATTCACTTCTCATTAACGTCTACGTCTAAATGAATATTTTAAAAATTGTTTGAGAATATAAAAATACACGTAAATAATATTTTCCATGAAAGATATAATAGAGGAATAGGATAATTAATCAAGACACTGCATAAGGATATGATACTGACGTAGGATAATTGATTAAATAGATTTTACACGAATGTAATAATATTTGCTGCGCTCTTTCTAAATTTACATAATTTAAAAATATTCAAAGCTATAGCAAAAATATATATTTAATTAAAAAGAGAAAATTGTGCGATATGGAATTAATTTATCTTTTGTGTTTTCATTTACAATTGTTGATCTTAATTACCATGGAACAATGGAAATATCCTTCTTAAACTTCTATTAAATAACAATGATGGCAAGAAGTAATCGAACGATCAATTTCATAGTTTGCCATTTCCATTAAAATATTTGCAGCCGTCTACTAATTAGATGTCGCCGAAGCTAGACTAATTGAAATAATTGAGCAAGTTAATCGAACTTCTCGAACAATCAACGAAGAATATAACTTACTACGTAACTTCTCTAGAACTATAATGCGAAAGGCATTCGAACTTTTCAACTAACGTTGTTAGCTACGACGTTCTATCTTTCCAATTGACGTTTCACGCTGACGTCGGATATCAAAGAGCATGTGGCAACGGATGAACGATTCGATCATTCAGCGCTGCGATTTAAACGGCAATTAACATGTACGTGGACGTATAAATGTAATTAAAAGCAATCAAGTTATCTATCACACGAAAAAGCGTCTCTTCGAAAGCCCTGCGCGCAGGATAAAATTATAAAATATCTGAAGAATAACCTTTCACCGATTGCATAATTTTCTTGTATGGATAAAGAGATAGAGAAGTAGGAAGAGAAACATAATTCTTGTTCACCGATACGTTTGGTAATATTTATGGACTACTTATGTCTACTTCCATCTTCTACGTCCCACGCTTCGCATTTGAAAATTTATGGGAAGATTCTCACGTAGAAATACCACTCTACTGTAATGAATCTAGAAAATGGAATTTCGAATTTCCCACGCGTCTCCATATAAGTGGTAATTAACATGTACCTACGTGGAAGTGAAATATGATAAAATATAATCCAGCTACCAATCAAAAGAAAGAAACCTAAAAGCATAAAATGTCCACAGGATAGCGTTCACTATTTTCTGGAAGGAAAACAGTGAAAGAGAACAAAATCCTTTTTACCAATACATTTCGTAATATTTATCGACAGTGTACTCCATGCTTGGCGCAACAAAATTTATGGAAAGATTCTCGCTGAGAAACACCATTCTCCTAGAATAAATCTTCAAAGGGTAGAAATGGAACTTTGATCCCATCTCTTTCAATATCAAGTCGTGATAGATCAATTTAATGTTCGATCTGGTTCAGTAACAAAAAAGAAAGAAAAAGAAAGAAAAAACGAAAGAAAAAAAAGGGAAGAATCGCTGAACCAGTGCCAAAAGTATGACACTCACCTAACACCGCCCGGTGACCTTTCACCCTCCTGCCGATGTTCGGTGAGACGAGGCTGAGTCTGTCACTTCTTGCACCTAACAGGGGACTGGGACTCCTTCTTGGTGGTGGTTGATCAGCGAAAAGCCCATAGCTGCTTCCCGCGTTGACAGCATTGCTGGCACTGACAGTTCCCACCCCTCCGGCAATGCTCCATTCTGCCACACTGTCGATCGAGCTGCTTCTTGGAAGGCAGGAGCTCGTTGCGCTGCAGTCTCGTCTGTTGATCAGATCGAATTTTCGGCTAAATTTGGTACGGAGTTAATGGAGTAATTATAACGACTCACGAAATTGATTTGTGTGAAATTGACGATGATAGAAACTTCTTATATGTGAAATACATTAAAAAATATTGCATATTATAACATGTAATTATTATTTATGAAATATATTATTCCATATTAACAATTTTCCATCATACTCGTAACATCTATTCTACTCTATTCTGTGACACACATTTATATTTCTCCATGGCTGTTATTAAATATAAGTTCATTTTGTAAAATTGCAGCATACTTTTATACGTCTGATTTTATAAACTTTCTTTTCTCTGCCACTGTACGTATATTGCACGGTCCATGATTCGATAGTCCATGACTAGAAAGTTGTCTTGCGACTCCACGAAGAGTGTGTTGATTACGTAAAATTTGTCATCGACGATCGAATTAATAATCCTGTACTACGCGAGATTATCGATAAACCGGTTTACACGCCATTCCGGAGACCGATATATTAAATTTACGAAGTTTCCTGAGAGGACTTGTGCACTTAATCTTCACCCTATGGCTCGATCGTTTAAAACCACCCCTGTGCCATTGTATTCTAACCTTTGGCACGCGCTATTAGGTCCATATTACGACACGTTGCTACCGCAACGGGAGAACTTTAATCGTGTTTATTCAGAACTGCACCACGTCGATAATATTAATTCCGCCCAATCAGCGTACAGTCTCCTTCCTGTTATTTTCTTCCTTTTTATTTTATACTCCCGGCAGAGTTAACTTCTCGACATTTACCAGCCCCCGCTTCAACCTTGCATGCATTAAAGCTGATAAAATCACTTCTACGACATTATCTTCGGCCCTCTAATTCGACCTCGCTTTTAGTACAGCCATATCCGACATACGTCTAATTACTCTCGAAATTATGCACTTACGTGAAAACTAGGAAACTCCGAAAGAAAAAAGACGATCTTCCAATGAAAATGATCGTTTCACGCTGTTCCAATTACCTGCGAAACAGTTTCCTTTGTATTTTAGTCGTTGAAGAAACTTGTATGTATATTCTATTATTTTTCTTTTCTTCTTTTTTTATTTTTTTTTTTTCGTATTACATTAACAGCTTTCTAATTGTCCTAAATACGCTTCCATTTAGAATTTCATTGCGTGCCTAAATGTACATATTATGATGATTAGTGAGATGATTAATGGATACGTTGCTACATATACTTTGAGAAATTGTTACTGTGCCTGAATTTTACAACAGAAACTTTTCCCAAAGGAACGTCAGGGAATATTCATAGGCATCGTTAGTAGACGATCAGTGTTACTATTTTCACTAAAATACACTAAAATTAAGATCCTACTTTTTAGATGGAACAATTATAATATATATTATTATGTTATATATAATATAAAAATTTTTTCCTTTCATAAGGAAATAATAGATGCGCAACGTATTCCTTTCATATTATTTCATCGAATTATGTACGATCCATCTTGTTCTATTGGAAAGTTGTGCATCTATTATTTCCTTCTAGAACGAAAGAATCTTTTCCGACAACCTAGTATATTATAACGAAAAATTAGTGTCTGAATAAAACTAAACGTTAATTTCGCTAATTTCTGGAATCTAAGAATCTCTATGTATATCTTGCCATCTTGACTAGTCTGGTACATTTCCAACGTACGTAAATCATAAAAATCTACAATTTACTAAAAAAACTTTTACACAAAGCATCGTTCGACGTCCGTAATAATAGTACGAGATTTCTTCTTGTCCGCCAATGAAAGATCCGCAAGAAAACAGTTTTCAGGTGGACGTTTATTCATCTCGTATCCAGCCGGTATATGCAAACATGAGCTTCCTTTATTTCTTCGTCTCGACGATTCGCCGGCTTTTTCCCTCGTTTTATTCGTCTCTGGGCGTGCAAACAAGGGGGACGAGGAAAGATAAGTAACGTTAATAACCTAAGGAAACTGATTTGAATTCCTTGCGCTGGCGAGTTACCTCTCCTGGCAGACGCGACGTTTCGTTCGCATTTTTCACCACCTCCTGAGAATTTTGCCTCGAACGCGAGCTGCCTGATCTTTGGGAATCGTGGCAATTGCACGTTTTCGCGAGCAGCACTCAACCGCTGCTGAAATATTATGCTCGCTACGAAAATAGAGAATATACGAGGCGCACGGGGAACGGCCATAAAGTTGTACAGGTAAAAAGCTTTTGATTATCCCGTGTAAAAAGCTTCCTTGTTTTCTGCCCCTTTGAAAGGTATTCTTGGAACTACGAATTTTCCCCGACATCGATGCACAGAAGCACCGATCCTTCTACGAATCCATTCTGCAAAGCACAGGTACGCCGACAAAAATAACGCGGCAATTCACCTGATCGTCGATTAGAAATTTCATACGTTCGTTGCTAGCAACGCGCGTATTTCGAGGAAATTCATCGTACGATTAAACAAAATAATGTGCCAATGTGTTGGGACAATCCTTGTTAAATAAACGAGCCTTTGATTGAGGAAACGTGTAATTTTAAGGTTGTTCGTTCTTTTTTATACTTCTTTTGTTTGGCTGGACATAAAATGTACAATATTTTGTCATTCTCCCATTGTTATATCAAAGTCCGATAACGACGTAAAACGAGTATCATTGTGTCGAGTAAAATTCAATTCAGCACTCGAAGCGTAAATTACACCATCTCTCTTCCATCTGTAATAACAAAAAAAGAAAAGAAACAAAGTAGAGAAGCGAGCAAACTTTTTAATATTCCTCTCTTTTACGAGCAAGAAGCGAGTGATTAAAAGAAGGTAGCTACTTTGACTACGTCGTTACCTAACACTAATTAATTCAGACGTTTGTGATTCGCGAAAGAAAGCTGCGATATCCTCCGTTTTTAATCTTCCTTCTTTCAGGAAAAAAAAAAAACAGGTCCGCTACGTGCGATATTTGATCAAATTGCACCTCTAAATTACAAGCTTCTAATTTATCCTCGCCAAACTTTGTCTCCGTTATATTCTCAGCTTGTCGACTTAAATAAAACAAATAAATCCGCCAGAGGCGGACACGTTCGCCCCATTTTCGCTTCAGTTTCTTTATTTCCTCTTTTTTCTTTGTTTCTTTTTCCTTTTTTTTTCACACCGTCGTTGAGCTGGTTTTTTCGAGAAAGCGACAACTGAATTTCCTGTTGCCACTGTCAAGACCACCGCTTTCTGCCTTGTATCTTCAATTATAAAATAAAGGACGCTCGTTTTCGCGTTCAATTTCTCTGTCCTCTGAATCACTTGTAGTTTAGGAGCAAAGCAGATTACACGGATGGGGAAAACATCGTAGAGCGTGGAAAAACTAGAGAAAATTGCAGAGATCCTTGAACCATTAAATCTCGAAATTGTCTTTCACTTTTATTTTCCTACTGGAAGGCCATATGCACCGGTCTCTTTTCGATGCTCGTTACTGGAAATCCAGCAAAGTCTCTCTCTCTCTCTCTCTCCTCTCTTTCTACACGTCTACAATTTACCCACGCAAATGACTTGAAATTACCCACAGTCGGTGGCATTTCGAGTTCAGAAGTTTGCTTCAATCCTCGTCACTACGCAGGAAAAACATCGGTTAGTTGTGGCACAGCTATGATTTACGCCAATTTACCGACCTTCGTGCCACGCATATGTGTAATGAGCGCATTAAGTGGCTCGTTAGCCAATCAGACTGCAGAGAAATCGCGCTTTCTCGGTTTGACTAGTTGATTCCTACTTTTTTCGATGGCTTAATGAATTGGACTTTCAACGAAGCGAACTCGCCGTGATTAAATATTATTCTGTTCGAAATATTAAACAACGTGATTGATGTTTCGTCGAAAGCCACGTTCGTCGTATTTTTGTTGTTGCAGAAGAGAAAAAGCATGTTCCAGTCTCTTTAATTCTTATCCAATAGATTCGTAAATATTTCTGATAAAACGTTCGTTTGTACGTATCGAATCGAAACTATATCCAATCGAATCAGCAAGTTAAAGAACCGGCGATCATTTTGCAAGAAAACATATTAATCTCGATATAGTGAACGACGCATTCCCGCTTGAACTATATTTTGTAAAGCACAAAAAAACGTACGATGAAAAAAAGAAATAACCATCACGATATTTTAAAATAATAGCTTTCCTAATAAGAATACGAAGATCGTCTTACTCGATAAACCATATGACAGAACTTTTTTTAAAATTAATCAAATAGAACGATGGAACAAATCTCGCTTCGAAGAATCGAGAGATTCAACAACAGTTGTTCTCCTTCTCGTCAACTCTTCGATTAGCGGCGAGAAATGAATTGCAAGACGAAACCGAATTACAAATGCTTCGAATGAATTTGGCGTACGATTTGCAAGTGGTATTGTTCGATGATTTAATTAAGAACATTGCGCGAATCGTTGCACGAGCTGGAACTCCGGCGTTAAGATTTATTCCTTTGATATCTGATCGAACAACATGAATTTCGTTGCATCGCGTTGTTCCGAGGAAACTTGCCAACTATAAATAATTTTCAACGCCAGTAGAGACTAGATAATTGCTTTCCCTCTTGGCTCGGGGATAAGGTTTCAGACTTGATGGCCAAGAAAAGGTCAGACACAAGAGAAGATAACGTTAACTGTGATAAAAAACCACCTACTCGGAAGAGTTAGATTCGACTATATTTCTTCTATGCAGGTCGATGCGGCTTTAAGATTAAATATATTATTCCTTCGGGAAATAAAAGAGCAAAGAATATATGGAAGATATATAGGAGATATAAAGAACACAGAGACAAGAAGATATTTTAGAAAATCCGATCCTCCAGAGAATAATTAATATTTCTAGGAACAAAAGTTCGTAAAAACTTCGCGATAATAGCCTGATAAAGTGTTAATTATCAACGTTTATCTATTGGGGGTAGAGTACGATGTAACAAATCGTAGAAAGAGAGAAACGAAACGCAAGTAGAAGAAGTTGTTCGTGGTCAGACACGACAGGGAAGATCTGATTAGCTGCTATTATGTTCTTTTATTCTCTTTCTTTGTTCGATGATAAATTACATTTTTACAATAAATGCTGTAAAGATATAAATGGTGAGAAACGTACTAATAACTTCTCCTCGATGTACAATTATTTTTCAATTAACATAGAAATGAGCAAATAAAGCCTTGCTAGTTCCAAGAGAGACGAAATAATTTTTTAAACTTAAACACACGGGATGCTGCACACTTTTGCTCACGAGACTTCATCAACGCGTATTCTTCGTGTATTGTGCGTTCTAGAAGAAGAAGAAAATCGTATGGATTCTCATATGAGTAGAGTGAACTTTGAAAAAAGTACTCGTATATGAAACAAGAATTAATCTACACAGTGTGTTTGAGAAAGAACATGATTGACGATACATTAGTTTACATTTTACTATTTTTATGGAATATTAGTATGAAACTGATACAGTATTGGTATTTATAGATATGTTTAAATAGAGCTTTAAGAGCAATAACTATTGATAAATAATGTTTGCACGATAATTTAAAAAGATGAAAAAATCCTAATATTTTGCAGGCAAAGTGGTAAAAAGAATATTTGTTGTAAACTGATATAATCAAAATTCAACTTCGGACAATAATAAATTCAATTTTTAATCACTGTCAATCTCGTATTGACAGGGTCGCTATTATTAATACCAGATCATTACATTGATTGTTATAATTTATTTCTGTCTTCTATTATAATATCCCCAACCTCCCTTCGTATCATTTTTATTCCGACTTTTTAATAGAACTCCCAGCGATTTATCTATAATAAAACACTCTAATCCGATACTTGTAAAATATACTAATAAAGTTTCGTAAAAAAAGAAAAAGAAACTGCAAGTTCCCAAAAAGTCAAACAAAAATAAAAGTTCAATATACGGAGAACTTTATTCCGCTGGATCACAGCGAAACAATCGATGGAATATCAAATTTATCCGAATCGCGGTTAGTCGACAGCTTAAAACTGGCGATGCACGGCTAAGTATTCTTCTTGTCGATAAGCTTTCGAATTCGCGGCGATATCGCGTTGCGTGTTTTGTTTCCCCAAGCTGGTCGTCTAGGTTCGTGGAAAACCGGGTCGCATCCATTTGCAAATTAAACTTCTACACCCTGGCGGATTGTTCCGCGCGAGCAAAGCTTACATACAGTGTCTTGCGAAAATATTCCAATCACTTGTCGTGGAAAATTTTTCCAAATATATTTACGTGTTTTACATGAAGCCTTTTTTAAATTTCATTAGCTCTTAAGGGGGTGTCCTGAATTAGAATGTTCTAAAACAGCGTCTTTTTGTGATTTTTTTTAGAAGGGATTATTATTTTAGAAGTTATTGAATTTTGAGGTATGATTTTATGTATATTTAACGAATACAAACAAATTTTGTTAAAGTAAAAAGAAAAATTATAACAAATTTCTAATCCTATTTCATGGGCTGCAGTTTTCAATCGAAACAAAAAATTAACAAAGGATTAAATTATTATATGTTTATTTAAATAATTGTTATAGCACCTTAAAGTTTATTTTTTCGTTTCATAAAACACATTTTTTCTTTAAACACGCCAAAATTTTTAATTTCTCAGTATTTTCTGCCCTTTTGTTTTTAATTCATCGAGAAGAAAAATATATAATAATTTAATCCTTTTTTAGTTCTTTGTTTCAGTCAAAATTACGAGGTGGATCTTGCACGCCGATTGAAAACTGCAGCCCATGAAATTAATTTGAAAAAAATTTTTTTGTATTCGTTCAATATATATAAAATCATACCTCAAAATTCAATAACTTCATTTCTTTCTTTCCCTTCTAAAAAAATCACAAAAAGACGCTGTTTTAGAACATTTTAATTCAGGACACCCCTTAACGAAGCAGGACTATTGCGATTATGTTGGCAAAATTTAAAAGCGATCCGAGAATGTATAGGGAAGCCACAAGATACTCATACACGCAAGAATCTGATCCATTTATCGTGGAGAATCTTTGTGAATATATCGTACGCGTTATACGAAACATTTTCAAATTCCATTAACATTCTAACGAGACACTATCATCGTAATTATATTGGCCAAATTTGAAAGCAACTCGGAAATGTACATAGAAGTTACAAGATATTTATGGGTGCACGTATTTGAAACACTTAACGTGGAGAATTTTTATGAATGCATTGAAAGAATTCTGAGTTGTCATTAATATTCTAACGAAACACTGCTGCCACGAATATGTTGAACAAACTTGAAAGCAATTCGACAACGAATATAAAACTTACAAGACATTTGCGTATCATTCGTCGAGTAGAAAATTAATTTTAAATATGGAAGTTTATCAATACAACAATCATTATACTTCGATTGAATAATAGTAAAATTAAATAGCATTATTAGAATAATAGAATTATAACTGCTTTTAGACGGAATAATAAATTGAATGATAACTGTTTCAATACTTCAATTTACTTACATTACAATGCATTTGCATTAAATACCTCGTAATTTCTATATACATTTTCCGAATCGTTTCAAATTTAATCAATACGATCACGACGTTGATTATAACGTTAATTAAATTCTGTCTCATTATAATATTAATGAAATTTCACAACGTTCCGTATAACGTGTTCACAAAACATTTTCATAAGCGCTGAAATACTTTCACCAGCTACTGTACGTCCCTTTTTCTCCCTCGTACGTTCCGTTCTGTATGAACCTGCATGTTTTTCCGTCACCTGTCACGCGATAGATCTCTCTTCTTGTTTTCATCGCCGTGCTATTCACAAACTCTATGTATCCACGGATTTTAAAATAATGTCTATCGATCGTTGGAGGGCACGTCGATGCGTTTCACGGGGATAACGCTACTTTGTTAAGGGAGCACGAGGGTGACTCGACGTCGGCCATGTAATTTTAACGGAGGAGAAGCTGGGTCGTTTCTCGAGGAAAAGCTATTGTCTCGTTTGGGGATAGCTTTTCTTTAGAGGCTCGAACTGGCCCGTTTTCCCTTCGACGAGAGATAACAATGATTTGTCGAAAGATACGGGCAATTTCCAGCAAAATAAAAGCGAGAGATGCCCCAAGTTAAGTTTCGGATGAGCTCGTTTGTCCGGAATAGGGACTTGGCTGGATCATTTTTTCCCCCTTCATTTACTTGGATGCTACGAGAGATACCGTTATTCATTTTAATTAACGCTTTTAGCGATGAGTGCTCTCTGCGCTAGAGTTATGTTACGTGCATGTGATATCGGTTTTACGAAGCTTCCTATTAGCTATAGAGTTTTCTGTCATCGATCTCGCAAGACAAACTGATCGGTTCCACCTTTTGTACATTTTGTTTTATTCCATTTCATAAGCACGCGATTAACGTTCAATCGTCAACAAAGAATTACAGCGAGAAAGTTACGTAAATCATAGATTACATATAGTCATAATCGTTTATAGTAAATCATAATTATGCAAGATAAATTTAAGATGTAGCGTCTACAGCGTCGTCGACCAGACAACGCTCGAGTTTGTGGAGTCGATCGGTTCCTGAACGGTTCAATTATTCATAGCATCGATGAAGAGGAAGCTTGTTATAAATCACGTCGATTTGTCGTTAAGAAAATAATATAAAAGATGTTGCTGTCAGACATGGCGAATAATTAGAATATTCCTTTGATTTTCGTACAGGCCTTCCATCTCGAGAGAAACGTTGAAAATATTGCGTTGAAAACAAATTGAAAATATAAATTTGCCATTGGAAGAATTTCAAAGACCATATCCACTGTTCCACGTGTCCACCTTTCAATGTATAGACCGTTCGAACAAAAGAGCCACGATAACTGCAATTCGAAGATTCGAAACTTGCAGAACCGGTAGCTCGGTCCAAGTGCGCAGAATAATATGTAAATTATCTCGATTAAACGTACGATATTTCAAACGACTGAAACGCCATACTGCGCCAAGAATATCATTACGCCACTATCGTTTTCCATACGCGTCAACGATATTATCATCCGCTGCAATTTCACCAAACAAACTAACTCTACTGTCTCGCTAAATTAACGTGAATCGATCATTCGATATTGCAAAAGCGGAGTTGAACGTAACCGATGAATGTATCAGTGCCGATTCGGTGAAAACTCAAGACCTTGAAACTAGGAATCCTCTGCTTGCCGGCGAACCATCCGATAAAAGCGATTCAGTGTCTGCGTATCAACTTCGATGTTGCGAAAAGTAATAACTCGTACGTAATTTGTTGCGAAACAAGTCTCGTTCCGATAGAAGTTCGTCGAAGGACGCTTCCGGAGTAGTCGAAGCTGTCCGCTCTGTGGCAATGGTCTCGGACCAATTTCTTTTTTTTTTTCTTTTTTTTCGGTTTCATCCTCTTCTTTCTCCTCCTCTTCCTCCTCCTCCACCCTTTCTCGAGTCTCCGCAGCGACGTTCTGTATTTTAAGAATTTGACGATGGCCGATTTCGTGACATACCTTTCCCAGGAGAGCCTTCGTGGAATTTCATCGCTCGGAGTGAAGCTTGGCCTCTGGTTCAAGAGCCTCGCCAATCTGGTCAAAGGTTGAGAACCGCCGATGCTGGAGGTACTCAGCCTGCCGCTTCTCGTCGAGTGTTCCTTTGAGGATTCTCGCGTTGGTCCGGAGTCCGAGACGCGACGTTCTGCGAATAAATAAAGAGAAAGGGAGGAGAGGGATTTTTATAAAAAGAGAAGAAGAAAAAGTGGGTGAATAAGAAAACTGATTACGAGATGTCAGCGTGGAATTTATGATATTTCTAGTTGACTCGATGGTATCAGCCAAGTGACTATTGATCCCTTTTTATGATGGAAGGCCCTTGAGACTGTTACGCTAGGATTTCCATTATCAGAGCACCGATTAGTGGAACGATTTATGCAAAATTTTGGGAATAAGGAGAAAGAGAGTTTGCAGAAAGGGAGAAGGAATGAAAAAAACCCACGTTGCAAGACGCCGGTAGGAAATTTACCTTATTTTAGGCTGACTCGTTATCATTAGATAACGCACGCTAGGTAAATTAAGACATTAAATAAATACATATCGCGATACAATTTATTTGTATTAAATTTTATAGATCTAAAATTAATAAATTCGATCTCATCGATTAGATTTATATAGAAAACTCTCTCTAAAATCTCCATCATCGGAACGCCGATTAGCAGAACGATCAATTTACGGAAGATTTGCGAATAGGTAAAGAAAGAGAGGAAGGATTCTGGTGGAAAAGAAGGAATATGAAAATGATTACGAGATGACAGTAGAGAATTTACGTTATTTTTCCGCCGACTTGCCACCGTTAGATCTTCATGGAAACGTACCGCTTTCATCGTACAAGGCATCGTATATAGTAGAATTTGGATTACCATAATACCGATTAATGGAACGATCGATTATCGGAATATCGATTTATGACAAATTTGACGATAGCTCTTTGTAAGGAAGACTAGAGTACAGGAATAGAAATGGAAAGAAATCGAAGAGCACAAAAGCAAGTGCACGATAACGTACTAATGTATTCCAAGTAGCGATTTTTCCTAAAGAAGATTTTTACTATTGCGACTATTCCACGGATTAGGGATTTCAAGCTGTAAGACGATTGATCACCTCGTTTTGAATAAACCCTCGATATTTTACCTATCGTGTCGTCTGTGAACGATATCCTCGGTGTTAGTAGCTTGGTGCAGTGGGAAACGGTACTGCCACGTTTCGTCGAAGTTCCACTCTCCGGAACCGATAAACCCGCTGACGCTGCTGTAATCATTAGCAAAGCGTTGTATTCTTTAAGCGGTAAATAGCGTCAATAGGAAGCCAAGTAGAAAGCGTGCTTAATCAATCGATAACTATTTAATTAACATACCGTTGTAACGGGCATCGATCTGTGCTTGAAGGATGCTCAAACCAGGCGCGACTATGGCTGGCAAAGTTCTGGAACGCAAGAGAGGTGCTGGACGTCCTCCAGGACCTCGCGCACCTCTGCTTTCCGTCTTGCATTCTACCGTGGGGATGCTGAAAACAAACAGACGATATCATTGTAGCGTTTCCGCAATCTATCGGTATTTTTTTATGTGACACATCGCATTTCTACCAGGATGTTTCGTGGAATTTAAATATGGAAATATTTAGCGATGAAACGTTAATAATATTAATAAAATCGTAATTTTGAAACTTGGAATATTATTTGGTCGTTATTAATTTCGACGTTTCGGTGAAATATTATTTTTGCCATGTTTGCAAAGCGAATTATTACTTGCTTATGCCAGTCGGAATATTTTAATATCGTTTAGTTATTATTATCAAGTTTGACGATTCTGCCAGATATTATTTCTATTATAGTAGTGTAGTAGGAAATTGAACTATAACCTTTCAGTTATTACGTGCGTTTATCCCATTTGAAAATTTTAATATCATTTAGTTATTAGTATTATCGTTGACGTTTCTTCGAAACATTATTTTTACCATATTCCGAAATTAAACTATTAGTAGTTTGTTATTACTTGTTCATCTCACTTGGAAACTTTAATGTCTTTTAGTTATTCTTCTTTCTAGTTACTTTCTTTTCATTATTTTTATCATAATTTTCGGAAATTGAATTATTAGTTGTTTCTTATTTATCGTTTTAATATGTACGAGTTTTTATCGTACAATTTCTGCAAGTGTGAAGAGACGTAGGAGGCAGTTTCGACAGCGATACAAAGTTATAATTACGTACACTATACGATAAGAGTACAATGGAACATAACGAAATGGAGTTCAATCTCTACCATTCAAGGAATAATCCATGCATTAACCTCGCAATACAATAGCAGACGAAAGAAAGTTTCAAGCTGTTAGATAATGTATTTCGTGTATGTTCATATATCGACAACTTCTGTATCAGTAATTTCTCATCACATTGCCGACAGTCATCTATTTTACAATACAATGTGTATCATATCTATCCACTGCTGCAGTGTGAAATCGACTGTAATTCTTAAAATTATAATATCTTTCGTACCACTAAAATTTATGCTTCCTTTCGTCCGCCACTTATTCTCCACATCTACATACATTTTACAACATCATTCACTCATTTCGACCAAACTACGCTCTCAAATTCCACTTTCTCCTTGTCCATCCACGTATTCTCAGCGCCATTGTATCTAACAGCGTGTAACCACCATAGCAAAACCACGAGTACGGCATATAAAGAAATTCTAATTTTCTAAATCGTTTTTACTAAATTTCTCACGCTCTAAACAAGTTAATAATTATTTGCATCCCATTTATGAGATTCCCAGCTCTCTACTTCCCTTTCCAAGCTTTTGGAAAACTGATCTATAGCGAAGAAGAGAAAAATCAAGCTGAAGCATAGAGACTTTTTACGTGCCAGGACTACGGTAATTCGAGAAAAAGGCTCAGTGGCAACGACCTGAGGTAACCTTTGGAACGAACGAAGGAAGCCGGGTGACACGAGATCAGGATTACGGATCCTAGCTCGCAGGAAGTTCATCTACCGGTCGGCCACTTTGTCTCCCCCGCAAACCAACGACTTCCTTTTATCTTCCTCCCCCCTGCCCCCCCCCCGATAATTACACCGATGCGTGCAAAAGCAACGAACCAGCTTAACAATGGGGTCCCTTCTGTTTCAACGATTGAACAGAAATTTATTAAGCGGACGAAGAAGAGCATTAGAAGGAGTTGGGAAATCAATTCTGGAAAGAAGATGGTTTTACCTTGCCCATTTACAGTCGGTCTTCGACATCGGAAAATTGAACGAAATTAATTTTCGTCGCTGACTTTGGTGACGTCAAGGTATAGCGAGCGGTTTGCTTGGATTTTATTTTTTATACCGGTTCGTTTCTGTGAAAATTGTAAATTAGCAGAAGTACTTTGTACACGATTTTTAATCGCTATTTAGATGAACGTATGTTTCACAAAATGGCAATAGTTTATAATTTAGTATTTAATTTGGTCGCTATATACGTTTCTTTTTTCAATTTTGATGAATTGAGCAGGGTTATTTAAAAAGGTGTCGCAAATAACACTAAGTAGCTGTTTTAGGTTTATATTAAAATTGGATCTAAATTTAATGTAAAACTCACGTTGAATTTTGTCATTTTTATTTAGAGATTCGTTCAGTGTGCGAGCAAGCGTCGGTATCGGTAAAATTTTTAAAAAAGCGTGGCGAACGATTTTAAACATTTTTCCTTTTATCGCATTGATATTATACGTTAAAATCAAATCTAAACCTAAAGCTGATACGGAAATTGAAAAACTATCGAATAAAAGCAACGAACTAAATATTGATCTAAGGCGACTACCAAGTTCCATTTATAAATTTCATTCTTTGTTCCTTGTCTTTTGTTGTTTGAATTTATTATGCACAAACATTAAGTCGAACTTCTTTTCTAACTATTTCCTATTTACCTTCCATCGCTTAATTTGCGTTTATATAATTAGTTTTAAATTAAATGTAGGTTTACTTCCAATGCAAAATTAAAAGTATGAACTACAAATTGTTTGCGATGCTTTCTAAATATATTTTGCCTTTCTTTAAACATATTTTACGTATACTTTCTATTTATTTTTAAATAACCCTTTTCGATATATTGGAGCTCAAATAAATCCAAGATACAAACTAAATCGTAAAAGAAATTCAGAAACTTTATGCTTAAAATAGCACACGTAGGATAGATTTTTCTCCCTCTTATAGCTAAACTTATTCTTCTAGTTTTACTGCTTTATGTTATCGATTCTTTTTGTTCCAATAGATGTTCATTCAACGACTTACCTTCGGCGTCGAATTTTTCATAATACACGTGAGATGATCTTTTCTTTTTCTACATTTCAACCGACTCTTCCATTTAATTTTATATTAATTCTTCTGACTGAATAAAGACTCGAATATTACGTCCATCGTACTTTGGAAGATAAAAGTTACATACAAACTTTACGCGTTTACGTCTGAATCGCTCGACGATCGAGACGACAATAACGAGACGAGCGTTATAACGACGAACCCGAGCAGTTGTGGCGCATTACATAAGGACGACCATGACAACAACAGGTGTCGCGGTTACACTAATTTTGTGTTTAGCCTGCTAAAGGTAATATGAGAAATTTTTGAAGACAATGGTACGATTACACAACAACGAACGTTATATGATTGATTAAGAGGGTCTTCTAGTCTAGAGGCATGAATTTTAGGTATTTTTCTAGGTGCAATAAAAAAGAAAACAAACAATATTTTTACTATCGATTTTTTTACAAGATATTTATTAATGTTTAAAGAATAGATGAAAAAAAGAAAGTGAAAAAATTAAAAAATTCAAAAAGTTACAGGCTGATGAAGCGGGTGGCGTCAAAAAAATTCGAAACAAAAAAAAAAAAGAATTATTAATCTAGAGGAATACTGCTATCGTACTAACTAACAAAAAGTTGAAAAAAACGATTTTTTCGCAAAATTGCGGCTATCTGAAAAAAAGAAGCTTTTTATCCATTTTTTACCTTTCCGAATTTTTTAAAAATAGTAAGAATTGAAAATTTGTTATGATTTTAGTTAGTACGATAGAGAAGTGTATAGAGAAGACTCATACCACATTACAAGTAAAACTCGAGAAATCGTGACAAGAATTTCGAAAAAAGTAGTTTCGAGGAAAACGCGTTTGAAGTTTCGGGTTAAGTGCCATATAATGGTACTTTGTACTTATATTTTTTCAATCTGCGATTCCTGCTCCATACATTGGGCCTTCCTCTACTTCAAAAAAAGCATTTTCCGCACTTTTTTCTTCCAACGAGCAGTTCTGGCCTCCTTTGAAGCGTTAGATACTCGTATTTCTGACCGCTCAATCCGGGTATTGTCACGTTTAACGGCGAATGCATAAGCTTCTGAACCAATTGTTACTCCCATAAGAATCATCATTTTTAAAATGGGAATGATGCCTTCATTAAAAATGCAAACTGCTATAGAAGTTGCAATTTCAATAATGTGTGTTCCGGCATGTATATGTTTGGTGCAAGAGTCCAAATCAATGAATTCAGAGATTCATTATTGTTTTGGGTTTCTGAACCTAAACAATCGAGTCAGTAACACCTCTGACGATAAACTCTCGTAAATCGGCTTTATAATTTTCAATACGTCGTCACACAGAGGAGGATTTTCGTGATCGAATTCGTGTAATGTATTTTCGTGTGCAGACCTTTGCCATTTACACCAGTCGAGCCGGTTTGGATGACGCGTCACTAAAACAGCTATATCTTCAAAAATAATTTAAATTTTGAAAGATCTTTCTAAGAACATATTCTTAAAGGTTTAAGCTTTGAAAATATGAAAAAAAATCGATTTTTGCAAATTTATAGACTAGAAGACCCCCTTAAATAAAATAATAATAGCGTAGTGCGTACGCACGAAGCCGATATTTTTCAACCAAATTCAATATATATATATATATGCATTGGTTTCTTAATTTGCGCGACATTTTCTTTACTTTCTTTTAGATTAAAATACAATTTACGCGGTAGTTTTTACGCGCGATCTTAATTTACGCGGCCAGAAAGTTGTTCTACAAGTATTAAAAGTAACAAGTATATGGAGGAGCTCATTATATGTTGAAACGCGCCAGTGTTATATGAGATGAAGATAAAAGTACATTACGTTGTGCTAGTCATCATACGCGTGCATGTCTTTCCTTTAGAAAATTAATTAATTTTTGTGCGAAAATAAATTTTCGCTTTAAGCCACAGATGATTATTTATATTGCATTTGCGTGGATAATATAATTCCGTGTACTATATTCCATTCCGTTTATCGTTAAATTTATTATTCAAATTATTAATCACTTGCAGATTGAAAAATCTATCAACCAAGTATATTCGACAGTGTTAAATAAAAATCTGACAATTATCAATTTTTATTGTAAAACGAAAGAAAAACAGTCTTTTTTCTATCAAGTTCCATTTATGTGTTGTACCATAGATCGCTTCTCCCGGAGAATTTCTTCTCGTTGTTCGTACTCCACAGACACCTTTGCTGTAAATTTTCAAATATTTTGATCTCAAAAAGTCATGGGACACATAAAAAGCAAGCTTTGTGTAACACACGTAATACATTCAGGAATATTTTCCAAAGCTTTTCAGACATTTTCACAAGTTACTGTACAGAGGGAAAAAGGGAAAAATGCGGAGGAATTGTTTTCCGCAGGAAATTTACGAGTATCCCGAGACACTTGGGGGCTGTCAGGAAAATTTACTTCGAGATCAAAGTTATACGACGAGAACGACGATTATCGTGGGATTACAGCGGAGAAACCTCGTTTTTAAAGCAAACGCGTATACAAGTTTCTCGCCGCTTTCAACATCGTCCGATTAATTTTCAGAATCGTTTAACGGAAAGTAAATTCAACTTTCGAGACTTGCCGTGAAACTTCTCTTGAAAGCTCTCAGAATTTCCACTTTAAGGGGTGTTTTCGACTGTTGGACGAAAAACCAGCGACCAACGCCTTGGTGAACCGCGTTTTGAGTCGAAAACACGAATCCGCGTAGACGTTTCCCAAACTTAAAGGACATCAACTCGATAGGTTTCCCTGTCAGCTACAAGCTTCCTAACCACGTAACTTTAAATCGCGCCGACAATCTCACGTTCGTATGGAATTTCCCCATACTTTTCCGATTTTTATTATTATTCTTATTGTTATTATTTATATTATAATCGTATTATGTCTATACGATAGACATTTATAGAGCACTTATTTATTCTTTCACGCATTTATGGAAAATTTGGAGGTGCAAAATTGCACGGAATATATAAAATGATAAAAAGATGCATAAAATGTTCAAGGTATAGTGTTTTTTATAATAGTTGGTAGGTGAAACAATTTTCTACCGAGATTCTACGTTTTCAGTTATATTCTCAAGAATATAGTTCGCAGAAAAATCCTGTTCAACATCTTAATTTCTTTATAGAAATTGATAATCTTTCGACTTGCAACGCGACTGATTTTTCTTGACGAAGCTTTATTCCTTGAATATGAGAAATACTCAATATATCGAACACTGAGCTTTTTTAATCGATTATATACACGTATGTATGTATCTTAATTGGCTTTTATTTTATCCATAACAATTACCAAAAAATTAAACAAATCCACTTTGCGTCGCACAATTTGCCATCCTCTACTTTATGAAGCTTCACTACATTGCGAAGCTAGAAGAACTTTTTTTTTTATTATTAAACATCTTCTTAAAACGAAGTCTGACGATAAAAATATTACGTGTCAAATTTTCCTCTCTTTCCCCGTAAAATAGGAATCTGCCAAGGTTACTATAGGTTTCTTATTAGAAAAAAGGAAGACAACCTATCAAAGTAACGTTTTCGAGAAAATTCCTGAAAATTCCAGATATTTTATACAATTATTTTTCTCTTTTCATTGCAGTCCGCGTGTCTGCAATCCACCGCACAATAATAATAATCAGCACAGACGGTGATAACTTAAATCGACACGAATGTGAGTTCACCCAGCGGTGTATCACTGTGATGTTATTTTGCTTATGTCGTTAAATCCGTACGGTGGATGTAAAAAGTGATGTCTCTCCGATCTTTCGTATTCTTCTCTAACGTACAGTAATTTCGTGGTCAGATCGTTGCAGTGATTTTGCAGCCGTTGTTTATACAACCTGCTGTGTCTGGCAATCTTTTCTGTTACAGTGGCTAATACTGGTTTCTTTATTTGTTTGTTTGTTCGGATGTACCAATCTTCGTTCAAAAAGCCTCTCAACCTTTTATTTTGCCATCTGTCTATTGATTTTGTATCGGAGTTGGAGGCTAGAATGCCCCATAATTGGCAGGCATACGTCCATATCGGTTCAAGAACAGCTCTATACATCAGCAGTTTGTTCTAGTTTGCCAGCCACCTGTGATTTTTGGCCAATCAATCAACCGCCACAAATTTCCCTACGTCTTTCGTCTAATTGTTCTGCTCTTTCGGTAAAAAGATATATAGTTTTCACTATATCTTCTATATTGAACAATCAACTGTGTTTAACGAGTATACACGGCTGTATACACAAAAGCTGTATCTTGGTATGTTTGTCGTATATACTCGTCGTCGCTAGCATTTATCTACGCACTCTATGACCTAACCCAATGAGAGACTTCTGAAACTAAATTCCGCTGTTAACTGCTTAATAAATAATAATTTAAAAATATAATGTGTTTCCATCGCTTTTTTAAGGAAATTTTACGGTATCCACTTACTTCACGTTGGTTCATAGTTTAAACGAATAAAAATAGAAAAAAGGTAGCGTTCTATTTTACGCGAAAAATGAAGAACAAGAAAAAAAAATCAGTCTTCTATCATAACTTTTAAATAAATAGACGTTTTACAAAACAGCCTACGTGGGCGTAAGTTTGCCGCTTGAAAACAAATCATCTCTCTTCTTCTAAGTGTCTTCGACATACTGAGAAAGATACGTTTTTTATCGCTCGCTTCGAGGGTTGCCTTCACCCCTCAAAATATGGACGATCACCGATAAGAAACACGTTGAATTTCATTCCATGAATTTCATCAAAATCTACTTATTATTACTTATTATTTTTATTACACATTAGTTATTAAAACCTGGAAAATCTCGTAAGTATGCTGCCAGATGTTTCAGCGTTTCCTGTTTCCGGTGGTGCGTCGCTATTTACTTTTACCAAAGGGTACGTTCGTCCTTTTACCGTTGAAAGTGTGTGGGTTCCGTAGCATTGATTTCGATAGTCCATGTTTCCAGCCAATATCCTATTTCGTTGAGAAGTTGCTGTAGTTTATTTGAAGCTTCGTGCTGCTAGTCGATAGTCGCGTCGTCGTGGCAAAGTTGGCGAGCACCTTCAAGGTATCGAGCATTGTCGAAATGTCCGACGTACAGAAAGCGCGCAACGTATATTGCAGAACGCTAGATCGAGATATTAAAGTGAAATATTTTCAAACGACGTCGTCTTCTGTGAATAGGAAAGATCGTTTTCTTGATAATCTAGATCAAACGTTTGGCGTTTCGTATTTTCGTACGAAATCAGCGGCTGTCTCGATACCTGCGAATGCGACGGTAAAATAAATAATTTTTGCGAAACTAACGGAGCGAGATTTTTAGTCGTATCGCGTTTTTAAAAGAAACCCAGTCACGTTTCCACGAGATCCTTTCAGCTTTTACAACAATCCGTGTGAAAAACACGTCCGCGAAACGGCATTTCGGTCGATACAATTCCAGGTTTTTCCAAAAACACGTTTCACCCACGGATTTCCCATCTGTCCAAGGAAATTTTTACATCTTCTTTTTTTTCCAGCAAGTTTCTCGAGCACCTTGCTCGCGTTTAGTCCGACCATTTTTCAAGATAGCCATTGTTTTTGTGTCTCCAGCAACGACGATTTAAAGCGCCGACCCTCGGCATGGAAGATACGATCTCAAGGGTTCACGTCTTCCTCAGGAATAGTTCATTTTTCACAGCTACGTCTCGCGGGTAGAGTCACTCACAAAAGTCTACATACATCCTTGAACTCTGAAATATCGTAACAGGAACTACGGCTACCGTAACATTTTTCATGTTGAATTTGCTACGTACATAATCGGATTATTACGAGAAATGAGCGGCGTGCGTGTAGCACGTGACAGTAAAAATTATTCACAATACTGAGGATAAATCACTGTAGCGGATGTAGATTGTAATACAAATTGCAGAATGACATAGCAACCATTTGCTTGGTACGTGGTGCATGCCGATATTCTTTTCTTTTGTCTTGTCAGACTTTCAAGAGTTCAATCTGAAATACAGACGTGCTTGCTTCAAATCTACATAAATGGGTGTCCTGAATTAGAATGTTCTAAAACAGCGTCTTTTTGTGATTTTTTTTTAGAAGAGAAAGAAAGAAATGAAGTTATTGAATTTTGAGGTATGGCTTTATATATATTTAACGAATACAATAAAATTTTTGTGGAAGTGAAAAGAAAAATAACAGATTTCTAAGCCTATTTCATGGGCTGCAGTTTTCAATCGGCGTGCAAGATCCAGCTCTTAATTCTTGACCGAAACAAAAAACCAAAAAAGGATTAGATTCTTATATATTTTTCTTCTCGATGAACTAAAAAATTTCATCAAAACGTTTATTTAAATAATTGTTATAGCACCTTAAAGTTTATTTTTTCTTTAAATCCGCCAAAAAATTTTAATTTCTCACTCGACACCCCAAATATCAGGTATACACCAATACCATCTGTAGTCAATAATATATTTTTTCGTTATCGGCAGAACATTTTCTATCGATTTTATTGATATATTGGATTAATCACTTCTTAGATAGTCATTGTTGAAACAACATCAAAACGTTTTACGCGATATATTTCAAACATCCAAACGACCGTATGCTGTTTCGTGCTAAAAAATTTGTTAAATCCATTGACAGTGAAACGATATTTCAAATACGGTTCTTACAAGAATTATTGTTATTTAAGACTTAGGAAAACGTATATACAGCAACCACACACACTTTTGGACTGCCGAAGCGAAAGGGTTCGTTTAATTGATCTTTCGAGTAAAATCTTTCCCCTTATCTTCGTAGAATCGTCAAAAATGTAGATTTTTAACGTTACATCGATCGTTGCGTAATACGAATATGTTCGATCATAGTCCACAATTTCTTTAGTATTGTCATAATCAAAGATCAAAGATCGTAATTTCTGATATAATTTTGTTGGAGAAGTGCCGCCAGTTAAATGCTCCGTATCTCGGAAAATTCAAGATGATTTCACGCTGATGGATACAGGATTCTGTGACAAAATGCATATTTCCTTTTTCTCAGTAATTTCCTTTCTCTGAATTTCTCTCAAAAAGTTATATAGACTAGCACGTGAACCGACTTCAGTTGTAGATCTATTCGAGTTCCTGTTGAAAAGAAGAAAAGTGAACGGGATTATATTCGCAGCGTTAGCAGGGCAGCTCACTAACGAAGTAAATATCTGGAATGTTTAAAGGTAAGGCGTCACAGGTGGCGAGGTTAATGAGTTACCCGCGTTAATAATTGAAACTTTTGATTGAATGCGGAATGTGACCCATTTCCGTGTTGAAGGTACGTTCACAAAGACGCAACCCACTGTGTCGATAAGACATTTTCCACGATTTGATCGCCTTGTTATCCCTGAGCTTACGCTCGGCAAGCTCGTCCCGTTGTTATCTCTTCGTTGCTGCCATATAATCCCTTTGTTATACCAAATTGAAAATTTCCCTTTGTTAACGAAGAGTAAGTGGAATATGCAAATGAGGAAAAATCCCCGACTCGTAAATTCAGAAAATTTGGCAGTTTTAACTATATGCGGAGGATATACAGGGTGTCTTTAAATCCTGAGGGTTAACTTTGGAAGTAAAATGTAGTACTCGTCGAAGCAAAAAAAAAAAATCTTGAGATGGCTGGAAAATCCATTCTTTTGGAATTCGTGAGACGTTTTCTACTTCGAGTTTGTAAGACAATAGACAGTGTATTTCGCTGGTTTGAGCCATCGGTTAATTCCGGACAGTCATTTATTTGGGACAAAGTTCAAAGAGGAGAATTCAATCGAACAAATAGCTCTAGTTTTCTTCTTTTAATTGCGATAGCGTGCGGCTTATTTAGGACAGAGGACCGCAGTGCTCTAGAGAAAATAGGAAGCAGGACAGCACAGGGATAAGAGGATTCGCTTTTCCTCGCTCATTCACTCCTTGTCACGCATTGATGTTACTAGTAACGTGACACTTTTGTCTTAAATAAAATACGCGTTTATCTGTATAATTATATATTGAAACTGTCAGAAACAACCAATCAAAGTCTTATCATTTTATTTTCTTTTTTTGTAGCCGCACTGCTCTCGTTCGAAGGTACAAAAGCGTGATTTTTATATAAATTCAATCTTCAATGTTCGCTTATTTTCTTCTGACATGTCGTACGTTTCGCTTTAGTTGGTTTTTTAGGAGAGTTTTTTTTTTAAAGATAATTAAGAGATGCTGAAAACATTGACGATATTAATGACAAAGAATGAAAATAATTATGCACGAAGAATAGCTACATACATACTGAACATTTGTCTCTATTTTAATCTGAAAATATTTAAACGAACGCGTCAATGCTCGTTTAAGCTATAGTTTGTCTTCTTTAATGATATCGATAACTATCGACAAAGAATGAAAATCGTTCTGTATGAGGAATGCCTATATACATGTTAGATATTTGCCTCTAATTTGATCTAGAAATATTTAAATGAACTCTTTGTTGTTCACTTAAGATATAGTTTTGTAGCGGCACTCGACAGTGAACTTTCCAACGGATTCTGTCCCATGGCTCCCTACACAAAGACCCTATTCTTCGATAAGATGATTGCCAGATGTGGATACATTCCTCCCAGAATATTTTCAGCTAGCCTAAGGACCCACTACAAATCTTAGGATTTATTTAGCTAAGGTCCTCCAAACGGTCAAACAGTCTTTCTCTTAACAGGCCTTAAATCTATCACACTCTACGAGAAGATACGAGAAATCTGCTTTTCTCACGTACGATGCCACCCGCTAGCAATCTTATCTCAAGAGCGGTTAGCATCCTTCTTCAACCACCAACATAGAAATCAACCAATTAGCAGAGCAACGTCCATTTCCCTCACTTCCCAAACGAAGGTTTTTGTTGATCCGATGATCTCTTATCCTAGGACGCACACTATCATAGCTTTCCTCCGCAGCATCTTCGTGACGAAAAGTCAGTCTTCGGTCAGTCTTGAGTCTTGATACATCGCCGTTACACAACAGTCGTTAGACCGAGTCCGTAGACGTCAATTAGAGTCGATAGTCAATCCGAGTTTCTTGACATCTTCGCCATCATCATCCGAGCTTACATCGTGCATCGAAACGCTTCAACCGAAGTCGAACTTGTAATCGCTAATCGCGAACCGACAATAGCAATCGCGAGTGCTACGAACAGTGCACATAAAAGTATACATCAACCCCTTAAACTACAACTACGGGCATAGCCCGTAGTACTACACAAGTACGAAGTACAAGTCGTGCGAATGGCTCGAAGGCTGCGCGAGCTTGTTTACGTTTTCGGCCCAAAATTCTAGAACGTAAATCGTAGGTTAAGGGGATAATAAAGAAATTGTGAAATATACGCGAGTGTTCCTTCGCACCTATCACGATCTATCCACCTCAGTTTTTTTTCCTTTAATTGTAATATCGTTGAATGATATCGGCGGTTGTTGAGAAAAAATGAGAATAGCGTGGCACGAAGAATATCTAAATACACATTAGACATTTGTCTCTAATTTGATCTAAAAATATTTAAATGGACGTTTCATTGCTTATTTAAGCTATAGTCTGTTTGCTCTTTATACGATATCATTTGACGATACTGATGATTACTGACGAAGAGTGAAAATAGTTCTTCATGAAGAATGTCTAAATACATGTTAGACATTTGTCTCTAATTTGATCTAAAAATATTTAAATGGACGTTTCATTGCTTATTTAAGCTATAGTCTGTTTGCTCTTTATACAATATCATTTGACGATACTGATGATTACTAACGAAGAATGAAAATAGTTCTGCATGAAGAATGTCTATGTACGTATTCAACATTTGTCTCTAATTTGATCCAGAGATACTTAAATGAACTATTCATAACTGCTGACATAAGCTATAGTTTGTTTGTTCTGCGTAATTTTAGCTACTACATTTACGTATGAGACATTTCACGTAATTGGGTCAAAGAACGCTAATCCCGACGTGTCGCGAATAATCGAAATCCACTGTATTTAAACACATCGTTTTTCGGAAGATGGATTGGACGTGGTGCAGCTGTGACGTGGTCGCCTTGTTCACCCAATTTAAATCCCCTGGACTTCTATACGTCAGTGCACTAAAAAACTGTGAAACTGTGGTAGTATGCATATAATAATTTTATTTAATTATCGTACAATCGCGAGAAGCATCGGTACAAAGCGCACGATTGAAACACGAAGAGCTACAAATATCTAATCGTCCTGAAAATGTCCAATCTAAAATACAAAAATTTGTTCGAAAAAGAAGAAGAAAAGAAGAGAAAATAAAAGATACATGGAAAAATGTACGATAAATATGTAGAAAAATTTGATAAGACATCACAGAGAGTCTCTGGAGAACTACACGAATGTTGTAAATCTGCAAATGGATTTTTGGTATCGGTCAATTAACTGGGAATCTTGTCTAGTGAAATCTCAGGATGTTTAAAGAGGGGTAAAAGTGACAGCGTATACTTGTGTGTCCAGGATTAGGGAAGGTCAGGGTGTCTGGAGTTCACTAATTTGTGACTCTATTATATATCGCGTGTCACCAGACTTTCCCTTCTTACAAATACAGCTAAATGTCCTGCCTCGCCCTACATATCTTAACACGTGTCAACGATATTTGATATACGATATAGTTATCAACCTTCAGGGACATCTTATCGTTCTACCTAGTCATAATTACTCTTAGATCAATTTTTCCATCTATCTTTTCTATCTACAATTTTGTTGATATTCGTACTTGGATATTTTTAGAAATCTTATTTGTGTCTCAGCAATAGTCTTTTTCAAATAATAATTGAAACAATTTTCGAGATATGAAATTCAAGAGTGAAACGTTGTTTGCTTCCGAATCTCTCTTCCTCCTATCTGTTTAACACCATTTTACCTAGAACGTTTTCAGTTTTCCAAGTTATTCCAAGTTTTCGATATTTCTTGGCTTGTAAATAAATACATGTTACACAGACTTCAAGGAAACAATGTCTGGATATGATAAATTGAAAGATGTCGAAAGAAAAACAACTTCATTTTTCTTCCAACGACAAGAATAGCGTTTCTAACTGAATAACTAAAAACAATATAAATATCTGCCTGAGTGAGTGGATTTTAATTTCATCTGCCCCTGCCCCTACAACAATCATCGCATTTTTCTAAAAACACCGAAAGACTAAAAGCCACGGAACACGCGAGAGACAAATTTTCGTAGCCGGATAAAACATTTTTCGTTTCCCGGCAATTTCACAAATCGTCCGTGCCATGTTCCAAGCGCGTGGAAATTCGTTCAAACCGAAACAATAAACGTCAGGGAATGAAAAGAGGCGAGATCGAGAAGTGGAGAGAAAGCAAGAAGAGGGAGAGGCACACAAGCGTGTATCTCGTTTCGGTATTCATTTCGCCTAGCGGCCTTCTGCATCGACGCGTTTCGATTCAACTCGTGTTTTTTCCGCTTCGGGACACGTCGCTTTCACGCTTCTGTTGGAAACTCGACGATGGGTGGCGAAGACCGATGCAAAGTGGTATTGTACCTCCGGTAAGGGGATTCTGCTTCGGACGAAGGAACCGCATCGTGTCGAACGTCCTGTTCCAAGGCCAAAGGACCCTGAAATTGCGGCAAACAGTCTGTCGTCTAATCGTTGTGGTCGTCGAGCAACCCTGCTATACCTTTAACGAGATATCCGCTGATATCTAATCCTGTTACATCCCGCAAGTTTTTCTCTGGGAAAATACTGAGAAGCTTTCAGTCACCGTTAAAGGGACATTCCTATTTGCATTTTCACTTTTAAGCAACTTTCAGGATAAGGAATTACCAAGTTACAGAGAAACTAGAAATTTCTTAGGTTTGGTCGTGTTTCGAGGGAACACGAGCTAATTCTGACGGAATTTTTGCGTAATTATTTCTATTATTGCGTTTAGCGCAAGGTCCAGTTATTTAAATCACTGTTACAGGCATATTTTTATTTGAAGGCGTTGCTTTTAGGCGACTTTCAGGATAAGGAATTACCAAGTTACAGAGAAACTTGAAGTTTGTTAGGTTTGATAGTGCTGCGAGAGAATGGGACGAGAGAAATTTTGACTGTTGGTATAAGGAATTATTAAATTATTATTGACCAGGTTACTTAAAATTGTTCAGAATATTTTTCAAGGTTATTTTTAAGGCAATACAATGTAATTCTTATATAACCATCTCCATTATTACTTGGAATGAGATAGGGTTATTTGAAAAAGAATTACAATATATATAACAATTTTCTAACGCAATACGAATTTCAAAAATTTTGTCCTGTTTTGAAATTGTCACTATCGCCGTTATTACCTGGGGCAAGATTTATCTGAGTGATAGTTAAGGAGGTATTTATATTTAAACGCTTTCAAGTAACTTTTAAGCGACTTTTACGATAAAGAATTATTAAATCATTAGAGATCTTAAAAAAATATACCAATGCACATTTAAATATATTTCAAAAGAGAACAGCGTGATTTTTACGTAACTGTTTCTACTATTATTCGGCCAAGGTAGAACTATTCGAGGAATAATTATAATATAAACATTTACTACATAAGCTTCGTATTATTTTAAATATTCCCCGATATGAATGGCAAAAATTTTTACCTCGTTTCGAAACGTCTATGCATTTATCTCTGTTATTACTCTGACTGGGATAATGCTATTTGATCTATTTGAGGAAGAACTGCGATATAAGAATTCTCTGTGCAATATGAAGTCTACATTTTTCTTGCCTTTTGGTCTGACTTGTCCAGTACAATTTACTGTCCGCACCAATTCACGAGTGTGAGTATTGCAAAGTTCAAACACATAACGTTACGTTCGAGGTCGAACTGACGCGTACAATTCCGGTTAAATTGAAGTAGAATCGCTATCCAATTTCCAATTGCTTCTTTTTTAACACTCAGAGCAAAAAAGCTATTGTTTCAATGTTATAACACCAGTATCAGCAATGGTATTTCTAGGTATATCGAACGATCTCACGCGATATCAAACGGATGTAAAAAAACCCGACGATTGTTTAATTACAAAATTACAAGTTTCTCTGCGGAATAATCGAATTATAAATTTCTCTACAGCAGAAATCCACTATGCGGAGAATAGTTTTATCACAATCGTTTCGGTATCTAGCGTGAGAATTGTACTTCGTAACGAGAATATTCACGGTCCAGTTCATTTGAAATACGAACTAACGCCACGTACATAATTAAATGTAATTAACACGTCGACGTGAGTGTGGATGCTCGATAAAGCTCGTCGATTAATCTTTTGGTTGTTCGTGTTCGCGGATTAATACGACGAACTCGAACGGAGTTAGAGAAACGTGGAACACGTGAAAAGGCTTGCAGCAAGTGAACATTTTTAATCAACGGTACAAGTACCTGGAAGAGGGTTCACAAAAGCCAGCAGAGCGTTTGTTTGCTGCCTTTTCTCATTAAAATGTCGCACGGGTTGCTCGAATAACGCGACTACTAACGACGCAATTAGACCACGAAATTTGCGTTAATATCAGATAATAGGAAAAGCTGGGAATTCTCTTTAGACAGGTTTCTTCGTTTCATGTGTCAAAAATAATCCGGAGAAATATTTTCTTCGTTCGAAGTAACAGTCTTTTGTTATTTTCGGATACCAGAACGTATAATCATTCGGTAAAGTATCCTAAATATCCCGAGTGTGTCCTTGCCGAGTATTTCGTGCTCAGTTAACGTGTTCTGTTTCCAAAAATGCTTGTGAAGTAACTATCGAGCTTTTCCTTACGTTTAATATTATTGCAGCGTCGCTGTATTAATAATTTGATATTGCTGTTCATCGGTATTTGACAGCGATTCGCTCCAAATAATGATTTTTAATGAAACTACGTAGACGCAATAATATTTGAAGAGGAAATTCAATTTTCCTGTCAGGGAGGTAAAATGAGATTTCAGTACCAATGAACGTGTTAAAATATAATTTGCAACGTTTGCAACGTTCCCGTTTCCCGATTATTGCATCATCGCTGTATAGCGAAATAAGAAATATTTATTTAAGAATCATCACTATATAACGGAATGAGAAGTATTTATTAAAATAGATATTATTATATTTATTTATTATATAATATTCATTAAAATAAATAAACGTCAATGTAATTTAATTGTAATATTTATAATATTAATATATTATAATAAATAAATATAAAAACATGTAACCTCCGAATGTTTGCGTATGTTAATCATGATAATCATGTCTCATTACGGTGGCAATAACATTTGAAAATGTTTTCCGTAAAACACATAGCATTTCGATAAAAAGTATCTATAAATATTTGATAACTACTTGATAACGCCATAAAACCATAATCCAGCGTATAAACTTTTAATTCATTGTACGTGTTACATAAAATATTTCTGAAATTTAATTAGCACTCGTCTAACATTCTTTCGATTCTAATTCACCTTTCTTTCAATTAGCACCGACAGTTATAATCCCACTTGTGTCGTATAAAATATTACACGAATAATAATATCATACCTTGTTACGTAAAGTATTCTTGAAATTTCATCATTAACCAAACACGACTGTTATAATTATCTTCGCAAACTTTGTATCGTGCAACATTCGCGTTTCGTGCAACGCACATATTCATGAAGAGTTTCTACAGCTGCTGAAATACTATTACGAGCCGCTACATACACGTACAACGCTGCATAAAATATACGAGTTGACCGAATACCTGAAATAGCTACTTTTCTAGCCAACTGTACGTATTACGATTCTTCTGTCACGATCTATAAACGAAAACGTTGGATCCTGACGAAAGATCTTTCGCGAGTTTATTTTACGGCTGAACGATAACTCACGTGAAATATCTTCGTTCGAGTATCCACCGGATGAAGCTGCGAACGTTTGCTCGTACTGTACGTACGTACGTGTCACGATCGTCGAAATAAAATCTGTGAATTCCTCTACCGTACGTCGTAGCCAGCTATCCCGCTGTTCCGTGAAAATAAAATTTCCTTGTTCGGCTTCGACGATCGAATCGAAATTTAAGGGCCAGGAACAAACAGATCCGCCAGCCATTTCAACGTAAACGTTGCGCGAGCAACTTGGATCAAACGACTCGATATTTCCTGCACGATTCTTCAGATAGCGAAGTGGTGAAATCGTTTGCAGGTTATGAACCGAATCGATTCTCCGGGCTGATTGGTTTTTCCAGGATTTTGGCCAGGCCACGTTCGTCGTGGAATTTCTTTATCTTCTGGGAAAAACACGCTCGTTTTACTCTTTCGGGCGATACAGTGCAACGTCGAAACTACACTGTACACTTTTATGTATTCATAGAGAATTTGATATGGAAATGTACAGACTGTGTACATGATATGCAAATATGTAAATATATATATACATAATATTCAAGGTAAAGTTCTTGTTAGAATATTTGAATGATGAAACTCTAGTTGCAAAGGGGATGACAAGAACTGTGAAATCTCGAAAGAGTCGAATATATGTGCATTCGACATTTTAGATTGATGAGCCTGAAACAGCATCAAACATATTCAAATGCATGAGCCTTCGTTCTTGAGAAATTTCCAAGTGTTTTTTATATCCTGATTTATAAATTCGTTTGATATTGGTATTGTGTTATTTTATTTTTAATGTTCAATTTTTACAATTTAGTTCGGCCAATTTTCGACTACTTTTATCTCGTTATAATCCTGCGAAAATTTTGCAAATTGCGATAAAAACATTTAAAAATAAATTTAGAAATTGCTGTACCGAGAACGCAATTTCTCGATTAATTTCTCCAAGATAAAGGCCCATGCACTCAAATCGTTTCACGACCGTTTTACCATCGCGAAGCGTCGAATGCACTCGAAGTTTCGCAGTTCCTGCCATTTCCGTGTTACTACTATTTTATTTCCCTTAGTTTTATTCGTAAAAATATGAATGTCGCATCTTAAATTCCAACGCACAACGAGTTACCATTTTTAAATATTTTGTAGACTTAATCTTCTTTACTAAGTTCCCTACAAAATTGCACGCATCTTGACACATATCGAGACCAAAGTAAAAGTAGCAAATTTGTACTATTAACTTTACATTCCGTAATCGATTTATAATACGCAAAATTATCTTCGAGATAAAATAAAAGTTTCTCTTTCTGAAAATAATTCCTCAATTTCGCACATTATCATCCTTACGATGTCTTTCTCGCTATAACTGAGATTCTTTCACAATGTTCTGTTACTATTGCGCTGTTCTTTTCATTACAGAAGATCTTATCTGTTTATGTTGCCGCCGTCTACTGGAAACGGCGACGACGTCTACTTTGTTGCAACTACTTTGGTTGAAGTGTGAAACCGAGTAAAAGGCACTGAACGTTATGGATAAACACCACAGTTTATGCTCGAGACGTCTGAATAAATGAACTGACAGAAACCTGAAAAGTGTGGCTCGCAACTGTTCTTCGACACTTCTGTTATTGTCTTTATCTTCGTTTTCCTAGAATTTCGTTCGTATCGTTTTTCTGTAAGCTTCCTTTCTTTGATATCGCGTCTTCTCTTTTGCATTGTAATTTATTTCAAGATTCTAAATGATAATATAATTTGTACCGCGTAAAGTATAGAAATTAAAGACAGGGAACACCTTGAGGAAAAGTTTCTTCGAACTAAATCGTGACAACTTGACAGAACATTATTGAAGAACATCGAAATTGCAATTAAATAAAGAAGACAAAATTTCTCAGCATCCCAAGGGAAAGCTTGCTCGAGCTGAATCTCTTATTGTACTTTAAAAGTCATCAAAGAATATCGCAATATACCGTCATTAATGAAAACTAATAACCATTAAGGAACGATGATATTAGGATTTAAAAAGGAAGAAAACAAAATATTTCACCACCCTGAGAAAAAGCATTTTTCAACTGAAACTAATCATTGAGCTTGGACGTTATCAAAGTGTACCGATATTGTAATTACGGAAAAGAGGAAAGAAAATCTCTCACCACCATAAGAAGAAGCTTCCTCCAGCTGAATCTCGACGTTTCACTTTAATGACTTTTAAAGGATACCGTAAACACCGAGACATTAATGAAAATCGATGAATACTAAAAAATATCGATATTGCAATAAAAAAATGAAAAGATGGGAGAAACAAAATTTCTCATCACCTTAAGAAAAACTTCTTCGAACTAAATCTCGACATTCCACTTAAAAGTCATTAAAGAAGACTGTAGAGAATGTCGAGAAGAATTAAATAGAATTTCCGGCATGGAATTATAAAAGGACAGACGTCCCTTTTTTTTCTTCACGGCCAACTACTACACCAATTGAATTTTTCTATCGCGAGAATCCTTGGAGAAGAAAGTCCTCGAAGATGCAGCTATAGTGCTCTGAAATTTCACTCTGTTCGTTACTTCCTCGTTAGGGACGCCTAATGTAATTCTCAGAATTTCTAGAGTGCAGATTCAGTCCATGTCCTGAAACAGTTTTCTACCATCCTTTTCTCTCCTTTCAGGGATCATCAATGCGGAGTTAAGCGAAGTTCTGTCAAACTACTCGAGCTTGGCACGTCTGAAATATGGTCGTGAAACGGCGTCGCGACGTCGAAGACGCAATTGAATCTCGTTATGTTACGTTCTGCGGTTGATACGCGTCGTCGCTCCTGCAGCGTTGTTTTTAACAATTGCCAAATGTTTCTTTCAATTCACTACACTTTATATTCAGTCCTCTATTTTTCGATAAAAAGTAGACAGATGGTAAAGGCAATTTTACAAATAAATCCAGAGACACGCAGTAAGTTTTGCTTTCAGAAAACTTCCGCTGCAAAAGTGTGAAAAATTGGTGAAACCGATCGTAACCCAAAGATCATCGAGAGTTGGAGAGTTAATATTCGCTAGATTTTAGTTACAAGTTAATCAGATGTCGATCTACATCGATACAAAGTGTCTGAAAATAAAGAGAGTTTGAGAATTTCTCTCACGATAGCTTGCACGTAATATTCTAAACGAAAACTTGATTTTTCAAAATCTCGTCTCTTTCTCCTTTTTAAAATTATTTCTGTAAGGATCCTTGGACTGACGCATGGACGACTAAGTTCATAGAATAACCGGGAAGATTTTTAAAAGCGACTCGACAAAGGCACGAATCTGCGATTCGAAACGTTCACCGCTACAGAGCATCCCAGCATCCACGATTCTCTGACTTTCTTTTCTTCTTCACAAATATCTGCATTTTAACCCTTTGTCCTACCCGCTAACTCTCGATTGCTTGGACCACAATCAACAAGAAGGTCGGTCACGCGTCCAGCCATTTAGCTGTTTAGCCGTGTGCTCGAATTTGCGCAAAATGTATGCGTCTTATGACATGTCCATTTGCAAGGAAAGGAATTGTGAAATAACAAACACGTTTGGACACAACTAATACTTTTAAGATGCCTTGCAAGTAATTATGATCGATTCATTAGTGAAGAAAAATGATTTATTATTTACAAGTGAATAATGTATCAGTGACAATTTGTAAATTAATTCCGTAGTATCGTGGACGAGGGGCCTAGGGGGTGTAGTGCAGATTGTAAACAAGCGGTTGCTGAGGTGTGAATTATAAACGAGCGGTTGCTGAGTGTGTGCGTAGTGAGGCTAAGACAAGGGGTTGCTAGGGGACAATAAACGAATTAACAGCAGAACGAGTTGAGAAGCCGAAGAGTGCGTATTGCATTGTCGAGATAGTGTTGTTAGTGTTGTTAAGAGAGAGTTGAATCTGTGTTGACGAGAGTTGTTAATTAATTATTTAGTTGCCTTGATTATAATACGTTATTGCGGTTAATTCATGTTAAATAACCATTGTTTTCTGTCTAATTAATAACATCTGTTTAATCCTTTTATCATTAATAAACAAATTATAATAATTCACGATACTACAATACTTAGTTCAAATTAATAATGTTTTGAGGAAACTCGTAGGAAATTAGTAATCTTCAACTGTGTGATATTTCTCGAAACTATGAAACACAATAAGAAACACAATATCGCTATCATCATTATCGTTATAAGAAGGACCTACCGAATCACTATCCGCAATAATAACACACTTCTTGTTACTATCATTACTATTAGATTTTCTTTTTACTGACACGTTAAGTATAAGGGTTGTCTAATTCTTTTAGGAAATTATAATCTAAACGCGTGAACGCAACAAATAATTACACGTAAGTAAAGTAAGAAAATGTCGAGAACAACTGAATCACGAGTCTGACACGTGTTATTTACGTTTGGCCCGAACTAAGTATCACGAGTCAGGCTCGTGGTTATTGCTTTTGGCCCAAATTTCTTACCACGAGTCTCACTCGTTGTTTAAGGACAAATGGTTAATTCCTAATATTTATTTCCACGTACAGCTGTCCTTTTCATTTGTCGAGAAAACAAAAAAAAAACGCAACGCGATTGCGTCAGCGGACTGACCGACAGATATGAAACAAATTGAATAATTCGAATGACGAAACGTATGCGTCAATACGAACGAAAGTGTTACAATTGTTGAATAATCGCGTAGGAAGCGTTTTACGAGTGTATCTCTCGGTAACAGGGAAATTATGCAGGAAATAGATCAGACGACGCACAAAGGGACGAGAGGATCGTGGAATTTGTTGCGTGGGAACGAAATGAATCTTTCGGACCAACATGAATTTCGCTGTACAACCCACGCTTTGTAAGAACACTCTCTGTACGCTGCGAAACAATGGACATCGAGATCGAACCACTTGTTTAGAAGTTGCACAAATGGCAACGAACCTCACCCTCAGGCTCCCAACATCAACCGAAGGAAATTCGTTTCTCTTCCAGTCGAGCTTATTGCTAAGCATTCTCTTCCCTTTTCTCGTGATACGTTTAATGTCGACACGATGCTCTCAACGCACAATGGGGTTACTATATTTCCTTCGTGCAATTTCTTCCAATAAACCGGCTGCTAGCGTTATTAAACCATCGATAAAGAAACTCGCCGCGTAAAGGTACGTAAGATGTGGCGTTTTACCGCCAATATAAATCTTCTTCGGCGTTCGCGATACCACGATGAAACGTAGCGAGGTAGAATAGATGAAAGAGGAACGCGAATTTTATCGTATCAAATAGAAATTTAGTCAGTTTCGTGTGAAAAAATTTGTTATCGCATGAATAACAGTTATCCGTGTTCGCATGGTATTTTCGCGTGAAAATTCGAAATAGATAAAAATCATATTGATCGTTCGAGAAACTTATCGAGGCCAGTTTATCGTCGACGAATTGTTTGAAAGCGATAATATCCTCCGGATATCCGTACAGCTAGAAATTGATTCGCGGAGAATATCAATTTCGATGAAATTAAATTTCGATTAAATTAACATATTTGCCACACGACAGATAAGAAGAATATTAACGTAAGGATGGCGATTCGCGTCGTTTTATCTCTATCTCTTACCCGCTTCTTTCTTTCTATCTAGCTGTCCTTTTTCTACGAAATATTGTACTTTTTAAACTAATCACTTTGAGACACACCAACGTCCATAATAGTATTTTCCTATCTGTATTTTCTATAGGATATTCTTTTTACATAGAATTTTATTGTAATAATAATTATACAGAAATTTCTATCTGAGAAAACGTATCTATATGTCTTGTTGTCGAGAAAATAAATCTTCGCGCTGATCGTCTCTGAAATTGTTTTATAATTCCACTTATTGTTGGCAGAGAGCTGATAACACGAGACAGCAGACCGGCAAACGTTCAAAATCGAAACATAGATTCAAACGAGAATAAAATACGAATAGAAGAGTAAAATCGACGCTAAAATACGAATCAACGTACAAATGATATTTCTATTCAGATCGACCATTCGAGGAATGGTCTACCAGCAAATTTTAATATTCCACGGTCGACTACGTTTGATCGAAATAGGCAAATCAAACGCGACAGTTTCGTCTAGTTTATCGAGTTTATCGATTATAGGGAGACGAAAGCTTGTGGATAAATGTCTGCCATCTTCGACCATCTTAAACTTTGAAAACCCCCGAGGAAATTCCGACACCGCATTAAACTTCTACTTTCGCCACCGCAAAAAATCCCTCGCAGCGTAACCTACTAATTTTACTAATTTTTAACGAGCCATTCTAGTTGAAACTCTAAGAGTAGCGACTTATTAAACCGCTGATCATATAAACCGGTGATCATTCGCAGCTTTTCTCGGTAGCGGGTTCGTGGAAATTTCAAACTTACGGTTTTTATTATCCCTTGTACGAATGCGTTTCGCGTAAAATCACGTTGGTAGTTTCCCTCGTAAATCCTTCCACCACATGTTGCAAGACGAATGTTACGCGAAATTTCGATATCGTGTGCCTGTGCGAAGCCCCGAAATTTCATTTCGATTGGAAAGGGATCGCCCCTATCCGATGGTTTGCGATCCGTCGCGAGTTGTGAGAGGAAATAAAAATGAGATTTTGGTCAGAGTATTCTGTGGATACAAATAGAAAAAATGTTAAATCTTTATGTGGTAGGTCGTTTGAAGTTTTTTTTTTTTTTTTGAAAAAGTTGCAATCGAAATAGGACATGTGAATAGAACTATAGAAAAAGGCAATAATTGGGGAAAGATGTAAAATCCTTTGATTTGGAAGAAGTTCGTATCTTTGAGTGTAGCTGTGAAATATTTCGTGACTCGATTTAATGTAAAAGTATTATAAGTGTGTTTTATAAACAATCGTAGTTTAACGCGTCAATGGTTTAAGCCGTAAAATTTTATATCGATTTACCAGAAATCTTTTAACAGCACAACACAGGGAAGAAGTATGTTATACAATGCCATAAATTTCGCTCCTTGAATGTAATCATACGTAACTCTGTTTATTAATACTTATTTCTTTGGAAAACTTGAAAGTGTATGTATATATACTATGTATTTATAGTCTATATATAAAAATTATAAGTAGCATTAAAATTGTAAATATATAATATTTATGTATATACGCTTTTAATTTTTCATAGAGAATAAGTATTTACCATGTATATGTACATACGTATGAACACGTGTATATAACGTATGTATATATACTATATGTTTTTGTATCCGATAACAGAAATAAAATAATTATTTTCGTAATTAAAGTGTTCACTCTGAACTTTTCATTTCGTTTTATTACACTCACAAAAAGTTAACAGAAACGAAACTTCTTCATCTATGGTCGAACAACGTTCTTTCTTTAATTACCACAGAGTTGTACGAGTAAAGAATTTAAGAGAACGCAAACTCAACACCAGATCTCTACTTTATCAACTAGATATTGCAACGCGTTCTCCATATATAGTGTATTTTTAAAAAATTTAATTTCCAAATTTACGTCTTCTATAATTAACGTTTAATTAAGCCCGTGTATTTCGAGGAATGGTAAATTTATAACGTAAGAATTTTACGTAAAAGCCAATTGTGTCAAGTCATATACCTCAGGAGGAATTTCTTTTGGGGCTTTGAATGGAGAAGAAGTTGGATCAGAAAAATCTGGGACACCGTGTCTTCTCTCTCATCGTCCACATCGTAGACAAACTATTTGGCGAAAATTCGCTTCAGCGAATAAACGACTCTTGAAGCGAGAATGTAGAAACGCAATTGGACCAGCGATGCATTGAACTTATCGATTTTCATCGAGTGGGCCGAACGTCGAGTGGCCACGTTTTTCCATTGAAACTTCTCTGCTGGATCTCTTCGTGACCAAAGGATTCGCGTGCATGGAAACTAGATTTACGTTCGTTCAACTCGGCCTGGAACGTGAGGAAACTGTGCAACTGGCCGTGGATATCTCAGTTTCCAAGATCGTTTCATGCATATTGTGGCACTGCTCGCTGTTGACGTGCGCAACTTTCGTCTCGATTCACGATTTATGTTAACGCAATTCGCAGCACTGTATTCGCAGAAATTCTACACCGGTTCTATGGTTTATAAGGTATCCGTGGACTTTATTTTCTACGAAGAAAAGCAAGGAAATGAAATTTACATGGTAATTTGTTTCGTCTACTAAACATTACAACGAGTGTCTCACTTTCACTATTATATATATTTATCCAAATTTGAAAAAAAGTATTAGGCTTCCCCTAACTTCCCAAGAACTGAAGGTGACCCTAATATCTCGCTAAAAAAGTAAGGTGATAAAAACAGATTAGAGCACTGTATGTTCCCCTAGATACCATCTAACTTTGTTCGAAACATTTTTTCCTACAACGAATAACTTACGAGTTATGTTAAGTCGTCATATTAGGAGACTCACCCTGTGTAAATAAAGATATATGTAGATACTGTAGGCGAAATAAATTACTATGTAGATTCAATTTCCTTAGTTTTCATCTTCTACTATATATATATTCTATTGTACAATATATATATTGCACAATACAATATACAATGTACAATTGCAGTGTGCAATACAATACACAATGTACAAGTGTAATGTGCAATACAATATACAATGTACAATTGTAATGTCCAATACAATACACAATGTACAAGTGTAATATACAATACAATATACAATATACAATTGTAATGTCCAATACAATGCACAATGTACAAGTGTAATGTGCAATACAATATACAACGTACAATTGTAATGTCCAATACAATACACAATGTACAAGTGTAATGTGCAATACAATATACAATGTACAATCGTAATATACAATACAATATACAATATACAATTGTAATGTGCAATACAATATACAATGTACAAGTGTAATGTGCAATACAATATACAATGTACAATCGTAATATACAATACAATATATAATATACAATTGTAATGTGGAATACAATATACAACGTACAATTGTAATGTGCAATACAATTGTACAGTACAGTACAAGAAGAAAAAACTAAGGAAATTGAATCTACATGGTAATATATATACTATAAGCTTGATGACATCACACGTTTACATTTGACTTAAATTATCCCTCATACTTTTACGCTTCCCTTCTATGGATCTTAATCAATTTACCAACGCGCCTCGTTTCTCCCGTCTTCCATTATATTTCCGCTCGCCTTGTACGCCAGGTTCAATCCCACAGCAATCGCCTAATAAACGTTTTAATGTACCTATTTCTATTTTACAAAGGACATTTCCCTTTCTCGTCCTTCAATCAGTACCGGTTTCCCTCCTCCATGTTTCCACACTTATCCTCGAGATTAATCCTTGGCTGTCTCCGCTTCCCTCCCTCTCCCTATACTCTGGCCTTCTCGTCGTTCTCATATACAGGGTGGAGCAGTAATCGCAGTACAAGCTGGCAGAGGATGACTATACGCGAAGAAACAAGTCGAGAAAGTGGAATGAGATCTTTTTCCACGCGACGCTTCGTTTCTGAGAAGATCGAGTTGGGAAATTTCCGAAGTCTTTAACTTTAAGTTCCGTACTTTGACTTGGCCGAGTGCCGATTATGTACGAACGAACGACTCAACAGAAGGTTTTTATATGTTTGAAAATAAGTGAGAAACGGGAAATAAAATTTGTTCGTGTAAAACGTCGCTTTGAAAAAAATACGGTTCAAACGTGTTCAATTAGGAACTGGTCCGATGCGTGAGTACATCATTTTCAAATTTATTCTTCTCGAAAATAAAGAAACTTACGGAAAAATTGTATTCTACATTTTTCACTCATCTTGAAACGTACTTTTGTATATATCAATCTCTGTCCATCATTTACTTTCGTTCAGTCCAAAATTAGCGAAATTAAAGTGTACTTGCTGAATCGTCAATGTCGATTCTCTCGTAAACGAATCTTCAGGTGAGAAAAATATGGAATTGCACTACGATTGCCATCCCATCTTGTATTTCTTATATTTGTATATTAGATACATTCTACATGCTGTTATATAATGACCAATTAATATACAAGATAATAATAAAATATTATATTCATTTTACACGTTATACGCATTCTGTGGATCTTCGTGCCTTCAAATTTGTCATAAACGGACAAAAATCCGCGGACCATTCTTAAGCATTCAGACAGCTTTGTTGATCGTGAATAAAGTTATGATGAACTACGAGAATACGTGTACACGAGCGAGAAAATTACGAGAGTAGTAAAAATGAGATACATCCGATGCAACGTTTGTTTTTTATTTATTTTTATCGCACAATTCTCGTCGACGGTGCGATAAAACAGCGACAGAAAATCGGACGTCAATTTTTTAGGGGTCGTTGTAAAAAGTAGCGTTCCGTGTTGGAACTCGTAAATGGAATGGGGAGGAAGTTTTTTAGTCTCTTTATAGTCGTTTGAATTTGCAACATTTTTGAGGGGAAAAATCATCTTTACTTTCTCACCCTGTCTCCGACTATAAATTGATTTTTAAGAGTCGATGCATTTTGTATTGCGTAACATAGTAATTGTGACTTTTTATTGACTGGCTTTTTATTAAATACACATTTGCAGTAAATATTCCATAATTTCTATAAAGGTTCTCTTGAAATTGGATTAATCTAAAATTTTACCAATATAACCACGATAATCGCGTCTCGCAGCTAACAAAATATCCAAATGCTTTATACAACGCGTATTATATAAATATACAAATTTTTCGTGGTAGATATACAAACACCTTACCGAGCCACTGTACGTGCTAACGTAACGCGTAACAAAAAACTAACAAAATTTACCAAACGTTTCTCCGAATCAAATATCAAATTGAACGCGCCAAGTTGAAAAGAGAAAGATTTGTAGAAACGATTTTCCATTTGTCGAGTAATGAGAAAATAGGAAGAAAAGTCAAGTTGATTGATAGTTTGTACGGTGGTGTAAATATTTCGTTTCCAGATAATTAAACTTTCACGTTCGAGCGTATGAAAAATTATTTTTCCCATAATGGGAAAATTATTTCGCGAAACATATGATCTTGCAACGTAGAAATTTATACATCATCGTATAATATTACGAGTAACGTGTACGAAAATATGTCTTTTAAATGTTTGAATGACTCGCATCATTTTCAAAACTAATAACATATATCGTAGTAGGTGACTTTCGATGATAAAAAAGTAATAACTTAGAAAACAAATGATTCAGAAAACGACTTAAAAACAAGCAGATTTATCCATTTACGTATATGTGAGCAAACGTATTCGACAAAGCCATGCACGACAGCCATTCATAGTTTGATTTTCGTCTAATTGAAAGACGAATCAGCTCGAGCGGAAAAGCAATTTAGCGTGAAATCTGCGGTTTTAACGATTAGCGTTTGCAACGTCGCGGACGCCCAAGTTTCTGAAATTAGAATGTTCCGTTTGCCATGATACACACGGTACACGTGTGAACCGAACTTTCTGGCATCCATTATACTCGACAACGTCGTAAATTTCACGGCGTGATGTCCGCGCCAAGTAGAGCACACGCTGCGAAAGCTTTGCATACGAACGATAAATACTGATCGAAATGATCGGCGGGCTGGCTGGCGTTCGCCCTAATAAACGCACCGCCGAAATTCTGCAAAACCTGATCCAATGGTTTACGAGGAAAATGCTACGCGTACCATCAATACTTGGCCAGAGATGGCTGGTTACCGGTGAATAATTCGCAGGATATAACTCGACCATCGCCGATATTGAATTCCTATTTGCCTATTTCAATTCACCTGCAATTTACCTATTATTCCTGTTTGAATTCCCCTGTACGCGCGGGATAGTTTTGTGGGTGGAATTGGAATTTTTTAATTTTCGTTTCGACCGAATTGCGCGGTTAGTTGACTCGGTTTTGATTTACACAGCTCCCCCGGGCGATGATAGAATTAGGGTGGCGTTGAAAAATTGCTTTCTCGTAGGTACGATAACGTCAATGACAGATTCATCTTTCCTGAACGAATGGTTGTTCCTAATATTCGTCGTTATGAGCATTAATAATTAATAATACCAATGATCGTCGATACGTGGACGCTAATTGCGATAGCGATGAATTTATTAGCGCAAAATTTTACAAAGCTGTGTCTACAGGGCAGACTTGAACGCCACTGAAAATGCACTTGGATCCTGTCCAAATCGTTCGATTTCAAAACGACCGATAAAATAATAAGAACGTAGGACGTGTAAGCAGAAAACACTGTATGTGGTGAGAAACAAGTTTTTCAGGAGGAAAAGGAAATACGTATCGATCCGGTTGAAATTCGTAGAAAAGGAAAGAGAATTTGTAGAAAAGTGTGTGCCTTGGTCGTAAAGAAAACTCAACGTTCCATTCATTTGGATTAATAGCACACACAAAAGTGAATAAATAATTGACTAATGTTGATTGGTATTTGTGCTTTTATGGTATTTTATCTCCTGGCGTTATCGATGATTATTTAGGAAAGGAATTGCATTTGTGTTTTATGCCACGGTATTCTCGTTGGTGTCGATAGAACGTTTTCTAATAAAAAATGAAGGATTTTGATTTTCACGCTACAGTGTTCTCTACAAGAAATTATCTCTCAGATATTGGTGACTTTGAAGCTACTACGATAGACGACGCGAGTAAAACAATCTTCATAAATAAATTTAGTAAAATCGAAGGCGTTTTCCTCTTGCGCTATGCAGTTTTCGTTCGTCGCAAATTTTTCATTTGGAATTATTCAGTGCAAATTCCACGTTTTAGTCGTTAATAAATCCGTTCGAAATATAAAGAATCGAGTTGCAACTCGGTCGCGAATAAATCAGAAGATCTTTGCATAATCGCGAAAATGTCAAAGTTATGTAAATATTAAAATTCGAATAAATGGGACGTTCGAGACGAACAGGAAATTTACGGGCGAAATGAGAGGCCGGTTCTCCCGCGTCAGCGTATTTTTTTCGCTACGCCAGAAATTCACCCGTATTTTACGTTTACAGTTTTCGGGCGACATTATTTTCCGCTTCAGGAGCTCCCCATTACGAGACATGCTAATTGGGAGATAGAGAGAGAGAGAGAGAGAGAGAGAGAGAGAAAAGAAAAAAGAAGATTCATCGCAAATCGGCTATTCTGCCGGGAATATTTTCGCCCGCGGAATCGCATTGTTATCGATCATGGTCGTGTTCCACCGGCTGACAACGCGTTTGGATCTTTTCATGCTCGTTTGAGCTTATGAAACAGCGGATTACCAAACGTTACGACACGTCCTCGTCGAGTTTCCAGCATTCTGGTGGCCGACACTTGGTCAAATGCGCTCTTAATGCATCGATCTTCTCGTAACAGCCGAATTAGGTCACGATTTTTCATGCTGTCGCGCCAGCCATGCACTTTGCTACTTGCAGATTTTAGAACCATCGTAAATTTGCCAATTTTCGAACCTATCCTTGTGCGTTTCATTGAAAAGTAGCTGCTAATTAGCCGAGTTCTTTCTTCATTTTTCATCCTCGCCCTTTTCTTCCCATTTTCTTACTTATCGTGCATCGAATGCAAACAGTGGAAATGGATGAGAAACAAATGGAAGCATCGCTAAGTGGTCTTGGCACGAAACTGGTCAGACACGTAAGAATCGCGTTTACTTTTACTCTTCCATTGACCACAACCGATAATCCAGCTTCTTACAAGCGAACCGATCGACTTTGGCTTTTGTCGACTTGTCAGTTCCTTTGCCTCCGTAAATCTCGTCGTAAATCTCATTTAAGAACTCGAAAACACGAAATCCTCAAGTTGCTCGGACTTACACTCACGTCTCTGCGATTCGTTAAAACCTAATTGTAATTCCAACTCCAATTTCCTGCTCCTTTTGTTACGCTTTCGGGGCTTAAAAATTCAAATTCATTTTGCGTGAACGTAACTACGCGCCCTAATTCGTGTCATTTAGTACGCTCTGAGGAAACATAATCTCGTGGCTCGGTACAAGAAGTACCAATGTAGCTAATTCTACATACTCGAGATATTAACACTTAAAGATACCTTAAAAAATCTAAAATTTCAAATTTCTTTTCCAATGAACAAACAAATGCAGAGATTTAAAGCTTGTGCTCTTTATATTTAATTAACAATTTTAACATTGGCACATACAGATGCCATTACAGTCATTTCTAGATAGAGTTTAAAATTTGTCTTTTTTTTATATCGTAGTATCGTGGACGAGGGGCCTGGGAGGTGTTGTGTGAATTATAAACAAGCAGTTGCCGAGCATGTGCGTGGTGGAGCTAAGACAAAAGATATGAGGCCAAGACAAAAGACAAAGAGTTGCTAAGGGACATAAACGAATTAACAGCAGTGTGAGTTGAGAAGCCAGAGAGTGCGAATTGCGTTGTCGAGATAGCGTTGCTAGCGTTGTTGAGAGAGTTGGATCCGTGATGACGAGAGTTGCTAATTAATTATCTAGTTGTCTTAACTATAATACCTTATTGTGATTAGTTCGTGTTAAATAACCATCGTTTCCTGTTTAATCCTATAAATAAACTAATCATAGTAGTTCAAGATACTACAATATAGAATGTACGATCGTGTACAAACCCCATATCGGGTTTAACTCATTTTTGCAGAAATATGACATTGCCGTCTCTTATTTTTAGAATTAATAAATGCACGAGACGAATGTCAACGTGAAGGTCGGCGAGTCGGTTAAATGAGGAGCTGCGATGAAAAAAGAGTGGCGAAACACTGGCTAGACAGTGAATGAGATCAAGCGTAAAGCTGACATGCGCGAGCACGTTGTTTGCTGTAAGTAGTCGTGGTGCGTGTGTGATCAGCCAGAACGATCTTTTAGATAAGAGTAGAATCGGTTGTCTTCCAGCCGCGATCAATAATCTTTCTGGCCGTATAAATAGCGTCTATCGATTTTCTAGCTTGTAGCCAGGGTCTTCTTTCATAGAACTCTGTCATGCTGTCAATATTTCAGGCGAAACCTCGTAAAAATAAGTGGCTCTTTAAAAAAAAAAAACACGTCCACCATCGTGTCTTCTTCTATCTCTTCCATTTCGATTATCGCTTGTTATTACGCAATTCGCGAATTTTCATGCAATTTCATAATTTTACGACCGTAACTAAGCAGATAGACGAGGGGCAGAAATTGATTTCGGTCGTCAAATATTGACAACGAGTAGTTTGTAATTTTTATCAGCTCGCAACAAAGTGGTGTGGCTAAGAAAGTACATTTCTTCTTTTTTTTTTTTTTTTTTTTTTTTTGAAAATCGACACGAAGTGGGAAGCTCGACATAGAAAGTGTATTAACTACTCGACCTCAGGCCAAAAACACATAAACTAATATCGGAGGCAATCTGGCTAACTCTTTGATACAATCTAGTTGAAAATTCCAAAGCTTTCAAAGCCACGTTACCACGTCCAAGCACTCTGTACATTTTTGTACTTTTAAGTTCCCTATAAATGCGCATGAACTATTCCTGTCTTAATACATCTTTCTCTCCCTTCATTTAGTCTAACGTCAGATAAACATTTGTCCTGTATAATCGTTGCCTTATAAGATTAAAAAACGCGAATTAGAAGCACAAGCGAGAGTTTCAATAGCCGTTTTACTTTCAAATGTACCCAAATGTATTCCATTAATTGAAGCTGCACGAGAGTAAAGAACAGCGTAGCGACCTCGCTTTTTTCAATAACCTTAAACCGCTTTGTTGTAAACTAAACCGTCACCGCGGTTGAAACAGGGAAGAACGAATGGCGAGAAAGAAAGCAATCGGTGTGTCTATAAAACGAATTTATTGCACGCGAACCAGGGCAAATCTCCGTGGCCGCGCTCGGCACAATTTTCATGCCGGAATTTCAGACCAGCGCATTTCATGTTTTCGATCAGCCTGACCACCGAAGAAACGCGATGAGAAAAATCCATTAGACAAACAGAAAGAAAATTCCGGATTCTTTCTACTCGTGTCTGTTCTACCGTATCCGATTCAATCGTTATTTTTCTCCTTTTTCGTATCCTCGTTAACGAGACGCACTTCTTTCTTTTTTTTCGTTTTTTCTCTCTTTTAGCTAGACTCTTTTGTTTTCTATTTTTCTGCTGTTCGTTCCCCTTGGCTATTGTATTTACCACGGTTCTTTTTCGTTTTGCTCCATTTCGCCAAAAGATCGTTTAGTACCGTCGTTCCACGATTTTTTATTCTATCGCTTTTGCAATCTTACGACATTTATCGTTTCGATTTCCTAACTTGGCGATATTCATCGTCCCAAGTTTCGCAATTTTGCAATCTTCATCGAGAATAACCCGCTATTAACTGGAAGCGTCTTAATTATCGGGGAAAGTGAGTACGCTGTGCCGACGCTTCTTAAAATTTTCCCTTTCGCCACCCCATTTTGTCTGCGAAAGTTTCACGCTACCATGCTGTGCATGGAAAGCTACGTGGAAATAGATATACAAACGGAACGTTATCCGCTAGATAATAAATCGAAGAAATATAACACACACTACAGGAAAATCGCCAAATAAGAGTTACCAAAGTACCTAGAAGGGAGTACCTATGAAGTGGAAGGACAGAAAAATACTAGCAAGATTTAGATGTGGAAACGAGACCAAAGCAAGGGAATACTGAAAAGAAGAGGAAGAAAAGAGATGCAGGCTATGTAAAAGGAAAGAAGAAAACCTGAGACATGTAATAGAAGAATGCGAAATAACGGGAGGACCAAAGGATATAAAAAGAATTCTAAACGTATCTGAAGAAGGACTAGCAGAACTAAAAACAATAATAAAGAAGAGAAGGGCAACACAAGACGGGGAGGAACGACAATAAGGAAGAAGAGCAAGGAGGCAAAAGCCCAAAAGTGGCCATAATTTTAGAGAAAGAACAATTAAGGGAGTGCAATACAATAGTGTGGATAAGAAATGCAAAATCGAAAGCTCGTCCAAAGCCGAAAGGCACGGACTAAAATAATAATAATAATAAATAAATAAATCGAGGAAGTCTGATTCCCAACAAATCTTCGTTACATTTGTATTATATTTTTCACTGCTTGTTACCGCTCGTTGGAACAAATCCAAAGCATATTGACGAGATAAATGTGTTCGTTTATCTTTGCATGAAAAATGAAAAACGTTTCACATAACGTAGCGTCTTTAACGTTTTTAATTTAACATCAATTTGATTTAATATTTAGTTTAACAGTTGATAACTTTCCATTTCACCGGTGAATGGGCAGTGATTTCGACTTCTCCGACTTCGTGATTTTGTTACGCGATATCGTACACAGCGACACGATCCTCTTTTTGTTCAGTTTATCTATTTTTGAAGCATTCCGACTAGTTATTGTTCGATATATACAGCAGACATAGATTCTTTTCTAACAGATTGCGTTCACGGTAAACGTAAATGCACAAAAACTTACAGAACGCGACTAATATGCAAAATATATAAAAATATCGAAAGTGAAGTACTCGTTGCGATATATAAAAGTAAAAGGTAAAGCTTTGTTTCTTTTTATTCCGCCAAATGTGAATTTGCATGAATATCCTCGGTCGAGTTCAATAATTCGATAGAAATAATAATAATGTTGTTTTATAATTTTCGGCTGTCTAGTAGACTTCTGTTTATTTCGAATGTATTATAACGTGAAATGTAAAATTTATCGTGGAAATCGATGCTTGTTGAAATATAAGGAGAGTTGAAAACTCTGCCGAGAAGTTAGATAATATTTTGGTATAGAAATTACGAAAGTTTCTCGCTGTTAAAAATGGATTAAGTGTTTTTAAACGACTTCTAGAATGGTCGTAAATCACCTTTTCTTTTTTCTTTACAGTGAAAACTGATCTGCACCCTTCTTTCCTGAAAGTTGATCTGTTTACCTCCTGATTTTCCACGTTCTTCAAGGATCCTCGCGGTAGAGCCACGGAATCGATAACAGAAATTATCCCTCGAAGATGTTACACGAGGAACGTTCCCAGAATTCGCCATCCACTTACACGTCTTAATCGTGTGCATTTCGCTCATCTTCTCGATATGTTTCCTACTGTCTACGTCGATTCCATTACTGAAAAGGATCAAACTCTACGATCATCTTGGTTTCTCTGAAATCTTTTGACACTAAACTTCAGATCGATCTACAGGAATTATTTCACGAAAAAAAAGAAGAAAATAGAAATTGGTAGTATTCCGATTAAACAATAGGCTAACAACCATATTCTTATTGCAAGTTTTCGATGTTTGAAAAGGATCAAATTCGAAGATCATCCCGATTTTGACTTCATCCTTTCAGTATCAAACTTTCCGTTTAAATTCGCGCGGAAATTTCGCGAGAAGAAAATGTAGAAAGGGATGTCATTCTAGATAGAAAATTTCTAATAATCATGTACTTGGCGCAAGCGTTGGAAAAATTCCAAACGTTTGAGAAGAATCAAATTCAAAGATTATTCCAATTTTTACTTCATCCTCTCAATATCAAACCTCCCGTCTAAATTTGTGCGAATTATTTCACGAGAAAAAAGAGCTAAATAAAACTATGTAACAAACATATTCTTGCTTCAAATGTGAGAAAAATTATTTTTAATATACGATCGAAATTATTATCCCAGGGAACATACGCTCACCCATTTGATTCGAATTTACAAAGGCGCAGGAAAAGTTCCCAGCCCTAAGAAGATTCGAATCTGCGGTCTAAAATTTCAACTTTCGTGGCCACTATAATTGTCCACTAATTTCGTAGCTTGGATTTGCATAAAAATCACGCCTCCAAATAGGTGTAAGTAGTGCATGCATAACTGAATATCAAACACGCGTCGTCGTATTATGCAAAAATTCCCTTATCCCAGCGCTTTTCTCTTCCCCCATTACTCCGTATAACATAGATCCTACTATCCACTGAATTTCAAAGTTCTCCGCGAACGGCGATCCTAGCAACTTCTTACGTTGAAAACGGTTCTGCAGATATCCGAGGGACGAGCAAGTGGCCCCTATCACATAACAAATGCAACATTCGTATTAGCTGGTCGGAGAGGCAGAGGGTGGAGGGGTATTTGCACGAAGATCTTTCGCGCGATATGCAGATCAGCCGGAAGCACGGAAGGGAAAGTCTTGCAAGTCAGATAAGCTCGCGGATGTAAGTACACATTTTTACGTAGAAACATTTGCAGTTGCGCGCGCGCGTGAATTTCCAGGCCGAATGCGACGCGTAGAGCTGTATGTTTGCTCCGTCGGAAACGAGCGTATTGAAGCAACCGAGGCAAGTTCCTCCTTCTACGGATAGTCAGACTTTTATTTTCCGTGTGGCGTAGCTCGTTGCTTTTTTCTCTCTTTTGCTGTGCTTCCTTTCTTCTAAGATGCACAGGGGGAAAGCAAGGAGTAGCTCGGTTTGAGGAAACGCGAATTTTATATAGCGTCTTTCTCTTCTGCTCTGCCGATGATATTTCCCTGTCGTGACAAAAGCATCGTCGAAATGAAAGCTCCATCCGTGTTTCGACATTTGAGATCCTCTGGGCGACTCGATTGTGCATTGACTGTGCAATAATTGACTGAAATCATTATCGTATTCTTTTGTATACCTAAATCTATGTATGTAATAAAAATAGGCAATTTTCGTAGCTGTGTGTACGAAGAAATTGATTTTTTCACGCCACTGTAGGTAATTTTTATTATTCAGAAAACTGCTTGTCTTCGATGTATCAAACAAAGAGCTGTTTTGAAATGTGCGCTAAGAAACTATTTTTTTTTCCTTTGGAGTATCACATTTTAGAAGCATCATCTTATATTTTTAGCGAGAAATGTCAAAACATAAAAAAAGGTATGGCATTCTTTTGTAAAAACGTTTTTTACCGAAACTCCCAGTTAAAATGATTTTTTGGGGGCAATGATTTCACTTTATTTGTTCAACTTTTATTTCTCAAAACGTATTCTAGGATATTCAAACTGTATCCCAAAATTTTTTCGACTCAACATCGCTGCTATTTTTTGAACAGCAGCTACTTGAAAATTGAAACAAGGTCTGACTGAGCCAGCATGACAACCAGAATTCGTGGAACAAGCGTGACAATCGAGATTCGTGAAACGAGTGTGACAACCGAGATTCGTGAGACAGACGTGACAATCGAAGGGCAAACAATTTTTGTTGTCGCGGACCCCCAAGACGTACTTTAAAATATCAAACTGCCAATCCAGTAATGTGCCTCAAACATCCACATTTAAAGCACTCATTGATTGCTCATTATCAACTTTCAAATTTCGAGAGAATTTCGAGAATTAAGAATTTAATTTCTATTTAATAAATTCCATTTCTTTTTTCATACATTCTTTAACTTTTTATTTCACCGTTAACACGGACATTTTTCTTTTTCCCAGCTCCCTAAGCGCCTTGCAAACTCATCTGAATTAGCAATGTAGATATCAAATTAAATTTTTATACTCTTGAAATAAAGAAAGCGTTGCAATATTTCAACGAAAGATCCCAAGAGAATCGTAACATCTTTCTGGCTGCCGTCACACATCGGAATTCTAAGCAACGAGGACGTCGACAGTTTGACTAAACTACATGCTGGAACAGCCATAAACGAAATATCGTCTGTCCCTCACGCGAACCTGATGGAAGATTTTCGAAAATCCGCAAGTTCACATGGCATCGTAAAGTAGCAAGGCCTCGCCAATGGAATATTTTACTTGCAAAGTTGCAACAGTAATAAATTACTGCCATGGTGTGGCCACAAAGGGATTTCACGAGAACTTAACGTCACTATAAATTGTTGCACAGCCAACCATTATAACTTAGCTGCGTCATTCTCTCGCATAGGTATCATCGCTCAGCCGAAATGTGATCGTGAGAACGCGGTTCAACTTGTAAATCTCACTATATATGTCTATATAATCGCTGCATCAATCGTATCGGTTTGTTCACGTGTTCTAAGCTTTTTGAAAGATTGTAATCCATCATACAATCCAGAGCAACACTTTTAACTTAGTTTACAGGCTTAAATATCACATAATTGTAATGTACCATCGGTACATCGGTATGACAGAAATAACTTCGTGCGAGGTTCTAAATGCCTAGAAAAAAAAAAAAAAGATAGAAGAGATTTCTTTAATCGAAATATTCGTTGCACCATATAATTACTGCTAATGTATCTATATTTATGTATAATAAAGGGACTGCGTTTAACATTGTTTGAGGATCAATTTTGTTTGGAGACCTTCGTTGGATATAATTTGCCTATAAATATAATGATGCGTAATAGTATGTAATATTAACGTAATATTAATAACATTAAGTAATAATATTAAGCAGTATACATTATCGTACGAAAGTACAGAAACGTTTATTTATTACTTTAGACCGAAAGAGATATGAACGCTAAATGATTGAAAGCATTTTGGTGTCTATATTGTATTTTCGACGAATGCCGATTTTTTTCTACATTTTTACGACAAAAGAACTAAGCAGTGTTTTTCTAAAGAAACGTTACTTCCGGTTACTTTATAAAATATACCGTAGAATCTCTACGAAATGTCCTCCAGCAACACTTCAGCGTGGAAGCTTCCTTGACTTACGATAAAAGCCCGAACGAGGAAAGAGGATCTTAAAATAACATTTTGCGCCATACATAAGCAGACTACACGCGTGATTTCGAGAATTCGTCGCAACAGCGATCGTACGAGCACAGAACATCAGAGCAAGTGCGAATGTTTGTAAACGAGCAGAACTGCTGTTCAGTAGAATCATACGTTACTGGTCAGACTTCCTTCTCAGCTGATATGCACCGTGCGATGATAGAAATTTCTTTACTTTATCCCAATGATCTACGAGATCGAGCACGTAACGTAAGCAAAATGATGCAAAAGCGCTCCTGATGCAAAACTGACGAGAAGAAAACGTTGTAGGTGTCAAGGAACAAGTTTTTCAGGATGACAAGGAAACTCGTGCATTAATGTAGTCTAAATTCATGAAATAGAAAAGTGTGTCTGCTGAAAAATCTGTACGTTTCATCTTTTAGCTGTAGCTCGAGAAAACTCGATGTTCCATTCGTTTAGACAGATGGCATAGACAAACATGCCAAGAAACAATTGACCAATGTTTATTGGTACTTACACTTTTCTCTATAGAGGCGACATTGTGACAGCATTTCCTTAATTATTTTCCATTATTAACAACTCTACTTAGAAATAGAAATTCTACTGAAATTCTATACTATGAGATTTTCATTGGTACGTAAAATATTCCCCAATAAGAAATCAAAATTTTTCAATTTTCACGTTTGCAGTGTTCTCTACAATTTTCCTGCCAACGATGTATCACTAGTTAATTTACTATAAAATGCGTAATTAATCAACGTCTATGGACAAACGAGCATATATGTTCTCATTGCCTGACGACAGTTAAAAATTACGAAGAAGAGGTTAAAGAAAACAAGCAGCGAACAATTTTCTCAGGTCTCGGCCGATCCATTACGAAACAGCGTGACAGATTTAAACGCGGTTTTGTTTTCTAGCCCAACCACACTGTGTCTCTTTTTTTTCTTCTTTTTGGAAACGTTATTTCAAAGTCGGTATTATTTCAGAACGAAGCAAACAGCAAAACGGAAGTTAAACGAGTCTCGTAAACTATACAGATAAAAGCTGCGAAATCGTACGCTCGGCGCATCCTTTGGTCGTTTTCTTCTTTTCGTTTTTTTTTTTAAGTTTATCTGGCGTGTCCACGTCCACGTTCCACGTGGGACGATTTTTACTCGCTTATCGAACCTATCGACAATCGCCGGATTACGTCGATATTCTGATTACGAAATCGCGAGAGGAACGAACGTGGACGAGGCGTAATAAAATATTCGAACACAAAGGTAGGAACGTTGGAGAAAATGACAGGAATATTCGAGAAAGAAATCGACGTGAACGATGGAAAATAAAGTACTCAGGTACAAAGGTAAGGATGTTATTTCTGCAGGAAGGAAATAAATAGTCTACTGGCATCGTTAAATTCGATTCATTGCGTACAAGCGACAAAACGAATCGAATACTGGAAATTTGATACACAAGAGGAGGATGTAAAATAAAATAGAAGGAGAAAGAAAAGTAAAAACAGAGATGAACGAAAGAGCTCGATGTTTTAGTTGCGGACAGAATGAATGATATCGTTGGTGACTTTAAAATAGGAATGGCACAAGTCGCTCTTGAAACAAGCGTATAGGAAGATCTCTGGTCACGTCGCTATTTATTCAGAACCGTCGAAACGTCGTGTACCGACGTCATCATTTTTCAGCAACTTTCGTCAATGAGATAGTCGTAAATTCTCGACCGCGACCTTGTACTCGTTTGATCCTCGACGATATATTTTCCGCGGAGCTATTCAAACCACTGACCAATTCTCTTGGCTTCACGGAACTCGCGTTTGCGATTGTCCTAAACAAGTGTGACAAATTCGTCTAATAACAAGAAATTCTAGCAAAAGTATACACCAAGAATAATTGCGAATTTACGTTCACGGTTAATCACGATCGTATCGAATACAGAAGATAAGCGAGGAATAATAAAATTCGAATGCCGATGGGTGAATTTGTAAGTTCAAAATGTTGCATTATAATTTTGTCAGGCACGTTATTGCTCGAACTTGCGGAATTTCTTCGAATATTCGTGATTTATAGAGGAACATCGAGCGCAGAATAATGTAGTTTGTAATTTCCTATTCTTATTGCCGGTAGATTTATTTTCCCAGGCAGCAATTTTCCATCGCTCGTTTATTTAACACTTGTTATACGCTTGGAATAATTTTATTCGTTATTCGTGCATATTATTCTTTCGACAGGCGACTGAAAAATAGTTTCTGGACTTTTATTACACACGCTTTACACGATATTTAATATTCCTCGAAATGGAGGACCATCTTTTGAAAAGTGGTTAACGATAATAAAAAAATGTATCATAGATAGATACGAATGTACAATTCTGTTATATTTTGAAATTTTCATTATATGCGTTTTAAACACTATCCTTATAAGAACTATCGTTCTTTGGAAACTAATTATCGATAATGCAAAAGCGTATTATCGTTCTACGTATTACTCTTACGTAATACAATTCTAATATAATATTTTACTATTTTTATTACACATTTTACACACCATCCAATATTTTTGAAAATGTTTGGCCATCCCTAGATTGAAAACTAACTGGCGATAATATAAAAATTTGACAAATACGTTCGATTCATATCGCATACACGGAAGAAACGACATCGCGTCGTCGAAAGCAAGCTGAATATTTCCAACGAAAAATAAAAAACCAGCTAACGATCGGATTACCTTGGAAAGCTCTTCTCCTATGCGGAATCGCAGCCCTTGGATCGTCGTTTCATCGTCCTCATTCGCACGAAAAGCAGTTTCACTCGTCGGAGAAACCTACGAAAAGTTAACTTGCTCTCGCAAATAATAATTATCGTTTCGCGTGGGTTTCCACAACAGAGCTGACCAGTAGGTGTCATTCATTTTCGTTTCGAAGGCAAAAGGAGAGGAAAAGCGCGTTCTCTCTCCGGTGCTATTCATTTTTATTACTGCAAAAAGTGGCATGTATCTCGGTTGCGCAACGTGACGTAAAAGTTTGCGAAGGCGGCAAGAATCTTCTTATGTCCCGTAGTAAGTCTCTCCTCTCCTTTCATTATGTCGCGCGACTATCACCATCTGCCTTCAACATTTTCTTTACTTTCTACTAGACATAGTCGGTTGTTTCGCTCTAATTTCTACGACTCTTTTCTTGGTCTGAATCCCACAACGGTTTTCCTGACACGGCGAGGTCAACGAATCTTTTTTGCCTTCCAAGATCGCACAACTACGACGCGACGCTTTAACGTCTCCTTAGCACTGACCTACATTCGTCTCGACGCTTTCCCAGGAACGTAACAGAAAATCGTCGTGTTACAACCGAGAATCCGATAGATGAGACAAAACGAGTCAAGGGACTGTACTCCGAATGAGAAACGTATTTGTGATTTTTACAATTGTCGCGTGTCGACTGACTAGTCTCTTGATCAAATTTGGTAAAATCAAACTGTAGCTCGAAAATTCCTATCCACCGTGAAATATAATTTATGATTCTCGTATGTCGGACGCGATGTGATAGAATTTGGGACAATCAAAGTTTATGTGGAAAATTTCTTATTTTCCACCACGCGTTGAAATCTTTATCTCGTTATCCATATTCGTTTCATCTCGTATCTTCCTTCAATATTTTATTCTTTTGTTCCTTTTATCACATTTTTAGGATTATCCTTCGCTTGCAACTGATACTGTAGCACGAACTATCGATCTTTTGCACTTGGTCCTTAAAGACCATCGCCGATACAACAGCTGCAGGTTATTTACTTTACCATGTAGTTTATGATACAATCCGATCCACGTTTGTTACATACACGCACTCGTCTTTGTAAATCATTGGACATTTGCTAATTTTAAAGACAATATTTATCAAGCTAGATTTCTTATGGAATTTTAAACATTTAATTGAAGCAATTAATAAGTGTGAATGTTAGTTTGCAAAATATCAATATAATTAGAAATCTGCCGAGTTGTTGGTAACGTCTGCAACTTAAAGTGTATATCAAAGTTAACAAATAAGATGCAAATAAGTGGATCATATAAGTAGTCTCATCTATAACTTAGATACTTGCAGTTAGCAACTATAGGTAGTTTAACTTTCTAATAATGAATACTTGGTCGTTTTAAACGAAGCGCTCATCAAGATAAAAGCATAGTGTAGTAACATAATTTTCCCTCTAACAGAAACCGCTCGTAAAAGACAATTTCATTTTGCAAATAAAATATAAATCAATGTTATCACAATTTGGCCAAATTCTTATACAAATTCGGATTTCTATGAATACAATAAAGAGAATGGAATCCAGATAGAAAATTGTTCTACACAGAATATTGTTATACTCTGGATATCTTGTACAATTTTGTAAATTATTTGTATCCTGCGCATTTTTGCCTTATCAAATTTCCCATAAGGATAATGAAAATTCGCAATCTACTTACTTAGGATCTACGTATTATCAAAACCAATATGACGTAGAATGCAAATCGCATAGGAATCAGAAACCTCCGAGAATCTCGTATAGCTCTGAGAAAGAACACGACCTATTCCTTACGTCACAATCTGTTACATAAGAAAAACTCGCAGCGAAACAAGGACAGCATCTGCCACGGGAAACGTAGAAACGTTTTTTCAAAGTTATTGGAAATCTTTGTCTAATTAACAATATGGCACGCTTTTATTAACTATCACAACACATCCAGACGATAATAGAAATTTATTTATCTGTATAGCTACCGGAGGACGAACAATTTATATAATGATCAAGGTTCCTATAATAGCGATTCTTTTCGCGTGTTATTTTTCGTTTGCGTAATAGGAGCTCGCGTTCAGGTAAGCGAATTCAATCAGCAAAAGTTCAGTCGATCAGCCAATATGACTAGCATTTCGTTCCAGTAAATGGAGCCTTCACTGTAGTTGAATATAAAAGTGTACTCGCTATAATATAATACGTATAGAGGACAATACTCTAACAAACTGAGGACGATCGACACTCGTCCGATAAAAAGACGTGTATCCAGGTTATATATCATTAGGAATAAAATGAAAAATATCATTTTTCATAGAAGTTATTCACCTTGAGGCGAAATTTTTCTATGGTTTCTTAAACCAGTTTCTGAAACCAGTCAGATACCGAACACAATTTAAATTTGCCGCGTGAAAACTGAAATGGGCGTGTCTAGTGAAAAGTTGCTTTTGAACAAAATGATTTTTAATATTTAACGAGCAGGCATCGAGTTCGCATACGTTCAAAATATAACCTGTTACATTTTAATTCCATCGCGGATATATCTTATTTAGTATACATACATATGCAGCGCGTATGATAGGAAAACGTATCATAAATACGTATTTTCCACGTGTATACGAGTTTCCACATAAAACAGACACACCGTAGACAAAGCATTTTTATCTTGTCTCTATTATAGTTGCGACCTCTTTGAAAATTGCGTACCTATAGTGCGTCGTAAGAAGTAAGCAATGACGAGTATACTCGTCAACGCACAGAATATGACTGTCACAATAGAAAATACGTGACTGTTACAATATAAAATTAAGTTGTAATGAAATAACTGTTTTACTCTTCCAACACAAAACATCGTCATTTCTTCCTGACGAGTATACTCGTCGAAAAAGCTAACTGATCAACACGGCGATGTAGATGGAATGGAAGCGTTCCCACGACGATTCTCGCGAAACTCGTTTCGCGTATCTCATCAACTGCTCGTACGATAGACGAAACGTTAAAACAAATGGCGACATTCTTCGCATGGATACGCAGCTTGCGACACACGTATCACGATACGCGTGTCGATGTGTAAAACCAGTCTCACGCGCGCACCGGCTTTTTCTCGTCGATTCGAATTTTTCCGCGAACGAGGTGTTAGCAAAGGATGAACCGTTTCCGCTTGTGTCTCGCAATTTCGCCATTACGCGTGAAGAAGCAGGCGCTTGAGGCGCGGCAAGCAAATAAAAAGAGAAAAAGAGAAAAAGAGGAAAAGGACAACGAGAGTGGGAGGACGTACAGTTACGCCCGAAGGATCACACTTTTGAAGCCGACTAGAACCCCTAAAATGCTCCAGGCTCGGACACAAACTTCCATCGGAGTTGATCAAAGCTATAGCAACGCAAGCTTTCGCAGTCGCCTCAGGAAGATCGTAATTCGGGACGGTTATGATTTCTCTGCGAGAATCACTGAACTAATCGGATCTCTCGTCGGACTTTATAGATAAACAATATTGCGACCAAAGAAGTATAAACTGCGATATATTTCTCGGAATGTAGAGAATTTCAGGTATATTGGATAGTTAGGGGAGATCAGGTTCAATGTAGGTGTAATTTAAGGAAATCTGAATTATGTGACAGCTTCTTATTTTTTTTTGCAACATTGTAGTAAAAGCTGATTATCGAGAGTAATTATCGCACGAGAAAGAAGCAGATTTGTTCGTCTGAATGCGTTCGAACATTTTAGAAAAATGTTCCGGCTCGGTATGATCAATTTTAGAACTTACTGTGAGAATAACCATTCTAAAATTTGATACTTTCGGTATGAAATTATGGCTGGTAGTGAAAAGCGATTATCGAGAGTAATTATCGAGAAAAGAAGATTTTTTACAGAATTTTACATAAATGTTGCTAAAGTACGATCGATTTTCAAATTTACCGTGAAAATAACAATTATTTGTCGAAGTAAAACTTCGATCCGTTCTCGGCACCAGAATTGCTGAGTTTGTCGGCAAACAACGCTGTCGGAACGAAACTGCAACGTCAGTAGAAATTTTGCGACTCGTTTATTTGGAAACATTTGAACCTTTTTACAGAACTCGACATAAATGTTTCTAATCTATAATTAGACTTGAAATTTCCTGTAAAATTAACGAGTCTAAAATTGGATGCTTCTATTATCAAACGCGAAGCTCGAATCTATTTTCGACACGAGGGTTGCCGAGTTTCACGGAAAGCAACGCTGTGTTAGACAAAACTTCGGTGTCAGTAGAAATTTCGAGATCCATTTGTTTGCAAGCATTTGAAGCATTTCGCAGAACTTCGCGTAAATCTTCCTAATCTACATACGATTAATCTTGGAATTAACCGTGAAAATAGCGATTCTACAGTTGGATATTTCTACTATGAAACTAAAGCTCGAATTCGGTGCTCCTTTCGGGCACGAAAATTGCCGCGTGTCTGTGAAAACAACGCTGCCAGTCGGAACGCGACGTCGATAGAAATATCGAGATCCATTCTTTTAGAAGCGTCTGAAATATTTTCCAGAAAATTCAACGTAAATGTTGCTAATCTATAATTAATCCTACAGTTTACAGTAAAAATAACGACAAACTAGAATTGCTAATAAAAAAAGCCACGACCCATTCTCCGTGAATCGCCGTGTTTCTCAGAAAGAAACACTGTCGGACGAGACTGCAACGTCGATGGAGAGAGACGTAAATTCGACGCGTATGCAAAGCGCCGGTGTTACAAATATCTGTTAAAACGTCTGCTAGCGTTTCGTGACGTCAGCGATCCTCGTTCGAAGTAAAAAAAGCTTGCTGCTTTTCATAGGGATTTACGTTGGAAAATCCTCGGCTGATATTTTCGCATTTTATGTTGCACTTTCTCGCGGCCAAATTAGATTTGTCCTGTCTGCCGGCGAAGAAGAAACTTTGTAAAGTGGCACAACGAATGAGCATTGCAAAAGAAAAACGAAATGCGAAGTCGTCGATGGTACGCGAAGAAAACCAACGACCCCCTCAATTTTATCCTATTTGAGAAGAATCCATCGAGAACCACGAGACTTGCGTATGTACTTTGTTCGCTTCAACTGGCGTAGCTTTTCTACTCTCCTTTTAGATTCCACGGTTTAAACAAGATTAGCTGGAAATTCTACAGAGATATCGGATTGTGGTCCGGTTTGAAAAATATTGTTGAATAATATTGAATACTATTGAAAAAATAGTATTGAAATTTATTATCGAACGAGAATTTTTATTTTTGCGAATATTACCGACCATTGTTGTTAAACCTCGGAACGATAATTTCTCCTCATTTATCGTTAGTAACAAAATTTATTATTTCAGGATTGAAAATGAAAAACACGATAATTCACAATTTCCTGTCTATTGTACACAGAGGAATAATGCATATGATTTAATATATCGTCAATCCTATATCAAATTAAAAAATACTGGTAACACTAATTACGCGGACAAATTATTCGTTTCGTACGAAGCACTGCGCATTTGTCACCTATTTTCACCGTGCGATCCAGCTATTCTCGAATCTATCAAGTTATTCGTTTCTTCAACCATTCCATATTGAAATATTACTATCTCTTTACCAACGAGTGGCACCAGAAAACTAATAAAAATGGATACAAGGGCTTTGTCATACTTGGAAAACTAACGAAATCGATTGGACTAATTAAAATGGATTTGTCATATTTGCCTCGTACGGCCTTCCGTATTATTAGAATTTGGATCTTATCAACTGTAACTCGAATGATAGTAAAAAACTTAGCACGAACGATCTTGCAATAAATCATTCACGTTACATGCCATTTATTAAAGACTTTGAATTTCGCCCACTCTAACTCGAGTAGCTACAAAAAAATTTTCGTGTGTGGGCGATTTTCTTCTAAATCATTCACACGTGCCACAAGGTAAATAATACAAATCACTTGCGCAAAAAATTCCAATCTAAAATCTAACTCCAACTTACGATAAGAAAGAGACTAAGAAAGATCGTATCGCCTGACCTTGTCCTAAAATCATTTATCGATGGTATCGATCAATGAATAATGGTCGACGTCCGTATCCACACGTGAGGACGTGATTATCCCTTCGCAGGAACCTACGTTTCCCCTTACGAAGAAAAAAGAAAAGAAAAGAAAAGAAAGAAAGGAATGGAGGGGAACATCACGTGTACAACAAGCTCGTACAAACAATTAATGGCTTTTGGAGATAGATCGCGAGAACCTCCAACCTCGAGTCACCCTGAGGCAAGTTCCGCGTTAGCTCGTCCCTTAATTGATCCTTCGATCCTCATCTCGGATTCCGAGCTGTCTATGGACAAAGGAGAGTCTCGGCAAGTTGCGCGCCGGTTGGCAGACTTTATTAACGCGGGGAAGGTGACGAAGCGTGTACAAAAGCGAAAACTGGGTCGTCAGCAAGTTGGGTGTATAACACGGTCACGAATCTCGCGGATACACTTGGTCGGGACAGTTACAACGGTGAAAATAGGTGGAAAAGAATGAAACGAAATAAAGTAAAAGATGCGAGCAATGGCCCAGATTTCCACGATTCTCATTACGGTAGAGCGCTATTTATTGAAGCGAGATTTTAGTTAATGACCGATTAACCCAACTCTTGCCGATCGAATTCGTTGACAACGATGGACAAAAGAAAGTTGGCCAGATAAGAAGTATAAAATTAGAAGCGGCGTTATTTTACAAACTGGACTTTGTGTTTAACAAGAGCTGCGAATAAATTTAATATACGGTGGCTACATCGCACATGTCCTGATTTTCCAATGAAACGTCCATCATACTGGTTTCTACGTTTCATTCTCGCCGAATATGTATCACTAAATGATAACAAATTTCTTGTCAAGCATACAAACTTATAATTAATTTAATATACTAAAATTCATATTAATATACCATATGATACGAAATTGAATTAATCAGTATACGCGAATGCCATGATAAATACAATGGTGTGTCGACATTTTTGTAGCCATTGTATACACTGTATATAATCGATACGGTGAAAGTTCAGCGCAAAACTAAAATTCGTAGCGTGTCCATTTGCAACTTTCTTTTATTCGCCACTGTAATGGAACACGATCTCCGATTATACGAACGAAGAACAATAGACAGCGGAGAAAACTATCGAGTCCTGCTATATGAGCTTTAATAACATAAACGTTGACCGCTGGCAAGTTTAAATAAATGGAGTTTTAGTGTAATCCGCAAATCGAACGATTAGAATGTAATCCGGTTCTAACCGCGGTTCAAACCAACACGTTTGACAAATCACCCGAGACTTGTTCACCTATCAAATTGATTGACGACCGAATATTTTCGACCCGTCCTGCTTCTCGAACAGAGCTTGCAGTGAATTTTATTTACGCGAGAAATTCGAGAGCCGTGAACAGCTATGGATACGAGTAGATTACACGCGTGGTTATTTGTCCATCAGACGCAGCTTTTGGAATGCAATGTTTCCAGATGAAAGAATTCTTCCTGTAGTTTAACCTCTCGTGGCTACGATTGGAATTTTGATAAAAGTGCAAGAATTTTTATACCGAGTGTATTAGACAGAACGTACTATGGTTTTATTCGCTTTGTTAAAGCTAATCTAACTTCGTTCGTATTATTCCTTACACGCGAGAAGAGAGAAGTTTCGTTGAAAAGCAACGCCGAAGCGAATCAACAGCTTTGAAAAAAATAATCCTCTATTTATGCTTTAGAAGATTTCCACGTAAAAATTATAAACTCATTTTTGACCACGGTAATTTTATTTTCAAGGCTCCTTGCAAACGAAGGTGGCAATGAATGTCACAATTTTTCACGTTAAGTGTATTTTATCAAATTATAGATAGGAATATACCTGTATAGAAAATTTCAATCTCATTTTACGAGTTATATTTATCAAGTTTCACTCGATGGAAGATTAGTTGGACTCGTCTCATATTTTACTTTAAGAAGAAATTTTTATTTTGAGGTATTAGGATATTTATAACGTTTGTAATACTGCAGGACTCTGAAATAACGTTTAGCTTGTTGAATCCAATCTCCAAGAACAGGAGTACATTTTCATGCACGTGACTTTGCTACGCAAGAAATTTCCACCGGCTTTAAAAATATTAAGCTCCGCTGAAAGTGTCAAACTTTTTCAGTGACACGATCCGATACGAGTAGCCGCGGAAAATTCAAAGAAGTCGAAAGTAGAGAAGTTTCATTGAAAAGCAACGCCGAACCGAATCAACAGCTTTGAGTAAAATAATCCTCCATTTATGCTTGAGAAGATTTCCATGCAAATTTTATAAACTCATTTTATAATCTATTCGACAAATAGATATTCAATAAAACCTACTGTTTCCATTTTAATTGAATCGATACAAGTTTTACGTTTCAGACGTTACATCGTAGCCTGTAACTGTTTTAGCATCGAAAGTAATTAATTTTAACAGCGTGTTAGACCGACATCGATCGGCGCGAATTTTATGACAATGAAATTACGTAGAAGCTAAACCGGCGTTGCAGTTGGCAAATGTCGACATTGTTCGCTTGATAATCGCGCGTCCCGTTGTTCGTAGAACAGTTTAGCTTTCGCAATTTTGGCAACTGAAAGTCGAAAGACTATCGAAAATGTAACCGCGACAATTACGCCAACGTTACGTAAATCCTCTTAATCGTATCACAGTGTTTTATTGATATTGCGCCAAATTGAAGGCCGCTAGCCATAAACAAGCGGCATCATTATGCAACGTGAGTAACGAGATAGCGAGCGTAATTCACGCGAAAAATATATTGTGATGGAGTACCGACGCTGCAAAAAGTTGGAAAAGTTATTCGCATGGAAAAACGCGACGCCTTCGTTGATTGCGTAAAGGAAAGTAGTCGAGTTAAAAACTTCACCTTCGTTTTTAAACCAAACTTAATTTGATTTCATCGTTCTAAATTTCATATAGCGTTGACATGGCGATCGTTCCTCGGAGAGAAACTCGTTAAAACTCGTGTCAAATATTCTTCGCGAATATTCTTCGTGTCAAAAGATTTGTCGAATTAGAGAATGAAAGAAACGCGAAATAACAAGATATTTTTGTGTATTTTTCTATCAACGACAGAGTGTAAGTCGCTCTAAATCTGATTACTATCGTTCTCAGCATTTTATGAGCAAAGAATAGGCCCGCCTTTACGTCCAGATTTTCCACTCAAACGAAAGAGCTTGCAAAAAATCTTCCATTCTTTCGTGCTTTCGATCAAAGAACTGGCCTACATTCGGCTCGTTCAGGCTTTTAAGGCGATCGTGAGGCGCAGAGCGAGCAAATCTCACCACAGATTACCCTGCGGCTTTCCCAAAGTCGTAAGTCATATGTACGACATCGAAGTTGAGGATTTCCTCGCTTCATAAAGTTCACGAGAACTGGACCTTCAGCTTTGTTGCTGAAAATCCTGAAAGCTTCCGGCCAAAACATCGAGTTAATTCGTAACGTTGTAAACGTTAAATTGTTCGTTATTACGCGAGAAACAAGCAGTTTGTATTCGTAATTGCACGAGTCACATTGCATACACAATTTTACGACGTTTTACGTCTGGCATTATAATTCGCGAATTATAACGACGAACTTGCGCAATGAACATAACGTCGTTGTCTCTTTCTTGCGTCTTGAAGTACATTTACGTAACGTGGCCCATTAAACTCTAAGATGGAACTTTAACTCATTGATGTTCCGTAATCTCGAACGTATCGCGTATAGTCGCAGATAAAAGAAAGTTTAAAAGCGAAGAGTACGAGAAGTATGGTAATTTTATTCGATAGGAGCGACGAATAGATATGGTTCGCTTATTTAGAAGATGGTTTAAGTCCATTCGCGAGTCTGGAGAAAGATATTGATCTAGTTGATCCTGAGGAAAGCTATTTGTATAATGACTTTACATCTAGTTAAATAGGTAGAGACGTAGCGTACAAACTAAGTAGACCTTATTGGAACTTTTTCACCTCGATATCGCAGAGCAAAAGGGAAACCTAGACCTACATGACTTTCAAAATAAATGAATTTTAAATTTTGAAAGGTATAAAAAGGATATTTAGCGGAAAATTATAATGCTAATATTCATACGCACCGATATTACACTTTCTTCAGTTCACCACTATATGCACAGTGATAAAAGGCTAATTTGCCCGTTGGCTTATTAATTTAAAGTAGAGATGTTAACAAATTTCGAACATTAATTCGTTTATATTAAAAGAGAAAAAGATTATTAAGCTGTTCGTTATGATAATTCCTACCTCGTAGCGTGGCTCTATATAAAAATTTCACCTCACAGTGAACGTTACCCAGTAATTAAAAAATTCGCGTAAAACAGCAACAAATAGACTGCATATTTTTATTCAATTTCATATTTTTACAAGCAGAATCTGCATAGAAATTTGTTTCGTCTACTAAAAATTGCGACGATTATGTCCCATTTTGAATATCTTTTTCATATTTTCGTATATTACGCGCACACTGATTTTTTTCACCTTTCAATTTATCAGGAAAAAGACTGCATGAAAGTGCGCAGTCTGGCAATAAAGTGCCGATATTGACGTCTAACCTTAATGTCATAAATTTCACTCTCGAATGGCCTTCATATCATTGACTTACTCTCGAATAGCTAAGAGGATAAGGAACTCGCCACTGGACTGTAATATCATAGACTTATGCATGGCTCGCCTTGAGGTCGAGGCTCTCCATTTGACCATTCCATGGTCGTCGACTTCACCCTCTGATCCCTCCAAAGTTCTACAGATTATGTGTCACTGCTATGGTTCGTCTAAAGGTCATAGAACCGCCCGTAGGTCGTCAGAAAGTCGAGGTGCTCGACCTTACTCAGGTTAAGACATACTTAGATCATGGTCAAGCCCTGGTAGACAGTTTTAGATTGGACCTACGAACTTAGAACACGCGAAGGTGGAACTAGGATTTCAAGTCGTTAACCTCAGAACGATCCAAGCATGATTCGGCTATCTTTAGTTGGTTTGCAGGCGAATCCGTGACTTCTGCGTGATCTGAGAATGGTACAACGACTCGTGCACGATCTGTGAATGAATCCACAAGTCTTAAATAAAATTCTCTTTCCATTAAATTCTAAATATATGCCTATGGTGTTGAAAAATAGATCTACGATCTAGAATGAGGTCAATGGCCTGAAATATCCATCCTGTTGGAGAATACATCTACGATTTCGAATGAGGTCGATGATCTGGAACATCCATGATGTTGGAAAATAGATCCATACTGTTGAAGGAGGACCACGATATAGCGTTTCCATGATGTTGAAAACTAAATCAGGATATTTCAACGAGGTCAATGATCTTCAATGACCACGATGTTGGAGAATATATCTATAATCACGAATGAGATCGATGATCTCATTGTCTGAATGCCCACGAAGCTGAAAAATAGATCTAGGATCTGAAATGAGATCAATGATCTTGAATGTCCATGATGTTGGAGAATAGATCTATAATGTTGAATGAGGACCACGATATAGCGTTTCCATGATGTTGAAAACTAAATCAGGATATTTCAACGAGGTCAATGATCTTCAATTTCCACGATGTTGGAGAATAGATCGACAATCTTGAACGAGATCGATAACCTCATCGTCTGAATGTCCAGGATGTCGAATATGGTTTGTGATTTTAAATGCCCATGATGTTGGAGAATAGATCTACGAACATGTTGAAGAATAGATCTACGATCTCGAGTGAGATCAATGATGCGGAATGTCCATGATGTTGGATATTAGATCTGCGATCTCGAATTTAGAGCTTTTGTAGTAATTTTAAATACGCGATTCGTAATCATTTTACGTTCTCAGCAAAATTAATAATTTCTTAGCCATTAGCATTGTTATTAATAACTATTATCATCATTATCCTCTTTTTTAAAATCAGTATTTTAATTAATCCAAATATGTGGATCAATCTCCCAAAATAATGATTGTAATATAATGTATCTACTTTGCGAATTTTAGTTATATCATTAGCATTTAGCATTATTTTCATATTTGGAATAACAAATGTATAAACAGCGCGTGTTTGCACTGCAATAATCTGATTAATACGTATGTATTGTATATTTGATTCAAAATTCAAATAGAGAATCATATCACTTCAATATCTGGGTTAATGTGAATATACTACATATTTAAGAAATAAATTAAAAACGTAATGCGCATTCTGTGGTCAGTTAAAAATGTGATGTCTATCGGATGAATACTATATTTAATGGGGTACGATAATACTCCATTAAACGCTGCAGGACAGAGCATCAAGCTTTTCCCATTCAGTCGTCGGAGAAAATGGAACTGTCATTTTCTCCATTTCCTGGTGTCGTCCGACACTCTTTAACGTATTCGAAAAGGGAAGCCATGCAGTTAAGAAGCTTCGAGACGCGATAGAACGAATCATCATTCTTTTCTAAATGGAAATTAGGTGACCGTATATTCCTTTAACCTCTCTATGCAACATTACGTTAATGAAAAGACGAGTACGAGAAAGATATTACATATTTTCACTATCATACAAATCTATTCTAATTAATTATTATATAATTGTGTAAAAGATTAATCGAGTAACGCCAGGTTTATGATACGAACGTGATTCATCTGTTACTTTTGAGATTAAGAACAGAGTTGGAAATAATAAATCACAGTAATAATCACAGTAAGCTGATTTAAGGCTAATAGCAGTTATCGTATTTATTTTTCAACAAAATGATACAACGATTGATTCGTTTTATTCATAATAATTTACGTGCAGTTCATATATCGATTTCGATACGTATTCAGATTTTATATGAAAATTATTTGTCAGCACTTAATATGAAACATCCAACACGAAGCTTTATTGTTAACTGACCCTTCGTTACACCTGTCATGGAAATTAATTGTAAATACTGATAATTCGAGTTTGTAAACCTACTATGTACACTGTATATCTCATCAAATTACGTTCTAATTATGTGTACTGGTAATTTGAAATTCAGACGCTCCTCTTTGTTTTAATGTAATTTCCAAATTCAGTTTCACGTACATTTATCCATCACCTTCAAAAATTTCTACGTTCTCCGTGGAAAGATAAATCTTGTCGAACTAAAATGTCACATAAATTCGGTAAAATGTCATCATTTGGCAAAAGGTCTACCAACTGTTTCTTCATTTCTCGGTAAATACGACGTTCTATATTCCATATTTAATCCTGTTTACGATTCTCGAATTTCTACGTTTCAATCTGCATATTTCGCTCATCCGTACGCCTCGACCATTCCAACGAACGAAATGAAGCTGCGATATTTTAACACGTTCAACATAGAATCAAAAAGAGAAATCACGTACAATTTCTGTTCCATTCTCAACTTCTAAGTTCGATCAAGTCGAGGCTAATCACAAGAACGTAGTTTCGACTTGCAATAAAAATACTTCCTTTTTGAATGAACGCGATCATGTTCCTGCGTTTCTTGTCAAACGTTGCAGTTAAGTGTCTTTCCAATACTTCTCTAACGCTGTGTAGGCAATGGATATCCGATCAGCAATGAACGTGTTAACACTATATCTACCACATCAGTCAAATTGACTGGTTTTACAATTTTATTTTAAAATTCCTACTTCATGTTATATTTTTTTCCACAATGATGTAATGACTTTCGCAAGGATAACTCAAAGAATAATACAATGAATTTTATTTTGTTTTTTACGTATTCAAACTGAAAATAATTTTCTATCAAGGCTACTTATACCAACACCAGTCAAAATGATCGATACTTGTCAAAGTGTAAAAGGGTCCTACAATCTGTTTATCGAACCCCAATTAACCAGTTGCCTCGTTTTCTACAACTTCCCACATGTTTTTAAAATTTTTACCGCGTATCATTCGATATGATGATATCAGTTATCAAGAAAATTCCGGATCGATCGCTGGATCGTTAGATGCTAACACTACAAATACCACATCAGACAAAATGACTGCTTCTACAATTTTATAAATGTGTCAACCCTCGTTTAGGTATCCCAAATGGATTAATAATACGAAAAATATATTACATAATATGGAATTGCTTCTGTAAGAAGGCAATAAATTAATAAATATACAAATATTCTATTATTACGTATTTTTTAAAGACCAGTCATTTTCACTGGTTTTGATAGAAATAACTTCGTGTTAACTATCGGTAGTTCTAGTGTTAATCAATGATCGCGATCGTCGTACTGTTCGTCCAAGTCTATGTGAAATTGCATGCGTTCGAGCGGACAGTTTCTCCGTTTTGTCGTTCCTCGAGAGCAAGACCGTAGAAAAAGGAATTTAATCGGGACATTCTAAAGAAGGTTCGCTTATCCGAAAGCGTGATTCGATTCGAGAGCGATAGGGATCTCATCGAAATGGTAATTTCTGCAGCGCCAAGGAAATGTCGGGGAGAAGCAGCGGAGAGGCAAGTGACGCGGAATATCGGCCGATACACGTGCAACTGTGTACAAATGCATTTAAATCGACGGAGGAGATCACGCTCGATTTGCCGGTTATCTCTTTGAAAAATCGACGACATCCGGACGTATCGTCGCAACGGTGTCGTTCAGACGTTTCACGGATCATCTACTCACCGAGAAAAAGAGGAAACGAGTCGTCCACTCGCGTGAACGAGCTTTCAGCGTCAAAGCAAATTAGCTTGGAAGCTTTCGTTAAGGCTAACGGCGCTCCTCTTTCAGATAATCTGTTTGAAAAGTTAGGGGATTCGTAATACTTGAAATTTTCGTGTAAATGTATCGTGAATCAGTTATTTGTGTCGTTGTAAGACTACGCTTACGTGTACGTGGAAAATTTTGTTCGCAATTAGGAGCAACGACGACTGACTTAAGTTTTGCAAAAATATTTGAAGTCTTTTAAAATTAATAAGACTTTTTTTTTATATCAATTGAAATAGCTGTTCGAAATAATTAGAGAATCGTTACCACGAATACTTCTATTTCTATTTGTATCGTTAATCGAGCGAACAAAAGCGAGGAAGCCCCACGTGTGTAACGTAAATTAACATATAGTTTGTATTACGCGATTATAAGATTGGCTTTACGATAATCGTTTAAAAGATTGTGTAAGCACAGAGGAGTAGTACACGGAGATTAAAGTGATACGAGAAATGTTAGCGCTTAGTGAATTTTCTAATAACAGACTTGTGTCTAAACGAAGAGAAATATAGTGGAAAAAGTCAACAGAGAGGACCGTATCTATTCTCGCGTCTGACCACGAACGACCTTATCTACTTCCACTGCATAAAATCATTTCTCTTCCTTTAAAATTCAGCGAGAAGCTTCTGCAAGCTTACATATCGATATTCTTATCTTTGTCTTATCTTTTGAATATTCTTTATAACGTCTAGGGGACTATTTACGGCGCCCAGACTTTCTTCCCTATGCGGTAGGAAAATTTCGAAATCGTAAGTTACGCGAACAGCCGTGATTTATCGGCCCCGTCGAAGAAGCATGCGATAAAACAGTTTGATGAAGTAGCGCTATTATAGAAGGATTGCTATGAAAAGGAATTTGTGGCGATTCTTAGTGGCCTTTCTTCCAAAGTAGCACGAAAGTCAAACGATAAAATTTCTTTATCGCTCCGTTCGCCCATCGATCACTTCGTCGTGCAAACTTTTTACGTATATTCTTATTGTTTGTCACAATCGAAACTACATGGCCGTTCCTTTGTGCTGCGTATCCCGGCCTCGAAAATTTATGGGGCTGGAGAAAATTATCGCTCTATTGACCTCTCGATCATCCATTGTCGCGATGATCGGCCACGGATAGTCGACTGTAGCTGAAATGCGAACAGCGTCCCATGGTGCCTGAATATATTATATTATCTCTTATCATCGAGAAAGTTGTATCTGTTTCCGCGTGTTTGATGGAAAATGTACAACAACGCTGTGCTTTCCTCTTAAAACAATATCGAAGCATTGCATGCGTACAATTGTATATTTTTACTAAATAGAAATCCCTTCTATATACATTTTCAGAATCCTTAAAAATATTACCCACTGTAATCATAATAATCGAACGTCATTGCAGTGCCAATGGAATTTCAAGAGACATAAATCTTCAAACTCGATTTTCTCGAAAACTAAGCTGAAAATGACAAAACTCTGTTCTATATTATTTTCTTATTTTTCCAGAAGGAGTCGCGTCGTGTCCGCTTTCACGCGTTACTCGACTGGACCCTGTACGTACGTCGAATAGCAGCCAGTGTGTCATCGTAGTTCATATGATCAAACGAGCGAGAGGACGTGCACCTAAATTACGCGAGTCCTTGGCCGGCGAGAAAAGACTGGGAAATGGATTTAACGACACGTCGAACGTCGTCCATCCCTGGAGATTCAACCGAGCGCGACATTTTCCACATTTACGTAGGTCGAGAGGGTGACTAAACGAGACACGTAGATGAACACACGCGTATCACGAGGCGCGTATGTGTGCCATACCATCGACCATTTGCCACCAAGGCACGTATACGTAAATGCAACCGGCGGCAACCACAGCATCGTAGAAAATGGCCTCCAAGCAAAGTTCCGTGAAACAGATGGTGTTCATTAACCGATACTCCCACACGAAACGCCTGATTCCACCTGTTCGACTAAATTAACCAAGCAGAGGTCGTTAATTCGATGGTGTAAAATGTATCTTACTATAAGTGGCGTGTTAAATTAATTCAACGAGATTAATTGCCCATTGAGCTGCAAAAGGATTCCGTAGTGGAGGTGAAGAATTGTTATATTTTAGCGGCTAAAGTGATTCGTAGGATCTTCAATTATTGCGTCTGTTTCGCGTTCAACTCTTACACGCTCGAATCGCTCGTTCGAAATAAGAAGAAAGAAAAGGAGGATTATGTCTCTCAGCGTGACAATTTCCACGTCACAATGATTCGTTCTTAAGCAGTTAACTGTTTTTGACGAGTATACTCGTTATCGTTCACTTCTTGCGACACATTTTACTGGTTAACGATAGTTGCACTCAACTTCGCGTCCACTTTAAGAATTAAAGAGGATTTAACGTGGTAAAAATAAGTGATGGTATTTTTGCGACGTGGTTTTAAGGGATGTGACAAGTAGAGGGTTGTGAAAGGTCAATTATGAGACCCATCGAGAGGTTCGATATATTCAGACATAGATGAATCACGGGCTGCATATATATTTACATACATTCCCTATTCATCAAAAATTGAAGGAAGGGTTAACCAGATATACGATCGCAAAGTTATTGGAATTTTTTAAAAATATAACATTATCTCGCTTGCAACAGTACCTTAAGAATATAGAAATTCACATGTTCGCGTATAAAATAAGAATCTTTTTAGTTCTATATGAAATAAAATTTCTGTAATTCCTATTGAGAATTATTATCTCGTTTGGAACCCTAGATTTAGGTAAAAATACAGAATATGTGCTCCATTTAATAATGCAAAAATCTTATCAACGACGTATACAATAAAGTACAATGGAATGTCCCTTTCACCTACGTTCGCCGCATTCTTTCGTCACTGCTTCGTTCAACTTTACTACAAATTAAATTTAAGAGTATAGATTGATTTCTCAATGACTATAAATCACAAAACGTCTCTTCAATGGAATCTGAATGAAGAGCAGTTGATTCATTATTTTCCCGTAACCTGTACTCGTTTATTTCTGCCGGAATTTTGCATAAACGCGAAATTCTGTGCCCGATTGTTCGTTTCCACGATAATCACGTTTCGTATTAAAACAGCAGCTGTGTCGATATTCGCGAAGGAAGTTGTGCGCACAAAAGTTGTGTGTACAAAAAGAAAGACGACAAACAGAGTAAGTACAATGTTTGCGGAGAATTCGTATTAACGCGTTGTCAAACTCCTGCGAGACTAGTTGGACGCGTTGTAAGTTGTTGTTACGATGGATCATTGTAATCTCTGATATCTCGTTCTAGGTCGGGCGTCATTCGTCAGGAAACTTTAGAAGAAAACGTTACAGAAAATAGTCGGAAATTTCTACAAGTAGTTTCCACCTTCTTCTCAAACACCTGAATCGTTCTAGTTAACCTGACCAATTGTGCCAGCGTGTCGGAGCGGTAATTCTGCTAATTACTAATTACTTTAATTGCGACATCACGCCTGCAAGCTTCCAACTTTCTCGTCCGTTGGAAACCAACGAGAAGGGGATGAATCTCTTTAACGAAGGAAAGAGGAGTTGTTTATATTTCATTCGTCCGACGCGTTTAATATCTCTTGTCCATGGTCGAATAATCCGAGCTGATGGTGTAATTTATTATCCATGGGAAAACAAATACCATTGGAACGATGAATATTCATTGAAATTACCGATCGACCAGGCTCTTCTTCCTATTGTCTCGTTACTCGACAAGTATAGCAAATTGTTCGCACTAAATGTTTGTTCAACTCGATGTTGAAATTCAAATTCTTGTTGATGAAACACACGGCAAATATTAACATTTTGTTGTAGTTGATACGTACAGTGGTTTGGGAAAGTATTTGAACGCTTATCGCAGGAAATTTGTATGTTAAAGGATGAAAATTGTAACGAAAAACGACTGTCACGATTATATTGATAGAATTTAAAAGCAATCTGAAAATGCACATAGAAGTTAGTATATGGAATTTATTGCGATCATACGTAGAGTAAAAAAAATATATCGCATATACGGTAAGAAAAATAACCACAATATAGTTGATCTCGAAAATATTCAGGCACAAGCGTAACACTGACTTTTACGTTCTATATTTAAAGCAAATACAGAAAAAATAACGAAGATATTTTGTAGTATAACGAAGTATAATATATGGACGTCGGAGAGTAAAAAACTTTTGACTTAAAACAAACAGTTGTTTAAATGTCAAAGGAAATATTGAAAAAAGAGTGAATTTTCGTACCTCAAAAATATTCGGCCACTTTATAAATAGCAGTTAAAAAAGCTAAAATGGCAATTTTTATGAAAGTTCGATATTTTTTCCAATACTCTCTTCCCCAGTTTAATATATCGAAAATTATTTGTTATTATTTATTAAACGAGTTAACCATTTTTCTTTAGCGTTTATTCTTGTTTTTTTCTATTTTTACCAACTCTATGGTCCAGTTCATTCGACAGGGATGATGATACCTCCGTAAAAATTATTAATATAATCATCACAGTTGGATCTCGCTACAGATTTAATGAAATCTCCAAACGTTTCATATAACACGCATAATATATTTATAAGAAATATCCGCAAATGTTTCCTGCAATATTTTCACGAGCATGGATCATTCTTTTACTCTAATTTCCTATTCATCTTCAATTGGACGTGACGTTGCTGCGATAGATTTTCGTCCACGTAGAATCTACATCGCATAACTTGGATTTTCCATAGAAGAAGATTTCTCCGGGTGGAACGAAAGTAAAAGAAAAAAGAAAAAGAGAGAGTAACGCGATGTTGGAAACGGGGAAGTTGTTCGCCTCAATCAGCCGAAGGCAAAACGTTTCATTACCGCTATAACGCGCCACGTCAATTTATCCGATCGATAGGAATTTTTTTCTCGTTACTCGCTTATAAGGTTCCACAGGCGTAATCCAAGTCGCGATCGACCACTCGACGAAGCGGAATACAAGACGAATAAAGTTCGTCCAACGCAATCCTCAGAACTTAATCAATGCTTGCTTTTTCCAAAAAAAAAAAAAAAGAAAAAGAAAAAAGATCTGGAATAATTATCTCGCGAAGTTAATTTGGCTGTCGTATAATACGAAACGACTGGTTAAGTCTATTTGCTTTTCAAGGATCGAAACGCAATCATGAGTCGTGCAAGGAAGAACGAGGAAACGTAATAAAATTCAATAATCGAGGCGAAATAGAGGGACGAATAAAATACACGAAGTAACCAAGTTATCGTTCGAAATACACGTAATTTTGCGAAACGGTCGTCTTCTTGATTGTTTATTTCTTCGGTAAATAGTTGGCTAGTTTGCATAACACACCCCCCAGCTGTTTGCAGCAAATTCGTCCGCGTAACTTCACCGCTCCGTAATTGCTTGCATCAACTCATACGTGAAGGTATATAACAACTCTATTCGAACCTTGGGCGTAGCCTCGATCCAACATAATATTCGTCTTGTTGACTAATTGTGTAACTAATTCACGAGAAGAAGCTTTTCTATTCTACGTTCGTCCGGCGAAGGAGAAATATTTGCGGTTCTCTGGCTTTCGATTGTGTTCTTAGTAATAATACGTTGTATCGTCGTAATACCACGTGAAATGTGTAATACATCGCGCTTCGCTTCGACGTTTCACGAACATTTCAAGCGTCCGCTTCTTCAGGGCAAACTTGAAACTCAGGCGCAAGAAGCGAACTGGAATGTTCACGAAATATCGGAACAAAGGGCGACCTATTATTGTTGAACCTTTCACTCGTGAATCTATACATTTCTGTGACGAGATTCTCTGTGCTGCATAAATATCGCAATTGTTAGTTGAATTTAATTTAATGTAGTTTCGATCGGAGACGTGTTTTTCATCAGAGATCTTCTGCAGATGCGTTGGAGGAAACCACTTTCTTCTCAAACACAGTTTTAATTAATTCAATTTTAATTAAAATCGAGTGAATTTTATACTTCTAGGTTAATATTTTCGATATGAAAAAATAAGTTTACAGAATGGCGAATACACACACGTGAATTAAAACCACGATCGAGACTCTAAGAACCAGATATATCTAAGGCTGTATGTATCTGTGGTTTGGTGCATTGTCATATTTTTGCAAAAATGAATTAAACCCGGCACTGAGTTTGTAACGATTGTATATTAATAATATGAAATAAAAAATATTGTGCGTCTATTATTTCCTCATAAAACGAAAGAAACTTCTCGAATAATCAAATATGTATAATAATGGTATTTGTATATCCGAACGTGGATATTTTTCATAAAATAAGCTTCCCACGAAAAATACCAAAATCAACAGAACAGCCACGAACACCACAGGCTTTAATTCTCTCTGTTTGTACAAGAAAGATATTTGAAACAGCAGAAACTTCTGCGTCAGGAATTATTTGAACAGGAATTTTTTAACGTATCCTTAAGCGCTGATATTTCAACTTTATAATTATCGACATTGGTAAGTTCTCGCACCAAGCCACAGATATAATCTCACGAACATCGTGAAAGTCTGAAACCTAAAAAGAAAAAAGTATTTTCTATTTTTCAAACAATTCTTATACTCTTTCTATCGTAATCGTGCGGAGCCTAACATCGAAGAATCACTATGTTGATAAATTCTACTCTCAAAATAAGGAATTAAGGAGAACATATAGAATCTGGAAAATTTCTTAGCAGAGTTGAACGACAGAAGCTAAAGTCAACGAGGCAAGAGACGCTTAAGCAGCTTTAAGATACGAAACGATTTCGAATCGCCTGTAATAGGCTTACTTTCTCTCTCTCCCTCTTTCTTTCTCTGCTTTAAGATTATCTTCAAGATATTCGGATATAGGGGAGATACCTCGGTCTTCCGGAATTTATTGAAAAATTTCGTTGAAGATTTCTCAATCTAAAGACCCGTGAAAAATATTTCCACGATATATCACCAAAGCACTTATTTTGATCGACTTAAAAAAAATTTTTGACCGATATATCCGGAGCTTTCCGAGGAGAAAGGATATAATCTACGAAAATATGAGAAATTTAGCATCCACCGTCGATTTTTGTTTTATTAGAACTTTCGCTGCATAATTTATGACACGATCGGAATATTTTGTATTTTGGGGGGATAAGCTTTTCTGCTCTTCTGTCATTTGAATGTCGATGGTCAAATGAAATTATCGAAATTTGTCATTCGTTAATGCATTGACGAATTATAATTATAGAATTCTAGACAACCTACGTTCGTTAAATATTTCATGAAATTTCCGCGTCAAATTTTTCTCCTTTATTTTTCCATATTTCGACAACGAGCACTCTGTCAGAATCCGTGTAGTTTTTACGGAAGCGTCTACTACCGGAGATAAAACGAGTGAAGAGCACAATGAAAGAGGAGACAGGGGACATTGGAATCCTAATACATAAATATGCAGAATTCGACAGAATTTTTAATGGAGCATAATACATAGCATAGAATAGAATTAAGATAAAATCTCTAAAGAACACTCGGTATAGCCACAGGATTCTCCAATAAAGTTACAACAGCATAGCGCGAAACATCGATAAAGGATCGCTTAACAACCGTTAGGTTTGTCGTTTCTTTCTCACGTTTCCAAGTACTCAAATTTGTCGAATTTTTCGAAAAAAGCATTACTCCATGTACACGATACAAATTTTTGCAGGCTTGAAAGATCATTCAAGATCCATGAGGAGACGCGACGAGATCCATCGCTTGCTGTTACGTTCTCGACGATACCAGCGAGAGAAAAACAGAAAAAAGAGAACAATTTCCAGAAAGCGAGTCGCCGGTGCAAAGGTTAAGAATAATTGTGAGAAAATAAATTCAACTCGGCTGGTAGAGTTGAAAGAATGGTGTAGGTCTCGCTGATACACGACACAGGCTGAGATCATCAATCAGAATCTTTATCTCTATCGGGAGTCTCATTGTCCGAGAAGATAGGAACTCCGAAAGAATCTTTCTTGGCTGAAGTAACTACGCTCCATCAACTTCGTTTCCCGTACAATGTCCCGATGAAATTTCGACGAGGGGAGAAAAAAGAAGGAAAGAAACACGAAAGAGAGAAAGAGTACGAGTTCATGGGAAATTGCGAGTTTAACGAACCCAAAAATAAAAACTGAGATTTTGATTCTTCTGCGAGGGAACGAGGGTAATCACGAGCTTCGAATAGACTTTTTTCCGCTGCCCTGCGACAGTGACGATCCTGTGACAACGACGATTAGGGTTAGACCGTCTCGCCGGTGATCTCGAGAAAAAGCAGAGCAAACCGAGCAGCCGGCAATTCATTTTTTGCCATTTTCTCTAAGTGGGACACGTCTTTCAGAAATACGCCGCGTTAAAAATAATCACGCGGCATTAACAATGTACACCGAACGTCGCGCCACTGTCACACCGCGAAATATTATGGCAGCAATGAGACTTTCGCGCGGCGAAGAAAAAGCTCACGGCTGCCGCGAATCGACTGCTTCCGTGGAACGGAAAGAATTTAACGTCGCCACTAAAAAATATATGAAGTTTCTTCGTGAGGTACGAAGAAATTTCAAGGAAGGAGTAAGAAGCGAAGTAGGAGGTTGTTTTGCTTTTTACTGCGTGTCGAATTACGAATACGGTTTCTTTACGACGTACTGTGGATTTGAAGAAGGAATAAAAAATATACGCAGTGCATGAAATTTCTAGCTTTATTTTACTTTCGATGAAACTTGAGAGAATCCGGGAAACCATAAGGTTTCTTTCTTGGTGGGAACACGGTGAAAATGTACGAATGCTGGACGAAATAAAAGATTGTAAAATTCGTTACACTGCACTTTTGGTGTACGCGTCTTGGTTTCGAGAAAATTGCGAAAGAATAGCACGAGAAAGATGAACTATGCCGCGAATATCACGTTCGGATATGCTTTGCGGGTTTTATTTTCCGACGTTCGCTGGGACAAACATCTAACGTTTGACGAAAACCATTATACGAAACGTCTTTGTATTATCTTCAACATCCGCATCAGTTTCGCCTTCTTGTGAAAAACGAGGAAGCTCTGCTGGAAGGTAAAGGCCACGAACCAATTCAACCGAGTCTTTGTACCAGTCGTTCTTTTTTCCTTTTTTCATGTATTTTTCCCGACGAGACAATGTGCTCGATTTGCTCCTGTATCGATCTTTAGTAAGGTATCGACCTTTTCTGAGAGCGACATCGAGTCGAGAAGAAAATGTCAAATCATTCCATAAGTAACGTTGTGTCCACACACGTGCGTTAAAGAGATTAAAAAATTGAGAAACGTTTAGTACATTCATTGATAGATAATGTATTATCTGCCCTTTTTTCTGAAATTATTTTTCGCCTTTTTTTATCATTTTTCAATTACAAAAATGATTAGTGCTCTCGATGGAAAATTCAGTGACCACTTTGGCGGAGTTGACTTTTGTGTTGCAATTTCGATGAGCGAATTTTCTATTAAATTCTTTATAGCTTTTTAAATTTCAGCTTGCTAACTTTTCTATTCTTTTTAGCCTCGAAATAAACGAAAATCTGTCAGTGCTTCGAAAATAGGGTGAACAATAATTCCCAGTTAACTTCAAACATTTCATCCAATATTTTTCACGCGACTGGCTTTCATCGACAGTTTTTATATTAATCTCTATTGATCTATTAAAATGATTCTATAGCAATTTACAATTATTAGCCGTAAATTTAATTCATTTCAATGTTATCTTGGAAATTCAAAAAGGCGAAATAAACGACGATGTAACTTATGGAATAATCTAATCCTACGGTGAGCGTACAAACAATATTTATGAATTAGCATCGGCGTGCCGCGTTCGTAAATTAAAGTTTCATTCCGGTAAAGTAAAATAAATAGGTCAAAAATGTATTCCGCTTTTATTCAATGGGAGAGAAATCCGCGTCATAAATATCATCAATTTCTATTTGCTTCGGGCAACTTTCGATTTAATTTGTCCGGCTCGTTGGAGTTAAATAATCGTGCAGGATAAATGCTAACGAATTTTTCTCGTCTAACTTGGAAATAAAGTAACTTACACAATTAGCAACGAACGTTGGATCATTATGCGTACGCTTTCTTCTATTCAAGCAATTTATTTCTCGCGGGACGTATAATCTTATATAGTCGTCGATTAATCTTGCGAAATGTAAAGATGAAAAAGATTGAAACCTTTTAGCGGAGAAACACGATAAAACTATGCCTTTTCCATGAACGTGAGTAAAATTTTACCGAAGATCGAGTGACAGGAGAAATTCGAACTGACGTGTGTCTGCGTACATGTATGTACATGTGTGTATATATGTACATAAAGCTATCAAAAGTATCAGATTAGAACACGAAAAGCCTGACACAAGATCGAATAAATTACGAGTATTCGGTATGAAAAAATTTTCATGACACTTGTCAGAGAAGCGAGAAGCAGACATGGAACAAAATTTTCGATTCGCTTTCGGGCTGATGCTAATCTGAAAAATCGATTTCCCATTCTCATGGAAAGTATAATAGAAATTAGATATTTTCCGAGTCAGACTTACATTATCCTTATCATACGAAAAACAAACGTATTATACTTTCAAAATATGGGATTTTATTTAACGATCGGAATAATCAGAATCTATTTTCTTCGATATTAAGATATACAGGGTGCCCCGGTATCGAGGGTACGATAACCTACAAGGTGGTGATTCTACGCGAGAAAAGAAACAAATCGAAGATATAAAATAAAATTGCTCTGCGCGTGACGCTTCGTTTTCGAGAAGATCGAGAAGTTTGAAAATTTGTCAAATGTGATGGAATTTGCCTAATTTAGATAGAAACGTTCGATTGATAGCAAGTTATCCTACGATTGAAAATACATGAAAAATGTAGAGTAAGATTTTTTGATAGACTACTTCGTTAATTTTTTATTCCTTTTCACGTGCAGAATAACTACCTGCTGACTGTTTACTCGTACCTCGCACATAGTCGATAATTAGAAAAATTTACATAGCAATCTAATTTTCAAAGTCAGTTTTTTCTTCAAAATGTCTCTTTCCATATAGATTCCTTGGCTCCTCGGTTTACTATCAATTTTGGGGCACCATCAATCTAGTGCCCCTTCTGTAGTCGATTTAATTATTTCGTTTCTTTTTGAGATTTAATTATTAATATACCATAATCGAACGAAATAGTTCAAATTTTTAATGCTTTACTAGATAAAAATTTAGTTTAAATTATTTACTATTACAAGCTTTGATGCAACGTCTTCTCTTATAATTTCTGCTCGAACCCTGGAATTAACAGGAACAAAGGCGAGTACTAATATTTTCCCTTCCTTCCCCCTGCTCTTTTCTTCTTTACCCTCACCTTTCTTCACTCCCCTTTACTTCATTTCTTTCTCCCATTCCTTTCTCTTTTTTTTACTCATCCCGGTTCATCTCTACTTTTTCTTATCCTTTCCCCCTGCCTTCCTTTTCCTTTCTACCTTGAATCTTCCTTTTCGCTCTTTCCCCTCCTCTTTTTACTTTTTATAAAAATTAGTAGACTTTTATAGCGAATACCTATATCATGCGAATACTTCCACTCTCTTTTCCTTCTTTCTTCATTCCTATCTCTACCTACCTTGCTTCCCTATCTTTTCTTCTCCCTCTTTTCTCTCCCCTTTGCCTATGTATCCTTTTTATAAAAATGACGTTTTTACAGTATATGAAAGTACTTTCTTTTTTCATATGTACTATAAATATTGGAATACCAATATTTGTCTACCCTGCCGAGAAAAAAGAAAAAATAAGCAGGGCTCGGGTTATTCTGGCGTAATGCAATCGTGAAAATCCGTAAATACCGAAAACTACCCTCGTGCGAGTGAAAAAGACACTTAACATTCGTCCCAAAACTGCTGTCTATTTTCTCCAATCTTATTGATCAGAGAGAACACAGACGTGTAGAATCAATACTCGAGAATAGTTTTTTATTTGCCAGGGGTAAACCGTGACAGACGCGAAACAGGTTCGTCATGCATAGCAAAGCCGAGCTTATTTTCAATTTCATGAATCGTGACGCGCCGCTCCCTTCGAATGAAACCATCCAAAGACATTCTCTCGCACGGTCGCTTTAATTTCAGGAAAGACGACCCACGAGTCAAACGAAACGAACATACATGCACATCGTATAAAACGTGGTGATTGAACCGAAATTTTCACGGTATTAAATCGCGTATCCGGTTATCATAAACCGCGCTGCCATAGATTTTGAACAATATCGTTCGGAATTATTGGAAACGAATGGCTCTGAATATTTCGAATTGCACATCTTCGACCGACAGTCAGCGGTTTTCACGCACGAGCGCAGAGGCATTCTTTCCCGCGTTATTCTTCGCCTGATTTCTCTCTCATATTCTCCAGAGCCGCGTTAAGCAAATTTTTATTCGCATAACGGAGTAAAAATCCTCGTTCTTACTCCTTGACAGAATTTCGCTCGGCTCTAACGAATAAATATGCAATCGGTTAGGAATTTACTCGACCAAAGAATTATACGCTTAAGAAAAACTTATTGGAATCACCTATTCGTATCGGAATTTATTCTAAAAATATATTTTACGTTTATCGTATCGACGATGAAAAATATATTCTTCGTCGTCCAACGGTCGTAATATCGACTTTTCGCAATCGTCTTGCTCCTTAAACGTTAAATCAGAAAATATGTTGTCCTTTGGTAAATTAACAGATGGTACGATTATCTCGGACGAGCATTTATTCAAAACAACTCGAATTATGGCCAACTCTGCTTCAGAGTTCAGAGTTTTCTTGTTAATTTGCACTTCCCATTTATAAAGAACACGGAGAATCATAGAATAACGTTCTATTATCGAGAAACATCGAATTTTACGAATAAGACACACCATTTACGCGAAGGTACTTCGCGGAATTCGTAATCGGCTTTCCGATCGAGAAATCGACTTGGGAATGACACACCTCGCGAATGATCGTATCGGCAAGTAATAATAATATCGTTTCTGGGATCCAGATAACGCGAACTTATACCTTGCGTTTTCATTTTTCGATCATTTTTAATGGTAAACCACGCGTACGTAGGTTGGTTTTCATATGGAGATCAGATTGCCGATATCAGATTGAGAATATTTAAACTATGGACGTTCTTACTGTTATGAACAATTTAAATATACACAAACGCGTGCAGGATATATAATCAGCTATAGTAAAAGTCTTCATGAATATGTACGACAGTCATTTCTACTAACCATTTGCACAGTAGATTTTCGTTTATCCGTGCACCGTTTATGCGAAACAATTTTTACCAACAATTATTTGAACCGGTAATAACCGAGCTATATAACGAAAGTTACAGGTTTAGACGTTACAACAATTATACGATTTTTAATTATACGAACGCGTATGCAAAAGTCGTACGTGTCCGTGTGTTTCGTCTAACGAATGAAAATTGTGCCGATGAAAAGATAAATTATACTATATAAGGTTCTTTGATGAGGCTTTCTTTATGTTTGTATGATTTGTAAGGTACGTAACGAATTCTCTCTATTTCTAAGGATTTACGTTTAATATATTTTATAATTAATGCGACGATGTAAGAACGTTTTGTTAATAATTTACTATTATTGATGGCACTGTTATATGCGAAACTATTTCAAAAAGAGCAGTGTGTCTTTGTTTTCTAAGCTGACATGTAATTTAACGCAATTTATGTCCAAGTTTTCGTTCAGCCTCTGATATCCGAGCGTCTTTCTATTATCGAAATTCGTAGCAGCAACCGATAGGGTTAGCAAGCCAGCCTCTATTATCCGAATTTATCGGTTATCCGAAATATTTTATCCGACTGGTTCGGATAAACTAACAACTACCATGTGTTTCCAAATATATTGGGATTAAAGCTAACAATATGTGGAAAATAAATAAGTACGTGTAATCTAATAATTATTCGTGTGTCTTGATAAAAGTAAATAAGATTATCAGAAAGATTTGTATGTTTTCAATAGATTGCGAAAACAGAAGATCTCATACCAGTAAAACTTGTTTCTCGTTAAGAGGACTAAAAACTTGTTTTCCTTTATACGAGGGTCGTGCAGAAAGTAATATTCGTTTTGACGTAACAACAATAGAAATGCATTTTAAAGGGATTTCTTTGTTTGTAGCTTTCTATGTATATAGCCAGATATTTCCCAATAAAACCAGCGCCCGTATTTGACCGCTTATCGTAACGCGAAACGAGTTTCTGTCTACCTTCCACATAGACTTGAGCCGCGAGTTCGTACGACCATCGTTTCACAAATCGTTTCAGTTTCAAATCGTCGTTTCCCGCGAAGTGTTATCCACCCAAGAACTCTTTCAGTTTTCCAAAGAAGAAAAAATCCAGCAATCCCGATCGATCGTTGCTAATGAAATCGCGGACACGTTTCTTCGGGTCCTGCGGAACGAGAGACGAACGACCAGAGCGATTACGATCAAATACGAGTTTCCCGACCAGATTATTCAATTCCCGTATCCATCGTCTTACCAACGATGCCAACCATAATCTTGTTACCGTAAATTCCCGTAATTCGACGATGAATCCCTTTTGGACGAACATTTTCGGCATACGAAAAGCGTAAAAGGGCGAAAGATCACGCTTTATCATCGGTGAGATTTTCAATTCGCACCGACATTTTAGACGAATGAAGCTTCAACGATATTAATTATCTAAATTTGGCATAATTTATGTCGACACACGAACGAAGTTGGACGACCTTTTAAACGAGTATTACTTTCTGAACGATCCTGGTATATTAAATAGTATTATTCCTCTATGGATTAAAAAATAAGAGCTGTACAAAAAATCGTACGGTTTCATCTCACGATAGCGCGAATTAGTCCTTTCGAGTCTGGTACGGACTTTCCTTCGATTAAATGCATTAACAACAGACGAAGAATCACGTCGAAATTCCAACGAAGACGACCAGACTATAATTTACTTAACACTCTCTTTTTTCCTCATCTGACAAAGTGCTTGCGGAACTGCGAGGAGACGATCGCTATTCGGGTTAATTAGTAATCGGGGCCATGACGTCGTTTAGAGAGGATGGGAATAAAGTAGCGACGTGGATATGCGCGTCACGGAATTTCCATGTTTTCTTTCCCAGTAGAGAGGTGAACGAATGTTCCTCCATTGCGAACGAAATGGCTACAACTACTTTTTTCCATTACAATTACCGTGAAGAGTTAGTTAAATTCTGTCACTTGTTAGAATTAAAAATAAATGTAAATTGAGAGAAAAACCAGAACGATCCTTTGTATATGGAAATTCTAAGAATTTTCTCTGGTTTGTATCAGTATTCAGCGGAGTACATCCTAGTTGATGCAAAGCTAATAAAAGAAGTGCAGTAGCTTGCGGATAAGGAAAGTTTCTTGGTAAATATCACGAGATCTTTTCCTTGAAGCCTTTGTACGATTCTCTTGAAACTGGTGGAAACTCTGTACGAATTACGATAGAATTTCCCAACAATTTATTGCACGGCTGCATCCTGTAACCGTTCTAATTCTAGCAAATCCTCTTCAACTTGATACTCTGATATATATCTTTGGTGTAAAATTATAGTAAATCTTATATTAAGATTTATACTTGTAGTATAAAGATACACAAGATCCCATGTGTTCCAGTGACTGTGAAAGTGATTTTTAAGTCAGATATTTTTCACGCAAAAATTCTTGCATATTGAATGTTGTAATGTAGATTGATGTAATATAAAATGAATTATAAATGCAACTTCTTCAAAGTTTAGACTTACGCCAGTCTCATCATTATCAGCACAAATAAAGATTTATGGTACAAGAATAAAAGTTCGAAGTTTGGTTAGAAAGATAATGGACATTTTTAATGGAAACTCAGGATTTAAGCTTATAAGGACAGGATAGTATTTAAGCTTTTACTGCAAGATAATCAAGAACTCAAACTTCCAATTAGAAAGACATGAAAATTAACAGAAGGAAAATGACTCCTATCAAATCTAACCAGAATTGCTGCTACTAATTCTACAAAACCTCTGTCGATTTAACATGCACTCGGACAGGACTTAAGCTTTTACTGTAAGATAATCAAGAACTCAAACTTTCAATTAGAAAGACATGAAAATTAACAGAAGGAAAATGACTCCTATCAAATCTAACCAGAATTGCTGCTACTAATTGTACAAAACCTCTGTCGATTTAACATGCACTCGGACAGGACTTAAGCTTTTACTGTAAGATAATCAAGAACTCAAACTTTCAATTAGAAAGACATGAAAATTAACAGAAGGAAAATGACTCCTATCAAATCTAACCAGAATTGCTACTACTAATTGTACAAAACCTTTGTCGATTTAAGATGCACTCGGACAGGACTTAAGCTTTTACTGTAAGATAATCAAGAACTCAAACTTCCAATTAGAAAGACATGAAAATTAACAGAAGGAAAATGACTCCTATCAAATCTAACCAGAATTGCTGCTACTAATTCTACAAAACCTCTGTCGATTTAACATGCACTCGGACAGGACTTAAGCTTTTACTGTAAGATAATCAAGAACTCAAACTTCCAATTAGAAAGACATGAAAATTAACAGAAGGAAAATGACTCCTATCAAATCTAACCAGAATTGCTGCTACTAATTCTACAAAACCTCTGTCGATTTAACATGCACTCGGACAAGACTTAACCTTTTACTGTAAGATAATCAAGAACTCAAACTTTCAATTAGAAAGACATGAAAATTAACAGAAGGAAAATGACTCCTATCAAATCTAACCAGAATTGCTGCTACTAATTGTACAAAACCTCTGTCGATTTAACATGCACTCGAACAGGACTTAAGCTTTTACTGTAAGATAATCAAGAACTCAAACTTCCAATTAGAAAGACATGAAAATTAACAGAAGGAAAATGATTGTTATAAAACCTAACCAGAATTGCTGCTACTAATTCTACGAAAGCTGTGTCGATTAACTACGATACCAGACATACATAATTTATATCTTCATTGTAGGACCAGCGACAGCGTCAACTTTCGGCTTGGGAGATGCGAATATTCGATCTATATGATCAGTTCGCTTAACATATTTCCCATCCGGTGTGCCAATTTCAGAATAGCGTCTGCCATAGCACGCGTTGCGATTACATCGGTGCGCCTCGATCTAAAATGTCCGTGGTTATCAAAATTCACGACAGCCACTTACATCGAACGCGAATCGACGTGGGAGGGCGTTGAATTTTCGAGCGAATCTAATAGCAAAAGCTTGGGAACCAGTTGAAACGGTTCGTTGGTACCTGATGCTGATTAAATTTCGAAGTTTAGATTAGCGAAGGTACAAAGCCGACGTTGCTACTCTTCGTAGCTAACGTACATTTGCATGTTTGACTGAGAACCGCAGACTAACCGTGCCGCTTCAGGTTACTCCAATTATTGGGCAAACTTTCGCAAAATTTCCAACCGATTATGCCATTCGTTCGACGTGTAGAATCAACGTTTGTTGTTAATTGTAACGATCACGTTAATTACTATACCATAACATTCATCGTCGAAGTGATCAATAAATTAAATGCGACAGAAAGAGACATCCACAAATCGTTCTTCGCTGTCATTTTTTACGCCGAATGCCGAATTTGTCCGTTTTCTTGAATTTTTCACGAAAGTTTAGAAGATTCGCTAACCATTTAGTAAATAATGCTGTGACACGTTAATTGTCAAAATTGCGAGAACAACAGGTACGAATTACTTGGAACATCAAGACTATGAATTTTCTCCTGATATTTGTCATTGAAAAGTAAAGTGAATTCGACGATAGAAAGAGAAACGTGGAAACAGTTTACCATTGCTGCTGTGACAAGTTTCAGTCCTTCGCAAAATTTCATAACAACACGAAATTCTCTCGCCAATTTGATTTATTCAGCACACGAAAAAAATATCAAAATATCAGGTTTACAATTGATTAAAAAATACCTAAACTACGAATTTTACTGTGGTATTCGCTATCAAAATGAGTAAATTGCCTTTTCATCAGAGCCATTTTCATTGACGAATGATAAACTGAATTTCAATGGTTCTGCAACTTCCCGTGGCAATCGCATTACGTCTCGGTCTTCACAGGGAACCGGAAAATAAAGCAAACGGCAAGAAACTAGGTCGATTTATGCGGTTTTTCCTATTCGTATTCAAACGCGGGCGAGCTACACGATCGTGCGTATTCATTTAATTAAAGTAAAGTTCCTGGACAGAATGGCCCTCGAATTACAGCAGAGACGCGAAATGTTTGTCAAGTCTTTGCGCGCACGTCTGTAGACCCGGTTCATGAATATTCAGAACGCTGCGACCAAGAATTATTAATATCACGAACAAACAGAAAATGTCAGGCTTTCGAAGAGCCTCTACTGTTTGGTAATTTTATAGAAGGGGCGAGAATTCGGCGAGTTACCGGCAAGAATAATGGAACCCGAAATTTGGCCGAACCTCGTTTCAAAAACGAGCAGATTCTTGTTAAAATATCACTCGCTCTGTGATCAAGCTTCTTGTAACGAACGCACACAGCAATCGCTAATTTTCAGAGCAACGCGTCGAGCTTTAACAACGTGTAATCAAATCTGTACCACCGAGTTATCCCTATGGGATTAGATAACACGGTACGATGTAAGACACAAGCCAAGAATGTACAGAGCATTCGACAGTACGCGCAGCAAATGCTATATCTTCTATCTTGTCATCCGCACAAGCAACGCTACACGATTATTCATCCAGCAAAATTCTAGCATGCGTCTGATACTGAAATTTACACAGATCACCTGACACCTAACTGTATCTAATTTACCTAATTAAAGCGGCGTCAGAATTTCATGAGCTATACGCTATATACAAAACAGAATGCAACATAGAACACATATGTGTACATACATGCACGTATGTATAAGTCACACGCACGAACAGAATAATATGAGAAAAACGCTAGAAGAATATTCTATTTTGTACTGGAGCGAAGATACGAATAATCAACGTTTAAAGCGATGGTTAAAATACAGTTTTGTAAATTGTTTGAAAAAGTTTGAATAGACTAGCCGTCGCCACTGTGAAATAAAAATAATCCACGGTCGAAGTAACAGCGTAAATATAATTTTAGAAAGCGTGTGAAGACTTTTAACGTACGAATCGTCATCCATATGAAATAAAAATAATCGATAATCAAAGTAACAGGTAAAATAGAATTTTGGAAAGCGTCTGATGATTTTGACGGATGAATCGTCGTCCTTATAAATCTTGACGGAACACGGTGCAAAAATATTAACGCAAAGATGAACGGCTTACGGCGAATTCAGGAGCCACGCGAGTTTACAGGCTCATTAAGATTTCCTATCGAGAGTAGTTGGGAATTAGTTGACGACTACGTAGTTCCCTTTGACAGTCGATAAGCACGAGATAATTGAAAGGAACATATTGCACCCTTATGCAAACCTCTCGCCAAGGGACGTTTTCGAGAACTTCGCTACTCTGATCAATTATCGGATAACGATTCGCTATTAGGCTCGTCATTGCTTGTGAAAGCAACAGCAGACTTTTGCACGTAACGAACGAACGCGTTTCGTTGCTACGTCGTTTTGCACAATCGTTCGATCTATACTTTTTCTAACTTTATTTCTTAGCTGTTTTATTATAGATTTGTTATTTCGTAAAATACTTTATAATGTAATATACCGAATAGAATACTAAACAAATACTAAACTTAATTAGTACGATAAATATTGTAAAATAAAAGAAGAAATATTGTATCGTAAGAAGTTTCTGAGCGTTGTATGGGACTTCTAAAAAGAATAATAATAACGCTAAAACAATAATCAATAATCAATATCAAATAAATACTAAATAAAACACTAGGTAAACAGTAAGTTTTAAAAACCGAATAAATATTTAAACCTAATTTCCGATGCAAAATATACTATATAAAATTTATTACAATCTCTTATTATAAAGGTAGACTTTTTAATATGTATCAGGCAGACAGCCTGATTTGCATCGAGGAAAAAATCGCACGATAACAGGCGTTCTTCCAGGGAAAACGTAATATCTACATGTCGAGAAGGTTTCGTTTCGTTTCGTTTCTTTACCGTTTCGTTCGAAACTCTTCAAACTTAGTGAATCCGCGTATTATTTCGCGTTCCATCGGACAGCATTTCTTCGCAAAAAAAAAAAAAGAAAAAAAAAACAAGACAAAATTTCCTCGGCTAACTAGCCGCCGGTTTCCGCGAAACTTTCCTTCGCTTCGTCCGCTACTTTCCTCCGCGGTATCATCCAACTTTCAAGAAAACGACACCCCATTTCACCGCCCACACGATTCTCCACCACCATTTTGCCACGCCGCCAATGTGATTCAGCTTTTCATGGTAACTTCTTCGGTACGCCCGTACCAGCAGGTAACTCCGGTGTACAACTGCGACGAGACAAAGCGAATTGTCTCATAAATAATTCTCGAGGCAAGAACAGCTTTTCCGGAAACTGGCCGAACTCGAATTGATTTTCGTCCAGAGACGGACTGTTACAGAAAGAACGTGTAATAAAACGGAACCGGACGTTAGGGGGTTGTGGAGGATCGATTAAACTGGATGTTGCGCTTTGTTTCAGTTTCTTCTCTCGATGGCTCCTCTTTCCTTTTATCGAAATTTCTCCGAAAATTTAAGAGAGAACTTTACGTGGTCGATTAAATTAAAAAACGCGCCGTTTTATTTCCCGCGATCTCTCGTTCCTTGCGAAATACCTGGGAAATTTTTGTACGGTAGATTGAATTAAATTTGGTTTTTTAATTTTTCTCGTGATTCCTAGTTTTCCTTTTTTCTTAATCGAAATATCTCGTATCTGGAAGAGAATTTCCAATTATCAATATCAAGTTGAATAATTTGCATTTTTACTTCTCCCTTCTTGTTCGTTCTATCGAACGTTTTCATAAAATTTTTACAGTCTCGAATTTTATGCAATCGTCTAAATTAATTTGCTTTCCTTACTTTCCTCTTATAATTCATTATCTCGTTCTAACGAAATTTCTTTCAAATTTTCAAGAAGAATACTGCGAGGTTCCTCGCTTTTTCCTTTCTCTTATTGAAAAATTTAATTCTCCGATCACACAGTGCCGTCTTATTCGCACGTTTCCGTTCTCGTATCATAATATTTTCCTGAAACAATTAGAAAACCATAGACGAAATGAAAATAAAGCACTCGCCTTTTCTCCTTTCGCTGTTGCTTCTTCTTCTTGAAGGCTTTCTTCACCCGCAAAAGCAGAAAGGCGGCGCGATCGATGGTCAGGCCCGGTGAAGCCTTGTCGCCGCTCGACATCCTGCGTCCTAGTCCTCCCAACACCTGCACAAAATCACAGAATCCTTTTTTTAAAAAAAAATCATTATCTACCCGTGAGACAGTTAGCGACAAAAGAAAGAAAGAGGGCGATTTGTCGAGCCTGCTAATTTCAATTTAAGAATTTAAACCATCGAACCAATCGCTCGTCTTTAAAATTGAGATATCGTGGTAATAGCAGCCACAGTTAACGTTTACGTTATTTCAAGATGAAACTAAGTCTGAGAGGAAATAATATTGCCATTTCCTTCGCTTATATTCTTTTCACTTTTATAAAGTAAACGAATGAATAGGAGGAAATGAAATAGATCCTCCTCGTTACTTTAATCCACGATCGTTCGTATTAACTCGTTTCGTTTGTCTTCTAATCATGATCGCGCCGTGGTTCACAGCTCACCCGCTAATCACGCGCGGCTCCGTTTTATCGAAATCACTTTAGAACACGCTACGGCTCGCGATCATTATGCAAACATTACCTAATCTTCGATGTGAACGCGAAAATGTTCTTCGAAATAATGGTACCTCTCAAATTAGTTAGCTGTTTCTGACGAGTATACTCGTCACGAAGAAATGGCAAAATTTTGTGTCACGACGAGCCCTGCCAGTAATAAAATAAAAAAAATGAAAAAATGAAATGTCATTTCGTTACAACATCATTCTATATTATAACAGCTGTGTTTGACGAGTATACTCGTCGTTGCTTATTTTTCGCGACACGATACCGAAATTCGAAAAATTTCAGTAAGCGCAGTTACGTAATCAATTTGAGCTGTGAACGGTTTAATTATCAAGAATTTCCTTTGTATAAACTTTTAATAGAACGCACCAGGGACTAGCGTAGAGAATATACATTCACAAGGAATGTTTAAACTTTGAAACTACCGTGTTCCGTCGTTGCCCCGCGATCTTTACTCAAACAAAACCTGAAGGAAATGTTCTCTGTTTAGAAACATTGATGTATAAACAGGGAAACAATTCTCAAGGGTTTCCTTTAATTATTTCGATTAAACTTTTAATAAAATATAGCCAGAATTATCGTGAAAAATATATCGTAAATTCACGAAGAATTTTCGAACTGCAACGTTTTTCCATTGCATTGTGTTAAGAAAAAAAGAAAAAGAAACAAAGTGAATCGAAAAAAGACACAAAGCGGTCGAATTTTAAGAGGAATGACGAAACGTATCTGAATTGAACACGCGATGAAAAGAAGCGTTTTCGAAGTGTTGGGAAAATATTTTTCGAAGTGAGAAAGTAATTACGCGGTTATCCGACCAAGCCCGGATCAAACTCATTTCCATTTATTCGTTTTCACGTCAACCGCATTACATGTCTCGTCGGCTGGGTGCCTGTTGTATTTTAATGAAACGTTCAAACGAATTACATTCCAGTGTTGTACAAAATTTCATCGCCGTGTTTCTCTTAATTAGCAGGAATATACCATCTAGCGAAATATTACGGTGGCGCGTACGACACGTCGCTTTTTCAAACTTTCAAGCGAGGAAACATAAATTTTGCCCGTTGCTCGATCGTTAGAAGCTGCGCCAGTCGTACATCACGAAGAAACATGGAAATAAAATGATTATTTGTGACTCGTAAAGTGACTTTCAAAAATGGATCGAGAGTATGAGTTGATTAATTGAAAGAGCGTGGAATGTAGAATAGTCGAATGTAGGATAGTCGATTCGTGGAATGCAAGATCGATAATTTTCTATCGGAGGACAAATCAAGAAGAAAGAACAACGACGATGTTCCATGCGAGACTTAACTGCAAACAATAAGAGAGATGATATCTCGGACGCAAATAGGAAAAGTAAAGACGATAAACAAACACGAACAAAAATTAACAGAAGCTTCGTACGAAGCGAAACTGGCAAAAATTAAAACGAATTGAAATAAAAAAATTATGGATTTCAACACGAAACTCTTACCATTTCTTCGCTCTTCCAAACACTTGAACAATTTTTTGTAACGATCAGATGGATTAGAATAATAAGATCATAAAAGAAGTATTCAAAGAATTTTTGAGTTAATGACTGAAATTAAAAACTCCTGTTGATAGGAGTACACGGAATTATACAAGAATTATTTTAACCCTCCACTGATATCGTTATGTCATAGATGACCATAACGCTTTAGGTCAGGATGTTTAATTAAATTTGTACTCTGTATTTAGCGGTGATGACCACTAATAATCTCTGTCGCGTGATATACGGAATACAAAATTCAATTGAATATTCTACGTAAATATATTAGGTATGATCATTGAGAGTTAATTATACACGTATACACGATATTCCAAAGGATTCATACGCGTGTTTAAAGTGTTTTATCGAAATATACGGCATTTTATATGCACCAGTTTAACGCATTACCAGCAGGACAATTGTCGTGACGGATCACCAAAGTGATCCGGTTTCTCCGCATTCTAGTTCGACCAGGTCTTTAAATCCTCCCCTTGCAGACGTCCATTAATCCCTCTATCAACCGTGAATACCGATAACGGTTCGTAAACCTAGCGTAAACCTTGGCTCGAAGACAATGCTCTCTGTTCAGCTTGTCTGCCATAAGAAGAATAGATTTTTCGCCTGAAATAATCCACTGTTCGTCAGATTGAACGGCGATGGTCGCAACTGTATTTGGAAGAAAAATAATCAAAAAGCTCGCATTCGTTACGAGCGCAACTTTATCCGATTCTGGATTACGATCACTGGACTTTAGGATCGAAAGGAGATTTACACAAATTCACATTTTTACGAACACGATTAAAACAGCCAGAGATCCGTTTCATTTGCATAATATACGCGTCCTATGTACTTAAACGTTTTTAAAATTCATACATAAAACGCATAAAAGTGCAAAGTCTAACGGCCATTATCCTGTGGAATCGTAAATAACGGAAGTTGGATTCTCAGCTTGGTATCAGAGTTTCAGGTCATCAACGTTTACCAAGAGGCTTTTTACTACCGAAATGTTATTCATAGCTTTACGGAGCGCGATATATTTTCGCTGACGGGTCTGTGCAAATGGCCTCTCGCGAGAAACGCTTGTCATTTTATACAATACGAGCCGAATATAAAACATTCGACGCGTAAAACAATGTCGATCAGACGCGGCAGCGTTGGCAAAAATAATGCTGATTTATTATTAAAACCGTGGCACGTGTGATTTACGCTGCACGGCCGCCGATCAATTTTCGTCCATTCCGCTCGAATATAAACGAGACGCGTGAAATGAACGCCGAGACGCTTTTAGCATATCCTCCACCCTTGACCGTTTCCTCCTCTTTCCCCATTCAGGTTGAAATCACTTCCGGCCTCTTACAGCTAGAGGAGAAAGTCGTTCAGTACCGAGCAAAGCTAGTTCTCACTTCTAACGTTAAATATTAACAGTGTAAATATTCTTACTCGCATAAATAAATAAATAAAACCGTCGCGTGTATGATATTTCGTGGACATATTGTTTACCACAGCTATTATTTAAATCGGTGCAATTAAAAGCATTAGTATGTAAAATATCGTTTTTCACAACTTCTTTCTCAGCTGATTAAGTATAATTCCGTTCGTGGATTTACATTTTAAACAAAAACGTTCCAGCGTAATCTTTAAATATCGTTTCACCAACATATCCCCTTTATACGTCTCCTTTTAACGTCCTTTTACAAATACTTTTACCAACATTCTTTTAACTAATATCGCAAGCTACTGACTAAAAAATTAGGCGACAAGTAGCGAATAATTAACGCTTAAATTCAATCTTAGGACAATAATTATCCTTCGTTATACAATTATTCTTTTAACTACAAATCCTAAAATTTCAATTTCACCGTCTTCGGTCCTAGTTATAGCACAAAGGAAGAAGACGCTTCTTCGGAACAGATTCGAAAAAGAGAAATAAACCGATCGGATTAATTTACAAGAGATTGGTAGATTTTTTCGCAAGTAACGGTCATTCGACGGTACACTAGTCAAGATCGGAGGTTATTTCGTTGAACGTATTAACGTGGGTGTGACAATCCGGCGATGTAACTAGCAAAGAATCTGCAGCTTCTATGGTAATGGAATTAAAGGGGCACGGTCGACTGCGTTAATTCCAGGAAATAGATGGATCACCAAAGCAATATGCCACGAGGATTTGTTCGCGGCAGGCTTGTTAGTGGATCGATCGGATTATCGATCGACGAGGGTCGTTTAGATCGCGTGGTCGATTCCAAACGATCTCCTCGATGGGAAACCGAAATACCGCGACAAGAGCTGTTATCACCTGTATACACTGCGAAATATTCCAACTATTGACGTTCTCTTACGTTGCGAAATCCTTCGTTAATCGAGTTTGCTTGCTCGATTCCCGAACGTTGTTATGTGAAATGCCAGGAGAATTATTACCTGTATTAGCTAATATTCTATCCTCCGTTTTCTTTTCTAGTTCTTTTTTCTTTGGTGATTTTAACCAGCTTAACTGTTTCTGACGAGTATACTCGTCACGAAGAGATGACAATATTTTGTTTTTTAACCAGCATACTTGACGCGCGTAAAAAGTAGTTACAATTTGCTGTTTAAATCACAAGTTAGTAATTGTAGTAATAAAATTAAAAGACAGTCGTTCCGTTACAACTTAATTCTATATTATAACAGCCATACATACTCTGTGTTTGACGAGTATACTCGTCATCGTTTACCTTCTTCGATGCGTTTTAAGTATACACTTTTCAAAGAAATCGCAGCAGTCAACTGTTTAATAAAGGATTAAGTAAATCGAAATGTTTCTGCTTATCGCGTGATAAAATCTTTTATCGTGCTCATAGTTTGCCATAGTCTAGCTTCGATATTTTCAACCTCTTTTCATACTTGTTCTTATACATGTTTTTTATACTTCAACTAAACGATATGTAAATCGTTTGATACTTGTTTCTCAACAATGTTCCACGTTAACATTGAATAATGTGTATTACTTTGAGAATTGGATTAAATTTGATTAAAATATAGGCCGGATTATGATCCTTTTAATTCATCCCTACGTTGAATTTAAGATTCGGTTGAGGAACTAGTTCCGAGGTTCAACGTTCCTTACATTCTTATCTCCGATAAAAATAAAGCGGCATAAAGGCAAAGTGTTAGGTTCTCACGCTAATGGAACTATTCTCGTTTGGAGGCTGCAAGATAGAGATAGAGGCATTTGGAGATCTACTTCGGGATTTGAACCCGGATATTCTTCCCAACGATGCCATTCGCCTTTCCTATCGAGATCTCATTCGAGCTATGCGTTCACCGTTCCCCCGTACATTTTCGTCCTATGTCAATCCACTATTTCTATATGTGTGTGTGTGTGTGTATGGAAGCTTCCATCCAGATCTCGTGTAAAATCTTTTACAACCAAAAGCCTGGTTCATGGATCAAACTAGGTCGCCTGCAAATTCCCCGGAATCATCCAACGATTCTACAAACTTTTCTCACTTTCTTTTCTTTCCACCATTGTTGCCATTTATTCTTTATTTCAGATATCTAATTTCTACTTAATTATTCCTTCTATCCAACTGACTCTTCCTTCTTTTGCTTCTGACGTCTTCCATTTATTCTTAATTTTCATTAGAGTAAATAAATAAATATGAATAAAAATAAATACGAGCTTCGGTCTTCAATATTTTATCTATATTTTATAATATCAAATTCTCCAAAGTTATCCTTCGATAGCAAAAGTTCTCCTTGTTTGAATATTTTTCTTTCTTTCATTCATCCATAACGCGCGCGTCAACCTTTAATTCTTCATGGTTTATCACATGCAAATCTGAAAACTTACTCCTCGAGTTTACTTGCCGTTTTCTTCGTTCCTTTCATGTATCTGTGACTCGTACGTCAACCCTGAAATTTGCATGTTCTACAACACGTACTTTCTATGAATCATCCCCCAATTCCATAAGCATCCCCCATATCTTCTTCCCTTCTATCGTTCCGCCCATTTATTCTTTAGTACCAGTCTCCAATTCCTCATAGCTTATTATCTACATGCAACTCTAAATAACGACTTCCTGATTTCACAACTTTCATCGTTTCTTCTCCCCTTTCTTTCGTTTAGCTTTGATTCGATCGTCAATCTTCGACTTTGCATGTTCCATGACACATACTTTCCATGGTTCGCCCCTGAAATCCGAAATCCTCCCCCATATCTTCTTTCCTTCTATCGTTCTGTCCATTTATTCTCCGGCGACGATCTCCAACATCTCATACTTTATCACATGCAACTCTAAGAAATTACTTCCTGATTCCGTAACTTCCCTCCTTTTCTTTCTCTTTCTTTCATTTATCTTTGATTCGATCGTCGATCTTTAATCTTGCACGTTGCACAACACATCGTTTCTGCCCATTTATTCTTTAGCATCGATCTTCAATTTCTCCCTGTTTATTATCTACACGCAACTCCAAGGACTCGCTTCTTGACTTCCAAACTTCCCTCATTTTGTCTTCCAATCTCTCGTTTGTAATTAATTCGATCGTCGGTCATTTCAATTTTGTATGTTCCGCAAAATTTGTTCGTTTCTCGAATGCATTTGTTTCCTCCTTCTCTGCCTCTTATTTCCCCCATTTATTTTTGGGTGAAACGTCAACCTTCGATTTCCCATGTTCTATAATCGGCCCCATTTTCTAATTAATTAATAAACGAGAAAGAAAAAGCCGATTGTAAACAACGGTGATCATTGATCGTCCGAAGGCTGATAGAGCAATGAAAAATTCATTTTCTTAGAGTGGAATTAGCAGTTGCGTTACTTCTGCTTGCCATCCAGTGCATTATGCATCCGACTATACGACACGCAACTGACCAGCCGGCCAGGCAGCTTGTTTTATTCCTGAAAAATCCTATTTGCAAATACGACGAGGCTGACGTGCCTGGTTTTCTTAAGGGGACAAGGTGCTTCGTTATTTTTCAGTGGTATAGGTAGAAAACGCCACGCCGAATATAACAATTGTTTTATTCCAACTTTATAAAATTCGTGAAACAACTTAATCGTAGAATTACGATAATATTGACTTTCTAACTAAAGCAAGATTAATACACACTGACGAAGTTACAGAATAATTTTACGATTTGAGAGATAATTACGATAAAATTGACTTTCACAGATTAATCGGCAATGACAAACTCGTCGTTGATTAATTTATTAATTAACGCGAGCAAGCATATCTTTTTCGCAATTCTTTCGCTTTCAAAAAACCTGCAAAAATTTCTCCGATACTTCCTGAAGCCTCTATTACACGTTGTACAAGCTACATTTTTTTACAGATTTTTCAGGACAAATGGGAATTTGCTCCGTAGATTTTACGAGTGAAATTTCATCACTCGCCGCGTAAACGACTCGGGTTGCGGATGTGTTGAGTCACGCAACTCTCACATTCCGCACACAGAAGCTTCCAAAAACGATGTAGAATGCTAAACAGTTAAAAATCTCTGATGAAATTTTAGGTACCTGATTACAACGTTTGAGAGACTTCTCCTCCACTTGATTTCCATTAGTTTCTACTCACAAAGGATGCACAATGTGTAGCAAAGTTCTGTGTTAGTTCAACAGTATCGTATGGGTTGCAACAGTAAATTGAACGACACAGCCGAGAGAAGTAAGTTAGCGTGGCGCAACTAACACGTACGGTTAAATGTGTACTACATTACGAAGACGAAGAAGGTATGCTTCAGAGATCAATAAGATCGACAAAAAGGAAGGAAATGTTAATTACCATCGTTGTGTACCATCGTTGTTCTATTTAACATTATCCATTCTCCTCTGCGAACATTTCGAGAAGAAACTTTATTTGTTGTTGATGAATTTCCAGGAACGCGAATACCGATAACGAGAAACGAAACGACGTAAAATAATATTTGTCATCGGAACACGCAATATTCCTTTTACAGTTCATATCTTTTTTATTCGTAGGAAAGTAAGGAATTTTAATCGCTATCGTTCTGATCCAAACTTTCTTTCTCTTTTTTCTTCCATTTGACAATACATATCGCTCGCAAATATTGGAAAATTACAAAAAAATCTAACCCAAAACGTAAAATTTCCAGGAAGACGAAAATTAATAATCGGAAAAGAAACGAGGCAGAGTAATTTCTTTATCGAAACACACACACACACACACACGTATTGCTCTCAACGTCCGGGATATTTTCCATCGACAAATATAACTGGTTTATTCAAGCAGGGTAAACGAACGAATCTTTTTTCCAAAAACTGATTCCCGATAGAAAAAAAAAATGTTCTTTCGCTTGGTAAAATCAGCGCTCGTTCTAATCATCGATCTTTAGATCGCCACGGATTCGTCCGGTATATTTAATTATCGCTTTGTTTGCCTTCAAGAGAACTGGCGATTTTATTTACGCTGTGCGCTGCGCAGGTGGAACAGAAACGGGTGAAAAAAATCCACGCATTTTTGAAAGAACCGTAATCGAGGCTGTCAAACTTCAAACATCAACCAAAATGTTGGCGAAAATCTAAATACCTTAATCAAATTAGACGACGCCCACACTGAAAGTTTTCGTTCCGTGCGTGCAACGTTTATGCGAAAAATCTGAAACGTTGTTCGAAACGCTGGCATATTAAAGAAGTTGAGAGAAATTTGTTCGCAGCTGCACGTATCGCGGTAGAAAGTTTCGATTACGACGAATGTCGTTCGAGAGCTCAGTTATAGAATTCAAGTTTTTACTAGTGTTCTTTGTTGAAAAAGTCCCGTAACCCTGATCTGTTCGACGAAAGGTGAGATTACCCTTCATAAGACGAATCCTTGAAAGAAACTCGAAGGCCCGTAGAACCGTGGATATCTCTAAACCGCTTTAAGCCCGAACACTCTAGTAATTGGTATTTACATAGTTCAAAGAAACGGAGATCGATCTTGGAGAAGTTTCGCAATATTCTTTTATTCTTTTAGGTCCAACGACAGCCTTGACAAATTACGAATATTAGAGATTACGAAGAACGTTCAAAGGACGTGCAAATATTACAGTGTACGACGAAAGAAATATCGTGCAACGACGAGTATAAAGCACGAAATGAGCAATATTTTATGGAATCGTCGACATTATGAGAGAGATGTACAGTATCAAATATTAGTTAGGGCGGAAGCTGATGACGTTGGAAACGAAGAGTCACGGATGTCCGTAACTACGCAACAACTTGGACTTGTGTCCTTTATTAATTAGTATCCGACAAATAGTACAAATTACAGCGTAACGAAGCTCTCGCTTTGTGCAAGCTGTTCCAGCAGATAGCCTTCGTGTAAATTGTAACTAATTCCAACTATTCCTAGAGACGAAACTTCCTATCCATGTGAAAAGAGACGTAAAAGGTAGGAGGAGTGATTGACCTCGATCAGATGAGCTCGTTCCAGTTATTATCGAGCTTCGATCAAACTGCTACAAATTGCTGCGAAGTTTCGAATACGAAATCAAAGGAAACGTGGCTTTACTGCAACGCGTAAAGTGTGTTCGCCTTTAGTGTGAGTTAAATTGAGTCGAAATTGAGTTCCATGTGCGAATTAAATTGATAATTGATGTTTTCCTTTTTTTCTTTTACGGGTACGATTTTTATGAATTTTTCATCAAACTTGGAAGTTCAAATATGCGCGGAATGCGCATAACACGCGAAAGTATATATGGAACATGGAAAATGTAATATTTGTTATGATTAGGCTGCGGATTTTTATCGATATGCGTAATCAAATAGCGATTTGTTTTGTTTAATAGATATCATAACAAGCACTCTGCTTTGAATATGTTGCATAGTTTCGCAGATCGTGTGCATCTTATGCGTCCTCGCGACTTTAAACTTCCTATAGAAGTAAAAATCGTGTTAGGTTTGCTTGTTATATTCAGTACTTTAGATCCCATTTTTTTTTTTTTTTTATATTCATAACGATATAAATTTTCATAGATACCTGCACTCTATTTACAAAACTATATTTTATTGTGTGTTACGTGCGATGTATCGTAATGCGGTGAAACTATATTTTGAGTGTGTTACGTGCGATATGTCATAATGCAGTGAAACTATATTTTGGATGTATTATTGTGCAACGTATCGCAATACAATGAAATTACATATTGGACGTGTTATGTGCAATGTATCGTAATGCAATGAAATTACATTTTTCACGTGTTACGTGCGCTAGAGCGTGCAGTCTCTTTTTGGTTTTAGGAAACGTTATTTCTATCGGTTGCATCAAGAAGGCGAAGTAAAAAGCTATCGCTTCTCGAAATTGCTTAGCTCTCGAGGAAACATGACCCGGATAATCCGCACTTCGGCTGCAGATGAACGTAATAACGTGTATGTTATAGCTTATGTGGCGATGGAATAAGGCGCAATTGAGATTTATGGCAGCGAGCTGAATCATGATAGTAATTTATATGACATTAATTACCGTGCAAGTAGATCATCGAACAGTTTCTGCAAGTGAAATTCTTGGAAACGCTAACTTTGAAGCCATTGACAAATGAAGCATGACACTTCTATCGAAAGAAATCAAAACAAGAAATGCGAAGAAAAGCAAATATATACAATGCAAAGGAAGAAACAAAGCTTTATCTATACATGTGAACAAATTTCTATGAAAACTTATAAATTGATCGTTTTATCCACTCGAGTATAGTTGTTGTAACGTTTTTAGTTAGATTTTTCTTTTACTCAAACAGAAATCTACGATATTTATAACAAGTGATCGAGTGTCGTGTATTATAAATGTGTGAAAAGACCAGGGTACTTGAAATTATAGAATGTGAAAGAAGCATACAAGAGCACACAAGATTTTGGCAAAGATCTGATCAAACATGTCCCAGAAATATCTACTCGATTTATGCAAAACGAGTAAAGCTGAACGTCGTATGAAACTATGAATCACTCTTGATTATTGAGCTGCTTTATGTTATTAATTTTTACTATCTTTCCTATTTTTCTATCGTATTATCGTATTTTAATATGACTAGATATGACGTTTAATAAATTTCCTGCAAGTGTCGTAAGAAGTTCAGCATATTTTTCAAAGCTGTGGCGACATACCGACAGAAAGTAAAATTACAACTTTATTCGCTAAGGGATTAAACGGATAACGCTTTCCACGGTTGATGAACAGGATTAACTCAAACTTCTCGACTTTTCGCTTACGTCGCTTTAATACTCCGTTAATTCTTGCTTCGAGCCTCGTCCTGGAATTCTTTGCAGTTCAGTCGAGAGAAAAGTCGATCGAGGCATCGAAGATGAATTTTATCGAGCTGCCGATCGATAAAAGAACAGTGATTAATGTGACCCAATACCGTGCATCGCGTCCACATAACTCGACTGGTGCGCAAGAATTCTAAAATTAGCGATGAACCGTCTTTGTCCTTCGTTAATTTTATTGGATCGAACGATCCTCCTTTTTCGGGGCAGAAATTATTTTCTCTCGCGAAATCCATGGCAATGATAAATACCGACGAAAATAAAGCTCGAAACAACACGACATAGCCGCGCAAGATTAAAATGGAAAAACGCTTCCGGCAGTAGATTCAAAGTATTTACAATCCGCTGTTTGCTCTTTAAAACGCGAAAAAGTCTCTCGACGCTGGAAACAGATCGGCCACTGCATACGAATTTGTGGAATCGCGAGCCTCGTTCATTTACCTCGCGCAATATACTTTGATTCTCGCCGGTTATATGAACATCTACATATACCAACGTATAACTCTTCAACTTCATCGAATATCCGTCCTAAACTAACATTCCAACTTTGATCCCTTAAATCTTTATTCATGCAGCTTCGTGTCTGGTTTTATCGCAACTTGAGCACCTAACAACCATCTTCTCTTTATCCGCTAAACGACTTGCTTCTACTTCTTTGCTCCAATTACGCTCCGCTGCTTTAAAATATTAATAATTACAAATTTATACAGAAAGAGAGAGAGAGAGAGAGAGAAAGGGAGGAAATATTTTCAAATATATGTTCTTTAATTCAGAAACCGCTGCAATGAGCAATGAATTAATAACGAGCAAGAATTCCACGATAAAGGCGTCCGATATTTAATGAATTAAATGCAAGCAGACGGTATGTTCCGTGTATCTTGCTCAACAACTTTATCATCTCGTTATCTTTAATTTGCCCGTGGATGATTAAATTTCCTCTATATTTTTGCCATGTCTGCCTGCAATATTTTTTCTCCGTCGGATTAATCGAGTTAAGTCGCGCCTGAAAATTAGTTTACGAGGCACGATCATCTGCTGGATAATACGTACCCTCTTCTGAAACAGTCGCGGTGAATTTCCAAGGAAATTATCAGTTTCGAACAGCGAGAGGATACGCTATTAGATCCATTTCCCTGTAAAATACCAAACGATAACGACGCCTTGTGTCGTGTAACTGTAATTAACTCGCGTGCGTGGTCCAATTTTGCATCTCGATGAGCCCAAACTCCCCTAGGAAATTTATATACATCAGGATTTTGTTTGTGCACCAACCTCGATACGATAAATTGATTCATTGAGGAAAACAAGCCGCTGGATTGCCAAAGAAAGGCAAGAAATTAATTGAAATCGAGTTGACAGAATGAGCGTCCTGTTAAATATAGAGTGTACAGAGGTGGAAATATTCGGAGAACTAATATTTCATCGCAGTGTACAAATAATACCGCGTTTCTTACTTAATTTCTGACTGCTAAAGCTTTTGAAATTCCCTCTTTCACTTTGCGAGCAGAGAGCGAAAGAGAGAAAGAGAGAGAGAGAGAGAGAGCTGGTCGTTTCACCACAAGCCCTCAAGGAGAACTTCTTTTTAAGCTCTTATTAATCCACCGTTTTCGAAGTAATACCACCGTGAAAGGTTTCCAACGCAGTTCCGCTTCTCGCGTTAAAGTTTTACGCTCGCACCTTCCTCCTCGCTCCAAAGCGTATTAACAAGCGCAATTTTTCACGGTGTGTCTCGCGTGGCACGTAAGAGACAGAGAAGAGAATTCTCCTGAATAACGATCAACGAGAGTAAGTACGAAAATCAAGGGCAAGATATTCCAAGTATGTTTGCAAAAGTTGAGTAAACATAGGTGTTTGAAGATCGTAAGGTAAAATGATAATAATGAGTTGTAAAAGATTACGATTCTGAAAAGCGTGGAGCCTCGTGCTTGACATATAGAAAGGCCGGAGAAAGTATTTGTACGCCATTTGCATTTATTATTTCAATTTATTATTTATTATTTATTTCAATGTATTATTTATCATTTATTATTGCATTTATTATAACAAACTTCGTATCATTTAATGGCACGAATAGAGTGCTGATTTTTACGTATTTGTAAAAAGTTCGAAAATACAACATCGCATAGACTGCTCGAGATATGAGAAAAAAATATATGAAATGTCCAGCGTACAATGCTTTTTTTTCTATAATATCCGGCAGGTAGAACAGAATTTTCTACAGAAATTTCCTACTTTTTCAGTCGTATTCTCAAAGATATGAATACGCAGGAATAATCCGCGGTCCAAAAAATGCGATTACGAAAATTTCACGCTACGAAAATGAAAGGTACAGCCTGACGAAAGCTAACGAACCTAAGAGCGTGTAAAAATACACTTTCTAGCCGTAACAGTTCGAGGAATTAAAAAGGTACATGCAGAATATGGAGTATATATCTCGATATATGGCGAATTCCGAGGCCCAGTTCTCGGAACTAACGAAATACCTAATTTAGCTATCGCGGTAATTTCCTAGAAAAAGAACTGAACCAATGGGCAAAGTTTCTGTTGCAAACTGTTTCGTGGAAAGATCTCGTGCCGAACGAAATTCTGGCGAAGTTTTAGGCTTAGCCGGAAAGTTGGTGAATTATCGTTCGAAACGATCAGCTGTAACATAAGCAAATGTTCGGTTCGCTAATTAGCGTGGCCGAGATAAACCATGACCTTTCCTATTGTGTACCGAGAGAATAGGCGTGGTGTCTATCGATCCTTTGATCGCGGCAAACTTTACGATGTTCATGCAACCATTGCATTCAGCTGGCATCACTTTTCGATAATGGATGCACTTTGCTGCACCAGTTCTCGGTCGAAAAACGTTTATATCAGCCGGATGCAATTTAATTGTCGCTTGTCGAGGGAGGCGAGGACGACAAAAATTATTCCCCACCGTTCCCGAAAGAGCAATCTTATCTTTTCTCTTTTTCTCCGCGAAACCTGCCCTTACAACTGGATGAAAAGTTTCTAACTTTTCTTGTTACCAATGTTTCTTCGTTCTTATTTTTATAAGCGATGAAATTTCCGATGAAATACGATAAATTTATCTTCGCTGGTTTTATAGTTTTGATGCTACGTGGTGATTAAAACGAATTTATGTGACACAGTTGGAAGATGTATAGACGATAAATGCAACAAAATTCCGTAAGATACAAAGGTCGTAAGAAATTTTATAACTAGATCGCGAACGTTTATGCAAACTCGTACTTTCGTTAAGGTAAGCAAAGAAAAATGGATTGTTTCATCTTCTAAATATTGCGACGAACAGTTTCGTGTATCGCGTACTCGTATTTGTGGCCATCAGAATGTTGGAAATCTCCAAGAGAATGTGTACCTAATTCCAAGATTCAACAAAAGGAAAGTACATATCTGGGTATTTTCTGTAATTCAGCTAATATAATTAGCGGAATTTTACAAGTCTACTAGAAATTCTTTTGTACAACACCGACGCATTGGTAATAGAACAAAAGGAAGTTCCACAAATAGATTCTACAAATTGCAGGTCCACTGATTATCCTGTTCGGCCTAAATGAAAAACGTGTACAATGGATGTCCTAATCTGTAGTTTGTAACTTGCCAGTGCACAGACATTATTAGTTTGTGGATTATTGCGCAGGAATAATGATTATCGCTGTATTAAATTTTAACGTGGCTCTTCTATGAAATGTGAAAGCTGAATAAGCAATCAAAGATCGTGGATATTGAATAGCAATGAAAATAAAAAAAAGGGACTTAAATTCAAAAGCAACCTACCATCACCGAATTTCATTATTTTTTCACGAAAACCCGAACAAACAAATCGTTAAAAAGTCAATCTCACAAGTAAATTCGATCGCTGGCAGAGAAAAGAAGGAGTTTACTTTCGTCGCGAGGAATCAGCTGACGTTCAACGTTGCTGTTTCAATACGAGAACGAGAGGATCTGTTGACTCCGGCATTTTCGTAGCCACTTTGAAGTGCAGAGTGCTTTCAGATACAACACATTCGTTACGGAGTCGTGGAAACGCATCGAGCTCGTGCAACTTCCCTGCGGAAACAGTTTCTCTGTCATTGTGTCAAGAAGTCTGAGGAAAAAGGTATTAGCTTCTCGGTGCTTAGCGTTTCGGGGAAAACAAGACCTAGACAATTTCTACTTGGACCGCAGGTGAACGTAATAACACGTGTCTCGGCGTTTACGACGAAATAAAGAACAATTGCGATTTGTGACAGGAAGATCAATTATAATAACAGCAGGTTATAAGAAGCGAGTTCGTGTAGAATTATTCATCGAACGATTGGTGAAAGCACGAATTTTAGAAATGTTAATGGTCGTCGTGTAGAGACAGAAAATTTTGCGATATTTGGAATATGTTTACAGCGAACTAAATAGCAAGTACGATTTATGACAGGAACATTTATTGTAGTAAGTAGTAAACACTTCTGTAATACTAAAAGAGAAAACTGTAATGAGTTCATTCAGAAATTAATGAAGTAACAGTTGATGAAAAAATAAAAGTTTTGGAAGTTTCAAAATGTTAATGATCCTCGTACAGGGCCACGAAATTTTCGAACTCTTTCCATTTGTAATATTATCCACTTGGAACATATGGAAAATTTAAATGTAGAACATTTGGAACATCACAAACTAGGTGTCGAGAGTTAGAGATGCGCGGAGTCACGTGTGATCATCTAGAATTTTGAACATGATCAAATATTTTCAGAGGATGTGTGTCTATATAACTTGTTCCATACGAGGAAAAAATTCTGTGAAATAGAAGAGGGAGAATGTGTGGATGTTATTGCATAGAAGATACGTGTGTTGAAGATACGTATTATATGAAACAGAGAATTTTATGCTTTGAGAATTGAATTGTTTTCTATATAAATTTATCAATATTATTCATGAGTAAAGCATCGTATAATCTAATCTTTCCACCAAAACTAGAGGAATGTAATTATCAGTTACTAATTTACATGTTGATTGGAATACTGTCGCTCATTCCAACATGATGCATTGTATTATCAACATACTTGTCTTATTAAAAATAAACTTGTTCATGTACAGCATTGACGGTGTTGAAAATTTCATGTAAATTAAAACGCTCGCATTATAATATATTAAATATGTATATTGAAAGGTACATTAAAATTACGATGGATTAAAACCAAACTATGTTTTGTAAATTAATTATAAAGCGTCATATGTATGCGACACTGATAACAGAAGGTGTAATTAATATTATTAATAATTCTGGCATCCCGTAAACATACTTGCATATGTTGTGTCCTACGACAATCAATATAGTGATAATATAAAAATTTCTGCAGATGTTCTGTTTATTTTTTCCTTTTTCCTCGCTCGCCTATTGAAAATGTTGAAACTTTTACGAATTTTAATTAAATTTATTAACAATTTCGACATCATAGAGGGAACCAGCGATTTATGTCAACGTACCTATTGATAATATACAATTTTCTACGCTTATCCTTAAAAATCGTCTTAAAAACTTGTGAAAATTTTACGAATAATATGAATCAATGTTTTAATAATACAATTAATTTTCCATTTATTTCTGCTCTCTTGTCCCTGCATACTTTTCGGATAATATTTATCAATATTTCAACATTATAATTAATACTTTTAATAATTCCAACATAACCGTAGATCAATATATGAATAATATAAAATTTCCCATTTTCTCTCCTGTTCTCTCGATTCTTTTTTTAACGCGCTTCAGAGATTTGCGACGTAAGCTACTGTAAGCTGCAACCTCAAGTCTGAAGACTTTCCCAGTCTACTAAATCGTTCGTCCCAAATCGCCGCTATTTTGCGATGTGCGGTGTCAAAATGAACTTCGCTAGTGACCGTGGCGAGGAAAATATTCGCCGAGCTTCATGAGAGAATATGAAGATATAAAAGGACACTAAGTCAGGACACGGGTAATGTCAGTAAAACATTTTCCGCAATAACGACGATCGGTCGGAGCAAAACAATTTATAACTTCTACTTCCAGAACGATGACGACGTTGAAGCTCGTCATTGTCTACGAAAGGGAACGATTATTTCGATGGAACCGAGGGACGACGATCATGTTGAATTAGAAAAGAACAATGCACCCACGCAACACGCGGCAAGTTAGCTTAACGTTTCACGAAAATGTCTCGTCGTGATGCTCCTCTATATTCTTATGTGTCTCTACACGTCGTAGAAGCTCTAGAAATTTGCATGAATCCTCTTAAACGAATTCTCTTTACATTTCTCTTCAGCAAATTCTCTTTGCATATCTCTTCAGCGAGCACTCGTGCGTATTACGAGTTAACTTTCCGTCAATGCTTTCTCATCTTTGAAATCTGACTGTACAGCTTGTCCGAAAAATAGTGATATTTCTTCTGAATTATCGTGCAAACGGTATGTGCCAATTTTTATCATCCTTCTCAGACATATTTTTCCACATATTCAGATATTAACATTTTCTTATCGTTTTCGAAGTTATGTTTGCACGTACAAATGCTGATATTTCATGGACGTATATACCATACAAGCGATAACGATTAGGCTGATAATATCTTAGTATAGCTGGCTTCTGTTGCATGGTAATGCATTTGCTCATCCTGCCACGATTGTATAGGTACGTGAATATTTGGCCGAAAAGCGAATAGCGATGTTCGCTCATTCGCTGTGTTTATCTGATTACGGCTTTCTGTAATTACTGTCCATTTTCGGGGCTCGAACGCTCCAATAAAAGAATCGTAGCAAAGACATCACAAGCATACATGTAGATATATACGTAGATGATAAAAATACTCGAAACGATTCAAAAGGCAAATTTTCACAGCTCTGTTCATTTACTGGTTTTTATTTGAGCATTTGCCAACGTTGTAACTAATTTATTTTAAGAGGATATAACAGTGCAACGTAATAGAACTAATCACGTCTACTCCTGTGCCTGACCACGAACAACCCTATCTACTTTCATAATTTGTAGAATTTCTACTCTTTTATTAGCTAATCGTTCCTAGGATTGCATCAATGTTCGAGGAAGAAAACGAACAGGATTTCTAGAAATATAATTAATGCAGCCTGGATATTTTTATGCAAATTCATATTTTCCTAACCACTGTACTACAGAAATGCAAACCGAGCAAGAATTTCTTTTATCTGCTAAATATTCTAATAAGTTCACTGTTTTGAGTATTTTACATACAGATAAGAGAAAATGAAATATTGATACGCTGTGAATTTTGCTAACTTTTGTACTAACAATTTTTTACCGTACTAATAACAGTCATTTGTTCCGTGTTACACATATTTATATTATATTTATTCGTCGTTGTTATTAAACATAAACTCATCTTGTAAAATCACGCTGTCTTTTTATACTCCTTATTTTATGAACTTCAGTTTATCGCGCCACCGTATTTTTGCATATTTCGTGCATCCTCTGTTGCACCATTTTCCCAGAAACGCATCAAAATTCACAGTCTAACCGATCGATGTTTAAATTAATTATCGCCAATCTCGTTACTTTTCAAACAGACTGTCTACGTCCCTCGTTATTCGATCTCGTTAAAAATACACGTGAGTCTGCCGACTGTTTTCTTTGGCGTGCAATTTTGCTCAGCGATATGTCGAGCGAAAATAAAACGTCGGGACGTTGACACGAAGCTAAAAACGAGACCCGAAGCAGGGTGAATAATAAGCATTTCCTGAATCGCTTTTCCACCCGACGACTAGGTATTTCCTATCGATCCGGTCCGATACATCTAGTCGCTTCATATTTAATAGTTTATTGCTTGATCGACCGACATTTCCAGTTACACTTGCCCGTTTAAGAGAATGACGTTAATATTTCAACGCTGCGGATGATAAAGAACTTGATGTAGCAGGTTAATGAGCTGTAAAAATCCGATCTAAGAACAACGATCCGATATATTATATTTGGTTGGACAGAAAGCTCGTCCCGTTCTTTTGCAGCCAAATGGAACTGAGTTTAAACAATGGCTCTTTACGCTCAATTTAATTGTTCTAACTTGATATCGTTGATTAATTAACAACCAACTGTAGAGCGTAAAACGAGCATTTTCGAAAGTACTTGCTCCTCGTTGGCCTGGCACGAGTTCAAACGTGGTTCACCAACAAGACAACGAAAGACCACACGTGCCAGTCGTTACACGATAAAAATTGGTACAACTTGGTTGGGACGTTCTACCGCATCTGCCATATTCACCCGATATTGCACGCTCGGACTACCATTTATTCCGCTCGTTACGAAACTACTCCAGCGATAAGAACTTGTCTTCTCTGGAACACTGGAGAAACGAATTGAAACGTCCCTTTCTCTCGGAAGATTAAGCAATTCCACGCCGATGGTTAATAACGAAGTTATTACAGAGATGGGGAAAAATTATCGAAAGGAATGTTGCATACGCTAATTGAGAGCAATATGCGTATAAAGGAGAAAACACGTTCCTCGGTTTGGTTGGACAAACGGTACGAGCTTTTCATTAATTGTAGAAGATATTCGAAAAGCTAATTCTTATTTCTTATATTTTCATATTAATGTACATCGCGTGGGTCTTTATGCAAATTCATATTTCTATGCAAGCAATTAAAAAGAATTATTTACAGATCGCAATACGGAAAAAAATCTGAATAAAAGCTTGCCTCATTCGTTTAAATACTAAAACGGGCATCTCATTTTTCTTATTTTGAATATTTTCGCATGTTTAAATTTCTCGTAAACGTAACAATTTTTTGTCATTTGATCGTATTATTATCGACTTTACTATTTTATTACATTATTGTGAATAAACGTGCGCGCTTGTGTTATTTTTTGTTACTCTCCGATAAAATTATGACGATGGGATAAAGGTAATATGGAAGAACGAAAATGGCACTCGTAGGTATCAGACGCTATAGGCTGTTTTATTATCTGCTTGAAAAGTTTTCTATATCGGAGCTACATTTAACTCGAAGATAAGAAAACTTCTAAATTAGACTAAATAATCGAAAGAGCAACGTGATTAATTCAAGTAGCGATATCTAAATCCCGTCAGGTAAACTGATCGTCAAATTAATTATTATACGCTATTAACTGGTATTGTATAATTTAATTTCTACAATTTCAATTTACAATTTATCCATTAGGAAGAAACTGACATATATTAATTTCAGCAACGAATTTGCGATTTAATCGAGACACATTTAATAGCATTTACGCATCGCGACTGCAAATCAAAGAAAGCAGCTGGATACTTGTGAGCTATGGTGTATGTAAATTTGCGAACTGCCGACTCGTGGAAGTGAACCTCGTGAAGCTATAAAGCACACGAGAAAGACGCTTAATGAAGAATAACGATTCTAAAGAAAGCGACTGGGAGAACCGTGAGATTGCAATTCTCTGATATTCGTCAGATATTAAGATTTTTTAATATAGCAAAGCTACGTTTCTTTTTTCATGAAAAAACTATGTAAGTAATGAGTATTCCTCTGGAAAATTCACGAAGAATATTTGAAAGCTATTTGCGATAAATCTTCAACATCGTAAACGAATGATTCGCTAGCATGGAACATCAAGAATTTACTTGTCACGATAAAAGTCTAAAATAATTCGACTTTGTGTAAGAACTGTGATAGAGACTTTTCGAGTTTAATCTTTAAAAAACAGAATACGATAAAACTAACGGTACAAGTGACATAGATTTTAAAAGATCATAAACGAGTAACTTACTAATACAAAAAAGAAAGGGAAGTATCTCGGTATAAAATAAAAGTGGACGTAAAATATCCTGAACTAAGCTCGTAGATCGATATAGAAGAAGTGTAATTCAGATGTTTCAAATCTAAGGTTTGAAAATCAATTTTAACTAAACTATCACTAAAGCTGGCATTAATTCTCAAGTTGGAGATGGACGATTATCTCGCCAACGCAAATGAAGGAACAGAACCTCCGCATAACGATAAAAGTGGTATTCTAAAACAGACTGAACTTATGGAAGAACTACAATTGAGATGTTCCACGCGTAGCATTTAAAAGTCGACCGTAACGAAATCTTATTGCCGACATTGGCATAAGTTTCCAAGATTATGAACGAATAACTAATAAAAAGAAAGAAAGGATCTTCGTGTAACGACGAAAGTGGATGCTAAAACAAACTGAACTTAAGGACGAGCTGCAATTGAGACATTTGAAAATGTGCAAACTCCAAGTTTCCTTTGAATGGCGGTACTTTCTCGAAATGGAAGACCCTAGAAGAGAGGATTCTCTCAGGCAAACCGCGAGTCCTTTCTAGTGATTTAATTGCCTTTTCGTGATGGAATCCGTGAGGCAAATAAAGGTGCAGATTTGGAGAAGTTTGGTCAACATTCATCATAGTGACGTTACCGTGGCTTCGTTTCCGGCTTTTGGAGCCGAGGATTAACAGCGAGGAACTGGTGTAAACAGAGGATTGATTTACGAGGATTTACTTGTCACAGTGTTACACATCTCACGCGCGAGCTTCGCGCTTCTGAAAGAATTAAATAGAAACATTAGGCTGATCGTGAAAAATACATACGTGGTATTATGATAATCTGGAAAGTCGGGGATTCGAGACGACCGGCGATGTTCTGGTCTTTCGTATCAGCACATTTCCTGCCGTTCGCGACACTCAAACTCCTTCCGATAAATTTCCAGCAGAATCTTCTTAACTTGGAAAGTTGTTGTTGCAAGAACCGACTGGAAAATGAACTTCCTTCTTGACAAAATATAACTTTCGATTTTGGATATAGAAATTTAGTTTAATATTTTCTATAAATCGAGTATATTCAGTGTCAGGAAATTTTGAACGGTCAAAATATTCTAACGATTTTCTTACGTGAATTATCCAGAAGTCGAACCGATTAACTTTTGTAGCGTTTCTTAATTTTTCTATTTCGCTACGCGCGCGCAACTAACGTTCAATTCTCGACAAACGAATGACTCACTTCCATAGGTTCATTTATTGCAAGAAGATGGCATAAATGATAGTAAATGACAAGGTAAAAAGAACAGTGTTTGGGACATCATCAGTTTTCTCTACCAGTTTCAATTTATATTGACTGAAAATATAAATTTACCATTTGGAGAAAGTTGAAGACGTCCTCTCTTCTATCGCGACAAACTTTTAATTATCTAATTAATCATTCCATAAGAAGATACAAACGAAGAATCGGTGACATTCTAAGAATTTTTTAATTCAACAATTAATAACTTTCAGAAATCAACAAATTACTTCCCGGCAAAGTGTATCGAACGATATGTAAATGGCTAAAGTTTGACTTTTAAAAAACTACGTTTCGCATGTAACAGCCTAATACAAAACTACCATATTCTGCGACTCGAGCCAGTTACTAATGGCCTAACGAGAGGATTCGTAGCAAATGGAGGTAAGAAGACAGAGAACTTCGAGTCCTTGGAATTTTGTTCGCCTCTGGAAATTCTGCCAGATCGTGAGAATTAGTTGACTCTGATCGTTCTTGCTTCGTTGAGTCAAATTTGCGTGAAAATTAATAAAGTTTGAAATCCGGTTACCTCTAACACGGCTTAACCATAATTGAGTCGAACGAAACGAAGAAGTATAATTCTGTAAGAAAGTCAACCACCCGTTAAATCTCTGTCTTTTGTCTCAAACAAAACCATTTTAAACAAGAGCTATCACAATCTGTGGAATAATGAAGGCTTAATTAACTGTCAGGTAGCTGAGATCGTTTTCCGACAAATTTTCTAAGAATCCTTAAATCATCGACTGACACATAAGCTCTTCGTTGCATATGAGAATCGAAGGAGGAAAACATGCTAAATCCATTTTTCTTGATTTTCGAATTTTAATGTCGCTTCGTGATTAAATGAAAGAATTGTTATATAACGTAATTGAAAATGAAGAAAACCTGCCAGATCTGAAGATGTAAGTCTCTTAAAAAATATCTGACAAATTGACCAATTTTTATGCCAACCAATCATCGTACTCTTTCTTCGTGGTCTTCACACGCCCTTTTTATAAATTTAACATTTGCATGAAGAAAGCTGTCGATGGTAAACAAAATAGATATTGAAACTATTAAAGCATTTAAAAATAAAATTGTTAAAGCCAAAATTTAAAGGTACAAATAAAGTCAAAGTTAATATTATCACCCAGTGTATTTTCTGTTTAAATATACTTTTATATTAATTATTACTGAATATCTATTATCACTGAACTCTCCTATTCATAAAAAAGAAAAATCGTCCATGCGACGTGAAATATTTTCGAAATCGAGATATGTCCTCATTGTCGAAATGAAATTTATCGCCCTTTTATATATATAATAAAAATGTTTAATAATTAATTCTTTAATTCTTTAAGCTATTTATTTAAAAGGAAAGTGTACCTAAAACTTCCTATGCCATATAATGTATTCACAATTCTATCTGACGAGACCTTTTCCCCATTCATTCGCGTTAAACGCGATGGTCGTGCACCTCAATTAACGTCGCCGCTTTGATCGATCGATCCGTAAACGCGAACGCGATAGGGAGCAACGCGAGGCTCAAATTACTTAAATAATCGAATCGTTGCACGGCGAGTCTGATTAATCGGTGGCAAATCATTCAGGGAATTTCGCGTGGCAGGCCAAATTCTGTCAGGAGATTGCACCGCATCCTCGGACGTCGCGATTCCTGGAAACTATTCAGGACGAGTCTCATCGGTAACCTCGACCGAAATTAATGGAATCCTCGCAGGACAGAGCTCCTGGCCGCAAGAGGCAACATACGCCGTAACATTCCATACGAGACGGCCGGCGGACATCGGCTTGTTTCTGAGAAATTTCATCGTCTAGATCGGAGATTCGCGACCAAGTTCCAATACACAGAAATAAAAAGTAACCGTCGAAGAAAAGAAATGTCGGTAGTTCGGACTTTGTATTATTAACCAGTTAGCTGTTGCGATCTCTTTAAAAGACGTGTGCCTGCAACGTGTCGCGAAAAACCAAGCGATGACGAGTATACTCGTCAAACACAGAGTACGCGTGGCTGTTACAATTAAGTTGTAGTGATATGGCTGTTTTGTTATTTTATTTTATTATTGCAATTACTAAATTGCTATTTAAACGGCATGACGAGTATACTCGTCATAATACAAAATATTCTTCGTGACGATACTTGTCAAAAACAACTAACTGATTAATGAATGTGAAGTATCGTCGTTGGAGGATAAAATTTAACAGAGCTAGCGATGTTTGAAGTGCGAAATTCTAGTCAAGAGGGTGGCAAGTGATTCTTTGTGAAAAAAAGAAAGAAATATAGGATAAAATCTTGTCGTCCGAGGTTTAGTTCTCCAGGAAGCTGACTTTGGAAATTTCTTTGATATACAGTACAACCCTTGTTTATGCAAACACCCATCATTATCCTAACACCATAATATCCGAATGTGGTATCATCCGAATGCTCTGTTATCCGAATATCATACTTCCCCTTAAAGGATACGTTTGTATAATATGTGCATATTTATTACAGTTCATATGCAGCGTATTCTTTCTCTTATTCGATCGAGTGAATTGCGATGATAAGGATTTGATACAAAACAGACGATTAACGAAATAAATAGCTATAAATAAAAAAATAATAGCAGGCTAAAAGATATGAGATCCGTAAATATTGAAAAGAATCTGTCAATTAATGTTAATCTGTATTTGAAGAAATGAAATTTCATATGGGAAAAGCGATTGTTCTATTATCCGAAATTTCTATTATCTGAACAATTTTGTCTGCCTATTAGTTCGGATAATTAATTCGGATAAAGAAGGCTCTACTGTATGTGAATTTGGCTAGTTAGCAACTAGGCAGGAATAAGCAATCAGAAGGTGGTTATTCCACGTGCGAAAATAAGTGGAAAACGAAGAGTGAAATTTTTCCACTTGAGGCTGTATTTTCAAGAAAATTGAGTTTGTTCACGTTGTGTTAATAATCGGTTTGGTACACGCGTATGACAAATTTTCGAATTTTTTTTTCACGAAATCAAAGCGCTATATGAACAGATTTTATTCCACGTTCATTTATTTTCACACGTAGAATAATATGCTACCGATTATTTTTTTCCACTTGGCCTCGCTAATTAGTCCACGGTTAATTAGCCGCGCTCAAGTATACTTGATAAATTTTCACACTCTATCTATATAGACGATAAAATACACGTATATAATAAAGATATAAGATAGATAAAGATATATAAGAAAAATTTATAACGCAAGAGAAAAACTATTTGAACCACGAAAAATATGCGAACTGTAAATCTATAAAAATTTCTATGAGAAACTACTACGACAAATTGCTATTTTTATGAAAAAGATTTCCACGATATTCTGTCTGAGACAATTTACGTTAGTTATCCTGTAATTTGGATAATTCTAAAACTTCATCTGCCGCTACTTTTATCCTACTTCGTTAACTCGACGACAAGAATATGATATAACTTGAAGTTTCAAACAAAATCGAAGTTACTTCCACTAAAATCAAACATAAACTGGCACTTGTTACTCGAACTAACTAAACATAAATAGGTATTTCTTACTTGAGCTAATTAAACATGAATTGGTACTTGTTAACACAAAACTTTAACTGCACAGCTATAAATTTTTATTAAAACGAAAGACTGTGGCGTAGAAAGAAGATGCTAAAGATCAACAATATCAAGCGTGTTTAATTAAAATTATATCGAAGTTCATCTGTTGTTTTCACCGAGAATGATAGTCCAAACAATTCCTAATTATACAAATATTTTTGCGACGCGATATCAAACTTTAATTAAACCTGTTAACGAGACGTTTTACACGCAAATAAATTTATGAACGAAACTATCAGCAAGATTAAACGCGATATCGCAAGCTTTGTTCTACGATTCGTCTTAATTGAATTAGTGCATGCGCGGTCGATATTGTAATTAGCATCTTGTCACGTTTTATCTTGCCTTTAATGAAGAAATTTTTACCTTGCAGTTCGCCGACAAACGTTACACAGATCCATAATTCGCGACTTAAAGTTGCGTGCCAAGCAGGACCGAAATAGATCGCAATATGCTCTTGTTAAGCGCTTTCAACGAGTTCGTTAATAAGAATTTTAATCGAAGGTAACCCAGGAAAGAGATATGCGCGCTAATTAATTATTAATCAATCGAGTTTACTGTACCGATGACGTGTACCTGCTCTATCTGTGCTAGAAAAATAACAATAGCCGATAACCTTGCATTACATACAGTTCGAATCGACGAAATAAGTAGGTGTAAATGCAAATATTTATGAATTTATGGAAAATTTTAAGGTGTAAAGATTTAAATATTTTATTATTTTTTAAATACTTTACTTAAATTTACATTTTTATCTAGATTCTCCTACTTAATATCTCAGGCAATTTTTATCGAAATTGTTTAACATTTTATTTGGCAGATGAAAGAAACCTTCGTTCATAAAGGTATAAATTTGCACGAACATTTACAATCTGGATATGAAAGGCGAGCTTGCAATTTACTAATTCAAAGGTACATCCGTAACGCAATTGGAAAAACTGCTATTGCAACGCGGCTTCGAAATTGTTTCACGAAATAAGTTATTATCATTTGCAAGGGAAATTTTTGGAAGCGAGCGATTTTCGTTGGAAAATTACAATTTTTGAAAGTTCAAACGGTTTCGAGCAACGAGATGGTGTTTGTTACTCTTCTGGTCACTTTGCTTGCAGCGGCTGCATCTCCCGTTTCGGCACTGTTAAGCAAAGCGTGCGTTCAACGAATTCAGCGTGGCCGTGTACGTTCGAGCAGGCTGCAGCTGCCGAGCAATCTCAGAAACTTCACTTTTCACCCTCTTCGTCTCTCCATTAACATGCCATGAATCAAAATTACACGCGTGCCGCGCTGTAAAAGCGTCGCGGTGACGCGTGAAATACGACGAGACGCGGATTTGAAACATCTGCCGTTATTAGAAATCGCGGTAGGAAATCGTCGTTGCGAAACTCGTGTATGGAAATAACGAGAAAAGACAGAAGGAGAGGAAAAGTTTTTAGTGGCGACGATATCGAATGCGACTCGTTAAACTTATACGAGCGATCGTATCTCGCGATTCAAAACGCGACACGGACGGCTTCATTTCCCGCAGTTAACTCGTTTTATCTATTTTTAGGTGGCTCGTAAAGTTTTATAGATCGAAGGTGCGCATGAAACGTGTGCTAAGGTGAAGAGAGTAAGAGAGAATCGTGAAACACTCGTGAAATCGATCTCTGTCCTTGGTCACACAGAGCTGGTGCTCTTTAATCAATGACTGCAACGCTGTCACACACGAGACGAGTCTACGAACAGATTGTGGATTGTAAAGGAAACCTCCGCTACAGATAAATCCACAACGATATTGTGTGCGTTACGCGAAACCTTTTTAAAATTTCATTGGCATTGTACTCGGACACGCTGTTACGACGTTGAACAGATTTCAAATCCGAAAATGTATATACAAGTTACGGAACATTTGTACGCGGAAGTATTTGAACGCGTTATGGAAAATGTCTGTATTGAGACATGATTTTCATGATTATGTTTGATAAATTTCAAACCAATCTAATTAATTATATATATATGTAGATTACAACATACTTACTGTGAGTAAAGAAATTAGTATACAACATGAACAGCCACCTTAAGCACGTAACAAGTACCAAAGATGCTTCCACTGAATATCGAGGTTTCCTATGGCAATGGATAATAGACAGTCTAAAAATCATAATGATGAAAGTGAAGATTTTGAGAGTTTGCTTCCAATCACGCGTTTCCACTCCTAAGAATATCATTTCATTATCCGAAAAAATATCATGAATATTTTACAACAATAAATACAGAACGCTCTGTTTTATGGAAAATAGCAGCGACTTACACCATGACGATTTTCCTAACCCTTCAACCGAACGTTTAAATACGTTTGTAACCTCGGTAAAATATATCCTTGCATCTTTGCTATATGAACAACCACGAACAACCTCAGATTCGTTGCAAAATCTACAAATACAATCGCCGGATAATCGGATCGGAAATATCGAAATGTTTTACATAACACACATGATACATTCATAAAAGCTACGTACACATACATTCGTATACACCTTTGTCTCGCTTCAAAGTATCAAAAATTGATATTACCAAGAACGACAAAAAATTCCTCAACCTGAATCACAGGTTTTACTACTCGCTTTCAGTAGTAAAAGTAAACGCGTAAAGGCGACCGTGGTGATGGGAGGAAGCCGCGCTAGCGGCAACAATTCCTTTTGCAAAAATAACGTTGGAACACGCATTCGTATCCGGAGGATTTCATCTTTTATTTACAATAACGGTCTGGTTGTCTCTTATCAGAGAAACGGACGAATATAAAGCACGAGGCGAGATACAAGGTGGAGCGGAAGGATAGGTTGCACAATCGTTCGTTTTTATCGCAGCAAGTTGGATCGAAGCCAATGTCGCAAACCGGATACATATTCCTCTGCGGATTAATCCCAAACTTTCGAGTCGATCCCCTATCCGCTTTGTAGCCCAAACTATCGGACGTCCAAACAGATCTGCGATGCTTGCGACGCGTCGCGTCGTCCGTGAAAAATTGCTATCGTGACTTTCCAACTGGTATACTCCGCCTCTCGCCTTTGATCCGAACGCCTTACTCCGTCGCGACCCACCTTCATATAGTTCCAGCCACGTCGAAACCCGGCTAATTTTCCGCCGGCTTCGTTAAAATTGTCGATTGCAACATTTGACACTATGAGCCGCCTCGAAGGGTTCGCCAAGGTTTTTAGTTAGGTTGAAAAGAGCGGAGAGCGCCTGAAGAAACAACACCTTAATGAGAACCGTGTAAGGACGGGGGCAGGGGAAGACGACCTTCTTTTTTACGTGTGGAACATCCAAGATTGCCGATGAACAGAGAACAAATGAGGAGTTTGCTCTTTTTCATCGAGAACGTAGCTGGCTCGTCAGAAGGCATTATTCTTTCGAAAGAAAGAAATAAATTGTATGAAATGAAATGTCTGTTAATTAGCCTTCGATATAATGTTTTCTCGTTACTTATAGTTAAACTACGGATTTTTATTATTATGGAAAATTTAGAGGTGGGAAGATGTAGAAATATAAAATATATTTGGAAATATTTGGTATAATATTTATGCATGAAACTGCATAAAAATCTGCGGCCCACTTGTAATCGTAGCTAAATTTTTCATTTTTGTTATGGAAATATTCTTCTAGTGTTTCGACCGCTTGATTCTCAATTTTGGATGGTTTTCGTGTTAAAAAGTATTATCAAGGTTTAAACTAACAGGCTGCCTATTTAAAAGAGATTTTGAAAGCTGTCTCAAATTACAAATTTTTCTATTTGCTATCTAAAATTTCACAACAGTGAGAATTACCATGGAAGGATTCATCGATTAAATTTTCAATAGCAAATAATACATCCAATATATATTATTAGTTATCCGATATAGATATTGGTTATAGAGATTATGTTTCGACAATTAAAACATATATTCATCTTAATTGCCTATAATTTATGAAATTTATGATATCTCGAAATGAAGCTGTAAATGACAAAACCATCGATCTAATATAGAAATTTCATCGCGATTGGATAATTTTAACGACGACTGTGTAAACGATATTAAATTATATTTTTCCATTTGACGACATCCAAGACTGCATAACACGGAACTACTATAGAACAATTTATCGATTAAATTTTTAATAGCAGAAATCCAGCGATACTGTTCGACCTTTTACGAATCGTGTTACGAAGGTTACCATCTCAATTACCCACAATGTATAAAATTCATCGAATCTCGAAACAAAGTTGCAAATGACAAAACTTTCAACCTAATACAAAAGCCAATTTCATCGCAGTTATCTTGCATAACGACGATCGTATAAAACGATATAGAAATGAGCTTTTTCTATCAAACGACATCCAAAACTGCACAACACGTAACATTGCTATGGAACAATTTATCGATTAACCAGTTTGTTGTTTCTGACGAGTATACTCGTCGCGAATAAATGACAATATTTTGTGTTATAACGAGCCCTGTCAGTAATAAAATTAAAAAATTAAACAGTCCTTTCGTTACAACTTAATCCCATTTTAAAACAGTAGCACATACTCTACGTTTGACGAGTATATACGTCATCGCTTACAAAATTTATTAATAAATTGTCGCTTAAATTGCGACACATTTTAGGTACATAATTTTCAAAGTTCTCAAACAAGTCGCAACAGCTAACTCATTAAACAGCTAACTAATTAAATTCCCGATAGCAGAAACCCAGCAGTACTATACGTCTTCTTATGAATCATGTTTCGAAGATTAAAACATTGGTACATCTCAATCACCTGGCTACGTCCTGCGGAATTTATGGATTCTAAATGACAAAACTTCCAACTTAATATACCAATTTCATCGCTGTTACACTTGGACAACTATGACGACGATCGTATGTTCGTGGCAGAACGACATCAAACTGAGTTATGAACTTTCTGGTGGCAGTTAATCGTTGAATAGCATTTCCATGAATAGAAATTACTGAGATTTTCATTCGTAAGATTTCAGGGAATATTGTAATTCAGCCGCTAAGACGGACATTCGCCGCATAAAGTATCATTGTGCAATGCCACGTTGTTCCATCTCACATGTGCATAGTCCACTATCCTCGATTTTCGCGTTCGATCAGTATCCACTTTATTTCCAAGTGGGGCCGCGCTTTCTAAACTAACCTACTTTACCAAGAATTCCTCGTTATTGAGCCAAACGATCATCGAATTTAGCATGTTCCACTTTAGGTAACTTGTCCTTCGACCGCCAGAACAAAGTCTTCCGATTGCTTTCAAGGGAGGAATAGTTCTAGTTTTATCGTCAAATTAGAGGCAATCACTTTTATTAGAGATTTTAAGGAAAAATCAATCGATGAATTCGGTGACCCGCGTTTTACTCAATTTTCTACAACATTAAGCTAAGATGAATTTCGTGAAGAAATGCTAGAAAATTTCTACGTGCATATTATATGAAGCATTTCCAAAATTTCATTAGTACCGTAACGAGACACGACTATCGAAATTAGTAAGTAAAATTTGAAAGGTGTTTCAAAATGTATCTAGAAATCACAAGATATTTATAAGAAGCATACACTTTGTAAAGACCATCAAAGTAATTGGGCAAACAATTCCTCGCTTTAGTTAATAAACCACAATACACAGTGAGACAACGTTTAGCATTAATTGTACGTTCAAGGCTCTCCCTCGTGCTGTATACTAATTTTCCACCGTATATTTCCGATAAATATCTTGTCTGTCTAATTATTATATATACGTAGATTTTCGAATTGATTTCAAATTTTACTATCACAATCGCGACAGTCGTGTCTCATCATGTAGCGGTGAAGAAATTTCAAAAAGTTTCGTATAATTCACAAAAATAAGATATTACGGTGTGGTGTATTTGAATTGATTGCGGCTCCCAGCACAAAATATATCAAATTAGTGTAACAGTAAACGTGTTAATGATATAATCTTTTCTAGTGGAAAACGATAAGAACCATACCCCTTTTAGGTTTTAGCACCGATCAAAGCCACTTTGGAATCTATTTGGCCAGGCTTTGGGGAAGTTCCGACAAGCCGCTTTGCTTTTCTCCCCTAACCGAATTCAAGAGAGATCACTGTGTTTCCCAAGTACTACGCACTGCACGACATCTAAACCGAGGTCCTTTCGACGAAAATTGATCGTATTGTAGATGGGAAAACGATTTAATGCCACTGTCTCTGAATCCCAATACGGGAAACTCGTAATTTAAAAGAATCACCGATACAAAGAGTAATAGTTGAATTTTCAGGAACCTGCACGACGAGATAATAATAAAATAATTTGACATATTGATGGAAATAGGTCGACGAATCGATGAATTACACTGTTTTCTTGATGAAGAATTTATGTTAATTCGCGAGGAACATAAGACGTAGAACTTTTGGATTTATTAATACTAGAACTACCAGAGTAGTTCGAATGACAATGACAATTTGATTGGCCAGTAAGAAAGCAATGCTTAAATTGTATTTTCCGGAAGAGAAAGAAAGGTATAGATCTCGTATTGAAAAGTGCAAAAGTTTATTACCACGAGGATTAGTTAACTACGAATTTATAACGCATTTGAAAAAGCGATTTAATTTCGAGTTGGAGAGGGCAGAGCTGCTTACTGTAGCACTCGCTTTAATTCATTTAATTGTCCACGGTGATTTAATGGATTTAAAACGTTGCATTTTTAGAGGTTTAAATAATTTTTCTTCAAAGTATATGAATTTAGTCTGTTCGTATATTTTTCCATTTGAATTTCTTTGGAACAAGCTTTAATCATGAGTAGCTCTAGTATTACTGCATTATGACAATTCCACGCATGCAGACAGGAATATTACGTTCTCATGTAATTTTTCATATTTTTCATTTCCATACTATCATCCACGAAAGCCATAGAAGCGGAAGATTCCATTTCCTCTGGAGTCGGAAGAGAAATCTTCGTGGAAACTCGATCATCGTTTACCTGCGTGGTGGCAACGATGATATGTAGTAGACGCATTTCTACTCGATGCTCTCGGCCAGTTTTTACGAAGGCAACAGAGAACCAGAGATAAGAAAACCAGCTTCCAACGAGCTTCTGGCACATTGCCAAACAGTAGTGACAATGTTCTTTGTTTGACAGGCTGTTTCATATTCCGCTGACAGGTGGCTATTGAAAAATTTACAGCAATGAGCCGTGACATGGAAACAATAAAGAACGAGAGGTAGCCACTGAGATAACGAGATATCTTCCCGTACTTGTAAATAATTAAAAATCACGAAAGGAGGATAATAATGAAAGTAAATTTTGGGAAATATTTAAGGGAGTACCCTACCCTACTGTGAGTTTTTCAGAATTATTCTCTGTTAATATTTAGGAAAGTATTCTACTGTAAATTAAAAATTAATCTCTATAAATATTTAGGGAAGTATTTTATTGTAAATTTTTAAAAATTAGTATCTACGAAAATTTGAGGAGATATTCTATTCTGAATTTTTGAACATTAATCTCTGTTAATGCATAAGACAGAATTCTACTACAAATTGAAAATTAATCTCTATAAATATTCAGGGAAGCATTCTACTGTAAATTATGTTGACGATGTTCTCTATCGTAAATTTTTAAAAATTAATGCCTATAAACATTTGGGGAGATATTCTGTAAATTTTTGAAAGTTAATCTTTGTTAATATTTAGAGTGGTATCCTGCTGTAAATTAAAAATTAATCTCTATAGATATTGAAGGGAGCATTCTACTGTATTTGAAAAAATCAAATTTGCTGTTTCTGTATTTTCTGGGAAAAAACAGATCTAGAAATATATGTGCAAATCCCTATGTCCAATGTATCAAAATTTAATAAAAAAAATGCTTACCGATATAAAGAATTATAAATTACGTTTTTTTTAATTGGATTCTATAATATCTCAAGAATTGTATCCAGATTTTGGATATATTTTCAGAACGTGCGTCGTGAAGCTAAAGCCCACAAAGACTAAACTCAGCTTTAAATTTTCTAATTATCTACTTGTCTCTCTCCCAAGTTCTGAATTCAGAATCTTTTTGATTTTCTTATATCAAACAAAACGGAATGTCTAGAATCGCAGAGAAGATCCTTTTTCTCACCACCGCCAATTTTTATAATTTTTTGTCTTCGAACAAATTTGCGAATGTTACTGAAACATAGATACATATCCCGAATATATTTCAAAAATAACACAACTCAACTAACAAATTTTTCAGAAAAACCACTTATAAAAAGAATAATCTACCAAATAAATAATCTTTACAAAAGGACAGATTCTACGAAACAAGGAACAAATATTTTTATTCCTCGAACCCTTTCGATGATTTTCATGTTCTAACAAGAAACTGAATTGCTTCCAACTGTAACATTTTTGCGATCCACGCGCAAAATGTCGACAGAAAGATCCGCATTAACATATTTAAATCTCCCATTGAAATTCTACTAATCAACGTAGTATATTCACCACCATTTGACACTCACAATAAACTATCACGTATCTGTCAATTATATTCCACGGGCGTACCTCGGGAAAACTTAAAAAATAGCTTTCGATCTCGAGTTCATTGTCTTGTGATTTACTTGCCACGCAGAACGATAAATTTCATTTAATTCTGTAATCCATCGTCACAATAAACCCGCTGCAAGCGTAATTCGCACGGTATTATTCGCTGCACTACAGAAATCGTGGCGCCAAAGGAGCTTTACGACGGGCTCGTGCCAGACTTCAATTAATCGCAACAACGAAATCTTTAACCGACCCCGACCTCGTCGTTCTGCATTATTTCTCTCGCGAAAACGTTCAACCCTCGTCGTCCGTTTGATCGCGAAATCGCTGACTTTCGCGTTCTCCGACGACGACTCGAATAAAATTGCCGAGGCCTCGCCCGTTCCCTCGAATTTTCAGCCATCTAGCGACTATCGATCGGCACACCGACACTGCGATTATCCAGATGCGGTCGTCAAGAAGCGGAGAAATTGTTCAGAATTCCGAACGAGCGAAATTAAAATGCTCTCGAGCGCGGTCGCGGTCGAAACGATCCTCCAGAGAGATCGAAAGATCTCCACGGAGGGAAAGACAATAGCGCAGCCAACCGATAAATTGCTGGTAATCGTTGCAACGTCTCGGCCTTGAACCAGGATTACCGATACCACGAAGAAGGATTCTTTGCCTCGGTCTGCTTTTCCAATGGAATTTATCGCGAGATATTCGATTTTAAGCGAAGACCGAAACGAGGAGATACGTACGCGGACAAACGTGTGGAAGAATAATTTCCAACCAGAATAAATTGTCATTAATTACCGAGAAAAGATAAAACAGATCCACGTTCGTCAACGCAATGTTTATTCGCGTTAATCGCAAAATAATTCGTGTTAAATATGTTTCATTTTAAATTACATCTATGATTAATGTATTTAGTTACACTATGTTTTTTGAAAATTATATATATATTTTTTTGGGAAAGAGTAGCAATTGATAGATTCCTTTTGATTTGCTATAAAAATAGGTTATCTACTATTGAGAACATATTTGTATTCGCGTGTTCTAAAAATATTTTAGAAAAGACGAGATGATAGATACGTCGATCCTTTTCGACTTACGTTAAGGGTAAATTACCATTGGCGATACATAAAACAGATTTATATTCCCGTACATATGTAACATTTGTTCACACTGACCGCGAGATATCCGCGTTTGAAAATAAATTTTCAAAAAATTTTAAAAGAGACTATATTCAGTAAAAAAAGAGGTTCAGATTTATTTAGTTTTCCCTATATCGAATCTTGATCACCTGGAAAACAATTACGTCTCTATAATGAGAATACACGAGGTTACCTATAACATCACGATTTTATGGAGAGACTGAAATTTGTTGTCCCATAGGAAATATCATTCACGAAGATAACATCCCTTAAATGGTATCTCTCACTTCTACGCGCTCTATTTTACATATTGGCTGATAACGTTGTCCTTTGTCTGCGGGTAACGATCGGTGTCCTTGCACAAATCCACGGTTGTCGCGAATTTCTGATTCTAATCCGACCGAACGTGCCTCGAATTTATTTCATCCATTCGTTAAACATTCGTGGTTCCAGTGCTGATACTTTTCACAGACAGTTTCGTACATTATTTTGAACGAAATACCGGCGAATGCTATAAAACGAAGCAGTGGTCGTTTTATTTTGAAAAGTGATGTAAATGTTACAAAAATCATTAACAGCTTGACCAGAGATCAAAGCAGGATCCATTAATTCTTTTGTCCAGAGGACATTAAACACGAAGCTTAATTTATTTTAGAAAAACACGAAGTCAAGCACAGCTTGGCACAGGCGACGTTGTCACGAAACAACACCGATCACAAATTTCTTTCTATCGGGATGTTATCGTCGCTCTCGTAAACAAGTCGAGATCTACGATTCGTCCAATTTTTCGCACCACAAACCCGGCCGAGAATATTTGCCAACCTAAACTGACGAAGAAACAAGGACGTTCGATTTCAAGGACTCCATTAGCCCGTCTGGCGTACGATTTCTATCGATATCGAGAGCAATAAAGTGGGCACGTTCGGCGGATTATCGCGAAGGCGCGGCCAAACTGGAAATGGAGATGGAAAGGGCACCCACTAACGAATTTCACGGTTAAGACACATTTGGCTCGGCAGCAAGTTCAAGTATTGCACAGATCACACTTACATAACGCATCGGTTTCTTTCATCAACCAAGCCAATATATTTCACAATTTAACGCGTTTTCGCCGCAAATTTGATTAACAATTTAATTAACAATCGAAGATAAGAAATGTCTCAGTGTTAGAATTAGAAGGATGAGCAAATGGAGGATTGAAATTTCCCACTTTCTACGCACTGGGACATTGTAAGAGCAGTGATATTATGAAGCTAAGTTTGATTAACAATTTAATCAGCAATCGAAGATAAGAAATGTCTCAGTGTTAGAATTAGAAGGATGAGCAACTGGAGGATTGAAATTTCCCACTTTCTACGCACTGGGACATTGTAAGAGCAGTGATATTATGAAGCGAAGTTTGATTAACAGTTTAATCAGCAATCGAAGATAAGAAATGTCTCAGTGTTAGAATTAGAAGGATGAGCAACTGGAGGATTGAAATTTCCCACTTTTCGCGCACTGGGAAGTTGTAAGAGCAGAGATATTATGAAGCTAAGTTTGATTAACGATCGTTAAAGAAGGAAAAAAAACTTTCTGATATAAAAACGAGCAAGCCAAAAGTCAAAATTCGCGTTTTAAAATCATCAGAGTTAGAACTAGACGATTAGAAAATCCCGAAGGTGGAAAAATCGTGAAACTGAAAAACAGCTGCAAAGAAAGGAAACTCTTTAACGTCAGAATAAGCAACTTAACACACACTGCACGATCAGAATATTCTAAAGGCAGAGAAATTCTGCAGCCGAAATTTATTAACAATCGTAAGGAAAAGATTCGTGCATTTTTAACTGGTCCTAAATGATTAGAAAATTATAAAAGCAGATCATCGAGGAATGAAATTTGATTAAGAATAAATTAAACAAAATTTTATGAGCAGAAAGGAACTTTTCAACATTCAGATGAAAAACTAAAAAATGAGGATTTATACCCTTTCAACGCGCTGAACGATTAGAAAGTTCTAAAAGTAGGCTATTGTGAAACCAAATTTAATTAACAATCACAAATAGAGAAAACTCGGAGATCGGCAGCTTAATACAGTCGCTGCTAAAGAACCGTGAAGAGAGAGACGTTTTTAGAATTAACGAGATTTCTGCAATTATCGGGGATGAGGGTATACGGTCTGACGATTGAAACGGATCGAGGGAACAAGGGAAAAAAGAAGAGAATACCGTGAGTCAACGCGCAACTTGAACGAAATCAACGAGAGGCATCGTAAAAATGTTTTGCTTCCGACGAATGTATATTGGTGAAAGTTCAGGAACAATCGTAAATAAAACATCAGCGAACTTGTAACCGGAGATAAATAGGAAACAAGAGGCATTTAGTCAAAAGAACAATTGGCATCATAATAAAGGAATAAATGTGTTTGAAATTGAACGTGGTATAGTTTAGGAAAATTCTTTCAACTTGACATACATATAATTTATCGTCTATAATAATCTTTCGCGAAAACGCATTTAATCGTCATTGCAAATTGTTACGACTATCTCGGTAATAAAATACAGCACATAAATAAAATACATCGACCAGAAGAGAAAAACGAGAGGATAAAACGAGGGAACCGTAACGAGATGAATTTCGAAAAATAGCGCTAACGATGTTGAAAGGACTAATTACGAGAACAAGGTACAATTAGACAAATCGACGAACATAACGAGAGAGAGAGAGAGAGAGAGAGAGAGAGAGGGGAGGGGGGCAAATGTCTTAAGAGAAGGGGCCAGATTTAAATGATTCTAGATTTATTGTGCGGAATGGCAAAACAAAAGTTCCAATTTTTAATAGAGAAAGATAAATGAGAATGCCGCTGTTGAATACAGTTGAATGCGGTATAATGATTCGTTAGCTTTGCAAATTAATTGATTGGTTGTATATCCAAATAAACGAAAACGTACGGGTCTGTTCGAACGGGGAAACAAAACATCGACGACTTCTGTTTATTGTTAGACTATCTTCGATGGTGTTCCAACGTTGCATTGTTTTCATTCGAATTGTCGGACAAACGACACAACGCTGAAATAGCTATTAAAATTACAATATGTGGGTGATCCTTGCGAGAAACGTCGTGCACTAGCTTGCCTTCGTTGTACGTAAATGTGCGATATTGCTTTCTCGGCGAGAATCGACGCGACGAGCAGGTTGACAAGAAAAGCTTCGAGGAAATCCGAGGCGTAATAACACGTGAAAACTTGCGCAAGATGGAACCTACAATGTTCTCATCAATGAACATCGGATTGACAGGAAATTACTATATTCCCAAGGACGTTCGCGTAAAAACATTTCGACAGAGATAAACAAGCGCGCTGCTGCGACGCGTACGAACGATCTCCCTCGCTACTGGAAAAACAGTCGCTTTGAATCAGAAAAAAACATATAAAACGCCAGGAAATTCAGAAGAGATGAGGATTTGTAAAGTTCTAAGAACCGAAAGGTGTTGCCGAGGCTAATTAATTTTCTTTGCGAGCTGCACCACGTTGTTTTCTGTCGTTCACGCGCTCCATTCAATTTAATATCGGGAAAAACAAAACGCAAACATACGTGAACAGAGAACAGAACGTACGTTGTTCGTCAAAGTGAATCAATCGGAATCTTCAAACACAGAGCTGTTTAACACCTAATTCGGAAACATCAATGAAAGCTATACGTCTGCCTCTCTCGACGCTTCCTGCTGCTCGAATTATCCGAATTTCGAAGCGAAATATTTCACCCCTGCTAATTTAAACCGGCCATTCGAGATAGCCGTGCATGCGCTTGTAAGTTCGTTTATTATCCACGAAGGTCTCTAAATTGCGTTACCAAAAACGAGTGAAAAGAGGCAATTAATTTTATGGGGGAAAAAAAGAAAAGAATAAAACGAGCACGAAGAAGAATCTTTCCCCAGGCGTCATCTTTGCGGTTATAAATTATTCTGCTTGCGTAGATAGAAAATCCCCGAGCATTTTAACGACTATTTTTATAAAGAAACACGGTATTCCCTTCGAGAACCTCGTATTCCCGCAATTTCCACCCCTTAGACGCTTCGAATGAAATCACCCCCTCGATCTAAGCTCGATCTAAGGGGATCCAACGTTTGTACGTTGTTCTCGCGACCACATTCTCGAGAGAGAATATTCTTTTCTTATCACGCACGTTTACGATACAGACCATCAGTGTTGTCCGCGTGACAGACAGCAGGTGTTGTGCATTTTCTGCAGTTTCGAGTTGCGGCTAAGCGTGTTCCCTGCGTCCCACGTAGTTCCCGGTCGTCGACGATCGGGCGAGGGAAACGAAAACGATCGCGCGGAAACGCGTTATCACGATCGAGACGGCGGTTACGTTCTCGCGTTCCGTTTCTTTTGTGAAAGAAAAAAAGACGGGTCGCGTGTCACGAATGAAAATTATAGCACGCTTGTACGATGCGCGCGTCGCGATGCTCGGCCACCGACTGTCAGCAGCGTCGCGACGGAACATCGGCGCGACGCCCGAACAAGTCCGAGGACGACCGAGGACGTCGAAACGACACGACGCCTGGTGTGTCGACGACGACGACGACGACGACGACGACGACGACGACGACGACGACGACGATCAAGACGATAAGGAACGTGTAAACTCGACGAGCCATCTAAAACTTTCGTCTACTTTAGAAAATCCTCTTTGCTTTGAAAACGCTCAAACCGATCAGGCTTACTGCTCTCCCGTTAGTTAAAATGTTCTAGGTTTTTTTCATTTTTCAGGACTTTTTTTCATTTTACTGTGACTCGATGAAAGTATTCGAATATTTAGCATAGAAACTCCTTATGTCGTCTTTGCTCTAAAGATGCTTTAAGGACGATCAAGAGCCTGTCTTACGTAAGTATCCTTTTTTAAGTTTTCAAGGCGTAGTGGCTCACGAAAGTATTTGAATATCTAGCACACAAAGCTTTATATTGTATGTGTCGCGTAAAATATATTGAAATTTTATTAGCGTTTCAATGAGACACGACTGTTGTTTAATTAATTGTTACAACTGACAATTACAACTCAATCACAACATTACAACTCTACAATTTCTTAGTAACAAATCAGCTGTCTGCATAATCACGTGTGCATAATCGCATATGCTTCGTTTGATTCGTTATATTAGATTGTCCGAAAAGTGTATTTCTTTTACAGACCCGTCTTTTACAACGATGCATCTTTATACGAACATGAAACCTAATCTGTCAAGAGTTGTGATCTTTATCTTGATAGAACAAAATGGATCATACGTAATTCGATAAAATAATATAAAACGAAAAATGTTGTGCATCCATTATTTCCTTATAAAACGAAAGAAACTTTTCGGACGACCTAATAGAATAATTACAGAATATTTGAAATTCGAAGAAAAACAGAGATGATAAAAATAAAATGATAAAACTTCGGTTTTCTTCGATGTTGCAAAATAATAGATAGGACATTTTAATCCCATTTTTATTTAACGGTTGTTTTGGATACTGATGAATCTTACTCTATTGCAACAAGCGTATAATCTACACTATTCTAATTGATGGTAGTTTTTATTGGATCGAAAATAGAATTTATGAAAATTTTATAGAAAAGCAAAAGATCATGAGGTCTGCGAAAGACTGATAGCTGAGGAAGGATATCATGATACAGAGTCAAATCGAATATGATTGTAAAGGATTAACGGTGACAGCGTGCCACGCAGATCAAGATACTGTGCAGAATATCTGGTATATGCTAATGAACTTCGACCAGCGACGAATAAGCTGTTTAATGCTACACCATGACCTCACGGATTAATAGCATTAATTTAGATAGTAATCGAACAGTCGTTTCTGTTATCTATTTATTATCTCGTGTGGACAGAATTATTCATTGTACCGATGACCAACCAACTCTATATGGAAATTAGAAGGCTTGTTTTATTACAAACTATGTGGATTTTTAACGGCTATAATGAATCGATGGCACAGCAGTAAGTCAAATTGCAAGGTAAAGCTCTGAGAATAACGTTCCCGTTTAAACAAACTGCAATGTTATGAAAGACGTTTGATACTAAGTCGAAACTACATCTATCAATTTATACCAGCAAGACTTACGGTTATGTCAACAGTACTGAATAGAAATCGATGTACCGTGCCAATTAAATTTAGAAACGCATGACGATCAAAGCCCGCAGATCCGAGAGGATTTCTGTACACCCACCAGACTAGTATTAGTCAAACTGTTGACTCATCGGCGCATCAAATATATCACTCCTTGTTCTATCGCGAATGCAACACGAAATTTCCCGATAATATTCCCAATATCTGAAAGCAATATTCCAGAATTTTTCGAATTATTCATTTATCTTCTATTATAAGAATCACAAATGCTTTTGGACAATAAAATGATACATCTTTGTAAAAATAAAATTCCTTTCCAGAGTACATCTTCCCTTTTTACTCAATCTGATGTTACCTAGTTTATGTCTTATGCCATCCTTCATTGATCTCCCGAGACACGGATTTCTTTGTCCATTACGCTGGCATCTTTCCCAAACTCTATCAAGAAAATTATACATACCTCTGCCCAGTTCGCGATAACGAAGCATTTATGAGCCGCGAGTCAATTGCAAATGATTTCGGGAACGAAGCAAAATGCCTAGACATTGGATCAGCCGCAATGCGACAAGTCGTTGAATCGTAAGAAAGTCTACACTGGTCTACATTTATGGAGAACGTAAAAGGTATTAACCTAACGCGAATAACGATCAATTTAAGAACGTGACTGATTTAAGAATTTTCCGATTTATATTAATTAAAGTAGAACATGAGGATATTAAGGGGTATAATAAGCCTTGCAATTCTGCTTATCATAAAATCTATAAATCTATAGATATATTTCTTTAGCGACAGCTCATCTGTATTTTCACATGATAAATATTTTCTTTCTTACCGCCCATCCTACGTAGCGTCGCCCTCCTCGTCCTATCATCTTCCTCCAGTCCTGTCATTTTCTCAGCTATTGAATTACTGCTAGAAGATAATAGCCATTCTCCGGATCTGGAACAGAAAAACAAGTTAGTAAGCATTACTGCAACACTGACACCCTCTCTTCCTTGAATAATAAAAGTTTTTTATTAAAAATGTAATGTATGCTCCATGAGAATATTCTATTTTACACACATGTTCGTTGTATTTATTACATTTTCTATTCTATTGTATTATTTAGTAATTAATGTACTGTAGTAATTTTAGTATTATTTACCAATTAATGAATTATTTAGTAAAAAATTATTTAGTAATTAATAAATACGTATAGAACTCTCTAGAAACGTGAGAAATCATTTTCAAACGAATCTTAATCTAAGTATCCGTAATTTTGTTTTATTAAATTTTTAATCTATACTGCTCGATAAAAAAGTCAGGATAGGCATATATATGTATGTGAAATGCATTATAAAACATACAAACACATGCATAAATTGCATAGGATCTTGATTCAATAGCATAAAATAGACTCCTATAGTATGAAACACTAATTGCATTGATCATTTGCATCAAGCTAAATTAATCTATCACTCTGCTCTTTATACACATTCGATAACTGACCTTTCCATTCCACTTCTCCCTATTCGTTTTATAAATACACATTATTACGTTCACATTTGCAAAACTGCCGATCTTTCGTTTATTTTTCATTATACAGTAACGAGGGCTGTATATTCGTTTATGTTTATTTAATGAAAACTTACTTTATTTGTTATCCTAACCAGCATGCAAGAATTCATGGATGGCGCCAATAATACGACGCTAGGTACTTCTTTCACCATGAATTGAATCGCTATTTTTGCTTCCTTACGTGACACATTTATGTGTCTAAGAAGAACAATGTATATATTTCACTTTTCATTAACACTGTACTAATTGAATAATGATAAATACCGAAGAAAGTAAAGGGAATTAATGTCATATCAAGAGAATACATTCGAAGAACGCGTTGTTAGAACGCCACCTACAGTATCGAAACACCGGAAGTACTACGTGAACATTTATGTTTAATTTAATAGTTACAAGCATCTACTATACATAAAATAAAATTCAAGGAGACATAAACCAACATAGAAATAATTTCAATAATCGATACAAATTCCAATGAAGCTATGCATTTTTTATACAAAGTTCAATCTATCTTCCATTCTTAAAACAAGAATTATGGTTTTATAGATAAAATTTTGTTAATAAAAAGATAATTAGACTACGTATTTTTATGCAAATTCATATTTTTGAGAATATAAATTTAAAAAATGTAGAACCTCTGTAGAAAATTGTTTATCTATCAAATATTATTGAAAGCTCTATACTTTGGATATTTTACATGCTTTTTCACGTTATGTGAAATCTATGCATAAAAATTTGCAGTTTAATTAATAACAATTAAAAAAATCAGGTTACCTTGTAAAATATCAGAAAAAGAAACGGACTTACCGAGAATACCCTTTCCTCGTCTTAATGAAGACTTGCATTTTTTCATCTGGGACTGGGCGAGAAAACCAGAAGAACATAGAAAATTACAAATTTTCTTCGTCATTGTGATATATAACGTCACAATGACTAAATGCAACAGAAAGTTCTTAAAAAAGAACGTAAACTAGATTGGGGTTAGGTTTCAACGGTGAAGATTTGGCCTTAGCAGCGATCTTCGCCACTCGTAAATCCGTTTCAATAAAATTGATTTAAATTCTATTATATGTAGGAAACTCTATTCATGTAACAACTATGGAGAAAATATGTAATTTGGTAACCCTCTATTGAGAATTAAGTCAACTAAACTAGAATCATATCCTATTTAGTATCATGATGCGCCATCTACAGAGTTTAAAAGATAGATATAATATTTGATTCTTTCGAAATCAAATATTGTTCTCAAACTTTTTATGATATAGAGAATATACAGATCTATATTCTTTTTCAATAAAATGTTGACGTACTTGTTAGAAATCTATAAAAGATCTTTCATGAACAAAAGTTCATGTTTTTAGAAAGATACCTACCATCAATTGAATGGCGAACTGGCAAGCATCAGATTCTACGATGACTAAGCAAATTTTTCTTCAAAGCGTGAAAGCTAGAGTAAAATTAAAACTTTGGTGGTTTCTCGACGCTGAAACTTGAAAGAATCAGTTGAGAAATATATCCATGGATGGAAAACGATCTATAAAGATGGTACGTTGCCTCTCTGTATAATGTACGACCTCCTTTAATCAGTGCATCATATGTTTTTAAAGTCCATTAATTTGACGTAGAAGAAAGCAGATTGTCAGTTATAATTCTCTCGAAAAGATAATTACAGCGAATTTTTCAGTACGTAAATAAATGCCTTTTCATGATTATTCATAAGAAAACAGGACGAAATATATAATTTCTAAATAAGTTATGATGTTATGAAATATCTAAGAAAATATTTGTTTTCATATTTACATGTTATATAATTTTATATAACATATACTAAATATGTATCTATTTATTATAAAATGAAATTGATGAAAAATTATGGTCAATTTTTGTGCAGGATCCACTATCACCTGGTCCATGTTTAGACATTAGCGACGATGAACTAGTGACTATATCAGTTAGAGATTTAAACAGGCAGCTGAAATTGCGTGGATTATCACGAGAAGAAATAGTTCGTATGAAACAACGTAGACGAACATTGAAAAACAGAGGATATGCAGCCAGTTGTCGTATCAAACGAATTGAACAAAAAGATGAATTAGAATCAGAAAAGACACAGGAATATCGTGATATGGAAGCTATGCAGGAGGACAATAATCATATGAGAGAAGAAATAGAATCTTGGCATTCTAAATATCAAGCACTAAAAAAATTTGCAATAGAAAAAAAAATTCACATTCCACCTGAACTAGAAACTATATAAAATATTTTAAACATACTAGAGTTTTCTATTGATCATAAAAACAATAATATTGCTGAGTATTGAACGATTCTATACCAAAATTACACAATGCAAAAAACTGAATTACTAGCATTTCTAAGTATGTATTAAGAATTAAGAGAAATGTAAGCTTCATATTAATCAAAAGCAATGATTGCAATGATACTTGGTTAACAATGATTATACTACTATGAATGATTGTAGATGATTAAAGTACAAAAATCATGTAAATGCCAACATTTGTAATCACTTAGTACTTAGATGGTCATGAATGATCTGTATTTATGTCAAAGATTAAATATGTTATTATAGAGACTTCATTTACCAATTATACTTATTTCTTTGTATTTTTTCTGTTAGAAATTTGTAACTTCGTTTTGGAATATAAAACATTTTTTTTATTAAAAATATATATAAAATATTTTTCTGTGAATGTCATGTAATTTTTTTCTCAGTATATAATAAAAATATTAATCTACTAACTACATATACATTAACTGAATTTCCCAAAAGTCTGTATCTTTGCTTACATGTTATATGTTCTGGAAATTTAAATTCTTCAGGAAAACACATTAACCTAGACACTTCTCTAGGTGTAAAATATCGTAACATTAATTTTTGTAAAACTTCTGATGCTTGTAATGATTGCTTGCCATACTTATTTGCTTCTAAAAATATCTGTTGAATTGTTTCTTCTGTATATGGAGAATATACAGAACCTGTTCCTTCTGCATAATGACTATAAGCTTTTGTAAAACAACAAGAACCATCGCTTTGAGATGTTCTTATATCAAACAACCAAGCTCTCTTTTGTAACAACTTTCTAGGAATTAAATACTGTGACTTTTCAACATTTTCTAAAATATTTTCTAATTTGTAGCAATTCTTATTTGTTTTAGCACCTTCTAATAATAAATTATGTTTACTTCCTGGTAAGGCCTTTAAAACAGCTTCTGGTAGATTAAAATTTAATATACAGTGATCAAAGCAAAATTCAGAATCCTTCCTCTTAGCCAATAAATAATATCTATATCTGGTATTTGGAATACCAAATTGGCAAGGACTTAGAATTAGTTCCTTATAATTGAATCCAGACATATTCATACATTTTAATACTGCATTTCTCATTTCAGACTTTTCAAATCCTTTTACATTTTCAAGCAATATATGCTTTAATGTTCTCAATTGTGGAATCAATGAAAGAACATGAAGTAACGAAGATGATCTATTATCTGATATATCTCTCTGAAGTCCAACTCTTGTGTAAGGTTGACATGGAGGACTCATTAATATAGTATCTATATTTAAGTCATTTATCAGTTTTGCAGAAAGTGACTGAATATTACAATTCATAAGTAATACATTTGGAAAATTATATCCATATATACTGTTTGCAACAGTATTTATATCAACTGCCGCAACAACATCTCCGTTAATACCACTTTCTGAAAATAAAATTTTTTGTAGTAATTATATATTTTATTTAAGACATAATATCTTTTTTGCAATAAACAGCTTGATAGAAAATAGAGGTTAAATTTTGTTAAACAATATAACCAACAAGTAGCAGTACAATAGCAGTATAATACGTTACCTTGAAGAGCATAATGCATTCCACCAATACCACTATATAATTCCAAAACTCTCATTATTATGAATTATACAATCTTATTTTAATATTTACAGATGTTTCAATATCAATATATATTTTTCTCTTTGTTAACACACTTTATTATGAAATCATATCGAAATTTTTTTATATTTTATCATAACCTTCGTTCGTTTATATTCATATAATTTATACAAAACTTAATGAAATGTTAAAAAGATTCTACTTTTTTCCTTATATAACAAACACGTTCTTTTAGTATTTAACAAAATTATAAATAATAATAACAAGCGACATTAACTAACCTAACGTATAGTTTCATTGACTATTCAGTAATGGAGGGTAGTCTTCGTTTTGCGTCGTGTAAAATTGAACGTACGTGACTGACATTATTTCGATAATTTGTTTGTTGTGCAATTGAAAAGATGTACAATAATGTAAATGCACCTTATATAGAAATATGATAATTGATAATTAGATGAAGAATTAAAATGCATAATGGAAAAATAACTCTAACCTGAACAATGTGTTAAATTTTATTGCTATTTCGACAATCTTTTTAACGTTTATAAAGATTTAATTTATATTTAAATAAGCCTTACACGATTATAATGTTAATTACGTAAACAAATGTCGGTGATAATTCTTTAATCAAACAAAAAAGTGACAAAAAGAAACAAAAGGAATATGAATTTAATGCAAGACACCACCCAAATGCAGTTGCATTACTAAAAAATGTTTCGAAGTCGGAGCTGGTTTGGAGGAGGGCTTTGGAAGCCCAAAAATCCTCATTCTTTAGAGCATCTTAAGTATGTATATGTATATTTAAATTTGTACTTTGTCTAAATTTTATTCATTGTTACATATAGGTACTTGTATCATGTACTATCAAAAAATCAAACTGTGTCAGAAAATAATAGGGGTTTGTTGGTAGAAACTCTACGTTCTATAGCTGAAATTTTAATATGGGGTGACCAAAATGATAGCAGTGTATTTGAGTAAGCATTAGTAAATTAGATGCTATTTAACTTTTTTTCCTTTTCATGTATAATAAACAATAACTATCTATATTCTTTACTAGTTTCTTTTTGGAAAAGAATATGCTTTCATTTTTCCTACGTATAATGAAACAAAAATGTGGAAGCTATGTATGTGTTCAGTTATTACAGACCTTAAATATATTATTTGAAAATATACGTAATGAGACATCTTTATGTAAGTTTATTATCAAGACTATATATTATAATTTTAATTGATCTCTCTTCTAGCAAAGTTCCAATTCAAATATTTATTTCCAGATTATTTACTTAGTAATAATCATGTAAACAGTATAATAGTGCACAAATTTGACTTTAGCGATGAGGAAGTGATGGCATATTACATCAGCTTTTTAAAGACTTTAAGCTTGAAGTTAAATGCACATACCATTCACTTTTTTTATAATGAGGTAAACGAGGTACACGTGATAATCCTCTGTGTCTATTATTTCACTTTTGCTAATCTCATGCTCATTAATTTTAATAGTAGCTGCCTTTAATATATATTTTTTTAATTTAATTGTACATATAATTTAATCTATTCATGTGCTTTTTACTGTGGTCATTATTTTATCTTCATTGTCATCATCATTATTTAAATTCTGCACTTAGCACATAAAAGAGGATGTGTTTTAATTTGATTTTTTTATCAGCACACCAATGATTTTCCATTGTATACGGAGGCAATTAAATTTTTTAATCACTCCGAAGGAATGGTTCGTATAGCAGTGCGAACTTTAACTTTAAATGTATATCGAGTAGAAGATGCCTCCATGCTAGCATTTATAAGAGATCGCACTGCTGCACCCTATTTCAGCAATCTTGTATGGTTTATTGGTAATCACATTATAGAGCTTGATACTTGTGTTAGAAATGATGCTGAGTAAGTCATTTTCAAATATAATTTAAATTATCATATTCAAAGGATGTTTCATAATATATGTGTGTTTCAGTCATCAAAGTCAAAACAGATTATCAGATTTAGTAGCAGAACACTTAGATCATTTGCATTATTTAAATGACATTCTTTGTTTAAATATATCTGATTTAAATAAAGTTTTATCAGAACACTTGCTTCATAAATTATTAGTTCCACTATATGTTTACTCACTTATGAGACACAAAAATCTTCTGTGCCAAAATCAGGTATGTTTCCAATTAATAAGTCTATAATCACTTGATATAGTAGTAATTTGTATTTGTGATTAATAGGAAGAAAGAAAACACGTGAGCATTGTTGTAGCCTTATTTTTACTTTCTCAAGTATTTCTAATAGTTTCTCATGGTCCTCTTGTACATACACTAGCAGCAGTAATGCTGCTGTCAGATTTAAAAACAATACAAACAGGTGCAAGTAAAGTACTTGAAATGTATGGTGATATTTCATTGGATAAGCCAATTGCTTTTTCACCACCGAGAGAAAGTTTAGAGAAGTCTTTAGAAAATTTAAGTGAATCCTTGACAGTATCAGATGAACTTTGTGAAGAAGAAAGTAATTTGAAAGAAGGAAAGGATAATGTGGAAAATGGAAGTGAAGATGTTCCAGAAACAAATCATGCTAGTACATCATTCGATACTGCTTCAACAGGGGGTGTATCAGTACATATAAGTCCACAACAACTAGACATAAATATTCCAGCTAAAGACTTGGAGGAAATCAAACATTTAAATGTTACTGATGAAGAAAAGGAGCAAAGATTAGCATTAGAAACTCCCTTAACACCTCAAACTCAAAAAAATATAACTGAATCATTATCAAATAAGCCATTCTTAGAAACTATTTTAAATTCCTTATTTTGCACAGAAAACGATTACGCCGCTCTATTCGCTTTGTGTTTACTTTATGCTTTAGTTAATAATCAGGTAAGAAAACTATTTTCAAATTATTGTATCTAATAAAATTCTAAACTACTGTTCTACTAAAATTCATTTTCAAGGGCATAGATCGTAAAACTTTGGATCCAATTTTATGCAATTCACGAAATTCAACTACAAGTTTATATAATGAAATTTTAATAGATAGACTGATTCATATCATAACATTAAGTTGTCAAACAAGTGAGTCATTTCCCAGAATATCTTCTTTAATTTCCAAAATAATAATCTACGTTTTTACGAACAATATTTTTGTCAGATGCTAGAGTGAGACTTGTTACTTTGGAATTGACAATTAAATTGTTAATACAATTAGTAATGTCAGAAGGTCAAAGTATGTTAAAAGATTCACATTTGGCAGCAATTGAAGCAGCCAAAGAACAGAGCACATCACTATTAAAGAATTTTTATAAGGTGTGTTATATTTGTCTCCTTCTTTTTTAAATATTACAAATTGTAAAAAAATTAGTTAATTCTATTTTCAGAGTGAAGACATATTCTTAGACATGTTTGAAGATGAATATAGTGAAATCCAGAAACGACCTTTGAATGTTGAATGGTTAATGATGGACAGTAATGTTCTATTACCGCCAACGGGAACTCCAATGACGGGTATCGAATTTACTAAAAGACTACCATGTGGAGATGTAAATATTTTTTGAAGATAAAGTCTTTTATTTGATAATACATATTGTTAACGTAATGCAAATTGTTAAACCTATTAATAAGAAACAAAAATAATGTTTGCACAGGTTGAAAGAGCACGACGCGCCATACGAGTATTCTTTTTAATAAGAGATCTATCACTGACCCTTAATATGGAAGTAGAAACACAGTTGCCACTAACAAATCCGATCAACTGTATTCAAGTTGACAATGTTCTTGATTTAAGTAAAAGTCATTTTGTTTTAGCAAATTCTAAATTAAATATTCAGGAATTTATAAATACTAAATCCTGATTATTTTTTTTTATATAGATAATAGCGATTTAATCGCATGTACAGTTGTGTGGAAAGATGGTCAGAAAATTCGTCGTTTTCTAGTTATCGACATTGTGCAATTAATTCTTGTTGAACCTGATACTAGTAAACTAGGTTGGGGAGTGGCAAAATTGGTAGGGTTTCTACAAGATATCGAAGTTGCAGGTGACAAAGATGATTCTAGATGTCTACACTTGACAATCTATAAACCTTTAAGCAGTAGTACTGGCAATCGTGTTCCATTGTTATCAACAAAATTCATTTTCGATGATCATATAAGATGTATGGCCGCGAAACAAAGGTAAACTTGTATTGTATGATGTAATTAATATATATTATCAGAACGAGATGCAGTAAATTTGTTTTTAATTAAAGGCTAACAAAAGGAAGAATAAAAGCACGACAGAAGAAAATGAATCAAATTGCAAGACTACTTGACATTCCTACAAGTATACCTCACGCCACGACACCACCAAATTATGCACTACGTGGTTTTCGACATGAACGTAAACTATATTGCAATACTAAATTAGTTTGATGAGACTTAAAAGAATTATAAGAATTAAATAACATTTTAATTTCAGGATCAGTAGGACGTGCTCAGAGACCAAAAGAACATCTGCCGCGTCCAATGTTTACCGTAAATAAAGTTCCTGGATTCGCAGCACAAATGCGTAGAGAAAATGCTGCTAGACCTACCCCCGGTCTTTCGTCATCAACTCCGAAACGCGGTGATACTGTGTCAAATGAAAAAAGTCACGAAAATGGATTACGATCTCGGGATAATTCACCGAAGATGCCAAGACCACGAAGCGAAGAAATTCCTTTAGAAGATATGCGAATTCGAAAAGCATCCTTAACTTCTAATGGATTGAATATATCACACATATGTCAAGAAAAGAAAGACAGTCAAATTTCTACTTGTTCAGCTAATGGTGAGCCATCAACTGTGATCAGAAAACATTCGGAAGAGACATCGTTCACCTGTCCGCAAGAAGTGAAACCACGTAGAAAGGGTCAAGTGGAGACAATATGATTTCGAAAACAAATTTCTAAAAACATATAGGTGACACGAAATTTTTTTCAGAAATATTAGCAAAGAAAAGAGAAAAAATAAGAATGTAAATGCAATATTGAATGAAGATAAAAGATGTTTGATTAATATAATAAAGGATTTTACTATATGTAACATTTTTTTAAATCTCGTGGTTCGTAATATTTTCTTTTTGATTTTCACAAGGAAAAATATATTTTAAAATTAAACTTATAAAAAAATAAAATCATACAATATATCCAGCAAAAGGTCAGGTATAGATGAAATTAGTTTTCTTCACTTTTATGCTATGTAACATATAAATATTTTGTACATACATTACATTTAGATACATATACATGAAATGTATGCCTTTGCTATTTAAGTATTATAACCTTTTATCAGATATATATTTAAAAATTATGCAAAGAAAGACATATATTTGATTTGTGTATATATTGTTGAGAATTTCTATAACTTAAAATAAATACCAATAATGATATAACCATTTTTTCCCAATATGCTGTAAAATATCATTATTCACTGATAAATTGCAGTTTAAATCTGTATTTTTAGAATTATCGATAATAATTTTAAAAATTTATATTTTTGCCAACTCAATAAACAGCGTAAAAAATTTTATCATCAAATTGAAACAGTCAATGTCAATTTAAGATCAAAATTGGTATGCAATATGATTACCTTAAATGCACTTCTTATTATGAGTTATCTCGTATGCACACGTAATTTTTTCAATCAAAGGAAATTAGTTCTGCTGTTTCCAGTTTCGCATCTTTTTTCACTTGCGTGGGTTCATTTGATGCAGTTGGTAGAGAATTTGGTGGCTGGTACTGTAATTGTTGTCCTTGAGATACTGGGGCCTGGGCTATACCTGGCATTGTCGGTACATTAGCTCCCTGAGGACCTTGCATCGGCGGATTCGATGTTAACATCGTTCCAATCGTAGTTCCAGGAGGTACTTGGATAGTTCCTGTTCCTTGGGATGAAATAGGTGTATTTGAAACATGAGACTGCATCGAGGGTCCTTGAGGACCTGACATCGTAGACGGTTGCTGAGGTCCCATTTGTGGTGGCAAACCAACAACTTGTCCAGGGGGGCCATGAGCTCCAGGTCCTATTTGTGCAGGTGAAGGACCCATATGACTCTGAGGTACCTGAGGTATACCCATCTGAGTTGGTGGTCCCGATTGCGTGATTTGTGGAGCACCCTGTTGCGGTGGCAAATGTACTGGTGTCGGCTGCGTTTGTGTTATATGACTTGGTGGAGGACCTTGTGGTGGTGGCGGTCCCATCTGATGTCCACCTGCCTGCTGAAGTTGCGGTATAGGATTTGTAATTTGAGACATCTTCAAAAGAAATGTAGAAAATAATTAAATGAAATATATGATTCAAAATGTTTTGAACTATTTAAGGAACTCGATAGAAGTACCGAAAAAAGAAGTATATACGTGTAAATATAATTTGGAGTTGTACTAACCATTCCTGGGCCAGAAACAGAAATTCGGCCCATTCCTTCATGCCCCTGAACAGCATCGGTTGGCTGTTGGTCTTGATTAGCTATTGGCCCCATTACATGAGGTGGCATATTGTAACTTTGCATAGGATATTGTTTTATAGTAGGTTGTCCATATATAAATCCCTGATTTGTTGGTGACATAGGGTTGTAGTTAGTTCCTGGTGTTTCATACTGGACGTGACGAACAGGTGAACCTTGAGATGGTCCAATAAAACCAGAGACAGCTTGATAGCCACCTAAAATATATTTAACAAAATAAAAATCATTTTACAATTTCGTGCGTTATTTATTTAAACTGACCCATTATATACTGTTGCTTTTGTTGTTCTTGTCTCATTTGCATTTCTCTTTCTTGTTCCTGGATTTTTTGTAAAGCAAGTTGACGTTGGTATTGTAAATATTCTTGTTTTTTCTTCCTCATAATCGCCAATTTTTGAGCCATCAACATCTGTCTTTGTCTCTCAGCTTCTTCCGCTTGTCTTCGTAATTTTTCTCTATGTTCTTCCCGCAAAGCATCCAAAGCAGCTCTGGCATCTTTCATTTGTGTTAATTTATCTTGAAGACCTTCGTAATATACTCTACTATCGTCTTGTTCTTGAATATATCTCAATAATCTGAAAGAATTCGTTTATTGTATCATAGAATTTTATATCATATTATGTACATAAAAAAATATCTTTTAAAACAAACCTTGAATGCATAGCAGTAATATTTAAAAACAAAGTTTGTACAGAACTATCATTAGCAATTGATCTGCCTCTTGACGAATTGCTTTTCATTCTATTAACAAAAATTTCAACTTGAGATCGTAAAGCATTAACAAATTCTTCCATTTGAGTATCAACTTCTCCGTTCTGTTGTTTAACAATAATAACTTTTTGTGGCATTGGGCTGCTTATATTAGGAGCAGAAGGACTGGTAACATCTGCTCTAGAACTATGTTCTTCTAATGCATTTTGTCTTAGTTCCCAACGTTTGCGATTCAAGTACTTTGCAAGCTCAGGATCAACCTCCGTCTCTTCTTGCTGAAAAATTGAAATCGTAGTATTTTTCTATTAAATTTTTGTGTTATTTAAAACTAACAGGTGATGGTGGTGGAGAAGATGCTCTTGCAACGCGTGTGCTGGGTGGGTTTACTTTTGTTGTACGACTTCCCCGTTTTTTTTCTTTTTCTTGATGTTCTGCTTCACTCTGGCTTAAGGCTATGGCAAGATTAAGTTCTTCTTCTTCTTGTAGTTCTGCTGCTGTTTTCCTGGGAGGTACCTATTAATATGGGATATTGTATGTTACGATATATATGTACTTTCTAATTTCTAACTTTTTTATATAGTTATATACTTGTTGTTGTTGAGCTAAAGAGCTGTTGAGATATTCAGCAGGTAAATCTCCTTCTTTAATTTGAGCTGTGGATGGTCTGTGGAAATAAATGAATGAATTAAAAATATAGATAAAATAATAAAAGTGTAACATAAAAATAAATTAAATACATACTTATTAACTTTTTCATAGCATGCTTCGCACACTCTAACTTCCTTTTCAATTCCAAATTTAGGCAATGTGGATACTTTACTCGAACATTGACTACAAAATACTTGACCACAGGCTCTACAGTGATGTTTTCTTTGTACCATACTAAATGATACCCGACAACGATGACACACATCTCCATCTGCCCATGCTGGGGCAGTGTCAGCAATAAACATAGCATCACTTTCTTTTAAAGTGGGAAATTTATATCCTTCAGCTTTCATAATATTAAGTGTATCCTAATATGCACATGTTCCATTAATATTAATATTTTATATTATTTAAAATAAAGTATAGTTAAAACACATTTATTAAACATACTTGCACTGCTCTATATTTAGGACAATTTCGAAAGGCATGTGCCCAGGCTTGAATCAATTCTAAAGCTTTAAGTTTAACATTATCATAAGTCGTTGTCTTTACTAATTCTTTAAGTTGTTCCATGAATTGCTTAGTACCAATTTCATCATGTATAAGCGTACCACAATTTTTGACACAAGATTCTAAAACCTATACAAGGAATAATATTTTTAGAGTGCAACTGATAACTCCAAGAATAAGATATTTACTCAGACAGTTAGTCTTATTTTTCCTCACCAATAGAGCATATAAAGCTACATGTGGATTTATATTTGTTGTTCTCTTTTTGATGGCTGCAAGTACTGCTTTAGGTCTGTACACATAAAAAAATTAAAACTTGATTTCATTATTAACCTATACTTAAATGGCACAATGCTATTTCTCTCATTATGATACAATACGGAATAATAAATAAGGAAAAGTTAAAACAGTTTTCACTTTTACAAAAAATGAAAAATATGTGAAAAATAACTGCATATACGCAGTAAATTGAGAATGTCACTATTTCATCATGGTTAAGAAATAGTAAGGTTAACTTCGAACTAAGTAACAATATTCACTTACTGCACATCCCCTTGACGTATTAAATCACATATTTGAAGTACTGCTACCCAGTCAGGTTCAAGTTGATAAGGATTTGTTGCTTTATCTATAAAAAAAATTCAAAACACAATTCGACAGTCGGACATCTTGTTCGTCTGATATAAGCGACAAAAACGTACCTAATAATTTGTCAAAATTAAGCGAACTGCGAAACATCTTGCTCTGTTAAGAGTGATTTTTATTTGCAATTTTTCTTAGATGCTTAGATCTTCCTGAATACTTTTGTATAGATAACAATTAACTCAATTTAACAACCACCTACTCATCTACGGCTCTGCTGTTCGACTGGCTGTAATATAGTAAAGTATGAGTATATGACTTATATGAGTCACAGTCGCGTCATACGTACGCACACACAAAGTCAACTACAATCGGCCAGTGCAATCGAATGGTGCGAGACAATCGACTTAACTTTTTAAATGATTTATTTTCAGCAGGTTCTAGAAAAACAAATATTGCTATAAGTTATTTTTAACTGAGTTTTAACCTTCATTCACAACCAGGAAATATGATGGGATAGATATGAGATCTGTAGAATTTTGCACTTCTTTATTTTATGTGAAAATTCATTATTCATTATTCATCATTATTATTCATTAACAACAATTTTCAGAAGAATCTAATACAAACACACACAATACTTGTACTCATTCAATGACTACATTAGGGACATTTTACGTCTAAATAAACGTGTTAAACGCAATGCTCCTTTTTTTACAAAGGGTACCTTAACGATACTCGATATCTCATCGCAATTGAAAAAAGAAATTAAACGCAATGAATGATGTTTCATATAAAGGAAGCAGCGATTAGAATAATTAACACGTAATTATATACAAAATTATCTTCCCAAGCTTATTGTTTTTTGTACTGTATTCAGAACATGGTCCTGAGGTTGTAAATATACTTTCTCAGCGAAAAGTTTGAGCAGCATTAAATTCGTCGGATAAATTTATTAAACGCCAAACATTCTATATTTTATATTTCACCATACTCAAAATTCTAATCTTTAATTATTATATTCACCTTTGGCTATTAATTTTATTATCGTCAATTTTGATTTATTACGGTTACATTAACGTAAAATTGTATAAATCGCGGCACGTAGTCGCAAGAAAATGTTCCACTCTATAAATAAATATTATAAATTACTGAATACAGTAGAATATTGCATATAAATCCCTCAACCAAAAACCCCAACACTCGCGAAGGTTTTCCAATGATTTTACGATCTCGCTGCGGAAAATCATAGGAAAATACCCATTATATTCTCGAACAATAGTTAAGAATTACTCTTTGCACATGAATCGATATAGAGTTATTAATTACGGCAAGATGGCTGTTGAAGATCTGAATGTTTCTTTATGAGATCTTCCGCAGCCATGTTGCAAAGGTAATTTACTCATATTCTAATACGTAAAAGTTACGACCTTTAAATACATCTAATAGAAAAGAAGAGCAGAAATTGTCCTGAGAGTTTACGTTGTCCATTCGAACCACTAATGGCTTTTTATGAAAATTTAGACAAACAGACTTCGGGCAGACAGATTAGACTATTCTATTGGAATCTCCCATCTCTCCTCCCAATTCTCTTTATCTTTATTACCAAATATCGTGCACAATGGTAATCGTGTTGCACGCTCGCATCTCCTCGAAACTGACCAGTACAAGAAGTTCTCTGGACATTTATACAAATAACCTTGAAGATTGTCTCTGGAATTCTGTTTGCAATTATAGAACGCGCTACTGCAGCCTTGTTTGTAAGGATAGTGTCCCTCTCCTGGACATAGTACCCCGCTCGATACTTTGATCTGAAATCAAATAGACATTAAAAAAAAAAAAATGCTCAGTTATGCTTTAAAAAAGATACAAGTAAAAATCTAAAATCAAATACTTACAGGAGATATAGAACTCTCCTCTAATCTTCTGTAAAATTGACCAGAAGCTTTGGTACCCTTGCAATGTTGGTCGGTTTTGTCTTCAGGTAAACACTGTAACTTCTCATCGTCGAAGATCAATCCCTCTGGGCAACTCAATACCAGTACTCTGATGTCCACAATGTTTGCGACAGTACACTGATAAAATAAGTTGCAATATTTCGGATGTCTTCGGAAACCAGTTGGACAGACTAGTACTATCTGTTCATCGGTTAAATTTCCAATTGGACAGGGCGTTGGGATAGAAGGTTCCGTAGTCGGTGCCGTGGTGAAACCTGTCGTTGATGAGCTGGATGCTGTACTACCTTCGCTGCATCCTCCAGTCGTTGAATCTCTATTCGTTATACACATCGATTCGGTAGTAGACGATTGCGTAGATGCAGATGTCGAATCTGTTATTGTTGCAGCAGATTCAGTGCTTGCAGTACTTGGTGTGTGTTCCGTACTAGTAGATGAACCTGACGGAGGCAACGTGCAGTTTCTTGGAGGATACACGGACTCTGGATAATTGCACCTGTCAATGCTGGGATCCCATATGGTTCCAGGTGCGCAGTCGAAATAAAACACGTTGAATCCGTTTCCGTTGTCAACGCAACGATAGAATTTGTCACA